>CAXIVR010000001.1:18668276-19293276 GCA_964035755.1 Teleogryllus oceanicus | reverse complement strand
ACACACACACACACACACACACACACACACACACACACACACACACACACACACACACACACACACACACACACACACACACACACAAAGATGAAGGGAATAACCTGCATCAGTAATCAATGTCGTAGTAGATTTTGCGTCAACATTTTCCGAACTAATTGAGAATGATCTATTAGGATTTGAGAATAACGCAGAAGAACACCTTATAGGTGATCATTAGAAAGCAAAACGAAAAAAATGTAGCTGTACTAAATTCTAACTATTCCCATCATTCATATACCTGCAAGTATTTTTTAAAGCGATTATAATTTTGAAATTGTAATATTATCTGTTCGTAGGATAACTTACCTCCTTACTCCTGTAAGGAGTTTCCTTACTCCTTACAGGAGTAAGGAGAAAATATACAAGGCCATTGGATGTTCGGAATTTTTGAACGGGAGTATAACATTAACAGCTACTACGATTAATTCAATCAATGTTGTACTACGGTAAATCCAATGTCAGATACTGTAAGAACATATTTGAACAAAGTTAGGCATGAAAGAAATGAGTATGGAAGAAATTTTCAACACACGAAAATACTTTTAAAATAGTTTACAGCGTCGGCGACGCCATATTCAACTAGTATTTTAGTATTCAGATTATGCCTAAAATTAGTAGAAGGAATGATGGCAACGTGGATCCCGGAAAACACCACAGTTGATCTCTTGTGCATGTCATCGCTGAGGATTCTGCCGAAATCTCAGCTTATCAACGGACACAGGGCCTGGACAAGATACTGTACATACGTGAAAACTCTCAAGGCAGAATCATTGTCCACAGCAGAAGACATTTTTTTAAACGTGGTTCAGCACTTTATATACAAAGCTGTGCAGTACAACTTGTGTGGGTCAGGCAGCGAAAGTTTTTTTTAACAATATTATCACGATCTTTAAAGGATAGCTCTTTTGGGCGTGTCCTAGATGTGATCCTCTTCTCCGCCTTTTCCAATGATTGTTTTCCAACCATCATGGGGTTTAATGCTGTCTCAGCCATTCCAGATGCTGGCATCCTCCTCGCACATTCTAACCAGTTACTGCGGTGGCGATGGAGAGTGGCCAGCACACTATGAATATTACGTTCCGCCATTATTTCTTCATTTTCTTCTTACGCGTGTAGCCAGACTCGGCTTTCAGACATTTCACACCACTGCGTCCATTTTTCTCAACCGGTCTCGAGTAAGAAGTGGCATTGTCAAAGCAGAGTCAAAACAGTAAGAAGTGGCATTGTCATTGTAAAGCAGAAATGGCACTGTCATAACTTCGTACAATCTTACTGCTGTCTCTTCTACAGAAATGTCGATACTTCAATTCTATATCAATATCTATCATTTTCTACAAAATTATGTTTAAATATTTAAACATGTGGATTTTTTAAATGAGTAGATATTTAAACGTATGAACCTTTTGAATATTATTTCTTAGCTCTTAATGTTGATATATTTTTATTGTGTAACTGGCGTATTTCATATTTCAAAACCTCATGCTGTAATATCAACAATTAGCAAACGAAATTAAAAATACAACAGATGGGTTAGGTAGTAGCTTAGAGAACGATGTTGCAATGGAACGAAATACAGTTACAAAGACGCACTTCCCATTCCCGGCACACGCTGTTTGGCTTTCAAATTCTGAATGTGTCCGACGCCTTTTCATTCGTCCACGCGCAAGAGTGAGCAAGTTTTATCAATAAGTAACGTTCTGGTGTCTAGGTTTTATAATGTATCTTCTTTCACTATTCTGAATGGTAATGTGAGATGTGATGTAAAAACAATTCTGGATATTTCGAATGGTTAGTGCACCATCACGCAATAAACGTATCATTACTGCACGAACAATTTAATATCTAGGAGTTAGACACTCAAATCCCTAATTAATAAACAGAGAAACGGGGTGTGGGATATTGCAATTGATAATGGATATTGTAATTGATAAATGTAACATATCAGGAGAGATGTCAATATCACACGATATGGCGCAACATTAAAGAAGCGAATCCCAGCGCATTATAACGTGACTGTTGAAGTGAAACAGATTTGAGCAGATTAAAAATGAAATGATAAATATGAAAGGGTAAGATGGTGGTTCCCAGTGTGTTTGTGGTCCCCGTCCAAGAATTAAGATACTGCTGACTCGTTTAACAACAGTAATAATAAACGTTTTATTAAGAGCTGGCCTCACCGATACGGGTGTAAGAAAAACGGTTCCGAAACTCATGACGGCGGGTTCAAACCTGGCTGAGATAATTCCGAAGATTCGGCACTCAACTGCAATATTCATTTACGGATCTAGTAAGCAAAAATATTCACACTAAGACCCTATACCATCCCCACCCCCTAACAATAAACAACAATAAACTAAACTGGTACTCCCCTAACAAACCTATTAAATACCTTGGATTAAACTTAGAAACTAAACTGAATAGTAAACAGCACATAGACGAAAAAATAAAACAGGCTAAAATAAAACTACTGCAATTAAAACCTTTAATCTATATAAAAAGTCCATTACCATATCATTCCTCAATTGCAATATACAAAGCCATTCTAAGACCGCTACTGCTGTATGCTTGTCCCATCTGGATAAATTCCGCAAAAACCAATCTGAAGAAATTACAAATCATTCAGAACCAATTTCTCAGAACCATTACCAATGCACCGTGGTTTGTCACGAATCATCAGCTTCACAAAGAACTCAACTTAGAACTCATTGAACGTCACATCACATACTTAGCCACCAACTTTTATTATTATTATTTACCTCAAATATCTTCCCTTGCAACCTTTAGACTCGCTAAAAACCCGAACCATGCCAGAATAAATAACAGATACCCCCTACAATATATTCCTCAAAACCTTCTCCGAATTTGAACCAGAACAGAGGACCCAACCTTATGTTAGATTTAAGTCTTAGAAATAAGTTTTAAATATAAGTTAGTAACTAAGCCTATCAAACATATGTAAAGTTTTAGTATAAACTGACATTTGTACATTCAACAAAAGCAATAAAAAACAAAAACGGAACTAGTACAAAAAGTTAGTATTTTAAATACAGAAGAAATGTTGATGAGACGAGGCGCAGGAAGGATCTGAATTCATTTTGGCGTCATGACATGAATATCCCAAACACACTTTCGTACGAGTCGCACACGTTTTCTATATACGAATTCGTGTAAACTACACGTAAAGTACAGTTACAGTTCAGTGATCATTCACAATACCCGAGACGGCAGCAATAATAATAATAATAATAATAATAATAATAATACGTAATAATAATAATAATAAATAATAATAATAATAAGTCATAAAAATAATTAGAAGAAGAAAATATCGAACGTCATTGCATTCTATTGATATTCTTTTGAAGTAAGTAAATCCTATTAGTTGCCAGGACGCCACTCTTTTCTGAATTTTCCAACGCGAGTTTAACCTCAGTAAGTATTAAAAACATAAGTATTTAATTGTTTTTTATTCATAACGACCTTAAGAATTCAAAAATACTACATTAGAGAGACTATGAGTAATTTTGTGCAACTTCAGAATAAAAAAGGAAATTTGGGTAAATTTTAAAATCTCGTAGCCCTTTTACTATTTCTTTGTGAGAAATAATTTATAAAACAAATTTGTTGGGAATTTTACGACAGTCAAAACTCAACATATCTATAAAACGTTATGAAAAAAAAGCCCGAATTTGTTTTGTTTTTCTATCATAACTTTTCCGGAAATATTTCGAGGTGGGAAACTTCCGGTTTTCTTACTAAGAACACCATAAACAAAATATAAAAAACTTCTAACTCGCCTTTTGCGAGGCAAAATGACTTAGAGACTGCACTTAATATATCAGGGGTCAATATTATAAAGGACATTCGCAAATGACACAACAAACCAATGGTCATTGCATATTATTGGATACATTCCCACCTTCCAATAATAAGAATTTTGAGAAATCAGCAAAATAACATACGTTTTTCATACTGATGCACCGTAAATGGTATCTTTAACAGAAAATTAACAAATGTTCCAGTTGCAAAATTTATGTGAAAATGTGACATTCAAAAAATCATGAAAGCTATTGCGGTTTCAAGAGTTACAGAAAGTGTGAATTCAGAAAATTAGACATTGTCTTTACAAGCGTTCAATGTCTCTATTACAATATTAAACAAGTAGTAGTATTCGTAGTATTCGTTTAATTGTCAGCTTTATATGGAAGGAAAAATATCGTTATGCAAGTGATGACCCGACAAACTGTAAATATATCCTACTTTTTTGTTTATGAAGGTAGGGTCGTTCTACGAGGGGAAATAAATTATACACGCTATCCCGTCCTCGTTAGAACATTCAAGGTCGAACACAGAAGTGTAACGGCCATGGCCCTACAGCGTGTTATGCGTGCACAGTAATGCAACGTGGACAGTACAGACTAGAAAGTTCGCCAGGAAACATGTTCTTCGAGATACAACAGAGACTTTGACTGAAAATTTTGATAGTGCAATTATTCCGCAGCACAATATACGTCCGGAGATCTCGGGGTCACCACATGAGCTTAGACTGGCCAATCTCATTCTAACGGGTTACATTCTAACGGTTTGTATACTGATTTTCGTACATGGAATATCCTTGTACTCCATATATTCTTATTTCGTGCGAGATAATAATACGTCTAAGTCCTGACAAATGTGAAACGTGAGGAGTATGTATACTGCATTGCAGTTAATTGCGTTTTTATCTTCCACACTGCATTTTCTAATTGGCATATACAAACGTTCCTTGAAAATTCCGTTCTTTGTAAGGATAAATAATTTTATACACAAGAAAACGTTGGATATTTGAGCCCATCAGTGGAATAGTTATTACGAGTATAAAATGCAATGCCTAGTATGAATCGACAATGAAATGTAAATAATTATTTCGAAGGTTATTACTAAATCGATTCGCATACGATTTTCTCCAAATACATTAGTGAATTTCAACCTAAAAGATCTTAACACAATGACTACGTATGAGGAATCAATGCTTGAGAGATGGGTTGTCCAACTGTCCGCATGCCGCCCGCGTATCATTTATTGCGGCAAGCGATATGTTATTAGAGAAAAGTGAAACCCCTTTTCATCCACGTCGGACCACATTTTGCGCTTAGCGCACATGCCATGCCGGGGTGCCCGCTTTAATGTAAAAAGGGATGAAGTTTAAATCTAAGGAATTTTTGTAGTAAATTCAGAAATTCAATCATCCCAATGTGTTTCACTGCGTTACACATGGTACGGCCTTCTTTAACCCATGGTTTCATGCCCCCCCCCCCCCATTAATGAAAATATGGCCCGCAACCATACGGAAGGTTTTAGTTGTGTCCCGAGACCTTGGAAGTCGGACACCCCTGTTTTAGTAGATAAGAATGCGTATGATTGCATTCATAGGCGTGTCTCCTGGCGGGGACAAGGGGTCCGTGCCTCCCGCAAAAATAAGTAAATTTATTACGTCGCCTTACGTAATATAACATTTTTTCTTAAATCTGTCTTGATTTCCCTCTTTTCCTGAGATTTGGTGTTTTATTTTCTAGTAAAATACAGTCATACATTAATGTATTCACATTTTCAATAGTATAGTCGTACATTAATAAAGATGATTAATGAAAAAGGGTGCCCAGAAATGTGGGTACCTCCCTCTCATATTTTAGGCTGCGCACGCTTATGATTGCATGCAAGCCGGGAAGTCAGAATGAAGTATCGGGTTACAAGCGTCCAAGGCCGTTACGACCCTTCTGAAATCGAACAGTGGCAGAGAGGGTGCGATACGAAGGACACACAGTCGTTTACGAAACCTTCGTACGCCCATAGGAAACTGAAAAGATTAAACGGGCAACGTTCAGCTTTTGCTCTATGTATACACTACGATACTGTACAAAAAAAAGTTTTTTGTTTTTTTCAATTTAAGAGAAATAGCTTCCATCTCATCTCCCATTAATATCCCCCAAATGCACCAACCAGATGGATGATGATTTCGAACTATTTTCTGTTCTTGTTAGTAAAGCTGTTTAGCTGTGACTGGTTCGGAGTCTGAAAATATTCCATTGCATACGGAAACATAGAATATGAGCGTCAATAGTTGTACAACGATAAGCTTACAAGTTTTAACAAACAATCGGGAAATATATGTAAACCAGCGAAATATTTGCTTTCAGTTGCAAAACTGGTCTGAGAGTTTTCAAGGAAAGTTTGAGAAACGGGCATTGTATAAAAATGTAAGCAAGCAACTGGAGAAGGCGATTGCGTTATTTCAGAGACCTATCTCAGCAATGTGCTCGTCGAAGAATCTGGACTCTGTTGCAAGGCCACTTATTTTCATTTCCATCTTGCAGTGGGAGTATTTTCCGCATTTCGTCCAGTTGAGTAGATTAATTTCGAACAATATCTACCATGCCGTATTATTAATCATAATTATACTATAATTTAACGTCTTTTTGACTTTGCAAAATAGTTTCATGGAACAAACACGAAAACTGACGTGAAAAATCATCGGATACGTCGGGTTAATCTTCTTATCATAGGTCTTTTTCAGCTAAGGTTTCTTATCTTCCACGCTCTTAAAGACGTGTTCTTACGAAGAAGAATTAACATTTACGAGCTCCATTGTAGTGCAATCAGCACAATGCAAGGCCCTTCGTGACACACGAAGACTCCCATCACGAAGTGAAGAGAACAAGGGATGCGAACCTTCGACCCTTTGGATAGGGGCCCGTTTTGTCTGGAAAATCGTTCACTGCGATGTCCTTCGCTTGCAAGCTTGCAGCTATTGGCGAATTTTCGACCCTAGCTACATACTACCCGAAACGAAATCAATTCTTGTCAGGAGGAGAATCTAGAAGACGGCTGCTCTGATTGGTAGATTTCTTTGGTTTCTCTGATAAATATCAGACGAATGCTGAAGCAGTATCCTAATAAACGGGTTACGAATCACAAGCGATTTTTTCTTCGTCCTTGCCACCATTTCTCCCCTTATAGACAAATACATGCACTACCTGGGTCGGACAGTATTTAAATTGTTGTATTTGAAATGCGTATTTTAAATACATTTTTTATTTGAAAAACTGTATTTTTGAGTTTATTCGACAGGTATTTTAGAAATGTTTTTAAATATATGAAATAGGTGTATTTAAAAAATAAATACTTATTATACTTTAAATGCAGATGAAGATAACGACGATAGTTTCTTTTTGACTGATTCTGCTAGTGAGTAGATCTCATCAAAATAAAAAAGAAGCTGCTTTCAGTTGTTGAACTTGAATTCTCATTTTTAAATGATAAATATAAATCATTAAAAATGCTGGACAATTATCCGACAAAAAAAATCATTGCTTATAACACTAGTTTATGTTCATCAGCGCCAGTTCAACAACTGTTTGCATTTGCGTTTCTTTTTTTCACATTTGTCATGGTTTCTATATATCTATAATAAATATATATGCCCGCAACCCCTTCTAAAGATGTCTTCCTGACATTACACAAATAAATAAACCCGTACGTAATTATTTACCCATGGGTTGCGAAGCACCATTCTAACAAATTTCTCGCGAATCGACCTTATACAGGGAATCGAAAATAATAATATGACTGCTTTGCGAAGAGGTATGAATTCAAATTTATTCGTATTTTGCTGGGATAATACCGTCGGAAATAATAACGCACACGTTTTCTAATTAAAATCAAATAACTTCATTCTGAATTTATTCTGAATTTTCTTCCTTTATTTCTAAAATGATGGCGAGAATCTTCTCGCTACTTGTACTAATTCAACAAATAACAACAGACAAATACATGTAAAACCTTTTTCACGATATCCTAACAAAAATATTTACAATAAATTTTCTTTGCTTTCACCAATCGAAATTTTCATCATTAAGTACCTGCACTTTGTCTTTATTAAAACAAAAATTAAATTAATCCTTATCAAATTTATGCATAGTCATGTCTCTCAATATCTTAAAATAAAATGACATTCTTGGCCTTGTTATAATTCGGAAATAATAGAATAATAAATGTTTGTTTACACTTCCCTTTGCTGTAGTTCTGTGATCTATCAATCTCCACCATCCATATCCTAATCCACACTAATTGTAAACAGGAATATCCATTTTCCGCTGCATTTTACCGTTCGAATTCCAACACACTTCCATCGCCCGCGGCTTAACCACCGATCCTCCTCGTAACTCGGCTTGATTGCGTCTCTAGAAGTTATAATCTTCTGACGACGTTGTTTTTGAAAACAAAGGACGACTTACGATGTTCTTTCGTTTTTCTACTTTTATTTATGTTATTCAATAAACCTCCGGTATGTCACAATTTTCACAAAATGTTCCCAATTAATGTATTGTCCGTGGTTCATTTTAAAAATACTGGTTTCCTTTTATTTAATAAATAATCCCCTTTTACAACATCTGACGGTCTTCTCACAATGTATAATATTTCTAATCATTACGAATTCTATTTCCTATTGAACGGAACAACTTGGTGACATGCTTTTATCGTCAAAAATTGCCATAATTTTATTTGTTGCCGTCCCCATAATCTATTTTAATCTTCGTTTCCGATAATGTGAATAATTGCAATTTATTACATTTCACCAATGCACCTTCATTTGTTTGTCCATGCCTCTGCATTGCAAATCAAGCGTCCTTTTCTAATAAAAAAAATAAACATTGGACGCGTCTTAATAGACCGTCACACATTTATTGTCTTATGATTTGTTTGAAAAACGTACCTTCAAAAGGAAATTCCATTTATTTGTTAAGTTATTAATAAAGGAGTGTTTTATATTGAACCTTTTTATTGTTCAGAAATTTTGACAATTACAATATACTGTTGCAATAAAAAAGGTATAATGCAAAATTATTGTATTTACTGTATTTTGAGTATTTGAAGTATTTTAAATACTATGTATTTAGCAATTCAAAACCTAACGTATTTTCAGTATGTTTTTAAATACTTATATACAAAATATTTTGGCGAAATGTTTAAATACTAAAGGTTCTAGCCGAATAAGGCGGTGAAAAGTGCCCCCAAACCAAATCGATGCTCATATGAAAGAAAATGAAAAATGCTGTAGATTTTCCAAAAATCAGGCTCTTACGGCAGTATGTTGCAGGGATACAACGAGAAACGTGTTCTTCATGTTTTATTTTTTGCAGAGACGGAGGAAAATAGTTGAATTTGAAGATATTTTTGTGAACCAATTTTGACGCAAAATTCAAATAGATAAAAATAAATAAATATTTTGCAATTTATTTTCGGCGTGATAACGTTGGAGTAATGTTTCAGTTTTTCGACCCTTAGAATGTGTCTTATACCATTCTATAACATATATAAGTTTTTTAAACAATGTAGATGATAATGAAAAAAATTAAAACCAATTTTATCAGTTTAAAAGTTCGAAATTTGCGCGAAAATGTGATTAGTAAACACATTCCACCAGTGTTTAAACAATTTATATATAAATTAATGAAAGGTCTCCCTTACCAGCGTGATTTACATCGTGGTGAAAAATGTTTGTTTTTATGTGGAAAGTATTTACATTATCAAATTAAAAACATTAAACCCCTTTCGTTTTTAGACATGTATTGTTTCTAATATAAATCAAATTACTCGGTTTTAGATCCATTAATCATTCATATTTATAATATAAATCAAATTACTGAATTGCAGATTTATTAATCATTGATAATTAGACAATTAATCATTGTCATTGTCTTCTTCACTAACTGGAATCCCGCGTTCGTTTATAGAGTCTACTCAAAATTTCTAATGGTTTAACAATTTTCACCAAGTAACGAGCGTGTGCCAAATAACAAATGATCGCGGCTATGTGGGAGCAACATCCCAAAGTGAGACTTCCGTTCGCAGGTTCACAATAATATCGTTTCATTTTCGATATTCCCATGTAGAAAGAGATGTGTGGGTTCCTCCGGTGCACCGATCGCTTGATCTGCGCAGCACCAGTTTGCGTCACGAATCACGTGACCTCAACACGGGCACTTCGTTTGAAAAGCGACACCAGTCGGCCGCCTTGTTGCATGGAGAGCAAGAAGTATTGAGAAACATTTTGAAAGTGGCAGAAAGTGACAATTTTCAATGGCTACCAAAGAAAAACAACACGATGATGGTGTAACTTAAAAGATGCAATATTAAAAGAAAAAGTGCATATCTATTTCTGTTTCAATGACTTGTAACTGTGATAACATCGGCATTTAAAATTTTATAATTTCGGCATTTTAATCCGCATAAGCGGTTTAGGAGTTAAGAGTTAAACTCAGCGGTCAGCGCAAGAATATTTCGAAAAAATTGTTCTGTGTAACGACCAGCAAGGCACGTCTGTTGAACCTGCGCAAAAATCACTTGTGGTCTGCCCGCGTCTTTCAGGCGCCGGTCCAGACACGCGGCACTTCCTCCTTCCCCTCCCCCTCATTATCACCAAAAATTACTACTACTACCGAACACTCGAGCACTGTTCCACTCCAGCTAATCAAAACTAATTGCTGGAATTATCGCCAGACTAATTCACCTTTTGCAGTTTCCAACATGAGTAACTTTATAGAACAAAAACTTTGTTATTATTTACTATTGGGGTTACGGCATAAATAGGGCCACTGATCTCCTAAATACTCTTTCCACCGGTTTCAGTTCCTGCCTTTGTCTTTCAGCCTTTAACCCCCAGACTTTATTTTGCGGCGTTTACTCCGTATATCGTCTGGGCTGTCCGGGTGACGCCGCGTCGAAGGCTGGGGTGCCGACGTTTCGACCGACATATCGCGGTCCTCTTCAGGGCTGTATTGCGCGGTACAGTCCTGAAGAGGACCGCGATATATCGGTCGAAACGTCGGCACCCGAGCCTTCGACGCGGCGTCACCCGGACAGCCCAGATCATAACTCTGGCCGCGGAAGCCTACGATATCAACTCCGTATATCGTTCCATCTCACAGTTCCTTTGGAGATAGAGCAAGAATATTAGAACAATAGTGCGACATTGCAGAAAAAAAAATTGACGTTCCCCGGCTCACGATTACATAACTTTCTCTTATTTCGAAGTATTCGTATTTCGAAATGCGAATGCGAATTTCTCCTTCCTAGATCGCGCTAGTAAGATACACGTCGTATCCCCTCCTAATGTAAATTCTAACTACGTTCTTTTCAAGATATGCTCTGTTTCATCAAGGGTTATGAAAGGGGTATGAAAAGTCGCATTGTCTTTATTATAGATTCTTTCGAAAATAACCCCAAAACGGATTTTCTAAATTTTCATTCATTCGATTTTCTGTTTGAACTTGGCTGATGCGGGGTACATCAAGAAGAAATCTTCGTTATCTGCTCGTTAAGGCGTTTTCTAAGACGAATCGAACGTAATGCAATTCACTAACGGCCTATCCTGGACATCGCCAAACCAGACCCACTGGAACCCTCTGTTTCAGAATTAGAACTCGCGCCACACTCCTAGATTACGATTAGAGGGGGACGCAACGTTGACATGGGCGAAGCGTTTCTCAAAGGAAATGAGAATGAAGAAATGCTCTCCAACGCCCAATGGAATAACATTCCGTGGGTGTCATGGACAATGTGCTGAACTAGGACAGACACTAGCTGGCCACATGATGGGCACTGCAGTCTCAAAAAATTGAAAATCGTATTAGTCAGTTTTCGATATTCTGAAACCGCCACAATTTGGCAGCCAACTTGTCAATATGCGATTCGCTGATGCCATGAATTTATTTCATCAGCTCCATTAATTCACGCAGAAGGAAGTATTATTGCATGCGAAAACTAATGAACTTTTTCGGTGACAAAGATGCATATTCTTCACGATATAGGCTGCATTTAAAATACATGCCGGCGAAACCGAAGCAGGAAACGGATGGGCTCTAGAAATAATTCGTCCTTAGGAAGATGCAATCCTCCAAGCGAATGAAAGACGATTAAGGCCACAAATATAGTTTTTTCTCAAATATAGAACAGCCCACCTGCCCCCTGATTTATGAATTTCGAACGAAACTTCGGTATGTACTTCGTATGTTATTCACTGCAATAATGTTACCTAAGAACTGCTAAAGCCCTGCGATTTTCATTGCCAGCAGCAAGAAAATAACCAGTATCCATTTGTAATATTGTTTAAAAAATGAAAGGAAATGTTTGAAAAGTTATTTAGGTTTGTTTTGAAATATTCGCTTATTACTCCCACTCCATCTTTGTTGCCACAAACGGGAGCTTCATTAAAAAGGGAGGGGCTAATATATTTTAAAAACGGTAAAAGAGCCGACTAAGACAGACAACCCTAAAACTAAAGTTTGAAAATTGTATGTACGCATCGGAACATGATATCAACTAGGTCGTGAAATTATCAAAAACAGGGTTATTTTCAAAAACAGGGTTGATCACTCCCTAGCAGAATGTAATGTAGCTTCTTCAGCAGGCAAGGGTGTTGCTTCAGCAGACATCTCTTGTACAACAAATAATTTCCAAAGCAGAACTCGCAGATCCCACTTCCTGACCTCCAAAACTGAATCGCGCGCTGCGTTTGGTAGCCTAGGTCGTACAAGCAGAAAAACATGGGTGCAAAAACGCGTCAGAACGGCGTTCATATGACACTGCTTAACGGGAGTTTGCGGTCTCCTATAGTTCAAAACCAAGTCCTGGAAAATTTACAAGAGCAGCTCTGCACTCTAGGCAAAAGGCCACGCTCACAGGACCCACACTCTCGGCGAGAGAAGGGCATGACCTACAGTAATTCACGGTCCGAAGAGATGATCAGCAGTGTTATGGCTATTTGGTTCATTGATTGATTGTGATTCCGGTCTCAAGTGCTAAGATCTTGTCCCGTAAGTTTAGTGCGTGCATTCTTGGGAGGAGGCGGTGATCATCCAACGCTGGCGCCGACCTACCGTCGACTAGCGGGGCACCGCCCCCAACCACATATCTCCCACCAGCGGGGCACCGCCCCAGCCGGTACAAGCTCTAAGCTCCCGTCTCCCGGCACGTGTGGTAGTGTAGTGAATGTAAGTGTGTGTGTGTGTGTGTGTGTGTAAGTAAGTAAGTAAGTAAGTAAGTAAGTAGGTAAGAGGTGAGAATAGGCCAAGGAAGGGGGAAGGAAGGATCGCACCTGGTCCAAGGCCCGTTTGGTAGGGTACTGTTCCGGCATTCGCCTCGTGTTGGTCGGAGTAACCACGAAAAACTACCGATCAGAACAGCTCTGCTAGAATTCTCGTCCAGACATCGACTGAACTCGACCTAGCTGTCAAGCTGATGTCGAAAATCCTGTCACCGTCGGGACATGAACCAAGGACCTCCCGGTCAGAGGCACTCCAGTGACATCGGTTGATGCCCTGGGGGCTATTTGGTGCACTTCGTTTTTCTTGTACACCAAATTGAAAAATATAGAGCTTGAAATGTTGCATTCTATTAGAAGTAACTTTCTAACACACTTGGTTTTTCTGCTTTTTAAGACACTTCTCCATTTTCGGTCCAATCCCGTCATGAACCCCTTTCGTTATATTTTAATGCGAATTTTGAACACTACGACAGGAGGAATCATTTTTAATGTTTTGCTATTTCAGATTCTCTTTGTCTATATTTACTGATTAATTTTGTTGATATCGCATGGCCCTTAGTAGTTTAGTGCTCTTTTAATTAGATTTTGTTCGGCTTGGTTTTCAAGTTAGTGCTTAAGTCTTATCTTCCGCGATTGGTGGCATAAAAATTAATTTTCGCTTCAGATGAATTTTTGTTGTCAACCAATTTTTTGCGATATGGTTAGTCGCGTCTTTCTGTTATTGTTGTCGTTTCAGTGAAATTTGGGGTCACATTTAAACAGATCATAGAAGAGAAGTATCCTGACTTTCGTAACCATGTACATACGAAATTGTTTTCTTCTCGCTTTAGTCGATATAAAAGCAATAGTATTTATTAACTCTTCGAGCCGAGTCGTGTCGAGTAGTTTTGTTTTCAACATGGCTCGTGAGTGGTGAGATATGGAGGATGATATCCGCGCGGACCTAAATGAGTTTATCCCAACGTACTCACTCGTACTTTCATTGCTAGTTCCGATGTAAATGATGTAAATTTACGTAAATAATTTGTAAAATGATCAACTTCATTTATGATTCGTGCTACGTTTGTAAATTGATTTTTAAATCGTGCAAAATGATGGGAATTCTAATCTATCGAAAGCATTTCTATTATTCCAGTGTAAAATTACGTAAGTAAATATGAAATATATTGAGTATTTTTTAAAACTCTAAATAAGCACTAAGAGATGCATTACAATTCAAATAACTCAAAATAAATTAATAAATGTGAACAATTTTCTGATACCGAAATTTAGTTGCTCCCAGTCTTTAGTAGATAGGACAACAATGCGCTTCTTTATTGTTCATATTCTATACGTCACATTTAACGTTTGTTTCTGGAATAATAACGAACTTTGAAATTCATCTGCGTTAAAAAACTAGAAATGTTTTCAGGTATACCAGCTTCTTTTTAAAATTCCCATAAGAATGATTCACTTAAGTATTTTTTTATGTCCATGTACATACTTTTATTTTTCTAAACAATTGCATGCAGTATCGTACTGAAATTGAAAGGTCATTTCAGAACGATTTTTTGCACAGTTTTTTTTCACTTTTTAATCTAAATCAAACAGTTTTTTTCTAAACGTATCACTAGAAAAGAAATGAATACTGATCATCTAGGTATAGCACATCGACAACGATGTTTTCAAAACATCCATATATTTACAGGCGATTTATTGAAGCCAGTGATTTTCGAGAGACGTGCTTTGCTGGATATTTCATTTTTTAATATAAGAAGAAATTACCGCAATTGAAAAAAATTAATAATTTCAGATATCAACAAATTGAACCTTCTTCCGATCAAAATTGCCATGCGTAGAAATATATTTGAAACATTAGTTAGAGCGGTTTAAAAAAATAATATTTTAAAGCGTCCACAGTATTGCGGCGATGTTTTCACTGCGAACGTGGATGTCGCGTTGTCGATGTGGCCGCTGCGTCAGCTACTCACCTCGGAGGCGCTCGTGGTGACGGAGCTGAGCGACGGCGACATGGCGGCGTCGGGGCTGGGGGCGGTGGCGGAGGCGGACGAGGGGGCGCGGCGCAGCATGGTGGGCGGGGCGCTCTGAGCCTGCCCCAGCTCCGACTGCAGCTCGCTGAGGCGCGCGCCCAGCGCCGCCCCTGCCCCCGCGCCGCCCCCGCCCCCGCCGCCGCCCGACCCCGAGCCCGCCGAGCCGCCCGGCTGGCGCGTCTCGCACAGGTACTGCCGCACTTGGTTCCTCTGCTTCTGGATGACGTGGTACAGTGTGGGGTTCTCCAGCGACGTCTTCACCTGCGACAGAGCAATGAGGGATATAAAATATACACGCAACCACATACATTAACATCACACAAATTCCTCGTAAAAGAGATGTAAAGACTATAAGGAATCATGTGAAATGTTATAAACATCCAAACGTAGTATAGTTTGAAAAAAGTTGAAATTAGCAATTTTCAAATCTTCAGAGGTTATAATGAAAATCAGATTTACCCCACATTGCACTTTTCTCTACGAAAAAAATTAAAGCAAAAATTTGGAGCAATGTTTGAGACAATTTTGAAAATGCCTTACTTCACAGTATATACAAAAAAAATAAAATTACTACTGCTCAAATATTGCTCAAATTCGGAAGGCCTCGAGTTCTGCCAGATCGATCGGAAACCCAGATGGATGCATTTTGTATAAAATGCAGAGAACACTTTAAGTGCTAGTGTTGTTTAAAGACTATTTTAATGTCAGGGATCACCAAATGTGTATTTTCATCAAAATATCGACGTTGGTTGTTGCATCATTACAAACCTGTCTCTGTACTTTCTATATCAGAAAGTAAGAAGCAGATAAATGGAAGGATTTTTAACCGTGTTGTATTTTGAATCTGGTAGGTATCAAGCTATGGTAACAATTCTACTTAATTAAACGTTTAAGCCGTACTTATTATTCTACATGTCTGGCTAAAATTATAGAAGCACTAACGAAAATCTGATAAGTCATTGGCAACGACGAACTGTGATGACTGATGACATACACAGCGCAGTTAAGAAAAGAGGGAAATAGGCCATAGGAAGGAACAACTGATAAACAATATCAACGATGATGGGAGGTGCTGGAGCGCACAAAAAGCGGTTGACCGAGGACCGGACAGCCTCGAGATAGCACAACTGTGAATAAGCCAGTATGGAAGTGTACCAAACTTCCATCCTTACCGCCATAAACGCATACTTGAACAACGAACCGAATCATAGTTGCAATAACGACAATTAGAATATTAAAGCCATAATTGAAATGATTGAAGGCGTTGTCATTGTCAACAATAGTGATTTTTCAATTATAGTGACAATTTCAATTATGTAAATGTCAACTACACCTCACCACTGAATCAATATTAAAGCCAATCGACAAGAGGTAGCGTAGGCTACGTACATCCTAGAGACCAACAGAGAGTCATATTCGCATTTCCACTATAATCTTTACGAAAGTTAGGAACAAATATGAGTCACACTGGTCCAAGAGCTAGTTCCTGGTCTCCCTAGAAAATAAACACCGAATCGCTGATTACAAAACAAAATTCAAAGAAAAAAAACCTATGTGGAAACTACTTCGTTCAATGAGAGCGTCTACACAGCATGTAACATCAGCATAGCTACGACTGAATAGATTTTTATATACTATTTACGCACGCTAGTTGCATTTCATCCGGCCGCGCGCCGCCGACCCCGGCCATCGGGTGACCTCCCTTCGCATCAGGTCATGGTCGTTCGTTAAGAGTTATTCTTTTGATTCTCGCTTCGCAACTTTGCCTGATGTCGCCAGCCAAGATTCCTCTGGACGGATCATTTGAATGATCAGTGTTTCCGGGGGCGACAGCAGCTATGTTCATTAGATCCGTAAGGCATGTTTTATGACGAAGAGTGGCGATATTCTTCCCCCGTTGGATGGTGAGTTCCGGCGCCGACTTACACGTCGACTCGCTTTTCCCTACCAAATATCTCCCTCCAGCACGGCAACTCCGAAACAAGCTCTAAGCTCCCGAGTGGCCTCCTGGCATGTGTGGTAAGTATCATGTATCATAAGTTGGTCACTGGGCACTGGTCTCCCGACATGCGCATGAAAGTATTAATGTGCGCAAGTAATGAGGTGAGGATAGGACAAGGAAGGATAAACGGCCATGGCCCGTTTGGTAGAAATCTGCTCTGGCATTCGCCTAATTTTTATTAGAGAAACCACGGAAAACTACCGATCAAAGCAGCCGGCCAGTATAATTCTCCTCCTGACAGCGGCTGAAGTCGACGTAGCTCTGTAGCTAGTGTCGAAAATCCTGCAACCATCGGGACTGAAACCCTAAGACCTCCCGGTCAGAGGCACTGCAGTGACATCAGTTGATCCACTGAGCCACCCACCTAACCTGGTACCTCCTCTGGGCAGTGGGCGTGCCCTCCTTCAACCACTTGTATGCGATGGCGACAAAGCAAGTATGCGGTAACCACGGTGCAAGTACAGGACTGCATTAGCGCGGAACCGGGAAGAACTGCCAGCCACAGTGAGACAGCTCTGTTGCGCTTTGGCACAGAGGATTCGAGAGGGCGGTCCGTCCCACTGTCGTGCAGAAGTGCCCCATTGCCCTTCCATCTGAACCACCCCTCACGGCGTGCGCCTCAACGGGCGTCGCGATGAGGAAGGGTTCCTTGATATTGGAAACTCACCGCCACCGCTCTTCTTAATAATACTTTTGAATAATCCATATAATTAATACAGTAAAATGGTGATCTGAGATCTAGATAACCACTGGATGGATTCGTATGATCAGGTGTTTATTGGTGTAAAAAAAATTGCTATTCCCGACATTGTAATCAGTTTTGCATTTTCGTAATTCTCAAAAAGTTATTTACAAAAAATAATTAAAACAATAACACAACGTCCTGCGCAAAAAAGGAGTTGGGGAACCTGCGGCATGTCTTATAACGCCATGTCTCCGAGCGCATGGCCAAATATAAACAAATTGAACAATGAAAGTTGTGAATGTAAAAAGAGTTTACTGAGTTACAGACAAAAAACAAAGTGTAATAGGGTATTCACAAAAAGCAACTCTAACAAGAACTCAACGTTCTTCGCAAAATTTGAGTTGGCGAACCTGTAACTGCTGAATTTTGAAACCGCGTACGCGTGCACCAATACACCAATACAATTATCTGGGTGCAGCGTGCGGTTCGGTGCGGTTCAACAGCGAATTTAGGTACAGAGAAGTGGCAGCGAATTTGGCTAACAGCGAAGGTTAGTATATTGTATCCGATTACATCGCACGCAGAGATAAGTTCTGTGCAATGAATTTTAAAAATATTGAACTCCGTGCGAATTATTCCAACGGGCACTACTACTAGTACTAGTAACAATAACAACAATAATAATAATAATAATAATAATAATAATAATAATAATAATAATAATTCTTTAATCATTTCCTTAAAAGCTTTATCCTGAACACCTTCGTCGAACAAATAGTTCAATCTATCGTCATGCTCCTTAATTTTGGAATGAACGCTCTACGCTCGCAGTCGGCATTCGCGTTGCGCCATGACACGCTACGATATTAATTTCATCAGGTAATTAGGGCTACAGTCTGCCCATCAACGTACGCCATGCTTGCACGTTTTACTGTCATCGCTCGAACACATAGTGCGCGTCATCCATAATGCCGCATCGTTCGCGAATATACGACTTCTGTGGAATGGTGGTGCTCATTTGGTCACAACGGCAGCATACACGGCCGGTCATCGTGCCTGCGGGCTCACTAGTGAAGCAGTAAGCGAACGCCAGACACATCCACGTCGTCGCAGCTTTCCCGTTCTAGCCCCAACGATACAACTTCAACGCCTCCGTGCACCAGGCATGTGCCCCCGAGGGTGCCAAGCTAAAAATATTTACATCTTACATCATCAACTTCGTTCATTTATTATGTGAATTAATCTTTGTTTTATACTGACTTTCACTTCAGTCCATTCATTGTACAAATGTTTCTTTTGTATTTTTTTATGTCGCTTTGTAACTACTCTGGTCAAATAGAGAGCACTGTAATTTTCTAAGATTGGTTGACATCTTTTAGGATAACTGTGAGGGGAACACATACGGACAACCTGAACACACAAACATCCACGCTAACCTTTTGAAATTTATTCGTTGGTTATTTTAAGAAATAGTGGTACGACAATTAATCATCAATCACTCGGGCCCAGCGTAAAAGTGTATATAGATGGTAGGATTTTTAATTGCTCATTTCTTTTATATTGCTTAGCTTATGCGATAGTGAATTCGCATGTCATATTCTTATCCCCATTGCGTTTTCCCAGAGGTATTTCTAATATTTCTCAACCGTTATGTATCAAATTATCTACATCTTACCGTTTCTCTGCCGGCCAATATTCTTTGATCCTCTCGGAACCGGATTTTATCAGCTTGCACGTATTCTCTTCTATCACTCGGCCGATCCACTTCCTATCATTGCCTCACATGAGGTTTAGCAGCTCCCTAGTCTGTACTGCCGAGCTACCAGAGAGGAATGTATGTGCGGTTGAGCAAGTGTGCTGTGTTTATGTGAAGCCAATAGTCTGTCCATTTGTGCCGGCTTCCTTGTCACCTTGCGTGGAGGTGGGTAAGGCTGGCAAGTACCGCAGCCTCAGGCGCCCACATGCCATGCACGTATGCTCATACATTCTTTTGGTAATGTCGCAACAGTTAATACCACAACCCTTTACATTTTAAACAGCTTCAGAGATTTTCAATGGAAGATTCAGTTCTGAATTGAACGTAAGCACAAAGGCAGCGATTTTAGATGATACTGATGTTTATGACACCAGCGCATTTTGTCACAACGAAAATCATGTGAATTAGCATGCCAAACTAATTTCTACGTTCGGCCAAGTTTTAATTACCAAAATGACCGTGTGCTGAGTGATTTTCATTTTTAATGTATAATTAACTCAAACAATAATATATCATGATAAAATACAATTCAAATTGGAGAGAAATAAATTTGCCGAACTTCTAAAAGTAAACAGGCTCCTTATTCCTCCACGATTTCACTAGTTAAATATTCCCTGATTAGTGGGGTACTGGTCGTGCATTGATATTTGGCAAGGAAACGAATTATCCTTCACTGCGCCGGCACATGACCTGAAAAGCACCAGAGCACGTTGAGTTTCCAGCCAATCAGGGTAGTGCCAAGGTAGCGAATGTAACATGCGTAACATAGTCATAAGAAATTTTATGTCACATGTCCATTGGCAAAAAGTTATCAAATACCCCAACATACCCTAGAAGTTTGTTTCTTGTTAAATACTTTATGTTAAAGCTCTATATCTTACATTGATTTTTACATCATTGGTGGTAAAATATTTATTAAATTTATTTGCAATATTGTAAATAATAATAATAATAATAATAATAATAATAATAGTTATAATAATAATAATAATAGTTATAATAATAATAATAGTTATAATAATAACAGCAATAAAAAATAAATCTTGCCCCCATGGCCCAGACGGTTGCCGCAGCCGCGTCGTCTGCGCCGAGGAGGAATCTAATTTGCGTAGACATCGTCGTATTTGTGATTGTCCCTACACCCTTCATCATCCTAACACCCCACAGTGCAAGGCTCAATAATCTTGTCTTACCAAAGGATACAGCCTAAAAATTCTGATGCCATAATGACACACGTTAATCTTCCCGGGAAAAAATAAGACTGGGTCTCGGAAGATAACGTGCAGTCGACGTGCATAATTGGCCGAAAGCGCATATAATAATAATAATAATAATAATAATAATAATAATAATAATAATAATAAATAATAATAATAAATAATAATAATAATAAATAATAATAATAATAAATAATAATAATAATAAATAATAATAATAATAATAATAATAATAATAATAATAATAATAATAAAAAATAATAATAATTGCGCAGGCGACTGCGGCAGCAGTCGTCTGCGCTGAGAAGGCTGCAGGCTCGAATCCTGCGTAAGTATGGACATATTTGCGATTGTCCCTTTACCCCTCATTATCATCCTATCACCTCATGGTTGAAAATTCAAGGCCAACACCCTTTCTCAAACGAAGGATACACCCAAGAAGGCTGGTCCTTATAGCGAGGAAAAGACACGTTCATCTATCCTGGATAAATATAACTGGGCCTCGGTGAATAACGCGTAGCGTGGTCCGAGTTGGCCGATATTCGCATTCCAATAAATAATAATAAAAGTTATTGTGAAGAAAAGCCCAATTGCCTGGACCTGGACAATCCAAATGGTCATTCAACTTTCACTGTGACGTTTTAGTCTCATCCTGTCACAATACATGTTTGGCAAATGTTCTTCGTTACGTACATAATGTAAATGTACGGCTTTGGTTTCAGCTTCAGTCATTACTCCACTTTTGGAGTCTGCACATCATCTCTGCATGATAAACAGCCATTCTCGAACACTTATCTTATCAATTACACAATCAGTTGCACTTTTCCGTGTTTAAACAGAATTATACATTAGATTCGCTCTCTATTTGCAGGAAAGTGAGATTACACACAAAGGTCGGTCATGAAGATGACATGCTTTGGTTCGTAGATTGTGCTTTTATGCTATTAGTCAGAGTTAAATCATATTCATTACTAGAGGGTATCACAAAAAGGGGGCAAGGTTCAGTAGAGGATTACTCATATGAGGGGACGAAAAGTAGGATGTATCAACATGGACTCCAAGTGTCCGGTTTCTGAGTTAAGAGTCTTGCAAGAATGATATATTTACTCAGGTTATTTGTACTCCAGCACGTTTGTTGCCGCACTAAATATGACACACCATGTTTACATTCCTTAGATCAGAGTTTTTCAACCTTTTGATCGGCTCAGTTCCCTTGACCTCGCTCCCCATATCTCACTGTCGAGAACATAGTTGTCTCTAGTTCTTTGGAGAGAAAACACGTGTACTTCTTTATGTAATGAATTAATGCAATAAACTAAATGACTAATAGCTACACGAATGATAATTCACTCACTACAGATCTCTGTTTAGGGCTAGAAAATTACTAAAGCATTTACACAAACGGGGAAACAACATATCAAACTTTTATTTCGAAGGACCCTAAAATCCATTGCAATGACTCCCAATTGTGCCAAATTCTCTGATGTGCACTCAGTGTACCAAGCTTAACAAAATTCATAATGTTAATAGTAACTTTTAATGTAATGGATAAGCCAGCAATCTACGTTTTTGACAGAGGTTGATGGATGTATAGTTATAATTGCGAGATTCTTCACTTACACCAATGTGACCAACTCTGAGAGTGATCCAGCAATCCGGGAGCAAAGTTAACAAGATGGTGCATTTAAGTTCCTACTTCTCCAAAGGATCTGAAATGATTTTTATGGCATCCATCCCTTTTGAAGTACTTTCCAGTTCAAGCGACACAAGCATTTTTCCTTGAATCGTGTTTTCTTCACATAAAAATCACACAGATGCTAGTAATTAGGAACTTTAAAAATTATATACTCCCATTACAGTGGAAAGCAAAATTGGGAGACTTGTCTGCATCGGTCAAACGTCTATTCAATATCCATGGACATTTTCTCAATTCTCTTCTTCACAATGTTGTTTGATATTGAAGTATCTGGGATATTTTTCTCGTAGCTACCTTGCCCCACGTTCAACGAGCTTTTTAGACATTGCAATAAATCGCAAGATCTCGAAGAAACCAATTTTTCCAATGTGTCAGTTCTTGTATTTTCAAGAGCCACGCTGAAGTAATACAACTATAATAGATAACCACGCCTGTTATGTCAGTGCCGAAGCAAATATTTTGTTTCAAATACTGACTCGCCCCACGGACCACTCCGAATTATTTTGCGGACCACCAATTGAAAAACGCTGCTCTACGGGAATGGAATCTAATGCAAGTGAACAATATCTGCAAAAGTCAATCGGGACAATGGGATTTCCAGAGAATGATTACACTAGAAGAAATGTTCACATTTTTTACACATGTAATACTGAAAACAATTTCGAAGATTAAGTCAAATACTGAACCGAAACACGATGATTCAGATTGGACTTTCTTTGTCTTTCACGTGAGTTTCATTACGAAAACTTGCACCACACATTTTACGATCAATTGTAATGTTTGAGTTCTGATTAAGGTCAAATCTTCGCAATGCATAATCACGATCGTTCTGCATGATCCACCTCATGGCGTTCTGTAGTTAAATATGTAATGTTTTCATTTACGTCTTTCTACCCATTACAAGACACCTTTGTAAAAATGAACATTTTCATCGAACCTTACAATTTATTTCAGAAATATTAAAAGAAAATACATTTCTTCAACAAAATAGTACACATAATCCATAAAAAAATTAAGAGAATGAAGTTTCAGGATTTCAACACTATTACTCATTCAATTCAAAGTGCATTTTAATAAACGATTACTCTGGAAATCCAAATAGTACTAAAACTGCACATAAAAGTAACGAAAAAACTAACAAATAAAAACTACAAAATGTACAGTGTCGATCAAACGCAATAATCCATCTCGAATGGCATCTGACAGGCCGTGCCGTAAGCGTTTTCAGAGAGCTCAGGCATTCAATAAAAGAACACTGACAGTTCCTGCTCTACACAAAAGAAATTGCCTATGGTGGCAATGAAAAAGTTACAACGTTGGAGTGAATAGTTTGTTTTTTCTTATTGTATTTTTAATTTCAGAAGTTGAACATTATTCTCCGTGGAAGAACAACTCAGATAAATTAGAACATACCACAAAATGAAATCTTATTATCAAAATGGAACACTTCGTATGGTTACCGTAACGCCTAAGAGCATGGTTTACAGAATATCGGACCACTGCCTGTGAACGGTTGGCTCTCTCGCCCACAACGCGGATACGATTCCGGTCAAGGTCCGCCGAAACTCGAAAAGTAGAAAATTCTCAGTGGCCAGGTCGTGCTTGTGGCGCGTAAAGCATCTAAGCTAAGATTCGGCAAAACTGAATCATAATGTTAGGACGAATCGCAGTGTAGCGGTCACAATTCTCACCTGCCGTTGGCCCTGGGGTTCGACCCCCGGCCGATTCAAGTGCAATTAGTGATGGAAAAAGTAGGTTCTCTAATTTACGTGCCTCTTCTCCTCTGCCGTCCTCGTCTTCTTGCTCATTGCTCCCAATATCATCCCCAACACTAACATCAATACTGAATCTCAACACAAACTCTTTACACAACCGACGACCGATTCTTGAGATTCCTGGTTTTCGGAAATATAGCGATTGTGCTGTCTATCCGAAACTCACGCTTTATGAAACACATCCTATTAATGTATTTTTAATTCTACTGATGTCCAATGTCCGCATTATTTATATCCTAAAATATAAATACTGTACATGAGAGGGATGCGAGATATAATTTGCGTAAATGTAAACAGGAGATCACAATTGCCATTCTAAACGCAAAATGTTGTCCCCAAACACATTAGATATATTTTATGTTTGCAATGAATCAGGTGACAAGAGTCAATACAAGGTCGTGCGTAATATATTTGGGGCGACATTGAAACCTCATTACCGGTTTACTTCGAGTTGTTTGTAACTTCGTGTTGTTTACTTAGTCGTGTCGTGTGTCGTGTTGTTGTCCACTCTCTTTGGTTGCGAATTGGTGATTTTTTCCAGAGGGAGGGATGCTGGTATCAAACTCCACGGATAGACGAATTGACGAGTGATGGAAAGTCCATTTTCGCTTACGCCGCCGTCTCAATAAATCATGAAAATATTCTTGGGAAAGTTTTATTTTACTTTAATTAAACATTTCAAGGTAGAAATCATAAATGATGCACCTAGATATGCATTAATAACCCCGGGGGGACAAATTACCATTTTTTCAGCAGAGGACATCGCACGTTTGCGGGTCTAGCTCCGGCATCCCTGCATCTCATCGATTTGCACTCCGGCTATACAGTACATTTACAAGGTGAACTATTCAGGACATTAAAAAGATTTTAAACAACTTCTTAATAGACAATTGGTCACGATTCATAAAATTTGTTTAATTTAGAAGAAAGCAATGGGCAGAAAAGATTTGCGGCTTATTCGTATTATTATACATCAGCTATTTACAAAATGAGTGCCTAATTTTATTCTTTCAACTTGTTTGAGATTTTCATCTTGATTTCTGATGACAATATATTAACTTTTGTTCAGCCGCCTAAGTCACTTTACAAATATTATACATTAAGATCCATTCTGAAAGTTTGAAAATTCTTATATTTCCTTATTTTCGCATTCCTAAAAACTCTTCGAAGAACTTGGATTTCCTAAAGTATATAAGAAATGATATCTGCTTTATGAACAGATATTTAATCAGAAAGAGAGATTTGGAAGAACTCCTTGCACGGTTGTAGAGGTGATTTATTATCTAAAGCATAAACTAGAAAGAGAAACTAACTTCTAAAATTATCCAACCAAAAAGTCAAGAAAAAACACTTTCGGATACTTTTCAGGGATTTATTTTCGTTCTTCTGCCGAAACAAATGTGAAGTTCTTGGAAAATATCTCCCCTTCTATTGAAAAAAGTTGTGGCCAGGAAACGAAGCGGAAACTAAAAATTGGGTGATACTTCTTCGATGTTTAGAGGCAATAATTCCAACCTTTCACATGCATTTCTATGAGAATAGGAGGCACCACTAGAAGGGCATGGGATGGTGACCCAATTTGATAATGTACGGCAAAAAAAGGTGTTTTTAAAAGTTGTAGATATGCTTCAAAATTATATATTTACGGATTTATTTCATAATCTTAGTAAATAGATTTTTTAATATACATTTTTAATTTTATCTCCCAGTCTATATTAACACTATTTCTAGGACTAAAAGCTACTACATTTTATCCTAGATTTGGTTATTGATTGATATTGATGATTGATATTGATGATTGATATTTGATTTGATTCCTAGAATTGTTTATTTCGTGTTTCCGTGAGTGTCAACTCTATAGTCATTAGCACCGTAACTACAGTGCACATTTTTATCAGTGGGTGGCGGTATTCTTCCTCCGCTGGATGAGATCCGGCGACGTCATACACACCCGCCAACGCGGGGTCTCCCATCCACGTATTTCCCACCAGTCAATCGCCCCAGTCGTTACAAGCTCTAAGCTCCCAACCGGTCCTCCTACAAGTAAGGTAGTAAATAAGTATGTGTGGGTGAGTAGAAGTTAGGAATGAGGATGGGAAATTGATGATGATCGAGCAAGGCCCGTGACCACTGCTCTGGCATTCGCCTTTAGTGTTGATTGCGACCCGAGCAGTCTGCCACTAGACAGCGGACTGCCACTAGACTCGACCGAGCTATCTAGTGCCGAAAATCCTGCAACTGTCGGGACTCGAACTCTACGACCAACAGATCAGAAGCACTGCAGCGACATCAGCTCACGCCCTGAGCCACCTCATTCAATTACAAAATAGCACTAATAAAAAGATTTACGAGTTCCGTTTAGATGTTTCATACACAAATTGTTTATCAGTTAAAATATACAAACTGAAAGTAATGTACAAATTAAAAAGTTTTTATTATAAATAAAATCAAATTTTATAAAACTGTTTCATTTCGAGTTTTAAAATGCCTCTCCCTACTTTCATTTGTTTTTCAAAATCCTCCTGGCGGGTAAGGGGGCATTCCCACAATCACATTCGGGAGTAACCTTTCGGTTGCTAAAATCTCGCGTCGGGTTCAGCGGCCGCCTAGTGGTACGAGCAGCTAGGAATCAATCATGCCAGAGCTGCAACGCAACAATGGCGAGGAAAGTCGCTCTGCAGCCCCTGGAGCTGGCCGCGTTCCTGGCTCAACAGCAGCAGCACAGCACTGCAGCGGGTAGATTACACAAGCGCCGGCGGACCCGCGGCGCGGCGGCAGCGGAGACGGTGTGGCACTGTGGTCCGAATTGGGGGGAAAAACGGGCAAAAATATCTTCGCACAGGAGGAAGGCCCTTCGCTCAGGGTTCTCCCATTCCACAACTGCTGCGTTTCATTAATCATAATTCCAGTACCAGTGCACATTCATATTATATTCAATTTGTATTTGAGAGGTTTGATTTGATTTATTTTGTCAAAAACAGTAAACAGGTGTATATGACGTATGAGGAAGAAGTACCATTTGCGTACATTTTCTTGAGCTCCAGAAACATTTCTGCACGATTTTACTATACATACAGTTGCGTCAGTAAGCTGTGGTTGCATTACAAATAAAAGTACCAACAAGGCGTTCTCACCCTAGTAATACCCGAGTAATACTTCTTTGTATCGGTAAACGAACTACAGATTTGATTTGCTTTTATTGTATTGCCAACAAAATAGCAACCTCAGATCCCCAACTCTACTCTTACCACTACAGGCAAAAGGAGCGCTAAACAAACGCGTGCGCATTATAGTGAAGCACCTACAAGAAGCAAAACAAGGAGTCATCTCAGCAGTTGCTAAATGAATCAGGGAAACTGAACGAAGGACCTGATCGAGATTGGTCTAAGTCACTTAGTCAATCACTTTGTAATTGGCGATATTGCAATCAGTCGTATGTGTTGTGCCTACAATAAAGAATATATAACAACTTCCTCCAATAACATGAAGTCAGCAACTGTTGCTTCTTGGAACAGAATGTCGTCGGTTAGTTGACTAACTGATTATTTCGTGTTTCAGGGCGCGTCAACTGCTATCATCTTGAGTCCCGCAAGTGTAATGCATGTTTTATGCATGTAAATGGCGGTGATATTCTCCAGCTGGTTGGTGAAATCCGCCCAACATGTCGGATGTTCCGCCGGCCTGCACTTCGGCTTGCCGAGTCTTCCTCAACCAGGTATCTCTGACCTGCGGGCACCGCCCGCGTCGCGACAGCTCTTAACTCCCAACTGGTCTCCCGACATGAATGGTAGTGTAGTGCATGTATGTGTGAGTTTTTAACTCAGAAGGGGAATAGGACAAGCAAGCAAGCGGCCCGTAGTCCGTCCGCTAAGGTACTCTTGCGACATCCATCTGGTACTATTCGGCGAAACAACGGTAATCAGAGCAACCGGCCGCAAGAACTTTCGTCTAAACACTGGCTAAATTCGACCTAGCAATTCCAGTGTCGAAAATCCTGCCGCCTTCGGGACTCGAAACCTAGGACCTACGGTCAAAGACACTACAGTGACCTCAGCTGATGCCCTGAGCCATCTCAGCCGGCCTCAGTGAGTCGCGACGGAGGAGTTTCAACGCCAGCGAAGAAGCTTCCTCGAAACCAACCACAGGCTGGATAAGAATTCTAGAGTCGGCTTGGTCAGACTTGTCATTTCCCTTGCCTCCGACGAATTTCGGGTGGATGCCAATGTAGAATACGAAACAAGGGGCTCCAGACTGCGATCCTTTTTTCCTGATCCAACCCCCCCCCCATTAAATGTTATTTTAAGATTGAAAACTGGAGTAAGTTTAAAATGATATCTTCATTAACCTACTCCATAGTTCTTTTTGTAAGACAAGACTTTTCTCATGTGTTGTCGTAACATTGCTAGAAGTTTGGTAGAAATACAGTTTAACAGTTATTAGGAGTAGAGAAAGAAACATAATATTTTAAAACATTAAGGGCATATGTATGTAAACCCAATAGAAATAATGATCAAAATTAAGCATTTTCAAACCCCAATTTCTGGAAAATTTTGATACCGATGTAATTTGAATTTACGTCACAGTGTAAATCAGTTCTTCTGAATAATTTAATTCACTTTAAGATCTTTACTGTATTTTTTGTTATTAATATTTTACTTTATTACATCTTGCTTTTTATTTTGTTCATTAACGTATTTAGTATGCGTTCTCTGAAACTATAGCAAGTAAATGCATTAGATTTGGCAAACTTTAGAACATACTTATCTAAATATAGACTACAATGAAATAGTTTAGTTATGTTTTTTTCAGAAATAATTTTTAAACTACACGCTTCAAAATTGAGCACCTTTTTGTAAGTTTAAAACATATTTATGTTTGTTTCGAATGTAGGACATTTATTGTAATCTACATTATTGTAAATAGTGTCTTGGAAATATCAGATTTCTATCTTATATAAGTTCTTCTCGATAAAAGATTTATATGATAAAATGTAACTTTCGGGAATTTCAATTTAACGTTTGACGGTGACTACGCAAAACCTCCAATAATTCATCAACACATGGATACAAAAATGTAAACAAAGAACAAAGTATCGCAATATACTGCCGGCGCCAAACTCTAGCAGAGGTTACAAACATAGAAGCAGAGGTTACACATAAAATTTTGTGTATCGAAATGTCTTCAAAAGAACAAAAAATAAAATGGAACAAAATTTTCAATTTTAAAGGGGCATGGTCCCTTCACACGAAATGTTTAAAATAGATTATTAAAAAACTTCCCCAAAATGTTATTCATATAAAACATACATAATTTTGTTCAGAAAATTAGAGAAATTTTTATAGAAAAATTTAAAAATATTCACGTACATGTGCCCTCTAGAATTACTCAGAATTGTGGTTCATGAAATCTGAACGATTTACGACCACCAGTATCTTAAAAATTCCTCACGATTGCGGGCATTCTACACAATAATGGACACAAAGTAACAATATCTGGTACAGAACTTCAAACAAAGAACACATTTTTCATGTGTATCTGAATAATAGGAATTGCTCATGAATTGCTAATGGGAAATGAGAAAAAGCCAAAAGAAAATATTTTTGTTCGCTGTTTTGAGCGTTTCAAACCACCGTGCGGCGGCGGCGACGCCCGCGAACGCCCTCATGGCAAGGGGACGCGTTCTCGAGAGCGCCTCGCCGCACTCGACCGTGGGAGCGCCGGCGGCAGCGGCGGTGGCAACGGTGACGGCGATGGCGACGGCGGCGGAGTCTTACGTAAGCACTGGAACCGCTTTACGATGGTTCGCGATGGCCTGTGACGCACGCGGCTTCTCCTGCCGTCGCCTGCCGCGGCACGGCGGCCTCCGCCATCGCCGCCGCCGACCCGCCTCGCCCCCGCGCTCTTCGGCGGTCCAGATAGCCCACTTGCACAGGTGCGACGGCCAGAACCGGAGTAGAGTGACATGGTAAAGCGGGCGGGGCGGGGCGGGGCGGGCGGGGCGGGGCGGGGCGGGGCGGGCCGGTCGGGGCGGGCCGAGACCGAGCATAATGTGAATAATTATTACTTATAGTGCAGACTATTTATTTAGGCATCTCCCTTCCTATCGCTACCGTCTTCTCAGCGGCAAGTTCCCCTCCTAATATGCAAAAGAATTTGGACTAATGTGCAGGAAGGGTGTAGGATGCTCGACGCGGGAATGATCGTGGACAAGACCTCGAAAATTACCACGAAACACTTCACAATTCATTGTCCTTAGTAAAATAATATATCGGTTAGTAATGATTCTTCAGCTTTATTTTGGAATCGAAAAAGGACACGAATGCTTACAGATTTCAACCTTTTCCTTTCCTAAACTCATATGTGAGAAATGACCGTAATTTTTCCTTTCGTTCACATTCCAATACCATACAAAATTATATTACACCTAACACTACCTCATTTGCACTATAAAACCTAAAAATACGTAAAATAATTGAAAGAAAATGTCTGTTTTGTCCCTTGTCATACCATTTGTGAATGAAGCTACTCACATTCGCGAGAGCATGGCAAACGACATCTAAGGAAAGAGGTCGTCTAAGGAAAGAAAGCAATTTCACGGAAAACGTTTACTGCAGCAGATACAGTTCAATTTTCACTTTTCCCCCACCGCGCCACTAGAATTTAGGCATTTGTCATAAGTATCGTCTGAGACGAAGAAGTATTCCGAAAAGATCCAATGTTTGACAGCTACCTGCAACTATGATCGATTGATTGATTGATTGACTGATTAGTGATACTGGGCGCGTCAACCGCTAAGAACATTAGTCCTGTAAGTGTACTGCGTGTTTTTCCTCGGTGGGATCCGGTGAGATCCGGAGCCGACCTACCTATCGACTATCGGGGTTTCACCCAAACAGGTATCTCCCACCAGTGGGGCACCATCCCATTCCAGACAAGCTCTAAGCCCGGTCAGCCGGCACGTGTGGTAGTGTAATATATTAAGTGTAACTGAAAGTAAGGGGTAAGGACAAGAAATTAGAAGGAAAGATGGCGCGCGGTCCGAGCCCCGTTTGGTAGGGTATTACTACGACATTCGCCTGGTGTTGATCGAAAACTACCGATCAGAGCAGCCGGCCGGTAGAATTCGCCTCCAGACAGCGACTGAGCTCGACACGGCTATCTAGGTAGAGTCGAAAATCCTGTCACAGTCGATACTCGAACCTAGGACCTCCCAGTCAGAGGCACTGCGGTGATATCAGTTGATGCCCATAGCCACCTTTCCCGGTCCTGCAACTATGTGTCGCTGTGATACGCTTAATATTGACCGGATGTTTCTGTGCAACATCGCAGAATTTGCGAAGCAGTCTTCTACGACATAGAGATACAAATGTTGATCTCCATTCTGGTGGTGTTTATGAGGGAAAAGTGAAACAGTTGCTGCATCTGCTACAATTTTTTTTTCATGAAACTGTGTTTTCTTTTTGTTGACGACCAAAGGCAATGAGTTTCTGGACACGCCTCATTTATGTACGAAACACCAAATCATTTCGAATTTCCCATTATACTAATAAATGAGGCATCGAGGCAAAGAGATCACATTGTTACGGTTAAAGATTGCAAGTGAAAAATTTCCGGGTAACGTATTTAGTTTTAAAACTGAACAACAAAAATTTCATTCAGCATTAATTACAACACAAATTTTGAAATTTATTTTCTTAGAAATGTTAAAGTGTCACTTATTCCACATAGCGTCTCGATATAGAATATAATGACACATATATATATATATATATATATATATATATATATATATATATATATATATATATATATATATATATGTCATTATATTCGGTACTGAATAGGTAGAATTCCATGAGAAAATATTTTATTTATTATCAATTCAATTTTCAATGGTAACGAAAGGAAGTAACTCGAAGCTGTTATTTCCATTTATTGTTTCTCTTACTACATTTCTAAGCAAAAGTGCAAAAAGATACTGATGGTTGCCTTACATCAGGACCGTTGGAGATGGACCTCACACGCATAATTGAAACGATTGGCCTACAACAGTGCGCATTGTTGCAACAATGCGTACCCTTCAGCTAATAACAACGATAATGATGTTAATAATAATAACAATAATAATAATAATAATAATAATAATAATAACCATAACAACAACAATAATAATAATAATAATAATAATAATAATAATAATAATAATTGCAGACATCATTGTCATTGTTATCTGACTACACTCCTACCAGGAAGACGTTAAGACGAAAAAACATGCTTGATCGAATTCAACCAATCAAAATGAAAGCAAGCCCACAATTCAGTGCGCACTCCACTCGGTCATGGAGTAGGCAAACGAAAGTCCTTGGTCACACAAGCCAGCTCAGAGGTCTCCGACACAGCCCGTTGGACGGCCAATGAACCGGAATGTGTCCACTACTGGATACTCACGAACGCCGGAAGGCAGTTTCGCTTTGTTTCAAATGACACTTCCAAACTGTTCTCTCCTGAAAATGTACATCACGCGAAACTCAGTACATCCACCGGAGGGATGCAGAACGTGCGAAAAACAGCGCCCTTAATCACACCAATGGTAATTTGTAAAACAAAAGAGGTTTTCCGAGATTCAAACCATTACTATGACTGAAAAAAAGATTTGGAATTGCACATCGAGACCCCATTTTTGAATGGACATGAAAATAGGGAGAGTACTAACCTTCATCGCGCAAACTTGCCGAATTTCAAAATACAAAAGTCTGTTGCATAAAGGGAGATTTAATGGGAACGTTGACAGTTTTTAACACTCGCATTCGTAGAAACTGTGCTGCACTTCAAGTATTCACACAGAGATTCTTCCTTCTCTTGTTTGTCAGCGAAAAGCAGATGTGGCGATTTTGAGAACCAAATTACTCCCAACAGATCTATTTTATATACAACAAACGCCTTACTAAGAGTGCATTCTGTTCTAATTGTAAGTTTTAATATGGCACATTTCACTATATCGAAAATAACTCCAAAATACATTTAAATCATTTTTCTTCGGAACGATCCCTTCCAGCCCTAGGTGTTGAATTATCTCACTTCAAGCCATTACCAACCTTGATTAAAATGTGTTACACAATTTATAGACAAAAGGACGTATACCTACATATTACATCTACGTTTTCAACTTCTGCCCAATATTTTTGCTTGTAACTGTATGGTTTTGGATTATATGAGTGATTCGGTGGTGTTCTTACTCCAAACACCACGTGATAAGCCTAACTAACATTGTAATTTTAGAATAGAATTTGCAGAGAGAAAAAAACGTTTACGTTAAACTCCCAAGCATACTCATATTTCCTCTTCCATTCATACGTTATCATTCATAATCAGATGTCCTTGAGTTCTTAAGCCATTCGGACTAGCCGACATCTTTACACACAAGGAATTAGGTAACCAATGTCCTAGTAATAATATTCATCAGCACTCCGTAACAGCACACCGCAAAAAATTTACATTGTACACTTAAGCAGCCTTTTAGAATCCGACGATATTAAAACATGAAGTTTCACAGGTTTAATAATCCAGGAAGAGTTCTCAGCTACAAAAAATTTAGATACGAAATATATAAAAATTGATTTCATAGAGCATCAACCGATGTCACTGCAGTGCCTCTGACCAGGAAGTCCTACAATTAGAGCCCCCACGGTAGCAGGGTTCTCGACATTGGCTAGATAGCTACGTGGACTTCAACCGCTATCTGGAGAAGACTTCTGGCGGCGAACTGCTCTGATCGGTAGTTTTCCGTGGTTTCTCTGATCAATACGAGACGAATGCCGGAGCAGTACCCTAACAACGGGCACGGACCGCAAGCGACCTGCATATTCCTTGTCCTATCCCACTCTTTACTTGCACACACTTACATATACGTACTACAATATCACACACATCGGGAAACCAGGTCGGGAGCGTCGAGCTTGTCCCGGTGAGGACGGTGTCCCGCTGTAGGGGAAAAAACCCGTAGCCGACAGTAGGTCGACACCGGATCTCACCATCCAGTGGGGGAATGATTACCGTCACCCCTCCGCGATAAAACATGCACTACAGTTACGGGACCAATGACCTTAGCAGTTGACTCGCGCAGCATCACTAATCAACCAACCGACCAACGTGTCACTATATTGACATTGAGGTTTTTGCAAATTTCTGGTATGTTTCTCATCGCCGACAGTCTTTTAGTTCAGTTTCTTTTGATTCAATGGCAAATGCTAAAATAGTCCTTTGTAAAGTTAATAACAATTTTCTATTCATAGTATAAAAAATAAGCATTAAAATTATACTTGCATAAAATTGTTTGAGTACAGCAAATGTTTAGATATTTGAAATTAGTTCAGGCATAATTGAAAGTGGAATTCATGACTCCTTTTTAATGAACCACAAAGATGATTTTTCATAAATTCGTGTAAAATTCAGCTGTGAGTTTTTTTTTACGAATGAAAAGTATTCAATAACAACTACTTTAATGCAATCACTTTTTCCTCAACAAAAGCGAACAAGCTTTGATCTTAAGTTTGTGTGCTATATACATTTTGGAAAGCTGAAAGTAGGTATTTGGAACTATAGAAATATTCGTCTCATATCCAGATATTGTTGGAAGCGTGGCTCGCGGTTTTCATCCACACAGATTTTCGGTAGACCGTGACCCCTTCACCCCCGAAATCCGCTTCTGCCAAAAGCCTGCAACGCGCCAGGCGCCCAGCTGCGCCAGTGGCAGATGTCGAAGACGCGACGTCACTTGGCATCCGCCGCCGCCGTCGCCGCCGCCTCCTGCAGTTTCTCGTCTTCCCCGTTCTTCGTCTGGCCGCCGCACAGTGTGTAATTTTGGCCATCTACGGGGCCGAAAGTCAACCTTTCTATTTTTCCAAAACGTGTAACTTGTGCTATATATCAGTAGAAGGATGTTCAGACCACATGGTATCGGTATTGGTATCACTAGAAATTCGCGGAGGTACGGGAAATGATTGTCTAAACATGTTTCAACTTGCCCGCGACGACGCCGCTGTCATTCATTCATATCAGTGCTGTGTGTTCGCTTGTCCTTTGCGCGTCTCTGATGATGTTCAAAGTCTCAAGTTCTTAAACAGTGCAATCTAAATAGTTTTTTCTTTTCACTGGTGGCGTTTTTGTTTAAAATCCAGCTTCGAAGAGCTTGAAAAAGCGTCTTGAAAGGTATGTACTTTTTATGCAACAGAAAAAATATTTCGAAAAGTTTATCAAGGGTTTTAGTTTAGAGTACCACCGAGTACTACTTTGGGACCAAATTGGTATTAAAGCATGTAGTTTTGTGAAGTCTATCAATGAAAAAAAATTTGCGAATGTTTGCGAATCTATTAATTATTTCATTCTTTACAGAATGTCGCATTCGTTTTCCCGGAGGGCGCTCTTCGAAATATGGGTGACAAAACCTAAAGACTCCAAGACAGATGCTTTATTTGCACATATTTTGCATGAAATGAAAACTGCATCATATTCTGATAGTGATTTACAGTGTGTAAAAGTTAAAGTAAAAAAATTTTGTCAAACACTTAGTATTAGATGGGAAAAAATAGGGAGGCAAAAAGAACGTTTTCTTCGTTACAACGCTTCTTGGCTCGATGGGGAAATAGTATTTGAAAATGTTTCCGATGGGGAAATAGTATTTGAAAATGTTTCTCTTACTGCAATTGGTCGGCCAGAAAAGAGTTTTATTGATTGTGCTCCTAGAACTAAGAGGCACAAAGTTAAACACCTCCTGAATTCCACCAGCGAAGAACTGAGTATTGCCACAGGCATTCAATTAATGAAAGAAGGAAAAAGAGATTCAGCAGCAATAGTCAAAGAATTATCCTCTGCCTCACCAAACAGGGGAACTGTTATTAAGAAGGCTCGAAGATCCTTACTCCAGAAATCAGAGCTTACACCAGAACAAGCGCTGGCGTTAATGGTAGATGTCTCTATGTCTAGTCGCCAGTACAAAATACTGCGTCAGCAAGCAGAAATATTTAATTGTAAATTTTATCCACCATATTATAAAGTGAAACAATGTAAAATGCTATGTTATCCACAAGGTGCTGTGATTACAGAAATCTCAGCAGAAATACCTGTGCAGTCACTAATTAACCACACAATCCATCGATTATGTCAAACCGAAGAGGTCTGCAAGAAATTGCGTTTGACAAAAAAATGCAATTTTGACATAATCATGAAATGGGGTTGCGATGGTATGGAGCAAAATCAATATAAGCAGAAGTTTTCTCAGCAACATTTCAGTGATGAAAGTTTTTTTAGTATTTCTGTTGTTCCTTTGGAAATGCACTGCGTTTCGACCAATTCAAAAGACATTATTTGGAAAAACCCGGTTCCATCTTCCACTAAGTATTGCAGGCCATTGAAATTTGTATTTGCAAAAGAGTCAGCAAGTTTAATTACTACAGAAGTGAACAAAATTAATTATCAAATTAATAACCTTAGTCCCACAATATTTGTTCTTGACAATGTAGAAATTTCTGTAACTACTACTTTGGTATTTTGCATGGTCGACGGGAAAGTTTGTAATGCCGTATCGTGTTGTTCCTCTACCCAGACATGTTATTTATGTGGGGCAAAACCCACTGAAATGAATAATTTAAATGTCCTATTAAAAAAAGAAGTGAAAAAAGAATTCCTTGCTTTTGGCATATCACCCCTTCATTCATGGATCAGGCTGTTCGAATGTATTCTGCACATCTCGTACAGGTTAGAAATTAAGACCTGGCAGGCAAGGGGATTTGAAAATAAAAAAAAGATTTCTGAGAAGAAGAAATATATTCAGGAGAAATTCAGAAGTGAGGGTTTTGGCCTAAACAGCAAAGTGGAAATACAAACGATGGGAATTCTGCGCGCAGATTTTTTAGAAACCCTGAGAAGGCTGCAGAAATAACTGGAGTTAATCTGGAATTAATTAAGGGTTTAGGAATTATCCTGGAATGTATAAATTCTGGTCAAAGAATTAATGTAGATAAATTTGAAAAATTCACTAAATATATTTACAATCTCTATCTGGAAAACTACAGCTGGTATCCAATGCCTGTAACCTTACACAAAATTTTGTTTCACGGGAGAGACATTATTGGTACATGTATATTGCCTATTGGACAATATTCAGAAGAAGCCCAAGAGGCCAGAAATAAACATAATAGGCAGTACAGAGAATTCTTCACTAGGAAGACCTCCAGAATTGACACCAATACAGACCTGCTGAACAGATTGCTCATTACGTCTGATCCATTTATAGCTAGTTTACGAGTTCCTTCAAAACCCAAAGAAAAATACAACGCAAAAGTGTTTGATTTGCTAGAAATGGATCCATTAACAGCAGACGCAGATGATGAAGCAGATTCTTCTGATGCCTTCAGTGATTCTGAATAAATAAATAATTTTCTTGTTTAGAGTTCGTATTTCAGCAAATGTATTTTGTTTTTGTTATATTTTTTGTTCATAGAGTTTAATGTGTTCTTTCATTGTTCTTAAGGGTAAAATTGCAATATTGTGTCTCAGTTCTGTAAATAAAGCACATTTCTTTAATGTTTGTTCAGCAAAATTAATGTACAATTCTATTTTATTTTAACTTACTTAAAATATTTAAAATGTTGCTACAATGACTCGCATTGTATAAAATTTGTAAAATTTTAACTTTTTGGTTAATTTAGTAAATTATAACATGATTTAATTCAATTCAGGGCTTTAATTTTTGCTTTTATACTTTCGGCCCCGTAGATGGCCAAAATTACACACTGTGCGCCGGCGCGACGCGGCTTGCTCTCTCGCTCCGCGTTCTCCTCCCGCCACAATTTAGCAGAATAACGCTCCATAGCATTTTCGTTTTCCCGATACACGATGCATGAAAAATTGAATCCTTAAAAACACGTGCTTGTCAATGGTGTCAATGTAACCTCTCTGTCATAGACGCTGCAGTGGCAATAGCTGTTGCTTTCAGCCAACTCCCCTGTGCGGTAAATTTTAGAAAAAAATATAAACATCGTACTACAGCTGCTTTAACGAAACCCTATTTTTCCTCATTGTTTATTTATGTATGTAACGTTAAGAAAACTGTAAATCCCTTCCTAAAGCTACTTCATATAACCCTTATTTTTCCTTATGATTTATTTGACAAAAATCCGTGAAAGAGTAAATCTAAAATTGATGTTGTAGAATGGCCTGTTTTCAACTCCTCTGTAATACTAGGAACAATAATAACAATATTCAAGTCTCGCGTCGTCCGTCCTATCCTGTTTTTCCATACCAATTACAACTTTCAGAGACATCTAGACGCGAACTATACGGGAAACAAGTTGTGAAGCTCATGGAATAGGGTTATCGGAGATAATGTTCGATAGAAAGTTCTATTTTATGAAATCGTTTATCTCGAAAGGGTTCCAAATTCGTGTGGTAATGACTGATATTGTAGTACACGAGTTATATGCAATTTAATTTCCAGGAATAATTAACCTCAACAAAATGTTTACAGAATGAAGGGACCATAGATTTGTGTCTTAATGGGCGATCCGTCGTTATAGCAGATGACGCTACAACGAAATACAATATATTACAGATAAAACTGTGTGCCATGATGCAAGAACTTAATAACCAACATTAAGTATGTATTAATACCACTTGGTAGCGTTTTACGTCATCTATTATCCTCTAGCAAATACTGGTTTATTTATGTTTTATATTTTGCCTAGTATATAACAAAAGGGGGTTAAATTTCATAACCAAGAGGGAACATCTGTGAACATGATAACCCCATAATTTATTTGTTAGGAATAACATGGAAAAGGGAAAAAGCATCTGCAAGGGAGATTTGATATCCTAACAGGTTTTGGAGTCTAATTTAAGTAACACATTATCTACAAGCAAGAAATGCAAATCATGTTTAAAATGTATTTGATCTCCTGCAAAGAAAAATCGTATTATGAGTGGTTGCTACATAATACGTAAACAGAAATTGAAAACTCATTTGCGAACAAAATAATGGGTCAAATAAATTCAGTGTAGAGACCCAAATTAATAAATAAATATTTCGGACTTATTTGCGGTTACGGGCTATAAATTCACCAGTAAATTGCAGCACTATTTGAATATAAAATAAGTCAAACTGATTAATTCAAGCAAGTGTTTTTCCGCACTTTCCCATCTCAATATCTGCAGTGTACACAAGGTTTATCTACCAGGTTTTCTACAATGCCGCAACAAATATTTACAGCGAAGTAAAAGAAAAAGCTCGAAAATTGCATCATTCACGCAACTAATTAGGATTAATATAAAATGAAAATACAATATAGCAACTCCCGTTGTAAGTCGTGGATAGTCTAGGCCTATTCAAGATTTACGCTCGCCGAGCCAGCTGGCAACTCGCGAGCGCAATCCAGACAGTGACTGCGCTCGCAAGAGCCGTTGTTTACTAATATCTCAGATTCAACGTCGATCCTCTGTGAGGTTCTGGATCGTTTGGTTCTAAGGCATCACCTTTTCTATGTGGCCGTTGTTTATTTGCTTCTTTTGTTGCTGTTTGGCGTAAAAGAAGCAAAGAAATGTGTCTGTGACTGACATTTAAGAGAATAAATATTTTTGGACGATAGAGAAATCTTGGATCGATAATTCATGTTTGTTTCGTAATAATAACATTAACTTAAGGAAACACTAATTGTAATGAATTTCTATGTATAGAAATCCCTTCCCATTTGATCCTGCATTAATCGAACACATTTTGTCATTATCATCGTGTCAAATTTTACGAATTTAAAAAGAATACGATTTCGTGGAATGCAAGATCAAAACCAAGCTGCATACAAGTATCTAAGGACATCGTAATGACAGATGCCAAGGCAGTTAAGTCTGCCGTGAGATGTCCCCACAAAGCGCGAAGATAATATCAGCGGCAAAAAACAGCGAAATTTCCAGATGGTGTCTCCAACGCCAGCTCTCGTAATCACAGTTTTGAAACGGGTTGCCCTTCAGTTAGTGTGTAACTATGTTAATGTTACTACCGTCGATTCTTTGAGCATTTTATAGCCCGTCCTCACTCGTATTTTTCGTTTCTTCTTCTTTATTGTATTTTCTTTAATTAACATTAGTGTAAAATGACCTAGAATCAGCAAAATTGAACGAGTTGAAGTGAACTATGCATGCAATGGCTTGGAAACCTCGAAAACTCAAATAATCTCCACTCTCATGTATATGACTGTTTACGTACATACACACATACATGTGACCTAGGAGGAAACAACGAAACTTCGAAAATAAGCTCTTAAGACAATTTTAAGCATATTTTGTCTAATAAACTACTTCGATGTTTCGAATGGCTGAGCCACAATAAGCACTCAAAAATTGGTTAGAAAAAATACTTTCTATTCAAAAATTTCAGAATAAAAAAATCACTCCAGAAACATGTAACTCGTATATTAATTACAAAAAAATGAATAAATTTGTTCACAAAGAAAAATTAACACAGAAATAAAAAGCAGTGGGATTCTGTAAATTGAGCGTTTTTAGTTTTGAGTTTTTTTTCCTTGTGAATACAAAATTTGCATTTCTTTTGTAAATAAGAATCAATTTACGTTTCCGGAGTGGTTACGTTTCTGAAATGCACATTTTTGCCTAGAAAGTATTTTTTGTAACCAACGTCTGAGTGCTTATTGTAGCTCTGACATTCAAAATACCGAAGGAGTTTAGATAAAATATGCTTAAAATTGTCTAAAGAGCTTATTTTCGAAGTTTCATTGTTTCCTCCCTGGACACCTTATATATAAATAAATTGTAAACGAAAATCGCTTAGCCGAATCGCAATCGTCGAATCGAAAAAAAAGCTGTTAGTTGCGATTGTTTCGTCCTACACAGACTGCGGTTACGAAAATCGCTTAGCCGAATCGCAATCGTCGAATCGAAAAAAAAGCTGTTAGTTGCGATTGTTTCGTCCTACACAGACTGCGGTCATACTGAGTCTTGAATAAAGCGTTTTTGTTTAATGCGAAAATAAAATAACTGCTTAAATTAAATTTGTATTACTGCCTTGAGCTGCGGAATAGTAGCCAGCAGTAAAATTGTCCATGATAAGAATTTTACGTTTTAGTTTGGTTAACTTATTGACATTGTCAACTTATTGACCCATTACCAACCCTGCGTACGTTATACAAGCTTCCTTGTTAGTCTGATAATTTATCAGAAGTGAACGACAGCATCTGCGCAGGCTACTACTGCGCATCCATCGGAATGCGATCATGATTGCGAGGAAAGCCGAACATTCAGAACCAGCACCCCTGTATCGAATGGTTTAAAAGCATAGCCGCTGATAGCTCAACATACTGTTTAATATTCTCAGATGAAAAGTCTAAATATGAGGGTTATACATTCAGATGGGTGCAAGTATATACACACGGAGGACTTTCCTGTAAAACAGAAGATATTGAAATAGTTGGATACACCAATTCAGAAAGCCAAGGATAACTAATGTGACGAACGAATAAGTAAAAAATATGTTCGACTGGGCAAAACTCCATAATTTTGAAACACGAAAACAGAAATCCCCTGGACTCTTTGAATTCCAAACGAGACTGCTTTGTCCAAATTTACGTCCTAGCATAACTAACGCGCTGTGTAATTCATTGCAACATGCGACTAACATTATTGCTTCAAAGGACAGCACGCAGAAGTGTACCGGCAACGGAGAGCATAAGAGGCACCTTTAAAAAAAAAACTTCATCAATGTGTGAGAGTTCAAAATACGAGGAAGGGGATCAGCCGATTGCTCGGCTGGAAGAAGTGGTGGAGACATAATGAGGAAGGGAGGAAAATAGAAAAGACCGCCGGCGCTCCAAATATGACGCTGCTCGGGAATTCGCCTAAACCTTCACAGATTCCACCGATCAAGGTAGTCGATCGTGGCTGGGGCCAAAAACTCGCTAACGTTTTTAATTGAAGTCAATTTCACTCATCCGTCCAAATACACATCCGCGATCTTCCACTGTCGTCGGTACATCGATCCTTACTGTTGCCGAAACGCGTGCGGTTTTCGGAGCCAGTAATGGAAAAAGTAGTTCCGTTTTTAATAACATTGTATTAACATTTCGAGATGTGAACTCTTACCATTCACTTGATTGAATTCAATTTTTCGAAGCCAGGATATTCAAGTACATCCATAATAAAAACAATTCCTTGTTCTTTTTTGCAACTTTTAAAATTTCACTTTCTCGCACTTACTTCGTAAGAAGAGAAAGTATTGTTATTCTACGCAAAAAAAACTTAGAATTTTCGACAAAAAAAACTACTTCCGACCCTGGTAACGATAAAGTGAATAAATCTTTATCCTATTTACAGTAAATTATTTCCTCTTACACGTTATTCAATCAGAATCCATGTTTTGTTGGTCCTTGATACCGAAAAATCGATTGACGAGAAAACTACCGTACGTCCGCCCGGGGTCAACGCGGGCTCTTAAACCGTTAGGACAATTTGCTCCATAACTGATATCCCTCGATCGATTTAAATGACCTCCCGCCCTCTGAGTTAAAATGGTTATTTTGATTTTTGGAGGTACTTGACATCAAACCTCAACAGTTACACAATTTTCTCAAAAATGGCTCCTAATTTATTGGTAAAAAAAACTTATCATGATATACTGAATTGTCATAAAAATGCAACAACGACGGGAAATTATATTTACAAAGAAGAGGGTTCAAGGCTAGATGACCTGAAAGTTTTAGGAAAGCTTCCAACAAAATAAGTGCAAAACCCCAATTAAACACACCTGAATATTTTAGAAATACTTGCCTCTTTTTTTTTATAAAATGAACTTGAAATGAACATGGACATTCGATGACGAAAAATAATATATTATCTCATAATCAGAATATGAATGTACGGTTATCATTGAACATGACCGGGAGAGGTGGCTCAGGGCGTCAACTGATGTCACTGCAGTGCCTCTTTCAGGGAGGTTCTAGATTCGAGTACGACACCTCCGACAGTGGCAGGATTTTTGACACTAGCTAGAGATCTATCAATCCATCAACTACTCATGATGCATCAATTAGAAGGATATGATATTCTGGCTCTGATGAACGATGGGTGGTGTGAAATGACGCATAACGTTGAAAGACACCAACGAAAACTGGAGAAAACCTCATGCGAACATGTTTTGTGCACCTGAGACTCATCGTGAATGATGAACATCTCACTGCAAAAACAAGAGCGCGCCCTGAAATCCAGAGCTCGGTAGGAAACCAGGAAGTGAACTATTGCTGCTACAACTTCATACAGTGTTGGAGAAAAAAACAGATTACGAATGTTGCACCCGAATTGATTAAAATTAATTAAAATTGTAATTGTAATTAATATTAATATCATTAATATAATTCAATTTAATTAATCCCGTAATTAAAATTGTGTATAATAACTGTAGTAAAATATAAGTTTTAATTTTGGACTCGAAAGAGCTACTGTGCAACCAAGGTTATATTTTTATGCGACACCACGGAATTTCACCATGTTACATTGAACTTGGAATCAACGAATCGTGATAAACAGGTCGAACAAAATGGCGGCTTAAGGATAATAGAGGTTTCAAAAATGGCGCAGCACACCATCACGTTGTACTACATCGTAGGCAAAATCACTTACTGGATGAACTAATTGGTTCATCGTGCATCTCCGGATCTATTTCTCATCTTTGTTTTCAATTTGTTAGATTAAAATAAATAGAAAAAAAGACGAGATGGGTGCGGGCGCACAAAGGGACCTACTACTAATTTTTCATAAAATAATGGGTATAACACCGAGTAAAACTGAATGAACCAAATTTAGAGTCTTTATCAACTATCTGTAAAGAAGTGCGTATTTTCAGTGGTAAATTGCCATACACATCTACATTTGTACATTAGAATAAATGTATACAGCTTTACCGTATATGTATTTTTCTATTCATTAATTTATGTACAACACAAACACTAGTTAGAAATCCTCAATCGCAATGTCTCTCAAATCAATAACCTCTTAATATTTGAATGTGCACTGGCACTTAAAAAACGATTAATGGAAGGGATCAACAGATAAAAAAGACTTATAAAACAGGAGAACTCCGCGAAAAAATTGCCGCGATCCCGATTTGTGCACTAAATTGCACATTGGCTGGGAACTGAAGTAAAAGGAGAGCGGTCTGACCACCACACCATGGGTCTCCTTCTTTAATAGTATTTTATACATTTATATTAGGAGTTACATTAATTAATAATGAATGCGCTACATGAAGAATTTCCTGAAATCGTTGTTCACTCCCAACGCCTTTCGCGATCAGGCGCAAAGCGGCGTTAAGTTTCTCTCCGAACACCCTTCACGATGTTTCTGCTCCTCGATTGCACACACGACCTCGTTGAACTTCCTCTTTTTTGCGATGTAACAACCGACCTCGAGTTTCCTTGCGCGTAGACACATCAACACCTAGGATTGCAAACGAAATATCGAGAAATTGGAATGGCAAAACAGTAGATAACTTCCTCGGCGAAGCCGCCCAGGAAAACGGCACAAACTGGTTCAATTTCATGCAAGAACTCCCACGTTTTCGTTGGCCTTCTTTGAAATACTTAGCACATGCTTTACAAGGAGAAATCTTAGTTGGTTAGGCACTAAATTTACCCGCTTATCTTTGCATTTCGAGAAAACAATACACTAAACAAAAAATGAAAATGGAAAGCCAAAGCCCCAATTCCTTTTGTACGAAATTATTCTTTGTCGGGAAAGATAATTTAATTGGCTCTTGACAACCTTAACTTCGAGTTACTATTTCTCGTTTTTTACGCGTTTTTCTGGTAGTCGGCAAATACGTTGAACCTATTATTGCAATCAACTAAATCATACATTTTGCATGTTTAGACCAGAAAAGGGCATTTTGTTCTACGAATTAATTAAACCAGTTTTTTTTAAATATCAAAATTCAATCTCTCACTTCTTTCAAACGCAACAAACTCATTAGAAAAAGTGGGAATCTGCAATCAAAAGTGAAGATTACTATACTGATTTACTGACAAAAGTGAAGATTACTAAGGACTTTCTATAAAGGAAATACATTTTTATTACTAATTTGCACACCTCTACCTCTCATTTAATACTTGGAATGTGATTTAAATATGATTTCATTCTGATGGTAAAGCGGTTTCACTATTGGGTCTACAGTTGCTTATTTTGGTATTTTAACGTTATATTAGTATATTCATTACATAATTTGAATATTGTTCTATTTTTGGCTTCCCATTATAAACTTGTTTTATAATTATGGTGGAGTGGGAAAAGAGTGCACTTGAGATAAATGTATACTGTATGTGAAAGATGTGGGAATAGAAAAAACCCTATGCTCTTTTGCGCACATTTGCTCTAGCAGCGAAACCGGTAGATCATATACGAATCCCAAGCACAGTTCATATTAGCCATACAGTCTGGGGTAAATGTGTACTTCAGAGGTGGTTTAAAAAAATGTTCGACAAAATCACGTAGAATTCAATTTTTTTAACGGCCAGAGAGTAATTTACAATCTAAAATAACGGTCCTAAATGATAAAATTAAAAAAATTGTTAATGTACACCCACTAGAAACCGACAAAGCAGAATGTTACTCAAAATGGTACGTAATTACCCCACTTCACCTTATCCGAATAAGCTACGTTGGCGAATAATTGGGGAAATATTTTCCAAATTATTTCAAAAATAAAAAACTTGCGGATAAAAAGCCAACTTTCTGATTGTCGGTAATATTTATATTAGTATAAAAGAGTTTCCTCTGTTTTCATGACGATTTCACGCGAATTGTAACGTTTCCTAACTTCATTTGTTACATCATAATGTTACATGAATAGCTATAGAAAAGAACATATAGACGATACACCAGTTCTTCTCTGGGCTTCGTTCATTTCTTCAGTTCCACCCCTTGAGTCAACATCAGCAAATATTCCACACTGGCCTCGAGCTCATTTTAGCTAATATACTTTCACTGGTTTTTAACACCATGTAAAATTAGTATAAAGGTGAACGTTTCTTCTGGCTTTTACTTCTTGCTTGTTTAAAATTGTAAAAAACATTTAAAAATTATAAATTTTAATTCTCAGAATTTAGAATAGATTGCGAATGTTTTAATTTTGTATTTTAATCCTTCACTTGTCCGACAGTTACACGTGTGAGACATTTTAGAATACTTTTATAAAGCTTTCACATAATGTTTGAACTACATCAATTTTGTCATTTGAAGATATTATAGTGTTTTTCTATATCTGTTCCTGATTATATACCAAATTACGTTACGAAATAATAATTTATTTTAAATAAATGTCATAAAAAACAGAGGATACGCTTTTTTATTAATTCCAAACATACTCATATTTTCTTGAAAATCAATACGAAAATGTGTTTGTACAAATTTTTTCATTATTAATTACTATATTTTGTAGAGTATATTTTCATTGTGGCTTAGGTAAAGTGTGCAACGTTCTTTATAGAATCCAAATACCTGCATATTTTGAACAAGAATACTCTCGCAGAGATTTAACTATATTAAAGTGGTATTTACATATCTCGTCAACATCAAAAGATTCTTTATTCACGATTACTATAATTCCATTCTCAGCGACAATAGAAGAATCATTTCATTCAACAATCTGAAGATGTACGGACGCATCAACTGCAACAATGGAGATCACGTCTTAATCAGATGTTTTTATTTTCAATAATACAGGAACTGTAGGGAAGCATTAACAAATGTGTCTTAACTTCCTACAACTTGCTGACAAGTTCAGATTGTTACGTCTTAACGAATACAAGATCATATTTTGTCGGTTATATTTTGATGAATGCCCTTCCGCTGGCTCATGGACAGCGACCTAGCGTTCTGTGTGGCAGTCCGGGATTCAATTCCCGGCCGGGGCAAAAATAGAGTTCGGCCTTTTAATACAATCGCCTCAGTTTATTTTTGTTTTAATTTCAGGTCGCATTAACATCTAGGTCATTAGCGACCACTGGTGGCATTAACGTTATGGTAACTACGAAGGTGAAACGAAATGGTGATGATAAGGGGTGGAAGGACGAACACAAATACAACCATGTCCGAGGCGGGACTGGAACCCGCGACCCTTCGGTCCGAGATCACTACGACACTACTGCCTTAGCGATCTCGGCCACCGGGCCGACAATCGCCTCAGTTTCTACAGCTGTGCGACGAACGAAAAGCTCAGGCAGGCAAAGTATGATACATACGGTGATAGGAATACGTTCGCAACACGTCTTCATTACGCCCCGGCATGGATAATAAATAAAAATTGGGTCCACGGCCTGGGAACACCTCTACTTGGAAAAAGTCGGATAAATCCCACCCTAAAGGCCAAATACATGCACACATATTTTGACGAATATAAATGCATACTTATTTCCTTTTAAAATCTCGAAAGCCGCTGCATAATTATCAGGTTCAAAAATCTGTTAAAAAGATCACAGAAAAGGATGTTTCAAAGCGAGCAGTAGGATTACCTCAACGTATTTAAAATTTTTCACGTTTGATTTTACATTGATGTATCTATCAATGTATCAATATCTATCAATCCCTATATTCAGTTCCGAAAGCATTCCCACTCAAACAAAACTGACAAATCTGAGCTGACTTGGGACGCCCGCGCCGTCTCGGATTGAATGAAGCAGCTGAGGCACCGCACGCGCCATCTATCGAGAGGCAAAGCAACGCGGTGCACCGCCACGCGAAGGCCGAAGGCGCGGCGCGGCGGAGCTTTGCAACTACGCAGGGCGCTTTCTCGTTCGTGTGGTACGTATTTTACGCACACTGAAAATGTATTCATCTACGTAGTCCACTAATTGGTTAAATTGTTAGGCACTTACTTAAATATCGGTATTCTTATATCCATTGTTATTTCAGGAATTCTTTACATTAGACAATCCTAGGAGGGAGATTCAAGAGTTATTTGAGAGGGGAAGGTTCAGTTCCCCGTAAATATGTTTGAAATAAAAATGTTTTAGTTTGGACGTAGCAATGAAACAGTGTATACTTTCTTGTATTATTTGAAACTGTTACGAAATATTGTGATAATAGCTGTATTCGTGCGAAAATTTCGCACATTTGGACTAGATTGTATAAGTTTTCGCGGACAGCGACGGATTACTTCACTTAGGGATTGAAACAATTGAATTATTGGCCTAACACATGCCTTTACGAGTTTTCCTGAGCCGCTGAATTTTTGAAACATGTCATGAAAACAATCCGATGCCACATAATTCAGTGTTCTGCATTTCTATAAAGCGTTTATGAAACATTGAAGCCGTTTCTAAAAAAAATCTTGTTTACGAATTTGTGGAAAACTGTCATAATTTTACACAAAATTCCGAGTCTCTGAGACAACTATTACGATTTCGATTAAATGTGAATGAAATAAATGAAAGATGAAATACTGAAGCAAAGATTGTATTAACAAAAAATCCTGGCTCCAACAGATAAGAAAAAATGACCTTATTCATCACAGCATTTCACTCTGTTGATGTCGGCGAATGGATAGACGCGATAGTTCTATATTTTACCGAAGTTTCTTGTTGTTCCTCAAGATCGACGAGTACATAAATATTGGGTAATTCGGTATTAACGTTTTAGTGGTGTCGTGTTTAAGTGATTTTATGCAAGATAGGAAAGAGAAAGACTAACGCGACAAAATCTTCCGTAGCGAGCAATGCGTTACGGATTCCTCGGGGAAGTGTCATTGGGTCTCTCCTATTGGTAGAGTTCATCAGTGCTCTGCCAGCGCAACTTTGGGTGCGTAATAATTTGAAGAAGACTACGCAATACGTCGTGTAGTCAAATTAAAAGAAGACTAAGATGTTTGCAATGGGACCTCGAGGCGTTCCTTCACTGGGCGGAAATAAATGGCATGGACCTAAGTATTTCCAAAAGAAAACCCACCTATCCTTGTAATTTTCCTTGTGTAAAACTTGAGGAATCTATTGAGAAAGTAAATTCAGTTGGGAAAGTCACGTAATATGTCTTAGAGAAAGCCCGTATTTCTCTGCACTTTACCTTGCACGTATTTAAAAGGAGGACTGTGATATATATATATATATATATATATATATATATATATATATATATATATATATATATATATATATTACGTATTTAAATTTGCATTGCTACTTTTTCGCATATATTTACGTAGTATATAGTAAGTACTGTAATGCCGCGGCAATGGAAACGCAGATTTTTTACCCAAAAACCCATATCGTGTGTTCCAGATTGTGAAAGGGCGAGAAATCGTGTTCCAATATGTCTATAACATCCTCTTAACACTTTGTGCAGTCAGAACACTTGCTTAGTAGGATCTTGATACCGAAAAATTGTTTAAAGACAAAACCGTCGTCCGTCCGTCCGTCCGTCCGTCCGTCCGTCCGTCCGTCCGTCCGTCCGTCCGTCCGTCCGTCCGTCCGTCCGTCCGTCCGTCCGTCCGTCCGTCCGTCCGTCCGTTTGCGACCAACGTCTAAAACATACTCTGGATTTTCACAAAAACTGATATTCCCTGATCGACCTGCCCGCTGCCCTTGAATTTGAAATTGATATTTTGATGGTCGAAAGTACTTTTCATAATGTTTCTAAACATTTTCAAAATTTTATAAAACATTCTTTACTATTAAATATTTTACTTAAAAATATTTTACTATAATTTTCCTCTTATAAAGCAAAAGTGCTTAACGAAATGGCAGAGGTCACATTTTCGTTGACCCCTCTGAATTTTTGAAAATTGCAAAAGTGAAAAAAAATCGGTGTCTTCCTACTACAACATTGAAGAAAGGTTGTTCTTAATGAAATATATTATAAAAAGTTGGTTGTTTACATAAAGTCATCTACTTTTTCAAACATCTGTGTAGTTTTCGCGTAATTTTTTTTTTATTTATTTATTTTACGTCAAAAAAACAGTTAAAAACTGCGTATGACGTGCTATGGGGAAAAGTGAATTGTGTGCACATTTTCAAAATTCTGTGATCCCTACTCTAAGTCATATACTACTTAAATTTTAAAAAAAAAATAATGTAATAGTAAAATAATTTAATAATAAATTTTGAATTTTGAAAGGGAGAAAAAAAACAAAAACTCCCATGTAATAAAATTATTTTCAGGATAAATAAGCAATAAATTTTTAATTTTGAAAGGGAGAAAAAAAACAAAAAAACTCCCATGTAATAAAATCTATTTTCAAAGATAAATAAGCAATAAATTTTGGCTCTTATTATTTCCTGCCGCGACAACATGGAAACGATAATTTGGCTAGAAATATAGGCAATTTCTGAAAATTTATTTCCTCAAAAATGGCTTTTGAAATAGAGCAAATTACGTTTATAAAATAGCGCAGGTTCATTTTCGGTGACCCCTCCGTATTATTAAAAATTCTAAGAAATTCACCATCGTAAAACTCAGCACAAAAATACAATATCGATTATAGACTTTTTATTTAATGAAATGATTTGTTCAAAATTATATTTTTAAGTAAGGTAATGTATTTTTTTGTTAATACGAGTAGTTTCGCATGATTTTTGCAAAATTCGAAATTGCAAATTCGAATTTCACGCTCTTTTTTGCTATAATCTGTCAGGACGTATCACGTCGCAATGCAATGAAAACGCCGCGACTCTGGAGTTTTGAATTCTTAATAACTTCTCGTTCTTAGGCAGTGCTTTTGGATTATCGAACGCAGTTTTACATTGTGGAATGTGTTGATGCATTAGTTTTAAATAAATTAAGTTCTCGCGTCTAATACGCTACGATTGGTAATTGATAGTTCTGCAATTGGTGGCTGAGATGTGTGAATATGGAGAGAAATCGCGGTATTAAAATGTTACCTAACCATTACTAATATGAGAAAGTACGTGCTGTTGTAGCACGACTGTAATCGAGTACTCTCGTACGAGGCTTCCGCGGATAAATTCGGGGGCCACTGCTATAGGTGACCTTCGGTCGCGAGCTCGCTACGTGTAAACAATGCAAGATGAAAATCTTTATTTTCCCGACTCTTCTTGCGTTTAAAGGTGAATTCCACAGTTTCTTTATTACCGTGAGAAGGAAGACAAAACATAACAAAACACAATGATGCTGTTGGAATGCAGGAACAATAATATAAAAGTAGTTTTACACTTTCGTATGCAATAGCTAAATTTAAGAAACTAGTAAGAAAAACGGCATTGATTTTGTAGCTGTTCAGTTCTGGTTTTACTACTCTCATCTTATATTACATTGTATTTTGTGATTATACACAAGGGGAATCCGACGAATTACGTGATACCTAGTTTACACTTGTGTCAAACTGCCAGTGAAGAAGGAATTATCACATTTCATCTGCATTCAACTTACAGCTCATTGTTCTTTTTAATACACCGTTTCAATACATTTAATTTCGTAAACGGTGTGGCCAACGTCAGTGTGCACATATCAGGGTGAACAATAAATGGAAGGAACTGGTCAACTGCGTACAAATGTACTTACTCTTAGGTAATTAAATTCAGTGTAAAAATTAAATTAAGTTAAGCTCTTATACCGTAGCACTCTTATACCTATACCTATATCTTTTGACGATCATTAGCGCACTTAAACAAAGTATGAAATTTTGTGGATCAAACTATTTTGTGCACACAAAAATAATCCGTAAAACAAAAAATTCACATGCTGAAGTACAAATTTAATACTCAAATTCATATCCTTTACAACTGATAGCGGAAGCGCATCTCTGAGACATAAAATTCACAAGCTTGTGTAAAATTTGGGAGCATGTGATCCATTCGTCTTGTAAAGCAGCACAGAGCACGTAATTCCTCCGCATCCACGACGGTCCAAAGTCTCTCGTAAGTGTTCAGTAGAGATTGAGTCGAAGTTTGAAGTTGGAAAATCAAAACTTTTTCCTTCTTCTGGAAACATAGGTATATATAGCAATGCCGGCAGTATAGTTCGGATCATTATTTTCCAGAAATATCTAACACAGGCATATTTTTCTTTACAGGTGATGTGTGTCACATTTTAAGTAGAGAACCAATTCCACGTCCAGAAAATCATCCTTGACATGATGCTTCTAACGCCAAATTAAACTGTCGGTACCTTGTATCTTAGATTGTGGTCTTGCTTGGTTTGTCAACGAATATGCCTCTGAGGAAATAAGACTAAACTTTCATAACTCCTCAGAACCAGTCCTTACCATTCAACGCTCTATGCTTACTTGCAAACCCCAGCCTGGCCTTTCTTTTCTTTGGAGTTATCAGTTGTTTTCGAGAAGGTCATCCTCTACGTATAGTTTGTCACCAAAACGTTTTATAGTAGAAACATGGAGGTTACATCCATTACGTTCCTGTAAACTACCCCCAAGTTCTTTTGTATATCTTTCGGGATCAGCAAGTGGTGACTACTTTCGAATGATTCTCTTATGGTTGTTTTTCGGGTGCGACCCAACCTGTTTTGTTAGGAACATCTCGTCTTGATTTTGCCATTCCTTGCATAATCTTAAAAGCTGTTGTGTTATCCCCAAATCCCTAGCAACACTACATTGGGATTTATCTTCACTTAGGACGGGAAGTCTTACTATAATATTTCTTTTGTTTCGGCATGTTTACAACCTTCAGAAACAAAGCGGTATATGAATATAATTTTTACTTAGATTTCATGTTACGTTACACTATTCTGAATATTTCGCAAAATACTTGTGAGCCAGGATCCAATGTCGTTATAAAGAGAGCATTGAAGATTACCTGCATCCGAGACGTGCGACCACGGTGAAGGGGAACTCGACACTGAATGATTCTGCTTTGAGCTTCGCCCCACTTATCTATAGACAACAGTGCTGACAACATAATATTTCGAACTACAATATACTTTTGAACGCTACTGTATGCTCTAAGAAAATTGCAATCTGAATAGAAATACAAACTCCCTGTACTACTACAACTGAGGTTTAAACGAAACTACTGTAGGCATATTGCAGAGAACAATGCTAAACATTCCTGCTGTGGGCGCTAAGCACGCGTCTATACATGAACAGGATAATTTTCAATTAATACGTCACAAAAACGTCCTCGTATGTAAAATGAATTCCATGCGTAAAAAAAACACCGAATTTAGGCTCTTGATTTTCGCCAAATTCTCATGAGCATACAAAGTAAATAAATTGCGAAAATTACATTGAAGTATAATGGCCGTATACAGCGGTAGTCTTGATTAATTGCGGAACATGAATATCTCTTCTGTGCTGTTTATGTCATTCTTGACTGTTGTTATGAAATAGCGTGTAAGTCAACCAAGTATTTTGACAGTCTATTGCATTGTACTGAAACCGGCAGACTTTTTCATAACTCATATCTGCTTTTATCTTTCAATAGTGTACTTAAAGCGAATAAAAACCTACTAACACCCACACAACCAGAGTAATGGCTTCCAGAGAGGAAATTACCTTTATGGTTTCACAATAACTCCAGGCCTGAGAATGAAACATTTCGAATGCCTGTACAATTCGTTGCTTATTTCCCCAAACCATGATACGAGCCCGGAAAATACGTAATATGAAAAGGCAAAATATGTACATTAATGCGTAATAAAAACGACAATATATGTAATTAATATGTAAAAAGGGAATGATATGTACTATCAAAATACGCCCTTATTTTCTCGTTTACAAACAAAATAAATGTACACTATTTGAAACTACATACATAAAACATTAGACCAATTTTAAAAATAAATATTGTTTGGCCTTCTGGATTACTTTTTCTAAAAATACACTTGTTTTGTTTAAGAACAACGATTGCCATTTTAGATACCAGAAATCAATGACCGGCAAACAATCTCTGTGGCATTGTTACAGTACTGCTAAACGATTGCGACAATCAATGTGTCTAGTAAATTAGGATTAAAGATTTAAAGATGACGTCACTGATACATTCCACATTCCACACCCAAAGGCAGCGAGCAGTTGTCGCAACGTTTTTGTCGATAAGACTGAGGTTAAACCTGACGGACCGCGCGCATCTGAACAGAACCCTCTCCACTGTGTGGACATCTGACCCCTCTCCTTGTGGGGGCATATTGCGGCGTCAGCACCCAATTCTGATTTTGTGTACGCAAAAAATGCCGATTTTATCCTTCAAGAACATTAGTATGATAATAAAAAGTTTTCCAGAATATGTAAAATATAAGCAAAATATGTAATATAATGTCAATAATGTAAAACTATGCAATGGAAAATTTGGATATAATGGTAGATTGCCATGATTCGCTAATATCACAATTTAGAGAGTAGAACATGCAAAGAGGATAAAATTAATAACTACATAAAAATTTGGAGTCTGATGATACATGGTATACTTCCTACCTCGCTACTCACTCCTCGCTCAGCTTAATAAACATGTCGAAACTTCGTCGGAAGTGTTGGTACATTCAGATTCAAACAATACTGACACGCTTTAGTTTTCCTAAATGCATGCCTGAGCTATGGATTCTGATGTGCTAAATATAGATAACTATAAAGACAACCTGATGAATCAGAGGCAAAACCAATGTATCTCTGTTCTTCATAATAACGCTTATTATGTAGCATTATTTTATCATTTCTGTAAAATAACTGATTGAAATGCACGTCGGATGATATATGTATTTCAAATTCCAAGACAAAAGGTCAGTGAATGTTTGCAAGATTTGACAATTATTCAACAAATGACATTTTCAAAAAAAACTGTAAAATCAGAAACATTTCAGTTACTTCTTACGTGGCATAGACATAAAAGATGTATTGATACTGTACTTTATAAACATTCTCAAATTATTTGAGTAGGCCAATCTATTCCACTCTGCTAAGGGTTTTTTTGGAAACGTTACTCATCTAAGTTTGCTCTAATGTTAATGGTTGAGGTGTAATTTTAAAGGGTTTGCGGTGCACATTTGCAATAACACTTTAAAATATTTATTTTACATCAACTATTATGTTACGCCATCATCGTCATTTCAAGTACGATGTTAGGCGAGGGAGGCCGGGCAGAGCATTAATCCAATCCGAGGCCATTGAAGTAAACTCAAGTCTTTACAGAGCGTAGCGTAAAATGTTATGCGGCAAGCACGTGACCTGCATCGTTTGAAGTGCAAAAAGACTTTCAAGTATTGTTAAAAATTGAATTAGATCGAAACGGGAGTGTGTGCTGCAAAATTACCACACTGTACATCCTCTTTACACTTCCTTGTTCGACTAGAGGTCCACGAAGTACTAAGAGAGACCGATATATTATATATACTTTACAATTATACTCACAGATAATTATATGTAATATGTTTTAATTCTGCGTAACGAACAAAACGAGTTCAGGGCGCTAAATATGGTGCACAGACAGTTTTAATTCAGCGAATATTTTGTATCTCGTAGGATATTGTATAGTTTTCTTAATAATATTAAGGAGTACATACATTCAATAATTTTTACAATTACTCTTTATTACTCTTTATCCCTTTCAAAATTCAAAATTCAAAATGTATTGCTTATTTATTTTTTAAAATAGATTTTACTACATGGGAGTTTTTGTTTTTTTTTCTCCCTTTCAAAATTCAAAATTTAAGTAGTATATGACTTAGTGTAGGGATCACAGAATTTTGAAAATGTGCACACAATCCACTTTTCCCCATAGCACGTCATACGCAGTTTTTAACTGTTTTTTTTGACGTAAAATAAATAAATAAATAAATAAAACGAAGATTTTACACAATGAAATTCTTGAATATTGTATTTCTGTCTATGCTAATATCACCACCACTCTATTGTGACTTCGGTAACCCAAAAGTACACTACATGGCATCAGCATCCTGTGTCCCGTGATCATTTTCCATTCACTCATTTGGAGTAGTGTGGCGCCAGCTGCTGATTTGTATTTTTCGTTTTCGAGATCTTTCTTCCTCTGTCCATGATTAATAGTTCTTTAGGCACCAAGGGCGTTATAAGGGTTCTAATGATCGAGCGGCGACAAAATACCCGACTGCCTTTGGTCCCAGGGCCTTTCGACTTCCGAGGTCATTAGAACCAGTTAACGCCCGTGGTACATAATTTTATTTTTTACCTGATTTTATTTGACTGGACTCGGTTTGTCTTTTCATATGTCCCTTCCATAATTCCCTCTCGTGTTTTTATGTGCCAATAGCGACCAGCAATTTGTTGCAAAAGTATCTTGTTTTGCAATCCTTTCTGATATACTTGAAGGGCTTGATGCAGTAACAATACTTCGGCCGATATTAACATCTACAAAAAGCAGAAGGCCTGCTGTGGCTGTAGAGGCTCATTTTGTTATTACCCCAAGCCAATTGTAGTGTCAATATTGTTCAACTTCATTTTTAATGGAAAATGCTGAATCGGCTTTTTAAGTCGCAAAGCACAGTGTTTAGTACGTTTATTAAATTTACACCAAAGTTTAGCAGTACCGCACAATGAAACTGAAAAGATTACAAAATTCAGAACATGGGTGGCCATAACTTGTGCAGATGTTTCTAATAGACTTTAAAAAATATATATTATTTTATTGAAAAGGCTAGAAATGTTCTTATTCATAAAATGACCACGTAAGTGAAACCCACCTTTCATTTTTTGCTTCGAAATGTCTGAAGGTTCTATGGAAGCATTAACACTACTCCTTTTCACTTTTCGATATCTCTTTTAATAACCGTTAGTAAGAATTCAAACATTGTTTAAGAATTTATTAAATAAAGCTAAACAAATTTGTGGAATTTGTATAAAGTAATGTAATTTTTAATTTATGTAATATGTCACGTACGGAATATAGACCAAAGTGACCGAAAACCTTTTCTTGCTTCATACCAAAATATTCTTCTTACATTTATCGTGTACTTTAAAACGTTTTTACCTTTACATGCTACTAAACACCTATCACACAGAAGAAAAAAAATAAAATAAAACTAGCGGTGCTGCAGAATGGCACACGCTTTCTCATATTACATTTCTCTTTTCTTTGGTCTGGGCTACCATTTCAGTCTTGCCCCATCCTCTTGCCAGCTGCCACCTATCACAGCCCAAAGTACAGTTTTTTGAAAATTTCTCAATTTTTCGGTTTACTAGCAGTAGAAACGAAATATTACTTTAATATATCTTCAATAAGAGTAAAACTGCGTCCTAAATAGCAATCTTCTTTGAACATTTTAGAGCCGTTTATAAGGAAGTGGCGTTTCAGCGTTACTGTAAAAGCGAAATTTGAAGCTTTTTCTCAAAAAATTATTTTCATTAATTAAAATTAAAAGTAATTTGAGACACTCATAAGAAAAATGAAAAAGTTCTGTAAAATGACATAAAGCTAGAAAAAAAAACACCACAAATGCAATAGTGTTTACAAACTGCTGAAAATGTGCATCTTAACGACGTGAGAGATCTAAAAAGAAAATACATTTGTGCAATTTTTGAAAAAAAAAGAAAGAAAAAAAAGAATACGGCAACATGAAATTTATGTCATTTTTAACTGTGCAAAAAGCACAACCAGACGTAAAAGTTTGAAGAAAAAATGTGGAGCCATTTTTGAGAAAACGGCGTTTAAGCGTTTCTGAAAATGCGGAATTTTTACACACAAAATGCCATTATGGGTACTGTTTCTCTGATCTTCAGCAGAAAAGATGCACCTGATTGAAAATGGTATTAAATTAATATAATAAAGCATAATATTTCAATTATAGTTTAAAAAATTCAATCAATTTGTAAGCTTGGAATATTATTGAAAATATCTGCGGGGTTTTCTTTATACACTGAAATAGGTCGTGAAAGTGCTACAAGCATTTATTTGTTTATTTAGTCGAAAGCAGTAAAAAAAACTGTCCGTCACGTACGGGAGAGAAGGTCAGCTACACATGATTGCTCTTGAGTTCCAGAATCCCTTCCCAACATTTTAACTATAAAGAACTTGAAGATAATTAAAAGTTTCAAAAATAAAACAAAATAAATTTATATATTTCAAAAATAAGGTATACTGCCATGGCTTCGTTTAAAGCTTCTACAGAACCGATTGTAGTATTTTTTCCTTTAAATGAAAGAATGTGATCCCTAGGCGTGTTTTCAGATATTGTTTGTGTTGATTCACCAACATTTACGATGTAAATTAATTAATTATATCATTATTTAATACTACGCTTATCAATAGTCAATTGTTTTCTTCCAAATTGTGGCCGTTTCAAAATCGATTATATGAAACGATAGATGTGAGTCCACGCTGCTTCATGGTGGCGCGCTTGACGTTTTGTTTATTTTTTTTTTAATTCGTCAAGGTTTTGTTTCTTCTAGAGAACATTCGGACAGTGGGTTTTGCTTGTGGTACTGAAGTAGTGAAGTTGTTCACAGGTTATGTCGACTTCTGAATCGTTGCCCACGTGCCCCAAAGACGCAAACGTACATTTAACTGGACGCAGGGACAGAGAAAGTCAGCGTAGGTGTCGTGATAGCGAGGTCACTTCGTTTTCTGTTGGGTCGTTATCTATAAAATGTCAGTTTTGTTCTGATTTGTACTTCCTATGCAAGAGAAATTCTGCAAACGGGTTTACTCTGTGTTGCTTAAATGGGAAAATAAGTTTACCTTCGAGCAATATGCCAGAAGTAAGCAAATGTGTCTTTAGGAGATGATGACACATCAAGAAACTTTAGAAATAATATCCATCAGTATAATATTGCTCTTTCTTTTGTGTCATTTGGTGTATTATAGCAATATGTGGGTGATATTGCATTGCCACCTGGTCATAGGCCATACGTGTTCAAAATTTTGGGAACTCCACATCACAGAATATCTTCCTTACACCCTGAAGATCCAAACAATGCAACATATTGTGAACATTAGTCTGGACACAGTATTTTACATTTATCTCAGATCCCACTGTCATATTTTGACGGGTTCTCACTAGTAATAATAAAGTTTAAAAAAAACTGCGAGATTAGCAACATTTGAGAAACTAGACGTTTTCGTTCCCGATTTATAGAAAAATTATTTGCATCGGTAAACAAACTGCAGATTCGATTTTTCTGCATTGGTGACAAAATAGGAATCCACGCCCTCAGCTCTACTCATAACACTACAAGCAAAAAGATGGATCAACAAAACGTGCGTGTAGTGAAGCTACATTTATTTCCGGAAGCAAAACAAAGTGGCCATTAGGAAAACAGGACGAAAACCTCATCGAGATGAAGGTCATTGATCCAGAAGCTGAAAAAGCTCTTTTTTGAAAATTATACAACACAAATGTACACTAATCTATTATATATCATTGTTTTGTTAAAACAAACATTATTTTTCTTTTTGTCTCTAATTGTATAAAATATTTATGCACCAGAAAGGATTTGACTTTTTACTTAAATTTGTGTACCAATTTTAATTGTTTAATGTCATCTGGCAATGCGTTGTAAAGTAACGTATATGTATTGTATGTGGATTTGTATGTGGAGCTGTTGATACTGACACTTCATGAACGTGATTTTTACGACCTGTGTTGTAATTATAGATATTAGTATTGCATTAAAACAGCTTTCCACTGATAAGTAAATCAGTTCAGGCAAAATTAGATTCTTAAATAAATATGTCAGGGGCGGTCCATAAATTACGTACCGCAGATTTGGAGCATTTTGAATATCCCCTCTCCACCTTGTAATGCACCTGGTATGCGCGCTCGAACCCCCTCCCCCTAAATAATTACATAAAGCTTGCGTCATCACCTCCTTCCCCTTGTAATTGCAAGAAGTGAAAATAAATTATAGCACAACAAAAACAATTTGCATTCATTTTACTTGTGTTGTATATTAAAATTAATGATAATTAAGGTAGAAATTGGTGGGTAATGCTGACTGCACCTAGCAGTGAGATTGGTGGCAACAATTGAGGGAGGGAAGTACGCATCCGCGAGAAAAACGTTTCTCACACACCGCGCACATGCCGTCACGGATGACGCATGAGCGAGAGTTCACTGCGCCAATTTAAGCTGATTTCTAGAAAATTCTACACATCCATTTTGAATATTTTCTTGGTAATCTTACAGATTCAATAAAAAAATCAATGAAAAAATATTTCCATTTATTATAACAATTTATAGATAATAACTTTAATTTGTTGGCTTATTAAACAAATGAATTAGGTAATATTTAAATGTTTCACAACAGGACTCAAAAAACATAATTTCAGTAAATGTCAAAAATATTTTAAAAAATCAATGTTGCTTAACACAAAACTAATACCCCCTACCCCTAGGTAACGCAGCGTCAAGCTGTATTAAACTCACTCCCCTCTCTTTGGCGTTACGTCATTTGAGGAAGGTAATGGTAAGATTGAAGGCAATGGTAAGATTCTAAGTGCAATGAAGAGAGGCTTGCAGAAATCACGAGGAGGGCATCTCTTCAGTATTCGAATAATTTTCTATTGCATTCTAAAGGTCTCGGTACTACAGACTGAGCTTCCCTACAATATTATGTCATATCTTAGGCGGGAATGTACATTTGCTAAAAACAGGCAACGAGATGCATGAAGGCTGACAGAACTTGAAATAATTCTGAATGCGTAACATAATGAGCTTAAATTAGTGTTTAATTCTAATATTTATACATTCTATTTTATGTTTAACGTAATCGAGAGTCCTAGAAATTGCGTTACCTTAACAATGTCTAATAGCATCTTGTTCAATTCGCATATTGCGGCAATGGAACATGCGATTGGCGATTTGAAATGCAAAATGCATTGAAACAGGTTTTTCTTCTTTAACTATTAACTTGTTACTAAGAAACCATTTTGAGACTTTTGAAATCGTTCTATTTATTGTGTCTTTTTTGCAAAGAAGATTCGTGTCGGCGGCAAACGAAACTGTTCTTTCATTTTTAATAGACAAGGGCATACCGCTTACGTAAAACAGAAAGACAATAGGACCTAAGATCGAACCTTGCGGACCCCCAAGTTCAACTGACAAATAATTACAACTATAAGTAAATAATGTTCTGTCGTGCCAGTCCGATATTACTACTCTTTCAGATAGATCTATAAGGTACGAGGTTATTCATTATAGGACAATTCTACGAATTCCATATCAAGGTAATTTTGAGAGCAAGATGATAAGTTTTCGAAAGATTTAAAAATGTTCCAGTTGGAGCTTCATTTTGATCCATTGATTAAGCAACATATTTAAGAAAAGGAAAACAGGCAGTTTCTGTTTATTTTGATTTTCAAACCTTGTGAGTCTGAAAACGCTTCGTTTTTCCTGAGAAAAGTTCCCATTCGCATATAGGAAAACCACTCCAATATTTTTGAGAAAACTTGCAAAAGAGGAATTAACCGGTAATTTTCAATTTCATTTTTGTTTCCTTTTTTAAAAAGTGGCTTAATTTTTGCTGTCTGGAAATATTCCTGTGCATAAAGAAACATGAAAAATGAAAATTTGAGTTAACGGGTGTACAAAGGAAGATAGAGAAGTTTTTACAAACAATCCGGAAATTCATCCAAACCAGATGATTATTTATTGTTTAGTTTACTGACAATTCTAAGGATTTCACTGGAAGAAGTTTCGGAAATAAAAATCGTATTAAAATGTTTTGGGAAGCGTATGATGTTGAATTTTGTGGTTTTCAGACCCTTCGTGAGATCAGCCGCAATTCTAGAAAAGTGTTGGTTGAAGAGATTGGCAACTTCTTCCGGATTACTTGCTACTCTTTTATTATCCTTTAAAACAACGTTATCTACGAAGTATCGAGATGTCGTATTTTTTCGATATTTCACATTGCTTTACTTTTGTTACTTGCTTTCAAAATGTTCTGACAATTTTTCATTATTTTGTCTGAGCCAATCCTTTCCTTAAAATTCTTTTGTATTTTCGGAAGTTTGATTGATTGATTTTTTCGTTTTCTGGCGCGTCAACTGCTCTGGTCACTTGTCCCGTTAGTGTAGTGCATTTTTTTCTCTCGGGAGATGGCGGTGATCATCCCCTGCTGAATGGCGAGATCCGGCGCAGACCTATAGTCGGCTAGTGGGGTTTCCCCTAACCAGTACTCCTCCCACCAGCGAGGCACCGCCCCAGCCGGGACAAGCTCTAAGCTCCCGACTGGTATCCCGGGATATGTGGCAGTGTAGTGCATGTTGGAGGAAGTGTGTGTGTAAGGGGAGAGGATAGGACAAGGAATGGGAAGGACAGGTCGCGCGCGGTCCGTGGCCCGTTTCGTAGGGTACTGCTCCGGCATTCGCCTGGTGTTGATCGGAGAAACCACGGAAAACTACCGTTCAGAGCAGCCAGCCGCTAGAATTCTCCTCCAGACAGCGACTGAAATCGACCTAGCTGAAAAGCTAGTGTCGAAAATCCTGCCGCTGTCAGGACTCGAACCTAGGACCTCCCGGTCAGAGGCGCTGCAGTGACATCTGATGTTGTTGCACTGAGCTACCGCTCCCGGTTTTTCGGAAGTAAGATATGGAAACCGAGAGATGCGTAATGATGTTTAGAAATAAAGTAAAGCGTACGTTTGTTTTTACACGATGTTCTAATTCCTTGTATGTGTAGAGAGAATACGTAATTTATTAATTGAAATTAGCTAGTAAAATAAATCCTTGTATGATCAAAGTACAATCGACTCCAGTACAATCCACTCGTATATAGTGAACTTACGTCACTGGTCCTGTTTCACGTACATTACAAAGAAGCATACGAAGATTCTCTAATATTAAACCTGAATATCTGCTATAGTGAACTTAGGAAATACGACCTGAAAATTAAAACCCTCCTAGAAAAAAAAATATATCGCCTCAGTGCCACAAATTCCAACACTAGGCAGCTTGAAAAAAAGGATCGTCGGCCAAATATCATAATTGAAAAAGTCTCCTCTGATAGGTAGCGGAACCGGAATGGGATCCTTACTGATGACCTTATGACACTCAGTTTCAAAGGGAAAAGAAAGGTCATCCCCTACGTGGGCTACAACTAGCGGCGACGCGATTGCTTGCTCAGTTTCAAGCTTGGTGTCACTTGATATTCCACGGGATCAAGCGTGTTGAGTTCTATGTAGGCGACTGGAAGGACGCGACTGTCACAGCCTGGCGATATCTGCTGTGCCGCGCGGAAAAGCGACCAGTTTCATTGGCCGTTTGCGCCACCCGTTACCGAAAGCATCTCGTATGTTATTATACGAGTGAAAGGACCTTCGGAGAGTGGGGCGGTGTCCAAACAGTGCAAGAGGCATTGAAGAGTGTCAAGACTGTATTAAGATACTTAGACACAGAGGACAATTCAGAATGAAAAGTACGATGTAAACAATTGAAAATAATTGCTTTTTAAGATCAAGTAAAGAAATTTACATTTTTAGATCGTGCAGCTACTGTATTGTGCAGTATATATTAATAAAAATCAATCGTTATGGAAAAATTCTATTTAATTTTGACATCATCGGATATAGACAACCTCGGATATAATGAACCAAACATGTTAGTCTCCTGAAGTTCACAATAACCGTAGTCGTGTGTAATTCTTTCCTGTGACATGTTTAATTTTCTCTTTTTAAGAGAAAAGCACGCGTTGAAATGAAATGAAACGTTTGTGAAAAATAAATTATATTTTTCATTTGTGTCAACAACAATATAAACTGCTTCCCATGATTCCGTCCCAAGTAGGTAGTAAATATTTTTATGTTAGCTTTCGTGAATATTCGTACGTATTTGTGTTCATGATATTAGTAATTGTAAGAATTGTGCACCGTGGTCACTGTAACCTGGATTATTCGTTATAATTTCATATCTAGTGGTGGTTTTCTTAATTAAAATTTGATCTACTGCTTTTTGTGATTGAAAGTTTTTTTTAAAAAAAAGTGAGTTAAATATTCTGTGATTTAAATTCCAACTACAATTTCCATGAATGGCGAATACAGCACTAATAATACCCAGAACTCAAAAAACTGTAATGAAAACAGTATAATTTCTAACCGCGAATAAAAGGTAGCATTGAAACACCCGCCTTGGGAAGCGATGGCGTCTCTGAAACCAATGAACGCCCTCGGCCATCGCTATTATCTGACCACCGGGCGGGGAGAGGGGTTTACGGTGAAAACAATATAATTTCACCTTTTTTAAAATTCAGAATGTTGAAGACGCTTCTTAGCAGTTAAAACACCTTTGTCGAGCTCGACTGTTTCTCTGTTGTCTTCCTCTTTGTCAAATGTCTCTCTGTCGACTGGTTTAATTGATTGATTGTTACTGATTCCGGGCACGTCAACTAGAGGGGTCGTTATTCCCGTAAGTGTCGTGCGTGTTTTGCATGCGGTGATCTTTCCCCGCTGGATGGAGAGATCCTGCGCCGACCTACCGTCGGCTAGCACGATTTCCCTCAACCAGGTATCTCCCACCGGCGGAATACCGCCCCGGGCGCAACAAGCTCTAAGTCCCCGACCGGTCTCCCGGCTTGTGTGATAGTGTAGTGCATGATGGTGTAAGTGTGTGTGTGTGTGTGTGTGTGTGTGTGCAAGAGATGAGGATAGGGCAAGGACAAGGAAGGAAAGATCGCGCGTGGTTCGTGAACCGTTTGTTTGTGTACTGCTCCGGTATTCGCCTGGTGTTGATCGGAGAAACCACGGAAAACTACCGATCAGAGCAGCCGGCCGCTAGAATTCTCCTTCAGACAGTGACTGAATTCGACGTAGCTGACAAACGTGTCGAAAATCCTGCCGCCATCGGGACTCGAACTCGGACCTCCCAATCAGAGACACCGCTGTAACAGTGAACTGGTGCTTTAGAATGTTTGGACTAATTTCGTGGGTGTTCCAGGCAATGGCGCCCCAAAATAAGAAACCTGATGTAGCCTAATATGACATTTTGTTTTGAGATTTACTTCGACATATGGGTACAAAAATATTACATACGCCGAAAAATATACCTTATTGTTGGTGTAAAATTGAAAACATCCAATACCCGAACATCCAACATTCACTTAACGTAGGAAGTGCAACGCCAGTCTTACACGAGTTCTAGCGAGAAGAACACACTTCGATATACAGTGGACTCCGATTATAGCGAACTCGGATATTGTGAACCCTGAGTTATAGTAAACTTAAGTCACTGGTCCCGTTTCACTTGTATTACAAATAAGTATAAGAAGATCCGGGTATAGTGAACCTGAACCTTGGCTATAGTGAACGTAGGAAATACAATGACGAGGAGATTAATTTCCTTCTAGAAAAGAATGTATCGCCTTAGAGCCACAAATTCCAACATTAAGCACCTTGAACAAAATATTGTCGGTCAAAGATCGTCATCGAAGAAGCCTCCCCTGAGGTTAAGGTAGCAAACCCGGAATGGGAACCTTCCTGATGACCTTATGCCACTCCTTCTCACTGCGAAAACAAAGAGCGTGCCCTGCGTGGGCTACACCTGGCGGCGGCGACGCGCGATTGCTCGCTCAGTTTCAAGCTCGGTGTCACTTGATATTCCGCGGGACAAAGCGCCTTGAGTTCTACGTACGCGACAGGAACCACGCGACTGCCACAGCCTGACGATATCCGCCGTGTCGCGCGGAAAGCGGTCAGTTTCATTGGACGCTTTGCGCCATCCCCTTTCCGAAAGCGTCTCGTATCTTATTGGGCGAGTAAAAGGGCCTTGGGAGAGTGGGGCGGTATTCCAACAGTGTAAGAGACATTCAAGGGTGTCAAGACTGCATTACGATACTTTCACACAGAGAACAATGCAGAATCAAGTGCACGAACTCTGGAGAAGGATCGAAAGAAATTACTAATAAAAAATTACGAAGCAAACAATTGAATTAAATTGATTTTTTTAAGGACAAATAAAGAAATAGAAATTTTCAATTCGTGCTCTTAATGTATTTTGCTGTATCTCTGTATGAATGAAATCAATCGTTATGGGGAATTACTATTTACTTTTGACATCATCGGATATAGTGAACTAAAAATTTTAAGTCTCCACAAGTTCACTATACCTGGAGTCGACTGTAGTTCGTTCACTCATTCGTAGGGAAAGCCTGAAGGTCGTTCGTCGTGACCTACTGAGAGAGTTCAGAGAAAAAGTTCGAAAGAAGTTGCTTACTCACCTCTCGTCCGACCGACAATGGAATATGCAGCGATTTGTTGGGACTCAGAATTACGCAACGGAAGAGAGTGGAAAGAACTCGACGTAGGGTGTCAAAATTCACTTTCAGGGACTTTACTTAATTCTTCTTACTTCATTAGAGGGGATAACGGGCACAAATTCAACAGACTCCAGAGAATTGATTCTGTTAAAAGTTTTGTTTATGAATTGGAATTTAAAAGTTTGCCTAAACACTGATACCATTCCTGGATGTGTTCGGAACATAACGAAACAAATATACCTGATAAATTAATTCGTTATTCTCAATTACGTATACCGCCTCGCATTTATAAACACAGAGCAGTGTCGTATTGTAAGGGATAGTGCAGTGTGGTGTAGTGTAGAATAGTAAGTAAGAAAAATTAAAAGTGTAAGTGGCGTGTGATGTGGTGAAAATGTGGTGGGACACTTCCCGAGTCTCTTTCGGGTAAGACACTACTTCCAAACGTTCATTATAATAATTTCATTTCATTCATTATAATATTAATTATTGTTGTTGTTTTAGTGCAGTAAATTTTGTTACTAGCTTTATCATCGTATTTTTAATTGTACTCTTTTAGTTTGCTTCGTTTTAAATAGTTGTAATTAACTGCTACCCAATCGAATTCAAATAAATCTACTCCAATAACCTTCCATTCTTAAAATATGTACGATAATTAATCATGTATGCAGATAATGCAATCAAATATATGCGCATACTAATGTTTATGTTTAATATTCTATCTTGCTCCACGATGCAGAAATTTCATCGCGATCCTGCTTTCCGTCCAGTTTCCCACCGATCTGTTAGTATTTAGAAATAAGATAAAGTTCCATGACAATAATCTTCCAAAATTACATTTTAATCACTCTCATCATTATCATTTATTTACTATTTAGAATTCTACAGAAGTAATATTTCAATAATACTTTCCATGTGATGTTTCCGTAAAACTGAATGTTACACTTATGTTAGTGTCTACAATGTTGTTCTTATTGTTATCGTTATTATTATTATTATTATTATTATTATTATTAGCATCATCATCATGATTATTATTTTGTTGGATTTATTCAAAAGTTCACATTTTTTCTCTTTTTTCATTGTTTGAACTTAAGCAGCATCCTGATTGGGTTTTTATGGATTTATTCTTTCGCTTAAGAGCTATGCCATGATAATCCTCTGTTTTGCTCAAGAGTAGATGAGCAAGAGTAAATGTAAATTTCCCATTCTAAATAATTTATAATGTAAAGTTTGTAACTAAAAAATAAAGTTTTATAAAGTAGTCGTGTAGACGAGCAGGCCTTATGGTGTAGCAGTAAAGCGCACTGCGAGTTAACTCGATGGACCTGAGTTCGAGTCACCACAGAGACAAAAATATTTGCTGATTGAAACACCTCTGCAGCTACATAGAGTATAATATTGCGGAGCCGTTAGAAAGTACATACTGTTATAGCACTACTGATTAATGTTGTGATATGAGGAGAGCTGGGGACAATGCTGTTTTGTTACGAAAACTAAAAAAATCAAATCAGTAGTTCGTTTTCGATACAAATAAATTTTCTATAACTCAAAAACGAAAATATCTAGTTTTTCAAGTGATGCTAACTTTGTTTTCTATGTACTTTTATTCATCATTCAACTATGTAGAGTAAAAAGGCAGGGAAGGGATTCTGAAGAAATGGTACGCTAATTATACTTCTCCAAATGTCACACACAACTGTTAATATTCTTTGACGAAAATAATGTAAATCAAATTAAATTTAATTTAAAAAGTTGTTCTATACAAAAGAACAAATATAAATAATTTTCTTCAAACATTCATATGAATTTAATTGATAAAACTAGTTTAATTTACATTTTAAAAAAGTCATCAGACTTTATCCACCTTGATTTATTTAGACAACTGCAGTGTGTCCGACATGAAATACAAATAAAATTATAGAATAATTTTACAAATAAAATTATAGAATAATTTAAATAATAAACAATCTTGTAATTAGTAAACACCATGATTTTGCATTTGTCATAGGTTTGTGGGGAGGGGTGGGGCGAAGTGCCACGATAACTCCCTTCCCCGTGGGTGAGAAGTCAGGTAGCAAATCGGATACAATTGGTTTTCTTTATCGATTTTTAACTTGATTTAACGTCAAAATTAAAAATTGTGACCTTGTATTGGAGAAAGGCTATATTTACTGTCACGAAGCAAGTGACCATCTCAGCCAGTCAAGCTCAATGAATCAAACGGAACGAATCTGATCAAACCTGAACGAAAACCCGATTGAAATGGTGATGAATTTGGAAGCTGCTGCTGCTGCTACTCAAGGTGTGTGGTTTTAAAGTTTCATTAAAACGCTTGCGTCACTGCAAGCATACATCCCGCTCGGTTGGACGTCACACGGACTCCACACTATTTGGTCATTGACAAACATGAAACACGCAAGTATGCCGAATTGTAAGCTATTCTGTGACGTACGAGGAAACAAGGTAGGCACTGTAAACTCATCAGAATCTACTAGTATCCGCTGTAGGTCTAGTGCCACATAATAAATTTTACTAACTTTGAATTAATCGTTTAGTGGGGTTCGAAGATTATTTTTTGACAATGAACATTTGAAAAAACTCTTATAACGAAGTCACACATGTGGTCTTGACTTTTGGGCCTGATCGGCAGGCAAATTATCATATACTGATGTTATGTACAATCGTTGCCGAACACCAATGCAAGATAAGTTGCCTAGCCATCAGGGGCAGCTAACACGTGTAAGTGCATTACATAAGATTTCTCGCGTGTTCTTTGCCAAATAATGTTCTTCCTCTAACCCCCCTACATTCCCCAAACTTGTGAACGTTTATGCTAAAACTCCTGTATTTCTGTACGCCATATTCTTCGATTATGTGTTTGTTTTCAGAGTGGAAGTTGGAATTCGTGGTGAGCCAGCTCCGTGACAGCAAAAAGGCGAGAAAACCAAATAAGAGGTGTATGGGTAGTCAGTCAATCCTTACGAGCTTCTTTTTCCTCAAGGAAATTGTATGATGCCGTCACAGGAAGACAGGCGCCTAACTGATGGGCTTCTTTAGCGCATTTCAGTTCAAAGTTATTCTTCACTGCGCAAGAGTGTAATTGTTTTATATACAACTTTTTTTTAATAATGGACGTTTTGGGTTATTCCAGCGCTTCATTCCCACGACGTTCTCATTACCTCGACTCTCACTGCGTGATAACTAGAGGGCGGGGTTTTCATGACCGAAACATCGTCAAAAATGTTCAATAAAATGTTTTTAAAATGCCCTAAAACCAAAGAAAAACGACGTAAAATTGTGATCAAAACCAGTTCGGATGAACAACTCAAGCTGTTGGATACGGCACTGATGAAATTGAGGCTTCTTTCAATCGTTCAAGTGAACTCAATATGCGAACTTTTGGTTTGAACTGTTCGTTGCAAGTAAATCCGTCTTTAGTTATCCCGAAATCGGCCGAACCGACAATGACGCTGATAGGCGTCTTAAATTACGTCCTCACAATGGCTGTCATTACAATTTCTGAGCGACGAAATGAATACGCTACTCAGGAATTCTATGGATAACTTTTGTTCCATCTCGTAAATATTTGAAGAAAGTACAATTAAAATGATATTAAAATAGATGAAATCAGCGAAAAAATGCATTAAAAGTGACTGAAAAAGGTAAAAAAATACGTATTAGTCGAAATCGACAAAGAATGCACAAAAGTTACATATAAAATGGGTCATTTCCTTTTGTCATAAGATACAATTAATTTCTAAACTAACCGCCGTTGTTCTAAAGTAAAAAGAAAAAAATGTCATTTCATCAGTTATCACTAGGAGGCGGATTTTAATCAGCGGAAGAAATTAGGTTGATGGTACTAAAATTATTATTGAGCATTACATACTTTGCCGCAACACAATGAGATACATTTTATTTTTAAAGTTTATAAGAATTATTACTAACTTAATTCTCAACAGTTACAAAATGGAATTAAAATATTACTACAGTATCCTACATAACAGGGTTAAGTGTTGTAGTTTTCGCTGAATTGTTAATAACTTCATAAATAATTATTTTTTGCATTTCGAAAATTAATGAAAACCTCTGAATTGTTTCGTATTAAATGGTTTTATCCATTTCCTGGTCCACTACATTCATTGCAGCAACATACCACAGAAAACACAGACAAAGACGAATTAAAATAATGTTAAAATGAAATATAACGTCGTTTCAACACTTTCAGCGGCACGTTCAGAAACTACGCACGTACTCGACAACACCGTTCACGCACAGCATCGCCCTCCTGCAGTCGTGCAACGCCGAGAAAACACAGTGAGGTGGGAAGGATCGCGAGCGGTTCCACGTGCCCGCGCACGCGCCCGCAGCTCCTGCCAAGAGGCGGCGCGCATGGGCGCGTGCCATCCGCGACCTGCGCTTCCGCCTGCGATCCTCGGCCTGGGGCCAGCGGGGGAGCGGCAGAGGAGGGGCGGGAAGGGGCGGCGTCACAGGTGGTCGCGCGCTATTTCGGGCGCCGTGGCCGCGCTCACCTGGAAGACGTGGCGCGGGATGCTGCCGGTGGGGATGGTGACGGCGTGGCGCGCGGCGCCGGGGTCGAGGCCGGGCGCGGGGGCGGGCACCTGGGCGGGCGCGGCGGGCGCGGCCGGCGCTCCGGAAGGCCCCGGCCGCCCGCCGCCGCCGCCGCCCCGCCGCGCCCGCGCGCCCCGCCGCCGCCGCTCGCAGGCGCTGCTCCTGCTCGCGCCGCTGCTCCTGCTGCTGCTGCTCCGCATCAGCTGCAGCCGGAGCTGCGTGCGCGACGTGGGCGTGGCCGTCTTGAAGTTGGGCGGGCTGCAACAGCGGAGGGCGGTGCGACAGGGTCGCCAGCGTCGGCGCCAGGTCCATGATGCTGGGGTCGAGCTCCAGGATGCGGTGCAGCTCGGCGTCGATGCCGAGGGCCTCGTCGCCCGCGCCCGGGCCAGGGCCCGCCCGCCGCCGCCCGCGCCCGCCCTCGCCCCGCGCCCGAGCCCTCCCGCACATCCGCCCCATGCGGCGCACCAGCTCCTGGAACTCGCGTATCTGCGCGGCGGCGTCCGTCCGCGCTTCCTCCATGGCACCGCACGCCGCCGCACACTGCGCCTATTTCTGCGCGCGCGCGCCTCGCCGCCGCCAGCTGAGCGCCCGCCAAGCCCCTTCCCGGGCCCCGCGCCCCGCCCCCCCCCCTCCTCCCGCGCCTTCCGCGCGCCGCGTCACCCCGCGCCACGCCACCCCGCGCCGCGCCGCCGGCCGCCGATGCTTATTGCGGAGTTTGCACTTGGTTTTGTTCCGGCGGCCTCCGGCACCCGCGCCATCTGCCTCGCGCCGCTCCCCCCTCAGGCCCCGTGTTGACGTTTCTCGCCTCCCACCCCTACCTGCAGAGACACTTGTGCTCCCAAAGCAATGCGCGTAAATTCTAAGCCACTAAATTTTCGCAATCGATTATACCGAGTCCTCTTATCAGTGCCACGTGGGTGATAGATAGCAATTCTAGGCAGGGAGCTTTGAAAAGAAGTCAAAAGTTGAAAAAACATTTTTCGTAATACCGTCGATGAACTGATACATAGATATAACGCAACGAAACAGGGGGCTAAGAAGACTCTCAACACCCAGTGTCAGTTAAGGAAAGTAACAGTCGACAGTACGCTAAGAAGAATCGAACAAATGAACTGGAGCTAAAGATTGCCTCTAAGTAGGGAAGACCGGAACTGGTCAGCACAAAAGGCAGGTTAGCACTCAGGTTTCTTCATCGACAATATAGCTTCTACAAGCGCACATGCCCTTCACGACCTATCTTCCCACAGAAATCTCCATGTAATCAGTGCAACGGTGGTGGAATCGTAATCTCTGTTTTAGAGCTTCTTGATTGAAATTTTAACAGTTCATTCACAGCCGAGTGTAATATTGGGAAGGAAAGATTTTGTTGGTTTTTGTTCAACTGAAACCGTGAACCAAGCTCTTCATTTTCGTGTATCAGGGTTTTAGTTTCGAGTTCCCTCCTCGACATTTCGCCATTCAAAAATCCCGTTCAGTGCTAGTTGACACTTTTCAATTGGAGTTGGTTGGTTAAATCATTCCCATCCTCCGTCTGCCAACCATACTCACAAAATAAAACTATTTTTCTGATATTTTTACTCAAAACTAGAGTGAAAGCACCAGAAGTGGCCATAGATATCAATATTTTCAGAGTTTTCTCAAAATGCTTGGATATATAACTCAATAAGTAATTAAGATGACTCTTTCTGACTCTCCTTGCCTAAAATTGGCAAATTATTCGTTTGATCTATTTGACATTAATGCATTTCCAAACCGTATTTTCTTCCAGAAGTGGCCACTAAAAAAATGCCAAATTTTGGTAGTGGTCAGATACTCGAATCAGTCAAGGGCAATCGATAACCTGAACTTGAACCGAATCTCTAAGGCAAAAAAAGACCGTTCATATTGCATTACTGCAATGTCAATTTTAAGAAGATGATTTCAGCTTATCCTTTAAATATGAGATGAGGTTGAAAAAATTTCCTTCGCTCCAATCCTCACCACTAGAAGACTACTATTGACGCAGTGGCCATCACTATGTCCGTACACAACTACTTACAATTTTGATAAAATACAATTTCGTAACAGTTCTGACATATTTTCAAAAAGCAGAAACATATGTTTTCAAAAAGTACAAACCTATTCATGGTATTTCTAGTTAGGTTTTGTACAACGGTAGACTCACTCTTTGGGATCTCTCGCCGCTCGTGAGATGACATGAGCGTGTGGCACATACGAAGGCGACTGCACATTCAAGTAGTACCTGCAACAGCGCCACCGTGATTGGTGGCACTGTGAGGAACTTGTCCCTCTTACGGTAAGAACGTATTGTCATTAGTAGACTCAATCGGTGGTGTTATTTTACTAAAGTGTTGGCATTCATTTATTTTTTAAAGATTTATTTTTCTTTCTTTGTAGAGCAAGCTTAGCCTGTTACTTTGCCTTGTTCGTCTATCGTTAGTTCAGGTTCTGTTAAACGTGAAACTTGAAACAACTAAATAAAGTTGAAACAAACAAGTGTTCAATGTTCCAAAAAAAAAGGAAAAAGCATTTTTATTTATGAAAAAGAGGTAAAGAAACGAAATAATTATTTTTGAACTACCACGTCTGCTGGGTGACTGCCAATGAGAGGTTATTCTGTAAGACCAAACGATGATACACGGCTGGTTTGCAGTTACATGTGTAAATAAAACATTGAAAAACGAATCATTTTCACATTGATTTACCTTTCCACATTCTCACAGAAGTAGTGTTTTAATCTACCCCCAAGCTAGCCTTACCCTATCTCAAGGCCTGTGCCAATCAATTCCACCTGAGTGGTGGATTGGCACGTCTTCATTTGATGACTTTTTACAACTCTAAAAGTTGGACAGTCATAAATAAAAACCTTTCCATCAGGTGGACAAATAAATGTAGTTTCCACTGATGCAATTAAACGAATCAAAACTAAACCAGCATTGCGTAAAATGAAAATCTTATCAGTTCGTGCCAACCAGCTCCAGTCTCTCCACTCATACTCAAAGAAAATGTATTTCTTATTTTTCTTATCAGACGTATTTTTAAAAAATATTGAAGAACACACAGCCGTTATCAGCCTCGGTTAGCGCCTCAGTTTAGAAACTTACATCGCGTCTATTATTTGCTCTACATCGGCCTAATCACGTTAATAACTATATCGAATGGGTTTGAGCTGTTTTATTAGTTGCGTCCTGCAGCAATGAAAGTTACGTAGTAACTTAAAATAAGAAAAGAAGAAAAGCATATTGCAATACGCCAGTTATAAGCAGTCATCAAGTTTACGCATTTCTATATTTTTTTCGCTTTAAATTGTTTATAAATCAACAAGAGAAACGACAATAGATTCTGGAAAGTCAATTTGTCACTGAATCTTGAACTGTCAACTTAAAGAAGTCAAATTTTCAGGGAGTGCTCAAAACTTCCAGTCCCATACGCGAAATCAGGACAAGGAGGAGGAGAAGGAGGAAATGTGGCAGACACGTCTACAACCTTAGTTTAAACCATTCACAAACCAACAAATACCCATCGTGTTGCGCCTGGCCGCGTGTTTAAAGCGTGCAATTTTTAGCCACACGTCGTCACTGCAGGCGCCGTCACTGCCGCCGCCGCAGCCACTGCCACTGTCACTGCCACTGCCACTGCCACCGCCAGCGCCGCCGCAGTTTCGAGGCGCACGAGGACTCCCACGCCACCAGCCACGCCCCTCCGACCCCCAACCTCTTCCCACCGACGCAACGGTCACTTTCAAACGTCCGCTGGCGTCTCGCACAATTCTGTCTGATGCGATTCTGGCAAATGCAACCGATCGAACCGCCCGGGATAGCTCAGTGACCACAACCGTTGCGCCCCAGCGTCTCTTACAAGGAGATTCTAGGGTTCGAGTTTGGAGCAGATTTTCTACAGGGGCAACGAAGAATTCAGTCACCACCTGGAAGAGAATTCTGTAGACCGGCTGCTCCGATCGTTCGTTTTACGTGTTTTTTCCCCATCAATACAAAGCGAAAGCCGGAGCAGCACTCTGACAAAAGGGTCTAGGACCGCCCACGATCTTCCCTTTCTCGTCCTTGTTCCCACCTCTCCCCTTACACCCACGCGCGCACTACACTACCACACATCGGGAGAGCAGATGGGAGAGAGAGGCTTGTCTGGTTGCCGCGGTGCTCCCTGGAGATACGTAGAGAGGAAAAACCCCGCGTATGTTCACGGATCTCGCATTCCAGTGAGGGAGGAATACCGCCTCTTCCCGGCATGCAGGACCCTCAGTAAAATCAATCAAAGAACAAACGGGCCACGGACCGCAAACGATCTTTCCTTCCTCTTATTTGTTCCCTCCTCTTATATACACATATACATCCTTACCCTTTCATGCACTACACTACCACAGATGACCCCAGACAAATCGAGACCTTAGAGCTTGTTTTACTAGGGCTGAGGGAGACACTTGGATGAGGAACTCATAGGCTTACGTATGGTTCGGCGTCGGAGGAACGTTTCAGTGGAGAACACCGCCACCTCCCGGGATTTAATATGGACTACAGTTACGGAGGTTACAGTTACCATGTTAGTTGGCTCACCTCGGAAAGACTAAAAAATCAATCACACTATGGCAAATTAAAATCTATGTATTTAGCGTGCTTTTACCAAAAATCCACGTAGAGTCGAATAGTTTCTTGGATTAAAACCGATCAATGAAAACTGTCGGTAAGACGGGAATACAAGATCTAAGCCAAAACATTAGAAATAGTTACACCAAAAATTGGTTTCAGAGCAAATTTCGAAGGCAAACTAGAAAAACAAATACCGAAAGTAAAAATATTTGTGGTAACATCGCTTTTATGTGATATGCGATTAATGGCAACAACGAGTGTAAAAAAGTCCTAGTATGACCTTTGTCCAGAAACAAAATATACAATGGAAATTACGAAAGTTCTCTGACGGATTCACGGACTAGACGCGCTACGTTCGCAAAGGATTGTTCCAACACACCTGTTGGCAACCGCTGCCCTAGCAACGCCATGTTAATAAATAATTTACAATACAATGGTAGGAAGCTTTATAATACGCTGCGTGAGGAAGCCTTAGCATCTCAAATTGGGCAGTGGAGAATAACCGTAAGGTTTGCAGCCTAACTGCGATATCTATACAGAGTATCCAGGTAGGAAACAACGAAACTTCGAAAATAAGCTCTTAAGACAATTTTAAGCATTTTTCGAGTAATGAACTTCGTCGATATTTCTACTGTCAGAGCCGCACAAAACACCCACAAGTTGATTTGAAAAAATACTTTCTATGCAAAAATTTGCATTTATGATGCATAAACACTTCAACAACATGTAAATTGTTTATTGTTTACACAAGATATGGATTTATTAGCTCACAAAGAAAAATTAACACAGAATAAAAAGCAATAGAATTGTGTAAATTGGGTGCATTTGTATACTTTCTCGTATACATACGTACTATATACGGAGTAATATACGTAGTATAGAGAAAGTTATGTAATGCTGCGGAAAATAGATTTCGGGATTTCAACTGAAATACACGTTTTGGAGTTCCCTGATACCGGAAAAGTTTTTGTTCAAACCTCCGTCCGTCTGTCTGTCCGCCTCTTTCTTTCTCTATTTTTTTGTTGTTTTTAAATTACAAAAATGTAGTTTTTTTGAGTTCTCTCACGTCGGTAATATTTTCATTAGAGACGATTTGTTCACAATGCACATTTATGAGTGCATGTACTCTAAATGATGTATAAAGTCATATAAAGTCGAAAACTGAAGAGTTAGCTGTGAAAACGGGCTCAAAATTGCACATTTTCTGAAACGCTCTAAAGTCATATTCTCAAAAATGGCTCCAAATTTTTCAATGAAAGTTTCTATTTAGGACGTGGTTTTATTCGTCTTTAATATTCTTGAAGATTTATTTCGGTTCTACAATTAGGAATCCGAAAAGTTGAGAAAATGTCAAAAAGATGTACTTTGCGACGAAGATGGCACTGCAGAGGATGGGGCAACACCGTAAAGTCAGTCTGCACCAAGAAAATTAGAAAACTTTACTACGAAAAGTTCTGTGCCATTCTGTAGCACCTCCAGTTTTGTTCTGTATTAATTATTCTTACTGAACAAGTATACTCATTTCTTTGTAAATAATAAACAATTAACATGTTTCTGATGTGTTTATCGGTTTCCGAAATGCAAATTTTTGCATGGAAACATATTTCTTCAAACCAATTTCTAAGTGCTTATTACGCCTAAGTCATTCAGAATATCCAAGTAGTTTATTAGACAAAATGTGCTTAAAATTGCCGTAGAGCTTACTTTTGAAATATGTTTCCTCCTTGGACACCGCTATATGATCCTTCTACAGAACGGCAATGTTGTAATTGCAGCAGAATAACGCATAAATCCACAGATGTCTACATGATCCATGTGTTTCCTGGTGATCATTGTTCTCAACATTATATGCACACATTAGCAGTAATGATATTAAATAATGCGGAATTGAAGTATTCAAGCATCAACCTTTGACACATTGCATTAATAAGACTCGACCGATTATTATAGTGATAAGGCATTTTCGGTGTTATTTAAGCATTCATTAAAAATGACCTTCCTTGGTCATTTGGTTTTATTGCACCACATTCTCTGGTACAGAGGCGGCCAGCAACAAACCCATCTCGGATCTTGGCAATCATCCATGAATGAATAACGTCTTTCTTCGAACTGCTGAAATGAATACTCTCTAAATATAGGGTAAAAAAGAAGTTACAGCGGGAAGAAAAAGGATGAGAAAGACGAGAAGAGGAGGAGCAAAGAATGAGATGCCGAAACACACGTAACAGTTTTACCCGTACGTGAGTGTGCGACTCGTGTTTAACCGTATTCGAATGATATCCAACCAATGCGTCTTGTGATTACCGTGACCCGTCCTACAAGTTTAACAATACAGCACCAGGGACTAATTAATGTGCACAAGACGAAAGCGGTACAGTGAACCACGAAACCGTATTTGAAGAATGTAACAACCAGACGACGGATTTCATTCACAACAGTTTACCCCTCGGGGTGGACCAGAGTGTTTATCTTGCCGGGTACAAGTGTCACGTGTGCTTACGACAATGGGGCCCCTGCGAAGTCAATGCGTAGTTCAACATGTTTATCTGAGCGTAGGTTTTGTGTCGTAGCCGCACGGGAACCGAACCGCAACGCGCTGGGACAGTGGGGATTGGAATAACCTACCTTTTATAATGGAAAACCTGATATTCGTTCCGGTTAACCCATGTTCTCTATTATTTTTGCAACAGTACTAGCAGTTTTAATAAAAAATCTGGCAAAACTGGGTTTGGAAAACAGATAAATTAAGGAAAATAATATTTACTGGATGGCATTTTTGATGTGGTTAAATTGGTAACATAAATGATCGTCGAGTGCTGGTATCTCGTGCCAATTCTACGTGCTATTGCCCGTAACCACAGTTTCGTTTACTTTATTTTTCGAGTTCCAGGGATGCATGATAATTTGTGCACATAAACGCTTTTTTTACAAAACAAAAACAAACAAAATAAATAAACGAAAAAACAGATACCTCCATTTCCGAATACTTTGACTGTTTACAAGCGCTAGGTCCAATCGAATGTGAAAAAAATGGAATAATAAAAAAACCTGATATTTTTGTAGTAACCGGCATTCCTGTAAAGCATGGGGCAGATATCTTCCAACAGATCAGCGTGAGGCGGCGCAACGGACAAGAAACAGAACACGCAAAGCGCAGCGCATCGCAGAAGCCTGACACACTCGTACATTTGCTGGTAGAAGTCACGTGTCCAGCGGTTGCGGTGAATATACAGTAATAGTTGGGCGGAGACATTATCGCCTGTGCCCCCTGGCTTTTTTACTACTCCTGCACATAGACTTCTTCGCACAATATTAGAGACGAAACGGACAACAACGTACCGAAACTACTGAAACTACAAACGTGAATCGTAGAATGTACGTTAATAAGAATACAGAAATAATCAAACCATGCACTTTTTTTGAAAACTATGAAAAATACCACAATGTTCGTGATTTCATTATTTCCCATATCTTATTAATTATGCACTACCACGAGACATCTGCAGCTACGACTGAATTCTTGGAATAGAGGGTGCTAGTGTGATGTATGTAACTACTAAAACAAGTTTTCGATATTAATTATAGCAAAGGACAAAAACGAGATTATTGTGTAAATTTTAGTTTAACGTAATCTGCAAGCTTGATCAATGGGATCGGGGCGAGGTAGGACTATTAGATTACGGCGCATGCAGATCGTGGATGGGGCGGGGCAGGGTGGGCTGCGAGGGTGGGCGGGACGGGGTGGGGTGTGGTGGGATAGTGCGATGAGGGACGGAGATGGACGGGCAGGATGGAGAAAGGCAAGACGTGACGAAGGACGAGGTGGGACGTGGGGGGAAGGTCGGTCCGCGTGGGGCCGGGACGGGCGGGCGGGCGGGCGGGGCGGGGCGGGGCCGGGCGGGGCGGGGCGGGGCGGGGCGGGGCGGGGCGGGGCGGGGCAGAGCAGAGCAGGGCCAGGCGAAGCGGGTGGGAACGGAAGAGGCGGAGTGAAGCGAGAGAAGTGATAAGAAGAGGACAGGGTGAGACACAGCCAAGCAAGCGGAGTGGAGGACGGAGCGGGGCCGGATGGAACATAGCTCGACGGAAGAGATCAGGATGGAAGGGAGCGATTGTGGTGAGGATATAAATAAAATTATTTCCATTTCACACCTTTCATAGAATTCATTCTTTTTCCTCTCTAATAATAGACGTCTGTGATAAATATCCAGGCAAAGCCGATACCTTCAAGTAGAAGGCATATATGCTTTTACAGCAAATACAACGAATCAAGTTTTCAAAATTACGACTCTGCCCATCGACTTATTTGACGTTGGTTTGTAATCTGAAGTTTGGTTACTTTGTCTCAGAATTGAGTCTTCGCGATATTCTAAATTTGAACCACAGTGAGAATGATTACAAATGCATCATTACTTTTAGATACAAATTATATCGAGCATTTACACGAGTTTCAGAATTGTAATAGCATTGTATAAAATTATTTCTTTAATGTTATGTTCATTTAGGGACAAATGCCATTTATTTTGTTTAAAACTTATTTTAATTTGATTACAATTTTAAACCACACATTTAAATTTTCTGAATGTATAAATCTTCGAAGAATCTACGCTTTTCTAAGTCGGGGTCCCAGAAATGAATACTTAAAAATCTGACAAAAATTCTACGAACTTCACTGACCATGTTTTTAGTACCACTATGCATGCACTCGGTAAGGAAATATAACTTTCAAGGCTAAATGTTATTTTTGTGCATTTTGAAATTGTTCAAAACAAACACATGTGTCGGCGTCCAAGTGTTTCGTTACTTCGCCGGACTCCCCCTCGAGGAGCAGCTCCCTTGGTCGGTAGAGTGGGGGAGGGGGTGGGAGGGGGGAGGGAGGCAGGCGCAGCTGGCGCCGCCAGCGATAGCCAAACCGCCGGCGTCTCCGGCCCCGCCGCCTCGTCACGCGCGCCGCCGCAGCTTCCGCAGGAGGAGGGCTCTGGCCAGGCGGGGGCGGGGGCGGGGCGCCGGACGGACGTGCGGTGCGGCGGCGGCGACGGCGGTGGTGGTGGTGGTGGTGGCGGTGGCGGCAAGGGTAAACGGACGGATGCGGAGACGGCGACGGCGACGGAGAGGAGGCCTCGTCACAGATTGAGATAGAAGGATAATAGGCGGTGGTGGAGGTGATGGTGGTGGAGGGGCCGTGTTGTGGAGCTGGTGGTGGATGTGGTGGTAGAGGTGATGGAGGTAGTGATGGAGGTGGTAGTGGTGGTGGGGGTTGTGGTGATAATAGTGGTTGTAGTGGTGGTAGTGGTTGTAGCGGTGGTAAGGGTTGTAGTGGTGATAGTGTCAGTGGCAGAGGAAGAGCTGGCGGCTGCAATAAATTGAAGGGCAGGAACGTCGGGATCATGTTCAGACAGCATTTTTCGCCTATCTGCCCTAAAGAAATGCACTGCACTGCATAAGTCTTCTTAACAGGGCATAGAACGTACTTCCAAGATTATTAAACGCGATTTTTTTAATTACCAAGGTTGTTAATGCTCACAGAATACAACCTCCAAATTTCTTCAAACAAATGCAAATATGGAAAAGTTCCTGGTGAGTCCTATATCAAAAATCTTTTGGCTTCCTGTGTTACTTTGGAAAAGGCAAATGTAAGACGGAATTTTGCTAACGTGCATTGGCGTGCGTACATGCTGGGGGCAGTCGGCCACATACGCACTAAAATTTTAGAGAGAGATGCGTAGCCTCGCATAATAAAAAAAATTGTATTTCCTCTTTTTATACATTGGGGTAAGAAGCTTTCCAAGTAATCTGGTAACGATGTAAATGCATTAACACAAAATCAATTTCACTTTTAATTCTATAATTAAAGGCACAATTTAATTCTCCTTGTATTACATTATATTCATTTACTACCAAAATATGTCGTGTAAATAAACATAATTTAATGGAAAAGGTGAGACCAGCAATGTAGTTGGTCCTCCCATCTTGTTTTAGACTGCGTACTCCTATAATTACCGTGCAGTAGATACCAACTCACTGCGAAATAAACCAGTAACCATGAATGTTGCTTCTTTTTACGTTAATTAAAAAAAACTCCAGATTCCGGACATGAAAGTACGTCACAAACTAGATAACCGTCGATGCATTTAATGTGTAACCGCAACTCTGCTTTGTGCGTAATCCTGTCATTTAGCAAATACGTAGGCGAGAAAATTCTCTGTACATCTATTTCGAAAACCTATTTTATGTACAGAAAATGAAACAAAAGTTAATAATTAAATTGCTCTCTTCTTTGAATAAAATGTGTTATTAATCTAAACGGAGAACTGACATCCCTGAGATGTGTCTGCAACGTATTTTCTTCGTACTCAGATTTCTCCGTAAAATTTGAACGCGAATTGAATGTCCACACATCCTTAAGGCAATGGCAGCCATTCCACTTTCTTTTAATATTTTATTAGTATTTTATTTATTTATTATTCTACAAGACAAGGAGAAATTGAAGAAATGAATCAGGTTGCACAAGAAGAGAAGCGATTTAATGAAAATTGTTTGCCCAGTTGATGAACCAGTAATACGCCCTGCACTACCCCACACTTTCACCTAAAAGACACACAGGAGAATAAACTACATATATAATAAAATCTCAGATTTCAATAAAACAAAAAACTTGTGTTGATTATTTAAGATGTAGGTCGGTCCGTAATAATCGTAAATGTTAGAATGGATTGGTATAGTACGAGTTCGAGTTTACTGGCTACGCGCCGACATGCACCCAGAATTTCGGAACTAATGCTGTAATCGGCACTTCCCGCACAAGTGACTACGTTTGTGCTCGTATAGTACGTCACTTTACGAAATAATACAGAGAAAATTACAGAATATTGACGCCCAACATTTAAATGTAATTGTATTCAGAGCAAATGACAGCCGACTAGAATAATATCTGAATGCATTCTTCAATTGTTAACATTGTTATTTCGATTGCTTCAAATGTAATGGAAGCCGCATGAGAGTTGCTGCGGCCAGAGACTCCCAAATTGATAGTTCCAAGAATCAAAGTAGAAGTTAAAAACTATTGTACTACTTTGGATATTGAATAATACTATATTGTTTAACAAAAAATAAAATGAATTTTAGTTCGCAAGTTGGTGTAAAACATGCCCTTGCTAAACTGGTATTGAATTTTCTCGATCATACATGGGTATGAGAATTCATTACATTATAGTATAGCATGTCAAATTCCGCCTGCGACCGCAACCTTAAGCACTTGAAAATAGACAAAAACAAGAAAAAATATATTGCTTTTTCAAATGGACGCATCGATTAAGTCAAAACAATTTTGAAATTTTGCAATTTTCGAAAAATCAGAGTACTCTACGACTATGAGACCTGCACTATTCTCTTAAACGTCCTTCACACTATTCATAATCAAAATTTAATCAAAAACGATGAACCATTTTTTTTTTTGAAAATTTTGAAATGTCCCAGGGGATTCATGTAAAGTCCCCCGCAAAATTAAAATATCGGTTTCAAATTCAAGGGGCAGCGACATCAGCCACATTGATTGGGGAATATCAATTTTGGAGAAATCGGCTGAACGGATTAGCCGCTAGCATTGTTCACAGACGGTCGGAAGTTTTGCCGTCATTCGATTTTTCGGTATCAAGAACCCACAAAACATGGATTCTGACTACACCACGTGTTAGAGGACTTTTTCTAAATTTAGCAACTGGATTTATCCACTTTTTCGTTACCAGGGCCCTACAATAAGAGTTTTTCTGGCGAAAATTCGCCGTTTTTTCGCACAGCATTACATAACTTTCTACCCTGTAGCGAGAAAGTAAAATATTTAACGGTATTACCTTTTATCAAATGCCAACATTATGCGAACGAAGGTATTATAGAAAGTAAAAAGCCTCTCAAGTTATATTTATGATTCGCAGAATCTTATACAAGAGCGTGATTTTTTATTGATTATTTTGTTTCCGGGTGCGTCAATTACAACGGTGAAAAGGTCCTTTACGTGCGTGCATGTTACGAGGGAGAATAGAATGAAAACTGCATTTATTTTTTTTTCAACTATTTTACTGCGGAGAGAGAAAGAGGAGAGAGATAGAGGAGAGAGAGGAGAGAGATAGGAGAGAGAGAGAAGAGAAAGGAAAGAGAGGAGAGAGAGGGTGTGTGTGTGTGTGTTTCCTTGTACATTATTTTTCCATGTGGAAAATCGTTGTGAAAGCCTCGTCCACGTTTAATGCACTTACGTCATCGAATAGGAAATGCTTCAATACCTCCCAAGAAAAAGCGCTTGATGTCGCTTGATGTCGTAGCTACTTGTGCACCGCAATTCGACGCCTTTACCAGACAGAAGTGTTAATCTGACGGTGACAAATCTGGCGAGTATAGCGAATGTGGAAAGCATCAAAAAAACAGGTCATCGATTGTTTCTGTTGTTGCACGAGCTGAATGGGGACGTGTGTCATGTTGAAGAAAAACACCGGAACTCAGAAATTCCCTTCGCCTGGTGCGTATTGCTGGCTTGAAATGGTTTTTGAGAAGGTCGGAGTAGTTGGCATTGGTCACTGTGGTACCTTGGGGCATGAAGTGTTCCAGAATATGTCAATTTTTATCCCAGAATAAGGTCAACATGACTTTCAAGTAGAAGGCTGCCTGCGAAACTTCTTATGTTTCGACGAAGAGGAATGTCTCCATTCTTTGCTTGCACGTTTTGTCACCGGACGAAAATGGTGCCTCCCACTTTTATCTCCGATGACATTGCGTGCTACAAAGTCCTCTCCCCCTCTTCATAACACCTCAGCAGCTCTTGACATGCATCAATGATCTTTCAGTTCCTGCGAAAGCTGTCCAAGAACTCATCTGGAAGACACTTTTCTGTAGCGGGGTTCGTAATACACCATTTGTTGCACTGAATCGAAGCCCATCTGCAGCAAGGAAGGCATTACGGCAAGAGTGACCCGCCGATTTTCTTGAAGAAGACGATCTGCTTCTGCAACAAGCTCCTCTGTCACAAGGCGATGAGCGTGACCCGGACGGGGAGCATCACTTAACAAAGTCATAATGTCTCTGAATTTCTTGCACCACTTGTACATTTACTGCTATGACAGACAGGCGTCATCATACTTCGTCTTTATTCTCTGATGAATATCAACTGGAATCACACCTTCACTCCATAAAAATGTAATAACTTCAAGCTGCCCCTCCTGATGGCGCAGTGGTGCCGCCACTTCGAATCAGATATTACTAAGTTCCAACACCACCTACCAATACTCCTTTGTACTATCACATTGAAAAGACAAAGGATTGTGTCTGCAAATTTCGATAGCGGAATAACGATAGGGAAAAAATATTTTTAATTGTACTTTTGCTGTTTTCATTTGATTATCCTACGTATATCCCCGAACGCATTCTTCTCCCGCTACAACGTAAGATACGGCGCCAACCTCCACATGGGACTACAGGAGTTTCCCCGTTTTGTATGTCCGTCAGTGAGGAACCGCCTCAGCCAGGGCAACCTCCAAGTGCGGTAATGTAGTGCATGTAAATGTATGTGTGTTTGCCTGTAAGAGGGCAAGAGGAAGGGACAAAGCCCAGCGCGGACAAGAAAGTTTGCTGGTTAGAAACACTTTTGCATTTCATATTGTATTATATGGCCTTAATTAGCACCACTAATTGATTGATGCTTTTGACAGTTGTTGCCCTGAGCTGTTACAGTCTGTTACTAACTCGCCTTTCGATAATAGATACTATCAACACAATATAATTTATCTGTGAGTAATCAGCGACGAAAAAATCAAAATCAGACCATTCCCTTTCTGAAAAAAAACAACATTCATTCTCCAGAACAAAGTTGGGGAACCTCTCAAACTGTTCTACAAACAGCAGAGTATCGTTAATTCGAACATTGGTAATGCGAAAGCTCGCTTTATCCAAAACCGAAATCGGTGAATTTTACTTGGGAAGTGAGAAATAAGAACGTTTTTTATATTACTCTAGTGGCGCTCGAGCATCACATACATAAGCGTGAATCACGCATTATTTCTAATTAACAGCATCCACACATTATTTCTCATATATCCCGTTTTCAAATATTCAGAACGTTCACTAAAATTTGGACTTGCGCAATTCATTAAAGCTTAATTGTTGATTGTACAAGCCGACGGATGGCGGGCGAGCGAGCGAGCGGGCGGGCGGGCGAGCGCGGGCGGGCGGGCGGGCGAGCGAGCGAGCGGCGGGCGGGCGAGCGGGCGGGCGGGCGGGCGGGCGGCCGGGCGAGCGAGCGGGCGGGCGGGCGGGCGAGCGAGCGAGCGAGCGAGCGGGCGGGCGGGCGAGCGGGCGGGCGGGCGGGCGGGCGGGCGGGCGGGCGGGCGGGCGGGCGGGCGGGCGGGCGAGCGAGCGGCGAGCGAGCGAGCGGGCGAGCGAGCGAGCGAGCAAACGGGCGAGCGAGCGAACGGGCGAGCGAGGCGGGCGGACGGACGGGCGAGCGAGCGAGGCGGGCGGGCGGGCGGGCGGGCGGGCGGGCGGGCGGGCGGGCGGGCGGGCGGGCGGGCGGGCGGGCGGGCGGGCGGGCGGGCGGGCGGGCGAGCGAGGCGAGCGAGGCGGGCGGGCGGGCGAGCGGGCGAGCGAGGCGAGCGAGGCGGGCGGGCGGGCGGGCGGGCGGGCGGGCGGGCGGGCGGGCGGGCGGGCGGGCGGGCGGGCGGGCGGGCGGGCGGGCGGGCGGGCGGGCGGGCGGGCGGGCGGGCGGGGCGGGCGGGGCGGGCGGGAGCCGGCGGGCGGGCGAGCGAGCGGGCGGGTGAGCGGGCGGGCGAGCGGGCGAGCGGGCGGACAGACCGACAGACAGACAGACAGACAGACAGACAGACAGACAGACAGAGAGACAGACAGACAGAGACAGACAGACAGAGACAGACAGACAGAGACAGACAGACAGAGACAGACAGACAGAGACAGACAGACAGAGACAGACAGACAGAGACAGACAGACAGAGACAGACAGACAGAGACAGACAGACAGAGACAGACAGAGACAGACAGACAGACAGAGACAGACAGAGACAGACAGAGACAGACAGAGACAGACAGAGACAGAGACAGACAGAGACAGACCTGAGACAGACTGAGACAGACAGAGACAGACAGACAGACAGACAGACGGACGAACATACGGACAGACAGAGAGACAGACAGACAGACAGACGGAGAGACAGACGCACGGACGGACAGGCAGACGATTAAGGCAATGTTCGTAATGATACTGAGAGTTTGTTTGGAAGCTCTCCTTTAAGTATTTTTGTTTTTCAAAAAATGTTAGACAGACCAACTACAAACCTATTGGTATTGTAGTTGGTCTTGGTTAGAGTCTGCATACTTCTAGCATTCAATTTGTCCACGACACAACAATACAATTCTATAATTACTTAATCACTTGTTTGGATCGCGTCGTGCTCGCCATTTCACGTCACAGATTGACATTGCACGGGCACATACCCTTCTGCTTTGAACCAACAAAAGTCCCAAACCTAAATTGGCTACAAATATATAGTTGCTAAAAGCATTATAATAAGGTAATGAACTTAAATAAAAGTACATTGTTCATAAATTAATTTTGATCATTTACAAACACCAAAGATAAATATGAAGTTTCGCAACACGATAGCTATTTCATAATCACGCTTGATGTAATGGGTCATTGTCACGGTGTAAGATATATCTTACTCCGTGGTCATTGTGCATCTGATTCACAGCGCAGGCGAGGTCGTTCATCCTTGAGAAGAATCGAATCTTAAACGGGGTGATGTTTGAAATATGTTTGGAACAAAATTACGATACAAAATGAAAATAACAAATAGATAAATTTTCAATTTATTTAAAAAATAGCTGATATTGTCAGGGGACGTAATGTAACACATCACCCACATCCATGGACGCTCCAACCCTGCAAATGCCATCGTCATGCTCGGGTTTCAAGGTATATCCAGAGATCGGGTGTGATGGGACCGTCAAATGCGGAAGCTGTTTCTGTTGAAACGGCAGCTCTCGACACGCGTCCTTATCGACTGATGAAAGGAGGACAATAGCGGACATTGCCAACACACTCAAGGTGAGTCACTCTTCGCGCTATCTGTCCCTCTGCAACTGCGGCGACGGCAGCAGAAAGAGGTGTCAGACACATAGCCAGTATCTTTTAAAGATTCCACGTAAAACTGCATTGTCTTCCTTCCCTGAATATATTTTAATCGGGTAAAAATTGGATCGACAAACTAGGATTTCCTCCAAATACATAATAATAATAATAATAATAATAATAATAACAACAACAACAACAACAATAATCCCAGGACTAACAATCCTGGATGTAGAAATGGAATCAGCCTGAAAATGCTGATACCCCCCATGAAAGTTACGTGCACCTACCCTCTACTGAGCCTCGGTGGGTTGCACTTTCACGTGGTCTCAAGATGGCCAATTCGGGCCAAAAAAGATAGAAAAGATGAACAATAACAACCACAACCTTCCAGGTCACATGAAGCAAAGTGTGTCGCTGCCCCGACCCTCAAATGTCCTTCCCAGACAACAAGAAAATGAAAATTGTGGAGAAATGTGTTGTGAGATATTTCACTTATCTGAGAAGACACGCATTGTAGAATCCATTTGTTACATAAACATACCATATTGGCATAGTGAGTCAAAGGAATAGTAATAAGATATAAAAAGAATGGGTCACCTCGAATATCTGACCCTTCTAACAAATAACATTTTAAGTACGTTAAACTACGTTAAATAATAACAACGTTCATGCATAAATTACTTGTTTCAATGATGTCGTTCTATCACTAGCCATGAAACCTCGGCATACTGAATGCTTCTGTTTGAACCTTCGCAATTGTTCACTAGCGACACTTAAACGGACATAACTTATTTATCATTCTTACATTGCGCAAACTCAATAGGGGGTCCTTTATGAAGACAATCATTTATCGTTTTTCATACTAACAGCAAGCCCCGTTGAGTCAGAAATGGGAAAAAGAATTCTCATCGCTGAAAATAACAACTTTTCTTACAAAAACAAATTATGAATAGAATCATTTTAGACATTATTTCATAATGGCGGAACAGTAGTAAATTAATGGAAAACACAATGATTGATTAATGATTCCTGGTACGTCAACTGCTATGGTCATTCGTTCTGTTAGTATAGTGAATGTTTTATTTCGGGAGGTGGCGATGTTCCTCCCCACTGGATGGTGAGATCCAGCACCCACCTACACGGTGGCTAGCGGGGATTACCCCTTCCTGGTGTCTCCCCCAACGGGGCACGACTCCAGACGGGACAATTCCAACCTCTCGAATGGTTTCCCGACATGTGGTGTGTGTGTGTGTGTGTGTGTGTGTTGTAAGGAGAGGGTGGGGTAAGAAAAAGGAACGAAAGATGACGGACGGTCCGTGGCTCATTCTTGGGATTCGCCAGGAATTGATCGGAGAAACCGCGGAACATATGAGCTGGCCGCTAGATTTCTCCTCCAGACAGCCGCAGAATTCGACCTATAGCTGAACTGCTCGCAAAAAAACCATCATGGCGGTCGTACCTTTGGTAAAGTCTCGTAAGCTGCCCCCACCCTGCGGCATCTGAGATTTCCCCTCTGCGATAAGCGAAGCGCGTAGGCGAGAATGAGAGGCGACTGCGAGACGCAGCGATCGCGCTGACCGTCACTCGTCATTACTGCCCTCTTCGTCAAAAGAGGAACTCGCCCTCCCAGGAGTGTCCAAAGAAATGAATACATCGTATTGTGCAAACGCTTCTGTGCAAAACGTTTCCTTTTCTTTTAAGAATGCACCAATTGTTTCTGCTGCCTCTCGCCCTTTTATAAATCCCCAAACAAGTTCTATTGGATTTAGATCTGGATGGTACGGTGGAAGACGGAGAGAAATGTGGCCATGTTCAATGATTATTCGATCAACGACCTATCGTTTTTCAGTGGATATACTTTGAATTATTTGTAATAATTGAGTTTTTGTGAATAACAGGACCTACTGTGTAAAGAACACTGTCACTGTTCACTAGCCACGGTAAAACAGGGACTGGAGACCGAAACTCTCCAAGACACGGCTTATTTTCTGTTGATCGTTTGGACAACCCCTACTGTAGAAACACGAAAGCTGCCTTTCGTCTGATCCTTCTCACTCATCAGTTTGTTATCACCAAACTCACAGTGTTGAATTACCGCGCGACCCACGAGAGAAAGACAGAGGGAGAGCTATGGTGACAAAGAGCGCAGGCAGGCGGGAAAATATTAGGAGCTTTGGAGGGAGAGGCCAAGTTCGAGCTTGCGCAGTGGAAGGTTTTTTTGAGAGTGGTAGAGCAATAGCTATGTAGCCAGTGTCGAAAATTCGCCACCGACGGGATTCGTACCCTAGGATCTCACAATCAGAATCGCTGCAGTGTCAGCGGCAATGCTGGCTCGGAGCTTAACTCAGTCGGTGTCAGCACCCAATATGTTTATGTTTTGTGTCTACTCTCGTCTAAGGGTATGAAATGACATTCTGAAGAATCTTATCGGTCAATGAACAAATGTTTGTACGAAACTACAACAATAACAGTAAACCTCGTAATACTAGTCAGGCGTACTCATTCAACTTGAAATACTGCCAATTCCATGAATACATATCTACTTTTTCCAAGAAATAAACATCTGAATGGAGGTTTCGTTGGAACCGGACGCCAAGTAAAGTAATAATAAATACAATATAACAAAAATAATTTTTGGCGTTGCTAATCGTACAGATGGTGTAAGATTCCCAGGGCCCCATGCATGGATTGCATGGAAAGACTTCACATGGCACAATAAAATTTTTAAAGAAACATCAGTACTGTTTACGACGTCTTTTTCAAATAACACGCAGTTTTTTGAGGTTTTGGGGAAAAAATGGTTACTAAATGTATATATTTTTGTACAAAACAGCGTTTCCTCCAGGCTTCCTGCCAACATGGCAATTCAAAAATCCACAGAATTAGTCGCATTCTGCGTAAAGATGTCACTTCATCAGTGAATAAAAAAGTAAGCACCTACTGGAATATTTTTAGGTCTTTAAAAATATTTGACGTTGTTGATCATAACCTTTTACTTTCAAAATTACCTTAGAATGTAAATCGTGTTATTGCTCCAGATTGGTTACGTTCCAACCTTAAACAACGATTTCCGAAAGTAGAAGTACCGGACTGGAAAGATGTTGCATTATTTACGCACATTCCCGGTTCCTTGGCAATTGAATATGGGGTCCCGCAGAGTTCAATTTTAGGCCCTAATCTTTTCCTAATATTCATAAAGCATATGCCTTCATCGATTTGAAACGGAAAAGCAGTTCTCTTCGCCGATGTTACAGACATCCCTTGCAATAAAGAAACAGTAAATAGTACAATATCAGATATTTCAAATTACTTTCGTAATACAAAAAATTAATAGTAAATGAACGGGAAACGGTTCCAATGCAGATTTCCTGTGCAAATTATTTTGCACTCAGTTGAAAATGAACGAAGTGCAATTGACTGATGTTAAGCTAACATTTTTGGGTCTCTCAAGTCGCAGAAACAACCTCAAATGGAACGTCTATTTCAATGAATTGAACTCAAAATGAAGCTCATTATGCTCTGCGCTCAGGTATCTTTCAAATTCAGTCTGCCTTGATAATGCTTGCTCTATTTCATGAATGTGCATTCCGCCTTAGATATGGTACAATATCCTGGGAAAACACATCTATACCTCCCAGATATTTAGATTACAGAAAATAAACTTACGAATAATAAGCAAATCGCACCCAGGGGTTCCTTTGAAGCCTTTCTCGATTACGCTGAGAATTCTACCATTGCCTTGCCTCTTCATTTAAGAATAAGTGTTTCTTTTAATACGGTATATATACATTTTGGTAATGAATAACCACAACCCTATGTTATAATATCATCAACTGTCAATATAAGCAGCTTACTACAAATTAGAGGCGCCGCAACAGCACACACTTTCTGGCTTTTTTGTAACGGCTGCGCAATATAATAATACATGAAAGCATTTCCTGCAAAAGTGTTTCTAACCATCACAAATATTTTCACCCGTGAGGCTCAAACTGAGGCCCTTAAAGTTAATACGCCAATCAAGTTATCTTTATACCAAAACCCCACAGATAAATTTTCCTTAGCGACCCATAAAATAAAAAGAAACCTTTATAGTGCATTTTTGAATGCCCATTTTGCCTCCTTAATTCTACTGTTTTTAATGCCTATAAATCCGAAGCCTATTAATAAGGCTTTTTGCCAAACTTTCGAGCTCTGATACATACGTTTCATGAACATCAGAATACCCTTGCATTCGTATAAGTGCAACTCATCAGATAGCAGCAATTTGTGCATGCCACTCAAGCGTGCGCTTTCTACTTGCATTAATCCTTCCCAGAACATACGTATGTAATGATTACAATAATATGCAGACGCACACGACTTCATTCTCATGACATGGACACAGCCTCAAACACCTCGAGCCTGTTTCTAGCGTCTTACCTCATGTGTCGTCCGCCACGCACGGAGCCGGCGGCGCGACGCACGCAGCAGGAAGTGGGCGTGAGTCACTGATGCGACCTTCGACCCTGACGCAACCCTCGCGCTCGCCGCGAAGGGCGCAGCACTGGGGCGGGGCAGCACGGACGGGCAGACGGACGGCAGACGGACAGGCAGACGGACAGGCAGACGGACGGACAGACGGACGGACGGACGGACAGACGGACGGGCAGACGGACGGGTAGACGGACGGGTAGACGGACGGGGAGACGGACGGAGACGGACGGAGACGGGACGGACAGACGGACGGACGGACGGACAGACGGACGGACGGGACAGACGACGGACGGACAGACGGACGAGACAGACGACGGAGACAGACGGACGGACGGACAGACGGACGACGGACGAGACGACGGACGGACAGACGGACGGACGAGGACGACGGACGGAGACGGACGAGGCAGACGGACGGGTAGACGGACGGGTAGACGGACAATTGGCAATTGGACATGGGGTCCCGCAAAGTTCAATTTTAGGCCCTAATCTTTTCCTAATACTATATTCGGGGGCGGGCCGGGAGGAGCGACACATGCGGTGCGGGGGGGGGAGGGGAAGGGGAAGGGGAAGGGACAAGACGGAACTAGGGATGCGACATCCATGTCGATATTTTCAAAAGAACGACGCGTCTTTAAAAACATCCAGGCTTTAAAAATCGATGTATTGAATCCAATGTTTATTGACCATCGATGTCATTGTTTTCGGTGGTTTGTTTATACAAGCAAAATTTTCATAATCATAATTTTGTAAAAGAATTTATGAAATACAACTGACGAACTATTACTACTTTATACTACTTTCATCGTGGACGTCCTCGCCCGAGATGATCCTGATGTTCTAGCATTCTCTTCGTCTTTCATCGTTTTTTTAAGGTCAGGAGTTTTGTAACTATTTTGATTGAAATTTTAACTATAAACTAATATACACGGCAACTGTAAAATTAAATTTTCTTGCGCAAGAGATTACTAAAGCCGCTTTAAAATATCAATATTTAATAACAAGGATGGTTTTTGAACGATGTAGTATTATCATCGATGTTTTAGTTTTGAACATCGATGTTGGTAACATCAATGTTTTGTTGCCGATGTCGCATCACTAGACGGAACGTCGAAGCAACAGAGCCTACATCTGAAAGGGTTGTAGCGTTAAGGCAAAAGGAATTCCAGTTGGCGCGTCAGGGCTCTTGAAAGCATGATCATTCCTCAACCCCGTGATGGGATCTATTGATGGACCCTTTGCAGTTTGACGTTTCGTCGGTCATAACAAGGGTCTCAGTCCTTTTTATCCGTAAATTGCGTTTTTCCTTATTTGAGGGAATACAAGATCTGATTAGGTCGGGGGAAAAGATTTAATTTTGCTACGCATTTACCCAGCATTCATACGCATAAAATCACATCACACGCATAAAATCATTTAACTGAACCGACTGACATGCAATGTCCGCCCCTCGATAGATTGATTGACTGATTAATTATTTAGTGTTCTGGGTACGTCACATGCTGTGATGATTAATTTCGTATGTGTACTGCATGTTAGGGGGTCACTGCCCCCCCGGTAAAATTTTATAAATCAGAGGTGGCTGGAACGGAATATCCGAGGCCGACCTATTAGAGGGCGCACTAATTACCGGAATATAGTATTAGGACGAGACTTCAAGAAGCACATGTATATTCCAAACATACGATAGTACGTAGAACGAAACATTCAACAACAGAATAAATACATCCCTTAACTGTTGCTTGGTTACCAATTGCCAGGGCATTTCACTGCCACATCGCATCAGACTTAACTTGAGAAACTTAACACTTCCCCTCGATATGTAGTGAAATGAATTGAATCGATTTTCATTTCTAGAAAATAAACACATTTTTCATGTTCTTCTCGTGATAAAGATTTAGTTAAATGTGCAGTCATTTCTTCTGCAGACATGTATTCTATTGATATTAGCCCCTTCTTGACAGCCCTTCAAAATTTATTGCTTATTTATCCTTGAAAATAGATTTTATTATATGGGAGTTTTTTTTCTCCTTTTCAAAATTCAAAATTTAAGTAGTATATGACTTAGTGTAGGGATCACAGAATTTTGAAAATGTGCACACAATTCACTTTTCCCCATAGCACGTCATACGCAGTTTTTAACTGTTTTTTTTTTTTTTACGTAAAATAAATAAAGCATCTCGTATAGAGTGATGTCTAATGTCAATGTGTTTCGTACGAGCATGAAATACGGTATTCGTAACTAGATTTTGAGCACCCATATTACCGTATTTAATAATAATACTTTTCATATCGAAGCCCAAATCCTTGAGAAGTGTCCTCATGTATATAGCCTCCTTAGTTGCTTCTGAAAGAGCCATACATTCCGCTTCTGTTGAAGATAATGCTAGAGTGCGTTGCTTTAAAGATTCCCAACTTATTGTTGTACCATTCATGATGAAAATATCTCCAGAGTAAGATCTCTGATCTATCTCACAACTACCAAATTCTGTGTCAATAAACAGTTTTGGTTCATCGCCAGTTTCCTTAAATATGAAAACCATATCCAAGGTTCCTTTTATGTAACGCAGAATTCGTTTCTCTGCTTTCCAATGGAGTGATCAATAGTAATTCAAAAATTGTCTTAAATAACTAACTGCGTGAGTTATACCTGGTTTGGTACTTACAGATAAATATAAATACATCAATGCTTCAACTAATTCACGATACGGCATATTCTCCTTCATTTTCATGTTGTTCACGATTCAATTTCTGGTTTGTTTCTAATAGAGTAGAAACTGGTTCGCATTCTGTCATCCCAAATCTATCAAGATTACTGCGTATATAAATTTTTTGAGTAATGATAATATTCTTTCCATTTCTAGTAAATTCCAGTTCCAAGCAATATTTTATCTCGCCTAAATCTTTTGCCTCAAACTCAGCACTGATTTGATTTTTTACGTTTTCGATAATATTATCATCACTGTATATAACAAGAATATCATCGACACACACGATGACGAAACTTCTATTCGCCGGTGGACCGATGTAAGAAACACATGAATCAGCTTCAGATGGAATGAGTCCAATCTTCCTAAGTACTTTGTCTAATTGAAAATACCGTCCTGCTTGACGTAAACCGTAAAGAGCTTTCTTTAATAAACAGACATTGTTGCCATTTTTTAAATCCGTTAACATTTTAGACGCTCCGTAGCCATAAACATCTCCCCCTCCAGTGAAAACGATGTATTGTAAAATTTGTTCTAGATATTCAGGAGGATTCTTAAAAATTTGTTCTTCTAAATTAAGTATGCTGTAACGACATACAATTTCTTATTTTCATATTTTTCTGACAAGCCACAGCAATTGCTGTACGGATCGAACTCAACTTCGCTAGAGGAGCAAAAGTTTGATCAAAATTGATTCCAGGTTTGTGAGAAAAAACCCTGTGCTACTAATCGAGATTTTTTCTCAATTGTTCCACTGGAATTGTATTTATTGCGTAAAAAAACGTTTTTTGTATTATGTGAGGATTATCAGGACGCGGAACGAGTTTCCACACTTTACTTTTAATTAGAGATTTAACCTCCAAAGCTATTGCTTCCTTCCATTCATTCGAATTTTCTCCTCTAACAGCTTCAATTAAAGGAATATCTTCAGCAATGAATATAAAATCGGTAGATTCACTTTCTCAACTTCATTGTACAACTTCCTAGGTCTTCCTGCAATGCCAGTTCTTTATATACGAGGAGGTCCTGGTGTCCGATGAATTTGAATATCTTCTTCCCGATTTGCATCTTCCCCTGATCTGGAGATACATGTATTTTCTTTTTCTGGCATTTTTCATAATCCTCTTGCGACAGGACATCAGCATCATTCATAATCTGTCACTTGATGTCTTGTCGTTCGGCAACTACTTTCAAATTAAATTCGAGTTCAGCATCACTCCTGACGTCTGATGTATGTTTCTCATAACATATATCTTCCGATTGAGGTGAGGTGCTTGTAGTTCTGTCATACTGATTCAAAACTCTTACATCCCTAGTTATTTCAATTTTAGAAAATGTAGGTATCCAGATGCGGCAAGCCTTTGATCACAACATCTTACTAAAATACCTTTCCTGGATCGAGCTTTCAATTTTCCTTTATTTGGATTACGGTTTAAGCAAACCATCTCGCATCCAAATTCTTTCAAATAACCAACATATGGAATGCGACCGTGACAGATCTCAAAAGGAGTCTTACCTTCAAGTTTATTTGTAGGACAACGATTCCTTACATAATTTGCTTTAGAAATCGCCTCAGCCCAAAACGTTGAAGGTAGACCACATTTCAGTAGTAGACACCTCGCAGCTTCGATTAGGGTTCTGCTTTTTCTTTCTGCTACGTCGTTTTGCTCTGGAGAGTACGCAGCAGCTTATCTACGTTCAATATTTTCAGATTCTAAGTGTTCGTAGAATTATTTGTGGATGAATTCACCTCCGTTGTCCGATTTTAAGAATTTGATTTTTCTTCCTTTTTGACTCTCCACTAATGTTTTAAATGACTTAAATTCATTAAGAGCATAATTTCTACATTTTATGAAACTATTTCAGTCCATCTTGATTTATCATCGATAAAGTATTTAGCTCCGCCCTTTGAAGATACGCGCATACGTCCACATATATCAGTATGAACAATTTCTAAACATTCACTTATGCGGTTCGATTTTTTAGGAAATGATGGTCGAGTCATCTTACCTTGAATACATATTTCATATTTTGTATCTTTGATGGTGTCATCAATCTTCATACCTCGAACAGTTCCATTCTTGAAAGCATGAATGATATCCTTGCAATTCAGATGACCCTTTCGCCTATGTCAAATGTGGATAGAATCATTTTTCATTTTGAATCCGTCTAATGTATTAGGAGTTGATTCCACAATTCTACTATTTTCGATGGGTAGGCCATTTATACGATACAAAGTCTGAGGACGATTAGCTCTCAGCATTGTATGTCCTTCTTGATCTTGCATCATTGCTTCATTCTTATCAAATATAACTTTATATTCTTGTTCTGTAATTTTCGGAACGGATAAATTCGTTCTCAATGCAGGAACATGTAATGCATCATGTAAATTAATATATCTCCTTGTATCATTCGAAATAATCATCATTTCAACAATTCCTTTTGCATTAATTTCAATATAGGCATGAATCCATCCAATCTGCCATTCGGTCTGCATCTTGGCCTCCTACTTACAAACCAAACATTCCCTATCAATTAATGATCCCGAATCATATTCGAAAATTAATTTCCGAAAAAAGAAAAACACGAAGGAACTAGCAAGAATATCGCCTGCCTTATCTTAAATCAATTTTAAATAAAAAAAACTCGTGAAGTTCAAGAAGCGCTCGCAAGGCAAAGAAATGCTTGCTTTCAGTCCTAGCTAGCTAAATTAACTCCTAACTCCGAAAACCTTTGGCGAATAACAAAAACCCTAACGCATACTCACTCTTCTATTCCCGCCTTGAAAACCGGTTCTACAACAGCAATAACCGAGCGTGAGAAAACCTCACTTCTAGCTCTTCACTTCTCAGAAATATTCTCGTCTAACTCCGCCAAAAACAGCTTTTAACGGCCAAATAGAAAACTTCATGTATCTTCCAGTATCCTCGGTTCCTCGGCCCAGCAAATATTCAAGCAGTATTAAAATTACTTAGAATAAAAAATCGTCTGGCCACGATCAAATCCCTAATATTATACTAAAACACCTCCCGCGAAGATCCATCGCTTTCTTAACCTCCATTCTAAACGGTTGCCTTCGATTAGAGTACTACCCCCTTGCCTGGAAACATTGAATTGTCATCCCCATTCTCAAACAAAATAAACCAACTACTAGTCCGAACAGTTATACACCCATAAGCTTATTGCCAACCTTCTCATAACTCTTCTAAAAGCTCATCCTTATTCGCATCAACAAATTCTTAGAAGAAACAAAAATTATCCCCAATGTGCAATTTGGTTCTCGCCACCAGTTTGCCACCACCCACCAGCTATTACGAGTTTCAGAATCAATAGCCCAATCATTTAAAGAAAAAAAATATACCACCGCTGTCTTCTTTGGACTACTCACAAGCGATCGACCGTGTGTGGCATGACGGTCTTCTATACAAGCTTAGAACAATTGGTATTCCAATCTTTACTATATTGTAACCGCTTGTCATCGGCTACATTCATGACAAAAGAAATATAGAAGCGACAATACCCGACATCATGCCCTACAAATAGTTCCTATAGTAGGGAAGAGATGGCGTCACCCAGAAACAGATTTCTGAACGTACTCTGGCTATAGCCAATCAGAAACTTTTGTAGAAATACAGATGTGGCATGAAGTTCGTGTCGGAAGAGTTCGTCTTTCTTTCTGGTTCGAGTCGCTGAAGTGATTAGAAGGCTGTTACTCCACCACACAATCGACGAGGGACACGTGGAAAATACCGGAATCTAAAGCTTTAATAAAAGCTTTTTTTTTCTTTTAGCTTTTATTTATTCTACTTTTATTCTACTTCATTTTTATTTTTGGGATTTCATTTCGGAAATTCTATTGAAGAATTTTGACAATTCTGAAAAATATGGTTTATCCAACAACTGGCTCGACTTTTGCTATAACGAAGTTATAATTTGGAGTTTTGGACTCGCATTCTGATGTGACCATAGCCTCCGTGTAAACTGTGGTTAAACTTTGCTGTACAACGAGGAGAAGGCGCACGGAAATACTCCAATTCCATCGCGGTAGGCAGCGCACAAACCGTCGCAGAACAACGACGACCTTGAGGCGTGAACATCGCTCGACAGCCGTCTACACAGCGCGGGATCAGCTTGGGGAATTCGCCGGTCGTGAGTCACAGAAAAACAGAGAGAATATTCACTAAATTTCAACCTGGAAAAACTTTCAAGATAGAATTATGATTGCACTAGTTAAAACGTTGTAATGTGAGCTTCCCTCAGTAACAGACGTTGATCGGGCAAGTTTTACTGAATATTAGTCTTGATAACCAGTGAATGTATTTCTTTTCTGCAGTCGTAAGAGAAATCAGATCAGAACAATTTTTATGTTTATTGATAAAAGTCGTCCTTGTATATAATTATTTATCTAAATTCATACTTAATTGACTTAACGCCGTTTGAAATCATTTAAGAGGAATTGTCTATGTAAAATTTTGAACATGAGTGAAAGCTGTTAAATTATTTCTTATAAAACATTATTTCGTGAACAGTCAAGAGACGTTGTAAAACAGAATTTTGCACTGAAAGGTCACGCAGAAGCCGAATATTAAGTGTAAATATTGAGTGTAATATTATTTATGATTGAAAAGGTATTAGTGAATTTTGGCATATTGTTTGTATGTATTTTTTTTACAGGATGATTATTTGAATTGTGATTTGTGTGTTTCATTAAGAGATAATTTTTTTTGTGAAGTTTGCATATGTATTTGTTGCTTGTTTCGGTTAAATGTAGATCAAAGTCATTATTATTATAGTGAAAACTGCAGTTTAGGTAGGGAACTAGCTACCATGGTTTAAACAAAAAAAAAGTAAGCACATAGGAGAATATGTAAACTTGGGTGTACAGAGGATCTTATTTAAGAGAATACATGTTATTTGTTACTTAAAACTATGAAATTGTGTTTGCTTGTGAAGTGACTATTAGTTTAACAAAGACGAACCCACCACCGATAGGGAATTTATCCATTAATTGAGGTATTCCCACGTTTGCGTGACGGTGTAACCACACGTCACGACATAAGTAAATAATAGATTTACTTTCGTAATTCGGCGTACTACTAAAGAAGCAGGTAGGTACGTGACGGTTACAATATTATAAAGGATTTTCTCAGCAATAGATCCTTTTCTGTAAAAATCAATAGCGCGGAATCCCACCGCTTTAATATCAATGCTGGTGTATCACAAGGCTCCCCACTTTCTCCAACACTTTTCAATATTTTCACAACAGATATCCCTCAGTTCAACGACACCTGTGCAGCTTTATATGCTGACGATACCGTATTATTTACTTCCAATGCCAATCTATCAGACGCCATTTCAGTCACACAAAGAGCTCTAGACAACCTTTGCAAATGGTCAGAGAACTGGAGACGAAACTTGAACACTTCAAAATGTGAAGCAAAAATATTCGCCCTAAAACGCATCCCTGACATATACCCACTAAAAATATCCAATAGTCCCATCTCCTGGACACCCAAACACAAGACTATCAAATACCTAGGAGTACTATTAGACACCCGACTGACTTGGAAACCCCACATCCTCTCCCGCCTAAATCTCACCTATGCCACTCACCGTAAACTATACCCGATGATAAATAGGAAGTCCTCCCTTCACACAAAAACCTCACTATATCTTCACAAAGTCCTACTTCTTCCTTCTCTAACTTACACTTGCCCCGTATGGGGAGGCGCTGCGTGCTCATCCATCAAACTCCTACAAACCTTCCAAAATAGAGTCTTGAGAATAGCTGTAAATGCGCCGTGGTATATTTCAAATAATCAACTCCATAAAGACCTCAATTTCCCAACAATCTTCTAACATATTTCCAGAATCTCAGATAGGTTTTACTCAAAACTATCCAATTTTCCAGCCCAGAACATTTTTCATCTAGATAAAACTTCTGACCCCCTACAAACAAGAATCTACTCCACACTTCCCAAAGATAAATTCCGCCCACCTTAAACCAACACCATTACTCCCTGCATTCCCTACAATCGACATATAATAGTTTCTAAACAAATAAAATAATAATAAAAAAGATTTCAATGTTAGATGGTTGAAGAGGATCCCAGAGGGGACACCCTCCTTATTTGTAATAATTTAATCATAGTATACGTACAATGTGTAATACTTTTATGTAACTATTCTGTAAAGTGGTTAATCCACTGCACCAGAAAAATAAAAAAAAATAAAACAAAATATGGGCATCGCTTGCTAATTTCAATTTGATCGTATTACGATTATCAATCCTAGAAAGCATGTTAATATCTTTCAACAAATGAGACATGCATTCACTATCTAAACACCATGTATCTTCTGCAAAGCTGTCACTTTTTATGCTTCGTGTTCCAATTGATTATGCACAGAACATAAAAAAAACTCATATCTGATTTTTCAGTCTGCGTTTTCATAGGGCATTCAGAGTATTTGTGTCCTTCTTCATGACATTTGTAGCACTGAAGTTTGAAAGGAGGCTTCCCCTTCTTCGGATTTTCTTTAAAGTTCTTGAAAACTTTATGAAAGTATTTATTTATTTATTTTCGAAGATTTCTTACATAACAGCTCCCTGATCTGATGTGGTAGGTATTGACTTTCTTCTAGTTTCATATTCTTCGATAATTTTTATTTTCAGGTTTTCAAGTTTCGGCATTGCCTTGCGACATTCTATAGCGATTATAAAACTTTCGAAACTGTGGGGTAAAGTGTACAATAGCATAATAGTAAGCTGACCTTCATTAATAATAATATTCAAAACAGCTAATTTGTCGACTGATTTGTATAAAGAAACATCGAGATGTTCACGCACGTCTCCGCCCTCACTCATTTAATGAATTATTAAATTCTTTAAGTATTGCTACACGCGCTTGACCTTTTGATTGAAAATTTTCTTCCAATTTCCACCACACTTCACTTAATGTGGTGCAATTTCTATCTTGAGTTGACTGGGACCAATTGATAAAATTAAATCAGATGCCTTTTCGTCATTTCTTTTCCAAGTTTTACCCAATCAAGTTTGACCAAAACCACTTCTAGATCAATAAAATGATTTACAGTGTCGCTCCCAGGGGCATCAGCTCCCCATCCCTAGAAGTTGATGTTAAATATTCGTAAATGTACTCTTTACTCATTTTCTATAGTAACGAAAGTCATTCAGTATCACAATTGAATGTATTATGGATTACTAAAAATTAACGAATAAAAATTAAGATTAAATTTTAAAAAAATACACTTTTAGACGTCTACATCTGTACCCCCTCCCGAGAAATCATGATTGTGCGTATGATAATTTGTATTGCCAACATATGAAAATACATCGGAAAAACAAGACATAATGGAGGTAAGTAGAATTGTTTAAGGATTCCTTCAACCACTTTTCCTCTCTATGACCCCCCCCCCCGCTTAAACACCTCACGAGACGCCAGTTATTTGACGCCTGGTGCGAGGAGGTGGGTAGCTACAGCAAAACTAGCTCCGCGCAGAGCAGGCGATTGCACCATGTTGCGCAATGGCTGCCGCCTCGCCTGACGCCCGAGGACCCGCCCCCAAACGCGATGGCAGCGTAACAGGAAAAGCGCGGAGTCCCCAGCAACGTCATTAGCGCCTTGGTGATTGTAGTCTAATGCAGGTGACGACCCTCATTAATTCATCGGAGCATTTTAAAACGCACTCCTCACGACGATGAAGCTACATTGGTAATAGATCACGAAGTTATTGGATGCGAATGAAAGGCACTGGGATTAAATTATCGCTATTATCTTTTACATGATTCTGATAAGTGTTATCTCTACAATTGTTTCAAAGCAATTTTATTACGACACAAATAATATATAATGGTGTGCAAATGAAAGCAACCTATTTTTAAAACCACCAATTGTAAACGAAAGACAACGAAATAGAACTATTGTTCCTACTAAGGAAGGAATAAATTTTGTAAAATGCAGAGCAACAATAAAGAATTAATATTTTATGCAGTTATCGTATCCTACATTTACAATCATCAAGAATCCTACCTGGCTTCGGAAGACCTTTCATCTGTCAAATTCGTGAAATCTGGGAAATTTATCCAAATTGCCATACATTTCTGATCCGCGAAATTCTACGAGACACATCCAGAAAAATACGTTTCCTTAGGTCGTCAAGAGAAGAACACAATTTCCTGGAAAATCTTTATTGTAGAAGATACAACACATGTCGCATTATTTTTTTCGACATCATCAGCCATCTGCCTTTTCTTGGGATCAACATTTTTATCCGTGTCGTAGAAAACTGCAGCCTAGAATTAGGTACCAGTGTTAGACAGGCACTTACATAGCGTCATTGTGATGCGCGTAATGTTGACAGGACAGGAATTTGAGGGATAAGAAAAGATGGAATTCGCTGCGGAAGATAGGGTGGATGGCCGAACATCGCCCAGCGGAACTGCTGCAAAATATCTGTTGTGAGCCGAGTCGTGATAGCTTTTTTTTAAGTTTATTTCTATCTGTTCAACAATACATGTTTTTCAGAGGAGTTAATTTTTACCAGATCCTTAACATTTGGTTATAAGTTCCCGCCGGATAACTAAGAAATTCAGTTTTAATAGAGATTTTATGGACATATAATAGAAAATTATATTTGGGATTTTTGAAATATGTAATTATAACTTTGATCTATTCACACAATATTCATTTATGGGGGGACGAAACCAGTCTCTTGGAAATTTTGATTTTATTCGAAGACCTAGCTCTCCGGTTTGACCTAGATTGAAATCTTTGGTACATATTGCAGTTGGAAGTAGATCGAAAAATTTTTGGGCTTGATTTGTTATTAAGTCTGTTATGTTCGGGATTTGCAATTCATGTATTTGCGTGTTTGAAATGAACCATGGTGCTTTTACTATTTTTCGTACGATTTTATTTTGTGTAATTTGTAAGTTATTCAGGTTAGTTTTGACGGTATTTCTCCAAATTGGACGAGCATAAGTAAGCGTTGGTCGTATAATCGATGTATAAATTAATTTTCCTGTATCTAAATGCAGATTAGATTTTTTATTGATTATTGGATAGAGTTGTACCATTTTTGCTTTAGTTTTGTTGATTGTAGATTGCAAATGTTTATTCCATTTGAGTTTGGTGTCAAGAAGAACACCTAGATATTTAATAGGTTGGGAATTATCCACCCATTTGATAGGAATATTATTTATTTTTAGTTGTGTGTGAGGCTTTATTTGTCGCAGTGAAAAAATTTTTGCTTGTGTTTTACTCTGGTTGATTTTGATATTCCACTGATCTGACCAGTCTGTGAATAGATTTAGATCATCCTGAAGGTAATTGATGGCTGTTTGTAAGACATTATGTTTGGCAAAAAGTGCGGTATCGTCGGCATAAAGGGCTATTTGAGAATTAATTACAAATGGTATATCTGATATGAAGATGTTAAATAGGATTGGCGATAGTGGCGAGCCTTCCGGTATTCCTGCTGAAATTTTGTGAAGGTTTGAGTTGGCAAGGTTTACTTTAACCCTGAATTCTCTGTCATTGAGGAAACTTTTGATGTTGAAAATCGTGAATCGCTGACCCTTAGTGGAACATAAGCTGTTGGCCTATTTGCAATAAAAAAGTTTTTCCATTTCTATTTTCATGTTTTTTATATTCTGTTCTTTGTACTTTGTATTGTTTTTTATCGCGGTCCCTAATGACCCAGTAGTTCATGTGACCTAATAAAGAAAACATATTTATGATGTTATTGTTGTTGTCGAACGGGAAAGTTACTTTCTGGATGTGCCTCGTACGTCAATTTCTCTCCGGAAACCTGATCGCTTAATACGTAGGATTTAGGCATGGCTTGAATGAATCCAATGTCTTTTTTTATCTAAAATAAAATCATTTTTTAAAATTTTTGTTTCTACAATGCAATTCGATTCAAATTGTCATTTTCTTCTATTTTATTGACGCTAAAATGAGGTTTGTTTTTAATGTATTAATCATTCATTTGCATCCGCAGTCTTTATTGGTCTCTGGAGGACGATCTATGAGCGTCTGAAAGTATCCAATCACTTTCCGCAGATCACTGTAAATATCCGTAGCATTAGTTCATCGCGTTGAATTGTTGTGTCTTATTATACTGTGAAATATAAGACATGCCAAAGTTTTATTTCTGCAACAATCATTTAACGCCAAAGAAAGTGAAAGACAATGTGGTTGATGGTGGGACTGACACGTTCTAAATAACTCAATTTCCGCTAAAATTATTATAAAAATACTGTTACGGCTATTAAATTTGTCCAAAGAATTGTCACCCCGGCTGGGAATCCAACCAATATTTCCGACCAGTCGCTCTAACCCAGGGTTGTCCAAATGGCGTCCTGCGGTGCCATTTATTGTGGTCCGCAAAAGGTTATTAGCCAAAAGTGAAAGTCCTTTCAATCTATGTTGGGCGTGAACATTGTACGTCCAGCGCTCGCGCCTCGCCGGATTGAACCTCCCCCTAAATGTAAACATGGATTAAGTGAAAGTTTAGGGATTTTTTTTACTAAATTCAGAAATTCCAAATCATCCCATTGAGTTTCACTGCGCTATGCGCGGTACGCCCTGATATCACACATGGTTCCATCCCCCCTGCCCGTTAAAAAGCAGCTGGGCAAAGTGCCGAGATCAACAAAACCGGGAAATCGGGTGTGGATCGCCCGAGTAATGAAAATACGCACCGCATCCATACTAAAGGTTTCAGTTGTGGCCCTTAAGGCCTTAAAGTTGGACTCCCTGAATGCCTGTCATATGTAGTATTCGTCCATTGTGGAAACACTTATAGTGCGGACATATTTTCGATGTAATTGCCTCTACAACGAGGCGAGGGTGGTGACAGTTGAATATTATTAAAACTCACTTTTAATTGAGTCGTGATTGCATGAGATTTGTTCCGTATAATCGGTGAGGGACACCAAAACGACTGCCCCGCCGGTCTGTCTCGTTATCGGCCTCGCACAAATGAATAAATGACGACTAGCTTACCCGTGAGAGAACACTCGCATGTTAAACCCCGCTCTAATTATTGCTTAGGGTATAGTGAAACGGAAACTTGGGAACATGTGGTTCGTTTCCATCGTAGTTCCTTCCACATTTAGGTACACAGCATCTGTAGACCACGACAAAACGTTAAATGAATGGTTGCACTACATGCGTAAGAAATAATCTTCATCTGTATTATTTAGCAACTATTAATAGTATATCTACTTGTTGCTGCGAGAGCGAATTTTGAATTAATAATTACGGAAATAAACTTAGTCTGTCTGAGCAAACCACTGTGTACACAGAAAGCGTAAATAGTATAAGATAGATGAATCATAGACTTCTAAGCTTCACAAAGACGTCCGCCAGCGCCAAGGGCTGAAATATAGGTCATGGAGAAACATATTCTGCTTTCCTCAATGTATAAGTGATATTGGTAGTAACGATAAACACCGAACCAGCAAAAATGTAATAGAACATCTAAATAATATCTCATCCTGTAGATTACGGTGTAAGAAATGTTTCTTTGAGACTTTTCACCTCATAAGTTTAGTTTTTAAGGCCCTAGAACGCTTCCTGTAGTAATTTAACGATATAGCTGATCGAGTGTTGCGAGTTGCATTTGGCATTAATATTTAGATTTTTAAACAAATCTTTCATTTTTTAAAGTCAAAGTGCAATTGGTCACGTCTGTGTGAAATTATTATTTTAGAGACCTCATTTATAAAGATCGGTTGCATTTGAGAGGCGCAAATGGTATGTATACTATTGAAATAATATAGGAGACAATAAAGATGGTAAATTAATGAAATTAATAATTACCAAGCAACGATAAAATTGAATACAATAGAAATGGGAAAATGGCGAGAACAGTTTCCATGAAAGAAATCTAGCTTGAATATACTGAAGATGTAGGACAAGTTCGAAAAAGTACAATTCTCATCACTTCAGAGTTTTTAATGAAAATATTCCTCTCCACGTAACTTCACAGTCTGTATTTACTACTGTACGAGAAAGGACTTCCTAAGGGAGCTATTAAAAATATGTGCACTTTTAGGGTCTGGGGGCTCCGAAGCTCTAATGAAAATGAACAAGAAGGATGGTAGTTGATGCAAAATGGACAATATAGTTGGATGAATAGTTTTGCGTTAAATGGAATTAGAAATTTTCCTACATTATCGGCTGAAACCTTAATTAAAATACTGAATTTGAATTTTTTTAACATTTTTATATTAATTTTACGCTATAAAATAATGTTAATTCAACCACAAGAGAATCTTATTCCTAACTAATTTTCAAAACTGTATTAAAAACATACGAAGTTATCACCTTTCAAGGTGGCATATGAATATATGGTAAATACATGTCAATATTATTGGAGAATTACTCCAAAAAGGCGCTCAATGCTCTTATAGGGGCTGGGAAACGCGTTGCGTCTGTATAGAAGCAACAAATTTTAAAAAATTAAAAACCTTCAAATTGCATAACTACGATTTGCGTAGGATAAGCGTTTCGTACATATTGACAAAAATAAAGCTGTATTTTTATAATAAACAATATAAATCATTTTTAAATAAAATCTACTTTTGCAGACGCGGAAACAGTTACGCCGGCAGCTGGCCTTGGATCAAAATTGCCGTCCACATTCGCCGAAACCGACCGGAAGGCCGACAGGGACGGCAATTTTGACCATTTCAATGATGTTACTTTTCTTCAACTGACGAACACAGGGGGAATCAACGGCGGAGATGCTCCACTCGGGTGGGGGTGGAGGGTGAATGCCAGTTGCACAAGTTCTTACAGGACAAGAGGACAATAACAATCGTCCTTTTTTATGTCCTTAAGACCTTTTCCAACCCGTACGTCTGCGACATCGAAAAACGCAGCGAAATGGGCACCAACCCAGGGCCGGATTTATCAACATGCAAAATAAACAGTTGCTTCGAGCCCCGGAAAATATCTGACCCCGGAGAAATTTCATAAAATATGCCAAGATGTAAATATTGTATCCGTAAAGTAACTGTTATTCAAATAGTTGACTGCACTAAAAAGTTATAATTAAAAATTAAACCTTATTTTTTTAAGTGATAAGTGTTAAATTGGTCTAATACGTAATGTTCGCCACGTCTCTCTCTTCCTCCCCAAGCATGGGAATTCAACAAGGCCCAGGCATGGGGGACGCTGTTAGCTGGCCGGCAGTCGGACAATCGACCCAAAAATGCCAAACACATAAATTGGTTTAATATTAAGTCTACATTCATTTTTGCAACCGAAAGTGTTTTTCAGTAAATCTGGAATTTGTTCGCCTTGGGAAGGCCCCAACACTATTTTGTGCTTGGAGAGCCCGCAGGCCTTAACCACCTTCCTCGTTGTCCCCGCGCCACGCGTCACGAGTTGCACCGCTGACGCGCGGGCAACGCGACCCAGCGGGCGCCCGAGCCGATGAGCAATGGCAGAGGTGACTCATCTCCCTCGTAAAAACACCTGCCTGCCCGCGCTCGCCCGCTCGCTCGTTCGCTGGAGTCCGATCCAGCGCCACACTTCCACAGAAACCTGCGTGTGGCCACTGCCAGACACGACCGTCCGAGCGAACGGCCTTCAGCTTACGTAAGCCACTCAGCATGTCCATGTGTGCGCTTTGGGATGAAAGTCGCGTGATATCTACTAGTTGGCAACATCGGCTGTCCTATACATCTTGTTTCCGTCCTTTTTGAATATTATATTCGGTGCCGAACAATCCAGAAAACATCACCCCTCATCTACGCATTGAAAAACATGTACAGGATAATGATAAGCACCGTTCTTTTTGCACTTGGAGATAAAACCAAGGGAACCCGGGGCGGGGATTCTCCGGCGAGCTTCCGACACTCGCACATTTCTCCTCTGATGTGCTCATCGGTTAACTGAAATGCATCCCATACATCTAACACAGGGCGGAATTAATATCCTGAGGGACCCTATCATGAGCAAACTAACGACCCCCTCATAATATTGACATATTGAGCAAGTGAAACCAAGATAAATATGAAAATAAATCAAGAGCTTTTGAAATTAAAAATTTAATATTAAAAAACTGATAAAATATACAAACAAATGCATTTTAAAATAACTTTATTTTGCATTTTTCACGGCACTTTTTTTCAAAACTGCTACATCCATTTTTTAAAATCTGAATTAAATTCGTAATTTTTTGGCAGTATCATTAATGAAATAGTTCAAGATTATTATTACGTATTATATTTTGCCGCAAAACGGATATATTTTGGCACAAAATAATTGGGGATCCCAGCTCGAGAGGCCACACGCATGAACTTAGTGGCTTTATGTATTCATCTACCCTTGATCATACTACAAAATAATCATGTTCAATCTGATCGCTCGGAGGCCCGCTCGACCTGCACCTCTCCAGTTCGGCGAGCACACGAGAGAGTCCATGGAAGGGAACTGTGAAGCGAAAAATCGAATATTCTTTTTGAGCTACACCTCTAACATTTGTTTTTCTCTCAGTATTCGATTCGGGCAGGCGCCACTAACTCAGCGACGTTAAAAGAAATCAAGAAAATGTCTGGCACCTTGCCGGGATCGATCCCGCGACCTCCTCTCCACGTTCTCTACAGATACTACGCCGGGGCCTGCGTACAGCGATCTGATACTCAGCCACGATGGGCAGATATGGGTGAGCTATTGTGCATCGTACCCGACTTCAGCCAATGAGCTTCAGGTACCAGTTTGCGTCGCGATATTAACGGGAATTTTAAATGCAACCAGATACTGAAATGATCACATTGTTATAGTCATTGAAACAGATATACAATGAACATTTTTTAAAAATATTGCACCCATTTATTTCAATTTCGTCTTTTATTTCAATTTCACCTTCATCGTGTTGTTTTTCGTTGAAAATTGTCACTTTACGTCACTTTCTAAATGCTTCACACCTCTTCTCGCTCTCCTTGCAACATGGCAGCCAGCGTCTTGTCCGGCGCATCAAACGAAATGCCCGTGTTGTGGTCACGTGGCTCATGACGTAACTGGTGCTGCGCAGAACGCAAAAATCGGCGCGCCAGAGTAGCTCACCTACCGCTTTCCACCAGCTCAGCTACTCAGCTTTCCTGGCTATTATGAAATTATGAAGGACGATTTAGAAGATAATACGGTACACGTGGTGAATTTCGTTTGCCACAAGGCGAAAATAACCAAGCGTTGTCCATCTGGATACACGTTACTTTTTCGGAACTTAATCAGCACTAGGGAACGAAATTAATTGTAAAAAAAAAAGCAAAATATGTAGATATACATGTATTTATTTCTTCCACAATATGCAAGAAAAACAGAAAAATGTAAAATTAAAATGCATTATAGTGTTTAAAACTGCTTTATACAATCATTTTCAAATTGCTGAGTACAAAAACTCGCCGATCAGGTTTACAATTGATTCGGAGCGGCTGAAAGAAGTTCTTTCTCAGCAAACGTAATTGCTCACTAGCCTTCACCACCGTAAGATTTTCATTTGAAATACAAAATACATTCGTAGTTTATACAATGTTGTTTACGACGAGCCGGTACTCAAGGGAGTAGTAGTACCGCGTAGCCAGTGATCATTCCAAAGGCAGGAGATAAAAGGCACATACCCCCCCCTCAATCCAACATCGCGATGTACCGGAAGAGGTGACTCAGTGACGAATGTCACTGCAGTGCCTCTGACCGGAAGGTCCCAGGATCGAATCCCGACAGTCGCAAGATTTTCGACACTAGTTGTCAGCCAGGCCGAATACAGTCGCTTATCTGGAGGAGAATTCTAGAACCTGGATGCTCCGATTGGTACTTTTCCGTGGTTTCTCCGATCGACACCAAGCGAATGCCGGAGCAGCACCCTAACAAACGGGCCACGGACTGCGCGCGATCTTTCCTTCTTCTTCCTTGACATATCCTCAACCCTTACACACACTTACACTAACATGCACTACACTATCCCACATGCCGAGAGACCTATCGGGAGCTTAAGAGCTTGTCCCGCTAGTGGGAAATACCTGGTTGGGGGAAATTCCGCTAGCCGGCGGTAGGTCGGTGCCGGATCTCGCCATCCAGAGGAAGAATATTACCGCCACCTTCCCATAAAACATGCACTACACTTATGGGAATAGTGACCTCTCTAGTTCGCAAACATATCTGAAATGTTCCATTTTCACGTAGAAATTTATTAAAATGTAACGAAATATGTTGTAATAGGCAAATATGTAAAAATTGTAATAATACCAAAAATATTACAAAAAATTATTCTAATTAATTTAGAATGAGTTGTTAACTACACAATTATTTTATAGTAACTTTATGGTAAGGCTGGTATGATTTAAATCATGTGATTTAAATCAAATTATTATTATTAAAATAATGATTTACATTTATAAATGTAATATTTGAAAAATAAAAATTACTGAGGTCTAAAGAATTAAACAAAAATTTAAATTTTATTTTTATAAACTTTTTCACATTACTGAACAATTTTGAGAAAACAAAATTCAATATAATACACAATAAAATGAACATACAGGGTCCGTTATGAAAGTAATGCCCATGATTTTATCATGACGCGCGTATCCACGGCAGCGTGGTAAAATCGGTCGGGAATTGTGTTGGTGGTGGTTGTGGGGAGGGGGTCTGCCCTTCCAACGCAATCAGTCGCCAGTTTGCTCCCAGTAGCGTGAGCGGAGAGACGTGCATCCGAATGAAGTGTTTTTGTTTGTTGTTTTTTTTCGACATTGCAACACGGGGCGATGGAGCGTTCGCTTGATCAGCGATACGCCATCAAGTTTTGCGTGAATCTTGGAAAGAATGCAACTGAAACATTCCAGATGCTTCAAGAGGCCTTCAAGGACGACTACATTTCAAGGCGACACACCAGGAGGCGGCACAAGGCGTTCACGGAGGGCCGGGTGGAGGTCACCGACGAACCCCGCTCTGGACGCTCAACAACGCCCAGAATTGACGAAAACGTTGGTGTGCGCGAAGTTTTTGTTCCGACCGTCGATTGAGCATCTAGCCAATTGCTGACTTCCTACACATGCCCACATTTGCGGTACATGGGATAGTGACCGAGGATCTTCAAATGCGCAGGGTCTGCGCGAAACTTGTGCAGAAAGTATTGTCGGGAGATAATAAAGAAGTACGAGTTTCGGGCTGTCAAGAATTGTTGGATTTGATTCAAAATGAGCCGGACTTTCTTAACTCTGTCGTAACCAGGGACGAATCCTACATGTTCGAGTACGACCCAGAATCGAAAAGGCAAAGCAGCGAGTGGCACAAAAAATCATCCCCCCGCTCCAAGAAATGACGACTGACCAAGTCTCGTATCAAAACGATGCTCATTGTCTTCTTTGACGCCTGAGGATCTTCGAAACTGTCAACGCACCCTTTTACATGGAGGTGCTCAAGAGATTGACACGAGCATATTACAACGATCCTGATAGACATTCCCGTCAAGGACTTTCAGGGTGTCTTCAATGAGTGGCAGACACGTCTCCGAAAGTGTATTGATGCAGGAGGAGGGTATTTAAAGAACTTGAAGCATTTGTACAGGTCTGATCAATAAATATATTTTCCCTAGAAAATGCACATTACGTTTATAGTTTATAATGGACCCTGTACTTATGAAACGAAGAACAATAAACAATTTGTAGTAGAGTTTACTCACAGACTTAGATGATTAGTTTTTATCCAACATTTAATTGTCTGTAGATAAAAAGTAATTTAGCAACAATACTGCTCTAACAAACCCAGAGCTCGTTTCGAGAAAAACGCGTTCAAACTTCAACGATGTCCATAATTCTAGATTTGTATTTGTCTGCTAAAGCCACTTTAAGTACATCATAATTATGATGAGTATTAATAAAAATTGAATTTTATTAATACTCATTTAAAGAACAAAATTAATATTGTTAAAACTAATGAAAACCGTATTTAATATTACTACCTTTAATAACATTAACTATTTTCTTTATGTGTATATTGATAAAATTCAATTTTAAGCGGGAAGAATAATATGAAGTGGGTTAATGGTAAAGTACGCAAGTAACAACCATTATACCAAATATTTTTCGATAAGAGGACAACTTTTAAATATAATTTTATATTTCAAAAACTGTCGAACATTGTTAGAAGTTTTTCGATAAACTCGTTTTCACACAAGCCTTTCCTTGTTTTGCCACAAGCTTATGCGGTAATGTGGACGCAAGAGAAGTGTTTTAAGAGCACGAAAATATAAATAACTCAAATTTAAAGAACTGGTGGGTTAGGACATTGCACATTGCACCGAACCCCTCAAATATAAAGTTATATTTTAAAAAAAAAATAAAATTACAATAATTTAATGATAAGTTTAAAAACTAATATTCTAATAAACTTTTCTGCTTCTAAAGTATTTAAAGATAAATAATTTTTTTTACAGAGAAAACAACTATAGCTGAACCGCTCGCAAAAAAACCATCATGGCGGACGTACCTTTGGTAAAGTCTCGGAGGCTGCCCCCACCCTGTGGCATCTGAGATTTCCCCTCTCGGCGATAAGGAAGCGCGTAGGCGACAAGGAGAGGCGACTGCGAGACGCAGCGATCGCACTGACCGTCACTCGTCATCACTGCCCTCTTCGTCAAAAGAGGAACTCGCACACCCAGGAGTGTCCAAAGAAATGAATACATCGTTTGTTGGTCCATCACATTGTGAATTATTGTCACCTCTATTCCCTACACATGCTCGCAGGATTTCTTCCATTGTTCAGTACTATATTGTGCAAACGTTTCTCTGCAAAACGTTTCCTTTTCTTTTAAGGATGCACCAATTGTTGCTGCTGTCTCGCGCCCTTTTATAAATCCCCAAACAAGTTCTATTGGATTTAGATCTGTACGGTGGAAGACGGAGAGGAATGATTATTGTTTCATGTTCAATGATTATTTGATCAACAACCTGTGTTTCAGTGGATATACTTTGAATTATTTGTAATAATTGGGTTTTTGTGAATAACAGCAGCTACTGTGTAAAGCACACTGTCACTGCTCACTAGCCACGGTCAAACAGGGACTGGAGACCGAAACTCTTCTTCAAGACACGGCGTATTTTCTGTTGATCGTTTGGACAACCCCTATTGTAGAAACACGTAAGATGCCTTCTGTCTGATCCTTCTCACTCATCAGTTTGTTATCACCAAACTCGCAGTGTTGAATTACCGCGCGACCCACGAGAGAAAGACAAAGACAGAGTGCTATGTTGTGACAAAGAGCGCAGACAGGCGAGGAAATAGGAGCTTTGGAGGGAGAGGCCACGTTCGGGAATGCGCAGTGGAAGGTTTTTTTGAGAGTGGTAGAGCAATAGTACAATTTTTAAAATCCTATTTAAATCAAACAAATCAGATTCAAGTCAAAAAATTATTTAAATAAAAAACTGATTTAAATAAAAATCTGATTTTTTAATCATGATTTTTCCCAGCCTTGCTTTATAGTAAACTATAAAATATTATTTCTGTAAAAATATGAATTTACATGAAAATCCGTTCCCTACTTCGCACATATTTCACCCATGGATGCCCAAAGTAGTTCGCTAATCAGAGGGCTGAGCACGCTGGGAGAGCAGCGTGAAAATGTGCGAGTGGACTGCGGCATACAGCCAATGGAACTCATTCGAGTCTATTGGGAGTACTACTTTTCATGCTTCGCTATTCTCCATCTCGATAATGATCACCAACTCATTTTTTCTAACTTTTTTTACTTATTTATGGTCGCTTTTCAACTAATAAGGCCATACAGCGACCACTGTAATTAACACAGTATTTTGTAACTTTGGGGATATGGTAGCGGAATTTGCATACGGACACGCACAAACATCCATGCCCCGGGCGGGATTCGAACCCGCGACCCCTCAGGTACGAGGCAGCAACGACCTTTCAGCCTCAGCGAGCTCGGCTAAAATCCCGGCCAATATGCAGGTAATATATCATTGCACACGCCTGTCTTCTTATTTATTATTCCGACCTTCCTACTTCGAGAAACATTTAATGCCTTGGGGAACTCACAGCTCGTCGCTGCTTTGCGGATATCCGAATCTTACCAGAGATTTTTTTGAATCAATGGGATGTGTCAAACGATGGGTAATAGGCCCATCCACCTCTCGACCATGGATGAGAATGAGGACGCCATGGGGAAGGAAGGGTCGCGCGCAATCTGTAGCCCGTATTCTAGACTGCTGATAGATTTCGCCTGGAAGGGATCAGGGAGAATATGGAAACCACTGGTCAGAGCAGTCGGTACACGGATTCGATTCCGTGAAGTGCCATACACTCGCCCATGTTAAACACGAAAATTTCTTGCATCTTGCCAGGATCGAAACCGCGACCGCGGAATAGCTGATACGCTCAGGCAAAAAGCGTCCCCTTTACGCCGCTCCCGGCGTTGGCAACTGTACTATAACATTTACTATACGTACATAATCTGTCACGTTCACCACCTCCTGTCACAGTCAAATCGCGGTCAGAGCTTTCACAGAATTTGTGATGATCAAACGTCCCACACCAAGTGTAAGAGTCGCACACACCTATTTGTGGTAACATCATAACAAAATTGTTTTATATATTTTATTTTTTATTGCTCAATGTTAAAGAGCATGCACATTTCCTTTGTTTTCTCTGGCTTTCCCCGGCCGCTTCAGGTAAATGCTGAGACGTTCTATTTCTTTCATCTTTGTGAACACAGGGGCATGACATCTCTAAGTTGTATTTTATTTACTAAATGTATCGCTGAATAATGTTTCAATTTTTCTCTATAAATTTATGTATTACGTAGTTAGGCGGAAGAGCGGGCCCGATGGCCCGAGTCTCGCCACATAAATAGTCATTATTATTATTATTATTATTATTATTAATTTTATAATTTATTTTTTGCTCGCGGATAGGACATCTTGGACCACGCAAGACATGCACTTGCACGGGCTCAGTATCATTTTATCACTTGCAAGTCTTGCATGTAACTAATGAGGGGGATCAGCATTAGGATGAATCCGATTTTTATACCCCAGGGTTGTTAGCCTGGGGGGATGGAAGATGGAATGATGATGATAATGAAGGATGAATGGACGGAACACACAGACACACACACACACACACACACACACTCATGCCCGAAGCGGGACTCGAACCCGCGATCCTTCCGTCCGAGATCGCCACAACACTATTGCCTTCTTCTCATTATTATTATTATTATTATTATTATTATATTTTTAATTTGTTGCGTTTCTGTCTTTTTAATTTGTTGCGTTTCTGTCGACGCAACGTGTCTCCAAATCCTTGTTGGGCATTGAGCGCTTAGTACGGGTAACCCTCCATTAAGTTGTATTTTTGTCAAGTCACGTCGCAGTCAGTCAGTGCCTTTCATTCCTTCGGCCACGGGCTCGGCTCGGGTTTCCTAGACGGTCAATCAACCTGGAACCCGCGCAGTCTGGAACTCGCGTACCCTCCGTGACTTCACAGAGCGCAATTAAGGAATTCCGCTAGGGACGTCGGCTTTCAATAGGGACCCGTTCCCTCATTCCAGCAGTCCCCTTCGACGTTCACCCCAGCATCCCTCCCATCTATTCTTCCGTTCATTCTTCACCCTTGGCACGAGCTTCAAGACGCGGATACGGCGGTTCGTCTCATAAGTAAATACCCTCGATTCCTGCCGCCCACCCCTGCGGGCGACGTTTATGGCTCTTGTGCATGGCTGGGAATCCGCCGCCGCCCGCATGCTCCACCGTCACTTTGCACCCCCACACAGGGGTGGACACTGAAGAGATCCACAGGAACTATGGGCGACCATAACCTTCATGAAAATAGATATTGCTTTTCAGAAAGAAAAGCATACGAAAACATAAATTACAATTAGACGATTACTCGTAGACCGTCATTCACGACAGGAAAGCAACTCTTCAAGTACGTACTAGCATTAATGCCTATATTTACAGTTGCTTTTTCATTACTTTCATTATCCCACCATGAGACACATATAGTGCTTCGGAGGTTTCGCAGCCGGTCTTGGCATTCTGAAGCTCCCCACGTCCTAGCGATAGTGAGACGATGGGACGCATTTTGGTGTGCGAAGAGCCAAACCCTGTGACTCATTTACCGTTGCAAATAGTTTTTAATATAAACAGGCAAATGTTTCTTGTTATCGAATTACTCTCGTCGTAACCTACATTTATATTTCAAACTTAATATGGTATAAGAGCAATGGTAGCGTTTTCGGTGCTCAAGAAAACGAGCAGATAATCACGTGAAAACATCCACACGGTTCGCGAACCACCAACTCGCAGCCGCGAGCTGGGACGTACTAGCTCCAAGCCCCTCGCCACGGACGAAGGTACTGACGTGATTTTGGCATCTCGAGAGTGGAAAATGCTTGTTTTAATTTCATTCTTACAAGAAATTCATTTTCTGGGTTCTTCCGATATCAAAATTCAATAAGAAATTGGAAAAGCACAGTGAGTCCCATTCGTACGCATGCGTTCTGCGCGAAGTCTCTCTGCAGGAGCGGCCCGCGCGTGCACCGAACGAGACACCCCTGCCTTTGACGAGGCCTTTGGGGCGGTCGCACATGCTCCCTAGCGAACCCCCTACTCGGCACCCCGGCAGTTTTCCCAGTGGAAATATTGAACGCGAGAGTTGCGGAAAGAAAGTGGGCGAGAAAATAAGTGACAACGAATGGTGTATGTATGTGTGTGTATGGTGTGTGGGGTGTATGGTGAATGGTATGGTTATGGAATAGGGCAAAGAGCCACTCCGTATGTATGTATGCTATTAGTCGTTAATAAAAAAAGCTTCTTGGTAGTTCAACATTAATCTGTCCCTCTTCCGCAGACGCATATTTCACGCTTTTCTACGCGCAACTTCAACGCCCGTACGTAAACTCTCGCCTTTTCACGAGTAGTAACGAGAAGAAATTAAAGAAGAAAAAATCAGCGTCTCTAATTCCAGCAACTCCTTCCCCCCAGGATGCGTTGAAAAGAGCGGAAATTCCTCGCCAGGCCGTGCGGAGCAAGCGGATTCGTGGTTGGGTTCCTTATCTGTCTTTTATTCTTCCATTGCTCCATCATCATTCGTGACACTACAACATTCACCATGCTACATAAAGTCGCAAACACACGGTACTCGAATCAAATAGAAGTTTCATTCACTAACCTCACAACACCAATCCCCATGCTCAAGATAGTCTTTCGTCAGCGCATAGTGAAACATCTAAAAATTGATACGTGTGCGAGATAGTTGGGGACGACTCCCCCCTCCTCTCCAGGGAAGAACACACGTTTTCAATTATTGACATATTTGGGTTAATGAGAACGACGAAATAATAAACTTCGTACAAGAGGGTTAGATATTAACGTTAAGATAATCTTCAAAATACTAAATGATACTTGCTTTGATAATATCATACATCATATACAAACGACAATTTCAAACGAAAGACTGGTTGCAAATTAACGAGATTTCATTAACAACACCAATCCTGGCAAAAACTGTGATAAAGAAGAGTGAAAAAAAAAACATATTCTAGAATAAAGTATTCACTGGCAGCAAGACAGTGTCTCCCCCGCTTCTTTTACTGCATCGCACTGAGAATGCAACAATGCTGGTTTCCTAAGGGGATTTTCCCGTCTTTCACTACCCCTACATAAAATTTCAATCAGTTTCACGCTTCAGGTCGGGAATGCGGTGACCAATAGAGGACTTCTGCACACCGTTGTTCAGTAAATCAATCCCAAACAAAGCCACACGTGTATACGAGCGATTCAATACATTGAAATTTCAAGACATCACGGAACATTTCGCGCAAATGAATGTATTTCATTGAACGTCCATTTATGAGGTTAGGGACGGCTGGTTTCTTTGTCAGTGAGCAGAACTGTTCTCAGAACAAGGGACAAATAAAGAATGCCAAACAAGCTCTTGTTTTGCGCCATTTACATACCTAAACTTCATCTTCTCCTTCGAGTCACTGCACACAAATTCACGATTCAATGTCCACTGGAATAAAATTAATCAGGAAAGTTGTATCCGATGTAAAACAATAGCACTGGAACTGCCGACCTTTCATTCGAACACATCTACTTTCACGATTTGCCTCTGAGCCAACGCGTGTCAACAGACTTGGCGAGCGTTCACACATTTGTTCCTTCGCGCTCGTCGTTGTTTGGCCGGTGGCGAGCGCCAGTAACGGCCGAAACAACCACTGCGAAACTTCGTCATACACAATGGATTGCGATAAATTCGACATTGTATCATTCAAAAGATAGTTTGTCATCTATAAATTGCTATTTCAATTAAGGATGAAACTACTTTTAGTTAGAATTAAGACGAATTTACATTTGAATAAGTAAAAGCAAATATATTAAACTCCTAAGACATCTAAAATAATTACCTACAAAATTCTCAAAAAGTTCGAAAACAGGTAACTAAACTAACAGTTCCCAGTTTTGGAGAAGAGTCGGGAATTTCGACCTAGTCCCATGACAGCTTCTTAATTATAGAAATGGTATTGTGATCACAGGACCTTCGGCTAATTTTCAGTCACGATGTCCCTATGAAACGCAAATTTAACTTTGGAGAGAAAAAATATTCAAAAAAGAATTCTGAGAAAACTAAAAGAGACTGGTAGTAAAAGAGCGGTAAGCTTGGTGATAAGATGCTTTTTAATTACTTCGATTTAAATTATTAAACTCTTATTTAATTATTACTCTTATTTAAATTTATATTGTTAAAGAAATGTTTAATTCGATTTCCAAGTTCTCATACTCTTGTTCAAATTATAAAGTATTAACTTGTATCAATTTTGCTCAAGACCTCACAAACATGCGCAAGTAAATATATTCATACGGACTTCAATCCTCTAGATAACCTGGAAGCCACGCCAACAGAAGAAAAAATCAAAAAGAAAAGGCCGTCAATTTTCTTGAGAAAACCGGAAGTCTTCCATAATCCGTATATTTCATTCACGGTCTAGATGAGGCTCTTTTCCGGCATTCCACACAATTTTTGTTCTCGTAAAAAGGCACTGCACCCTAACAAACATGTCGAGTATTATCAAATCTAGTTTTCGGGACAATTTATCATCAGTGAATTTTTACAGCAACTAAAAAGAAAATTATGAATACATTTTTTTTAAAAGAAACTAATAGCTTTAACAATAACAAAAATTAAAAACCGTAAACGAGAAGAGGGAATAATATAAGGAAATATTTACTGACTTCTTGTCAAAAGTAGTATTTTAAAACTGTTTACTGACTAGTTCACTCCCACTCACCTTTACCTACATTTCTTTCTACCCGTTTCCCTCTAGTACAACCAACACATTTATCACACGTTATAACCTTTTACTTTCTCACCCGTAAGAAGGTACTTTTTAAGAACAGAAAGTTTTGTAATACTGCGGGGAAAAGAGACGCATTTTCGACAGAAAAACATTTATTGCCGGGCCCTAGTAACGAAAAAGTGTATAAATCCTCTAACATATAATGTATCCATAATCCATGTTTTGTGGGTCCTCGATACCGAAAAAATCCCACAATTGGAAAGATCCCACAGTTTTCTGACACAAATGTGACTCTCTTCATGTCACTTGGAATACATCGCGAATAACAACAACCACCACCACCATCACTATCTGCGGAAGCTCAGCGAAACGGTTGCCATTGCCGCACCTGATCTTCCCGTGCAAGGGTTCGAGTCCCGACGGTGGCGAAGTTTCGACCCTATCGCTAGATAGCCAGGTCAACGCAGCCGATGTATGGAAGAGGATTCTAGCGGCCGGCTGCTCGGAACGGTAGTTTTCTACGGTTTCTCCGATCAAAACTAGGCGAATGCCGGAGCAGTTCTGTAACACATGGGTCACGGACATCCATGCCCTCCTCTCTCCTCAGATACACACACAATTGCATTGCACACTAATACACATGTCGGGAACTTGGAGCTTATCTCAGCTGGGATGGTGCCCCGCTGACGGAGATACCTAGAGGAGAAACCCCCGCAAGCCGACGTGCAGGTCGGCACAGACTCTCTTTCTACGGGGGGAGAGGAAAAAAACCACCTCCTGGGATATATCTGCATTACACTCACGGGACAAAAGACCATAGTAGCTGATTCTTCCGGAAACAAAATAATTTAGGAAACCAACACATTTATCTTTATATGGTACCAACTTAACCACCACCACCATCATCATCATCATCAGCAGCAGCAGCAGCAGCAGCAGCACCACCGTCAGCGAGATCGCCAAGGAAAGGGTCGAACTAAACAAAGCAGCCGCAAGGACACACGTGAGGGGGAACGTGAGGGCGGTGGGTCCTGCGACAGCTAAGGAAAATTCCCCGCGACCAAAAAAGAGAGCAGCAGAATCGCAGTAGCCGCGCAGTATTCAACCTCCAGCTGAGACAGTGTGGCGCGGGGAATCGTTTCGCCGGTTGCAAGACAGTAGGCAGCACATTCAGCTCCAATATAATCTCTAATTCTCAACATTACTTCATTACTTGTTGGCACCATGAATTCAATTGTAGGTGAATTCAGCACCGAACCGAAGGTTTAGTTTACAGGGCCCACACGGCGTTTCGTAAGAAAGGCACAAAAAAAACAACAACATAAGAGAACGAGATTATGATCTAAATGTCAGAGATGAAAAATGCGCCTTTTGAATTTGGAATGAAATCTGAACATTTGCCGGGAAGGCATGAAGCGCGGGTTCAATTTAGTAAAATAATACTAAATAAAATATTTAAAAAACAACATGTTTTTCTTTCAGCAACATTATGTAGTTACACTCAGATCACAATCCAAATCACAATATGTTTAATGATTGTTGATTTGTTATGTATTTTGTAATTATTTTAGTTTATCAGAAGAGTTCAATGCGTAATGAATTAATCTAATAATAAGTATTTCATGACTTAAAATTGATAAGCACTTCAATAACACGGCTCGCTGACTTAAAAATAACGTCACGAAATTACGATCGGGAGGACTACATTGTTGCAAACATCTAGAAAGCGCAACAGAGCTCACATATGAAGATCATACACGCTTTGATTAGCATACCTCCACGCTCTTGATTGATGTCACAATGTCATGTTATCGTAGGCAAAACTGACGTGACAAGTTCGCAACAAAATTTAGAAATCTCTAAATAATAATATATATTAATTAAAAAAAGATAAAAAATGTAACTAAACATAACGTCAAACAGATGAAAAAGCACTGCATATTTGAAGGGTGAATTAACACACGGTCTACTGTAACGCGGTGATGCCATAAAACTATACAACGTAGGCCTACAATAAAATCTTGAACACTGTATGACCGAGTGACAGGAAGACTCAACGAGTCAGAAAGAAACAAAGTAAATTGAAAGAATAACATACCTCTCAGGAAGAGTTTTCGATTTGAGTTCATAGCACTGTGGAATATGAAATGTTTTATTGTCTTCAAAGGCTTCAAACTCCAATAAGTCCAAATCTATTATATCAAGTTCTTTCAAGTCGTAATCAAGATCAATGCCAGACTCAGCCATCGTGGTTAAATTAATACACAAGTATGGAATGACAACTTCTGTGAATACACGCCGCAATCCCTTTCTCTTTATTCGAACAAACTGTCAATACTTCCTTTCACATTCGCCACTATGAACAAGGAAAACTCACAGCAAACCTAACACTTACAAACACACACACTCGCATTAACTCACACGGACGCACACGCAGCCAGCACGCAGCACATGACACGGGCATCTGCGAACGCCTACTCGTTTTTCCGTTCAAAGAGTAAATTGTATCTAGAAGTTCCATGGCATTCCGCAGAGCTGCTGTAATGTTACCAATTCAAATACAAATGAATTTAACACATTTGCAGTTATCACTATAAATACATGTTCCTTCCGCAGATTTCTAGGATGTAGGATAACGGACGTACACTACGTATTCGACCACGAAAACAAGACTGTAGTTTAAAGATGTCACGTCCAAAAATTGTTTTTTCCGCCCTTTTTTTTCCCTTTTATTTCGTGCTTTCCGATTACAAAGGATTATTTATAACAACAATGAACTTCACGTTTTGTTCATTCATGTAAACATCTTTAAAAATATTAATTTCTCTATTTCTCACAATAAGTGTTTGTTTACATAATAATTTAAATGCATTTGTATGCTTGTTGAAATTTTTATATTGTTTTTCTGTTTGATCAGAATACTTTCTGTAAGTCATATACTGATAGCTGCAAATTCAATACTTCCACATAAGTTAGTTTTGAACCACTATTTTATTTTCTGTAATGTATCAATTAAAAGATGCCATTATGTTTTATAAACGCAATAAAGAAAATAATGTATTAATACTATCACAAACTTTCAAAAGTTTTCCTAATTGAAAATATCCAATTTTTTTCAAATATCATTTTTTAATCTACCAGAGAATTGTCATATATCAGACATACAAGTATGCAACTAGCAGAATGCAATTTAAAAAAGTTCTTTCTAAATTATAAAGTCCACATCTGTTTCATTTCCATTTCCTTGTTATTAATGTATACAAACATATCTCTTTATTGAAATATATTTATAGAAATTAAAAATTGAAAGAAAATGACCCCCATTGTAATTACAGGAAGTCTTGTTAGTCGAAATTTGAAACAAAACTCAGATTTCACATTTCATACAAAAATAATGTAATGGTATCTAAAGAACTGCAATACGTGGTTCCTTACAACTTTGAAAAATAGTTTCAATATCAGAGCAAATTCAATAAAATATTATAGTGTCTTGTTATAAATATTATATTTTATGTTCCTATTCAGCTATTCTTGCTAATCAGTTCCACAACTCTTTCCTTGATTTCCTACATGTAATCTTCAATTTTTTCTCTTAATCATATACTAAATTGTTACAGACATATTTTAAAACAGTTCTTTTGATTCATTCCTTTCCTTCCTTTCATCTAAGAGATGTTTTGTGATATCCCATGACAACATTGGAATTTTATCATTAACGGTTTTGTTAATGCTTATTTCCTGAAAGACCACTCTGAAATTGTCAAAATTTAATTTGCTCAAGCTGTTTGCAGAATCTTGTTTTTTGATTGGACTGTGATTGCTTTTGATTTGGATTAAGTGTTTCTCACTTAATTGATTTACTGTGTTTAGATATCCATTTGTAAAGAATCTATAATGAATAAAAATTAATATGTGTCACTTTTCAAGAAAGAATAATTCACCAACTCATTTTCGATTCTGAACTCTTTAAAATCTTACCTTCTAGCCACTGCATTAACTCATCCATGTTAAAATTTAGAGTAAAAATACATCCTACGCATAGCATTTTTTGAGCCTCCTTATTGGTTTACAAATATGAAATACCAAAGAAAATTACCAGAAATACCTATAAATAAATAAACGAATAATATATTTATTGCTAGTAGTGATTATTTCATTTCAATATTATGAAATTGTAGCACATCCTTGAAAGAGTGGTGCTTATTTTCAAGGTGTCTCATACAAAATGTTCACATTGCCTTTAATAAAAAAAATGTAAGAAAAATCTTCCAAAAATTTACAAACAAATTTTAAAAATATGTCTTAATATAACAATACTATAACAATCTATAACTTTTTTCTTTTCAATTAAATGATTATGATTGATAATACATCTTTAAATGGATTTCATGAAAATGTACCATCATGGAAAATGCTTTAAAACATTTGAATTTGCAAGTCAGCATAATACATACTACTGGTGTGGAAAAAAATGATTGCTTGACATGCTCATTTAGGAAATTGAAAATGAAATTTTATTGAAAAAATTTATTTAAAAAAACAAAGTGGGATTTGGCATCCAAGGAAGCAATAGAACTGCAAAATCCCTTTAAAAGAATTAATTTTATCAGCCCGAAAAAAGCTGAAACATTCACTAATTCAGTTCATAGATTTGTAAATGTACCTCTTTTAATTCTTGATTAACCTGAGGAGAGGGGTGCAGCTAGTACATTCCGAGACCCATGAATATCAAGAGCACACAAGGAGCTCAAGAGGGCTAATGTAGTCCATCGTGATCCATATTTTTGTTATAATTTAAACATTAATTTCTTTTATTTAATTTTTAGTATACCTTACCTTTTCATTTTTGTTAGTTAATATGTATTCAAAATTAAAACTCAGGCACAGGTCATGTTGAGTATAATATCATATTCTGAGAAACTGCAAATTCAGGAAAGCAAACTAAGAGCAGTTGTGAATGTCTTATCTGTGAATGTCTTATAAGTGAATGTCTTACAATTGATCATTACATTTGTAATGATCAATTGTAAGAAGTATTAATATAAACAAACAGAAAATAAAATATAATCTGTAGAATATTTTATAAGAGCCCACATACTACCTTCTTTGTTCCAGGACATGGATTTTCTCTCAGCAGCCCTCCACACACTAACACTTATAATTAGGGAAAGAATTTTAGAGGTGCAAATTATGGATGTAAAAGGGGAGAAAAAGGTTCTGAAAATACATACAAAACGGTGGGGAAAGAGAGTGTTGCTAAAACAACTGTTTTAAAGTTTAAACCAGTTACTTGAACTCAGTTTCTAGAATATACGTATCATTTTTGCACAAAATTTTACTTCTTTGTAGAGTTCATAAGAGGTGATTCATAGTACTATATCCAACATTTTAGTAGATAGGAAACTGTTAAATAATTGCCAGTACTAACTGAACTTATTTTTCCCCGCAGATCGCATAATAGAACGTACTTAGCAGGTGTGTCAAACTGTGCCCACAGGAGCACTTTCCTGCGTGGGAACCTCGGTGCTCTTGCGAGTACAGGCAACTTCCCCTGACTCCCGTCTCCTTTCCGCTCCAAATTCACAAGCACTGCCAGTGCGTTTTGAGTATTGATGGCGAATGCAAGGGTAAATATTTTCTTCAGGTCACAGACAAGTGGATTTCTGCACACCTATTTATATGTCCTGATTTGCCTGTCTGGGCAGCATTTTCAATCCAACAGGAAAGTGTTAAACTGTTGCAGCAACACTGTTGAAATTTAAATTTGACTTACAGCAGCAGATTGACAATTGTTGCTGTGATTGACCATTTTTGCTGCTGTAGTATACATAAAAGATATTTTAATATTTATTTAATATTGTTAACTTCTGATTAAATGAGATTTTAAAAAGCTGTCCAAGATAAAAAAAATATACATTTTTCTGCCCAATTGTTTAAAAACACTGAAAAGAGTGGAGAAAAAGGTGCTGAAACATTAAAAAAGGGGGAAAGGTGACAAAATGTAATCTCATGAAAAGGTGCAGCAAATTGTGTTCATTTCCCTTCATTTCATTCCCTCAAGTACATATATTAAACTATCTTTATAAAAAGAGCTATATTTTTGAAAAGGTGCCGCACCTTAAAATCCTTTCTCTACTTATCATTCTTGGATAATACATAACATAATACAATAATTACCACTTTGTAGGATTCTCATGAAAGATAAATATAACATACCAATTGGAACCAAAGGATTTCAATTAAAGTCTGATTTGTTACACAAATTTGGAAGTTTAGAGAACAGTTTCAAACTAAACCAGTTTCACTTTTAAAATCCACACAAGATGAAAATAAACAAAAAATGAATTTATTTTTTAACTGGTTAAGGTAATAAATTAGAGAAATAGTTTGAAAAGCTAATTGATATTCATAAATATCATGAACATGACATTGCATGTTAGAATCATACAGAATGAAGTAGGGGAAACTGTCAGACCTAAGGACAGATGTACCTAAGGCAAAGGATGTTTTTGAGGAGTTTGTGAGAGAAATTTCAGATTGTTATTTTACCTACATTCCTATTGCCATTTGTGTTTATTCAAGTAAACAATTTGTATAAGCTGTTTCCATGATTTTATGAGAATTTAAAAGATTTGATGAGCAAAAAGTTAATGTTTCTGCATTTCTCTTTCATCAATTTTATACTAACCAATAATATTACTATATGAAAATTGAACTAGACCTACACTTACTAGCATAGAATGTACTGAATTCAAGATGTATACGTCTTTCCTACAGATAACCTACAATTAACAGTAGTCATGTTCATTTATGATTGCAGACTGTTGCACCAAAGGATAATAACTGTTGATGTACCTAGGAATGCCCCTACATACATAAGTGTAGTATTAAATTAAATTCATTTGGTTGTAATCTGGCCTGCCACAAAGCAAAGGAAGCAACAAAAGACTTCAACCACCAGAAGAGACAATTAATAGTGCAGTTTTAACTGTTGATAAAGATCGTATATCAATTAATTTTTCAGCAATAGGTCACTTATAGAAATGGATGAACCTGAAAACTTTATCGTAATATTAAAACAAAAATCACATCCAGTGATTCACTCATTCAAAATTCATGAAGGTTCTAAGTTGACATGGAGCACATAAAAGTTAAGCACCTTGACCCATCTGTGTTCGGTTTTTTAATATTTTTTTAATGTTTTTTTAAAATATTTTTTTAATTTTTTTAAAAATTTGTTGCATCTATTTTGACACAACGCGTCTCCAAGCCCCTTGGAGGGCGTTGAGTGCTTTGCGCTTTTCAGAGTAATCCTCCATCACTAACAGCACTTTTGGAGTAATCCTCCATTAATATTATGTCTGTCGCGTGTTGTTGCTGTCAGTTGTCAAGAGAACCACCAGGTAGCATCTCCGTGTATGCGCCTCCCACCACGCACTCCTGCGTCACTACCCAGCGGCCAGAATTAGGAAGGAATAAGGATAGGGGTAGGGTTTAGGACACTTCACAGGGATTGGACTAGCCCTTGTGAAGCAGCCAAACTCGTTTTGTCGGTTGTTCTCAATGTCAGCATTTTTTCTGTTTTCTTTACAAGTTATATTCTAGGATGAAGTCCTTTCTGTTTAAGAAATTCTTTTGTGATATTGTATGAAGTTGACATACGGGACAGAACAGAAGCTCCAGAACCAATGTGTTTGATTGTTATTAAGGATGGCAAAAAAAATTTTTTTTTTTTATACACTGTTATAGTCCAGGTTAGAGATCATTTTGTTCAATAAATGTTGTTGTAATATTCTATCCACAAAAAAGAACATACATTTATTCAGTTATAGATTTTTCACTTTCACTACATTGTCCCTAGGTACATCAGTACAATGTATCAATACATTGTACAAAAACAATCTCAAAACGAATTATTGTATGTTTCTAAAAATTATTATTCTTCCACATAAATATGCTGAGATGTGTAGCATCCCCAAAGGAGGAACATCAATATATCAATCAGAGAATATCAATCATATCCAAAAGAAGAGGGGAAAAAATCAAAACATTAAAAGTGTCCCTAGGTATGATCATTTCCCCAATTTCAGTGTCAGGCTGAAGTCAACACATACATTCTTACTTCTTTAATACCAGGGTTGGGCAGTATTTAAATACTTGTGTTTGAAATACGTATTTAAATAAATTTTGTATTTGATAAACTGTATTTTTGAGTTTTTTTAGTCATGTATTTTGGAGATATATTTAAATACATAAAATAAGTGTAATAAAAAATGAAGTACTTCAAATACAGATGAAGATAATGAGGATAGTTTCTTTTTGTTTGATTCCGCTAGTGAATGCACCTCATTGAAACAAAAATAAAAGCTCCTTTCAGCTGTTGAACTTGAATTATCTTCATTTTCAAATGATAATTCTAAATCATTAAAAATGCCGGAAAATTGTTTGACAATAAAAAAAGCATTTTTTTGGTATAACACTAGCTTATGTTCATCAGCGCCAGTTCAACAACTGTTTTCTATTGCAGGTTTTATACATTTGCCAACTAGGGGTTTATTGTCTGATGATTTGTTTGAAAAAATAGTTTTAAAAGCTTCATTCCATTTCTTTGAGTTAGACATATTTTTGATATCATTTTATATTTGAAAGTGTTTTTGTGAAAGTATAAGTGGAAGTGTTTTATATTTAAAAGTTTTAAGTTATAGTTCAGAAATGTATGACTGTCAATAAGTAATTGATTGTAAGTGAGATGAACAATATGTTTTTGCAATAAAAAGTTATAATGCAAAATTTAAAGTATTTTGCCCAACCCTATTCAATGGTGTCCAAAAAGCCCTATCTTCTTTAAGAAAAGCTTCAAAAATGCATTACATAAATATTTTGATTTATGTTTTGATTACAAGGATTCAGTTGAAGGCACCAAATTCTAACCTGAGTTAACATTTAATTTTTTTTATCGGGAATGTTTTGTTTTTTTCACCTTATTTTCATCCAGAAATGTAATGATCAGTGCTGGAGCTAGACAAATTTGGGCCCCAGACAACGCTGAGACCCCATACACATAGATATAGATCCCTAAACTGACATCCTCACTCTCTTCTTCAAGTACTTTCGTCTTCTCAATTCTATGGCACTAAGGCAGAATCAGACATGTCAAAAAACATGATTTCTCAGTAAATGCTTTCCAAATTTCACAGATAAAATTTAAGATTAGACAGAAAAATTAAGATTTTATTTACAATAAGACGGCAAATTCATTAAAGTATTTCATAACTCACACTTTTTTCTTTCTGGTGGGATATTACAGAATTTCACTGAAAAATGATGATATTAAAAAATCAGGTAACAAAAAATTCGTCTTTTCTACACATCAGATGTTGTCTTAGTACCACAGAGTTGTGAGTGGAGTCCTGTAGGCACTTATATGCTCTTTGCAGCAAAAATTACTCAAATTAAATTATTTTTTTAAAGTAATTTCCATAGAATGATTTGCACTTGAACTTATGTTCCTCTCAGCACAGGCATGCTGCACATTATGGTGCCTGGGCTTTCCATTAGCCAACATTTTTAAATTGATTTCTAAACATTTACAAAATTTACATAAATTGAAAAAAATCTGCAGTGTAGGGATGAACAAATTCTGTGATTTCTTGTTTTTTAAATTAGTGTTCATTGTAAAAGTAGTTTAATTTAGTCAATCTCAAATACATATGGAGCCATTAAAACAATATGTTTACTTTTAAGTGGAGAAGGGGTGCACAACTGTCATAGAAATGAAGAAGAGGAGCAAAGAGGTTGATGAAAAATAAATATTAGCACCATATTTTTTAAATAATTATTATATTATTAACTTCCAAGAATACATACATTTAAAATTTTTCAAAATGTGTCTAGCGTTTCAATTAAAAAAATTAGACATAAAACCCTCATTTTTTAAGTTGTACTTTTATTTAATAATAATAATAATAATAATAATAATAATAATAATAATAATATAATTATAATAATTATAACAACTACAATAATAATAATAACAATTATTATTATTATTATTATTATTATATTTATTGAGTCACATATACAATTTCAATTATGTCCTACGAGTCAGATATGATGTATGCAGTCTTCCTGGGCTCCAGATTTTAGCTTTCTCTTACTACACTCTATTATAAGTATCTGCATATCTAGCAAAGAACAAAGACAATTCGTTTTTATATGGATTTTTTATACATTATTATGTTATTTGTAATTGTCAATGTACTTTCGTATTCGCATTCTGCCACCGGGCATCATCTGCCCAATGCCCAATTGTAGAATAAATATTTCATCCATCCATCCGTCCCTCCGTCCGTCCCTCCGTCCGTCCGTCCGTCCATTCTCTCTCTCTCCCTCTCCCCCTCCCCTCCCCCTCTCCCCCTCTCTCTCCCTCTCTCTCCCTCTCTCTCCCTCTCTCTCTCCCTCTCTCTCCCTCTCTCTCTGTCTCTCTCTCTGTCTTTCTCTCTTTCTCTCTCTGGACGTTTTCAAAATTCTGTGATCCCTACACTAAAACATATACTACTTGAATTTTGAATAAATAAATAAAAAACCCTCCGATGTAATATAATCTATTTTCAAGGATAAATCAGCGTTTAATTTTGGGCACTTATCCATGGTGTCCATAGTCAAGGAATAATACTTCCTGCCGCGACAACATGGAAACGATAATTAGAATAACTATACTTCTCACTGAATTCTAGAAGACGTGCACAGATAATGAAGTTACATTTATGTCCAGAAGCAAAACAAGGGGTCATCTCAGCATTTGCTTAATGGATCGGGGAAAGTGGGCGAAAAAAACGATCAAATGGGGGGTCATTGACCCGGAGGTTGCGGTACAATTCTTGTTACAGGTTGTTTACATTTATACAGTCCAAATGGTAAGTAATGCATTAAATATCACTGTTAAAATTACTTTACTTATGGATGCTCAGTATAGTCTCTAATTGTATGGAAACAGTTGTGCTACAGAAATGATTTCACTTGGGATTTAAACTTTTCTATCGAATTTAATAGTTTAATGTCATCTGGCAAAGTGTTGTAAAATAATGTACATGAATGTGAATTTTTTGTAATGAGCTGTTGATACTGTCACCTGATGAATATTATTTCTACGTCGAGTGAAATAGTAATAAGCATCGGCGTTTTCTAAAAATATATTCCCGCCCTTTAGCGAGCCAAAAGGGCTCAAAAACCACTGATTCGTAAATCAACAGACAAGGCAATGGTAAAATTCCTAGATTAATAAAGAGAGGCTTACAAGAATCACGTTGGTGGGATTTGTTATTTTTCGTACCATTATTTTTTTGTAATCTTAAAGTCCCCATAATATTATGCCATATCTCAGGCGGGAATGAACATTCGCGAAATATACCCAACGAGCAGTATGAAGGCTGATTGAATTTGAAAAAATTCTGAACGTGTAGCATAATGAACTTAATTTTGCGTTCAATTCATTTACACGGACTCCATTTGAGGTTTATGAATTGAGAAACCTAAAAATTGTGTTTCCTTAACATCAGTCAATGGTACACCGTTCATTTTCAATGGAGAATTGTTTATTTGAAATGGAAAACTGCATGAAAACCGTGTTCTTTTTATTTACTATTATTTTTGTTATTTCGGAACCAATTTGAAACATCTGATATTGTACTATTTACGGTTTCTCTATTGCAAAGAATGTTCCTATCATCCGCAAAGAGAACTGTTTTTCCGTTTTGAATCGTCGAGGGCATATCGTTTACGTATAGAAAGAAGAGATTAGGACTTAAAATCGATCCTTGAGGAACTCCACATGCAATTGGCAAAGTCGGAAAGGTGTGTACATAATGTTCCATCATTCCAGTAAAGTATTTCCACTCTCTGAGATCATTGTTTAAGGTACGAACATATCCAATCGAGCGCAATACCACGGATTCCAAATGAATGTAATTTTGAAAGTAAAATGTGATGATCAATGACGTCAAAAACTTTTGAGAGATATAAAAGTAATCCAATAGGTGCTTCGTTTTGGTCCAATGATGAGGCAACATCTTTAAGAAAAGAAAATATGGCTTTTTCCGTTGATTTTGATTTCCTAAATCCATGTTGGCAATCTGAATGCGCGTCGTGTTTACTGTGAAAGTAAGGTACCATCCTTTCTTCAGTATTCGAACAGGCTTCCTGTGCCCAACCTTAATAGGTACCACACTCTATCAAGCTTTCAATCCCCTTGGAATGTGTCTAAAACGCGTTGGAGAAGATACAGGCATCATCAGCATTTTCATCTTTGAACATTATCATGGTGTCAAATTACTTTCTCAAATTACTTTCTTTTCCCTTTTCGAGCTTCAGGAATTAGAGTATTCTACAGGAATTACAGCATTCTCTTGATTTTTTAAATAGAGCTTTCTCACGTTTATTGCTTTTTTTTCAATTTTCACTTGTTCTTCTGCATTATAAGGTGATGAATAGACATCGGATGTTTAGTCACTAAAAAGTCGTCTTTTAGGCGCCCAAAAAAGCGCTGAAAAAGTCCAGAATAAAGAGAAAAAAGGCACTGTCATAAGAGTCATATACAATAAAATGGAAAAATTGTATTTTTTGTCTATATTATTTTGTAAACTTATATGCACAAAACTAATTCGTACATTTTAATGTAAAACTAGATTTACACATTTACAACTCTTCTACATTTTATTCTCAATAGTTTCCATTAACCAGTAATATTTATATATTGCCAGTAACTTTTCAAGGGTCACAATTTCAAATTTGCGACGACTGGGAGACAAAATGAGTTTGAATGCGGATTTGCTGTTATCTGTTTGGCATGGAGATTCGTGAACTTCACAATACCACGCCCTCCCATTTGTCGCGGCAGTGTGACCCTTTGGATTGCACCTTTAGGACGGTGACAGCCGAAGCGTGTCATTTGAACTCTTACAAGTCTCTCCAATTCCTCTAGGTCGGTTGTGGATCATTTAAGAATACCCATCGACAAGGTGATAATAGGTATAGCATACGAGTTAATGGCAGTCGTGAGGTTTCGAGAGTTGAGGGAAGTTTTCAACACTGACTTGAGTCGGTTGGCAAACTCTGTTTTAGCATACCCTTCAGTTGATGATGTGCAATCATATTTCCTTGCTGTACCCAAGGTATGTGTAGAGCTCGTCAGCTTCCAGAGCATTAATTGTTTCTCCATTAACAGTCTCGTATGTGAGCTCACTAGTGAGTTTACCCTTCTGTATTTGTTGTATTTTGTATTTATTAATGCCCAGTTGCATATTTATGTCCCTAGGGAAGTCTTCAGTAACTTTCATCTGAATGTTTAAGCCACGCATCGTACCAGAGTAGAGTTTAATGTCGTCCATATACGCTAAGTGGGCTATTTGCAATCTTTCAGAGACTCTCAGTTCGAAACATAATTTCAAGTCTTCTAGGAGTGTTGACAACGGGTTCATTGCCAAGCAGAACCAGTAAGGGCTCAGGCTATCGCCTTGGAAGATTCCGCGCTTTATATTTATTTCCTTGATAACCATTGTTTCATTTCTCGAAGTGACACGAATAGTTGTCTTCCATTTGCCCATGATGGATTTCAGGAAATTCACGATTGTCGAGTTCACACGATATAGTGACAGCACATAGAGGAGCCAATCGTGCGGAACCATGTCATAGGCCTTTCTATAATCAATGAAACAGGTGAATAAATTGCGTTTTTCTTACATGCTTGCGACATGACCACACTAGCGATGATAATTTGCTCCTTACATCCAAGGGAGCCCTTGCTGCATCCCTTCTGAGCTCCCGCTAAGATAGAGTTTGCTACACAGTGTTTCTCGATAACCATTGATAAACAACTTGTGATGACTTTGTAAAAAGTATTGAGACAAGTGATTGGTCTATATTTCGTAGGATCTGTAGTATCACTGGTTTTTGGCTTCATATATGTGACACCTTCACACAGAAAGTGCGGCATTTCTTCAGGATTATTCAGATAGTGGTTTATGAGGTTTAGAATTTTCCCATGGAGGCACGTGAACTTTCTGAACCAGTAGTTATGAAGATCGTCTGATCCAGGGCATTTCCAATTTTGAAGTTTCTGTACAACTTCATGTAGAATATCTAGGGTGATTTGACCGGTTGTCATTTCGGTTATCTGTGCTGCTACATTCCTGATCTGTTCTAGCCAAGGTGCGTTGGCGTTGAAGTGATTTTCCGTCGACCATATTTTACCAGGTGTATTCAAAAGTAGATTTCTCTGTTCACTTCTGTATTCCTTTCATTCATCTTTCTGTAGAAATCCTTTTGGCTCTTGAAAAAATCTCCGTTCTCTACTTTCCGCTATAGACTTTTGGTGTAACGTCTCATGCGTTGGCTGTAAACGCTTAGTTTCTGTTTTAGAGTATCTATAAATTCAAGCAGATGACTATTATCGGGATTATGGTGTGTGTGTTTACGATGTTTCTTCTTAATGGCTTTTACTTTGTTTTTCAGATATTTACTTCTGTCTCCTCTTTGGAAGGCTTCGAGTGTAGCGATGTCTGATCGGAGGCGTTCTATTCTCTTCTGTAGTCTGATTTTCCATAGAGAGTCTTTTTGATGTAGCTGGGAGTTCAGTTGTAGGTGAATTTCAATACTTTTACCACCATTTGCTCTCACAATTGCCACTGCCATACAATATATTGTACAATCAAGGCTATCATAATAAAGGCTAGGTCGTAATGTGAGAGGTCTCATTTACCAGAATTTGTTCGTTTGCTATCTCCACTAGCATTGCCAGTTTCTTTAAGTTGTGCTGTTTCGGGACTCTCGGTCTAACATTAGGATTCATTGCTCCATATTGAATATTTGCCAGCCGATATTGTGATTCGAGATTTTCACATAGTTGACCTCTGAAAGTAGGATATTCGTCTGAAGGCGCTTCGTACAGAGGGATGCTTGGTGCTGGGGTTTGAATTTGTGTGACGGGTGTTACTGAAGCTTCTGTGATCCCTTGTTGCTCTAACTGTGCATGTACTTCAGCTTTAATCTCTTTTTTCTAGTACATGAAACATATTTATCGGATTTATGGATTAATGCTCTTCGGTCCGCGATATTTTGCTCAGCGAGGTGAGATAATAGTGGGTACTGTTAGGTAAAACATCTATGTAATTCCTGCCGATATCCTATGCGAGTTGAATCGCAACGGGTAACGCGATAATATAGCCTGATGATGTCTTCATTCATTTCGTTCGTCCACTGAACTCTCCGTCGTGGCAGGCCTGCCACAGTGGTCCCAAGTGATGTCTGAGAAACACTGTGCTGAGGTGCAGCTGAAAGATTTTGAGTGCTGCTTTCTTCGGCTGTAGTAATTTCGGGTATCCCGGTGTGTGTCCGCCTGTTCAACAACACACCACTAGCGGTTCGTATGCTGCGCTAGCTCCATCTGTGCCCTGGCGCTCCCCAGGCAGCGGCTCTGGTCCGAGGCAAATTTCCAATGGTCTCTCCATTTCAAAATGGGTGTGGTCTGATAGGGCTGCTATATCATGGCCTTTCCACTTTCCATCATGTGTATTAACTCCACATGAAGGGTTGCTCCTTCCGCCCAACTTTGGCCGTTAGAGACTTCGCCCATGTTACCCCGGACACGGGCGCTCTTTATCGATCTCTGGAGAGACGAGTTCCTGCGAGGCCATCTTCGTGTCTTCGGCGAAGTACCTCTTCTCTAGGTCCTCTTCTGGTGTTGAGGTCCTCTTCTGGAGTACTTCTTCGTCTGACCCCTCCCCCTCGACCTGTCCGACAAGGGAAGCCCTACCAGTAGCTACGCTACTGCCGGCATAGCTCTCAGGGTCAATGGGCTACTGAAGCTCCACCACCAACGTCAAGGTCATGTACTCCCCAGCTGGAGTTACTATTAATTAATAGTTCATTATTATTATTATTATTATTATTATTATTATTATTATTATTATTATTATTATTATTATTATTATTATTATTATTATTATTATTATTATTATTATTATTATTATTATTATTATTATTAAAATTGTCTTTATTAGTGGCGAGGCTCACGCTATTAGGCCTGCTCTTCCGTCTAACCACATGAAATATTTACAGTATTTCTTATACTATGAAGATGAGCGAGGGCAGGAACTTTAGATTTACTTCTGGGAGAGCAAACTAGGAACCATCCCGGCATACACTTTAAGCCATTGAGTAATCCCAGAAAACCTCAATAAGGATGGCGGCTGAAGGCCGAAGACATTGACAAAAATTGAAAATCTAATAATACATACATTAATTAGAAAAAACAATGGTCATACAAATATGGTGAAATTAAACAACAAACCTATACAATAAGAATAAAAATGGCGTAATGATAAATAGTGACACAGTGACTGCAACAGTGGTGTAATAACAGTAATAAAACTTTTAATTGCTTCTTAAAAGAATTGACCAAAAGACTGTGTTTAATGTTCTTTGGGAGGCTGTTCCAAGATCTCGTTACTCCTACGGTAAATGACTTGTTATAATAATTAGAACTATGTTTATATATTTGTAATAATAAGGATTTGTAGAGTCTAGCAGATACAAGAGGCCTGAACCGATTTGTTATATGCGGGAGATGTTTTGTTTTTAGTAATTTGAATAGAAGGGAAATACAATGCAACATCCGCCTGTCGCTTAACCGCAAGATTTGATTACTTTCAAAAGTGTTCGATATATGATCGTATTTTTTTAACTGTAAAAAAAACACGCGTTTTGAGCTCTTTGTAACCGTGTGGCAAATGCTGAACTTAAATTGTTGTACACAATGTCACAACAGTCGTAGTGCGGAAAGACAAGGGATTCTATTGCAATTTTTTTTATATTGACTGGTAAAAACTTGCCCACGATCCTGAGAGAATTAATTCGTGAATAGACTAACTTTGTAACTTTATTTACATGAAAATCCTTATAAGCCGGAAATCGTTGGGAGAGGAAAAGCTTTGGGACTTCGGAAGAGGATGATGTTTGGCTAATTTCCTTGTCTGTGGGAAAGAAGACGTTAGTGTGTAATTAATGTGGGAATAAATTAATAACTGGAAGAACTACATCTGCAATAATATTCTACTGTCTAGCATTAATTCCGTCAGAACCGTTTGCGTTTGATTCTAAACTCCTCAAAACATTACAAACCTCTGAATTGTCAACACATTTAAAGTACAGTTGGTCTATGAGGTCATCTGTATTGATTTTCGTGTACTTTGACGACGCTTTTGTTTTAAGCACTGGGTCTAATGAAGGAGCCGCATTTAAGAAATGCTTGTTCAATTTGTTCAAGGGTATGTCTATGACTGAAGTTGTTGATCTGTCCTTGCTCACCACAAGATTTGTTCCAGATTTGTTTTGAATCAGTTTGTGCTTTAAACAATGCGTTGTAGTATCGCAATTTAGCATTTCGTATTTATTGGTTAAAAGTGTTACGCAATTTTGTGTATTGAAGTTTGAGAATGGCCGTTTTTTCTCGTCTGTAACTTTTCTGAACTAAGTCACGATGCTTCATGCTAGCCCGAATTTCATTTAACCATGGTGCTGGGGGACGCGTAACTCGGGATGTTTTTATCGGAGCATGATTTGCGAATAAATAACTTGCGATATTATTCATGCCTGGATATTCCTGGAACTGGAACCTGGCCTGAAATTAATGCCTTATCTGGCTCCGAAACAATGATGTGAGGAATAATGCGTTGGATTTAATTTGAGAATATGCAAGTTCAAGGATTCAAAAGTTTTCACGAAGTTACGTACAGTGTGGTTGTCTGTATTTACTACCACCACCACTACCACTACCACTACCACTACCACTATCACTATTATTATTATTATTATTATTATTAACTGTGAACTTTTTCCGCCCCCTTAAAGTGCCGCGCCTGCTGCTTGCACTACGCTACGCCACTGGATGGCAGTGTTTCCTTTCCTTTGTCATATTTTCATTTTCTTATACTTCTGTTTCTTTTGAAAGGTGCATTAATATTTTTGGTTAAATCCTAAAAGATAGAGGAGGTCTGGATTTTCATGAATTTCGGCCTAGAAGGTGTTACTCCTGATGGCATAGAAGAGGATCGGTCTTTACAACCAATGCCGCGGGTTGTGACTCCGTAGTTAGTGTTGCTCCTCAAGAAATTAAAAGTGCTTGCGCGCCTCACCATCGTCACTGAAGACATGGTTTGCTGCGACCCTGCCGTTGGAACATTTTTTTGCGAATACTATTTCCTTTTGCTGTAGATCTTTATGAAGTGTTCTCTGAAGGTGCAAACAGTAGTCTCTGAAGGTGCAAATAGATGATCAAATAAGTAATGCCAGCTGAAGGGATGAATTCCTGGGTTTTTTTTCAAACACCTTCAATGCAATTTGAACAGTAGCTGAACTTGAAAATGCGTCTCTAAATAATTTTGCAACTTGAAAAATATTACCACAGCTTCCTGGGTGATTGATCAGCCATTTTCTCACCTCCTTTTCATGAAAACTGCTTAGTGGTGCTATGAAAGACACATCATCATTTCTTGAATTGCTCCAGCCATATTCTTGGTACCTTGGGTCTGTCTATCAGTCTTCTTTTTCTAGCGCTCCAGAGCGAAATCTTATCATAAAACGATCTGTATTTTATTAATAACTCGATTTCACTTAATGTTTACAGTTAATTGTTTCACCAAGTATTTTTATAATGTAAATAAGATCTTCTATTTCACACCACTGATACCAAAAAATGTCTCTTTTCAAAATGTCCGACCGTCCGTCTGTCTATCCGTCCGTCTGTCTGTCTGTCTATTCATCCGTCTGTCTGGTGAATGTGAACAACACTAGTGCCTGAACTATTCGTACGATTTTTTCAAACTGAATAAACCCCTGTCGATCTGCCCTGAGTCAAAGCTCTGGGATTTTGAAAAACATTTAATTTTGGGGGTACTTTATACGAAGACCCTCGGACATTTTCAAAATTTTCTCACAAGCGGCTCCGAATTTTTTCTTTATATTTCTTGTAATTTCTTGTAATCTTTGGAGACGATGTTGTTAGTATACCCTGTTTGATAGTGAAGTATCCAAATAAACACACCAGGGTTCTTAAAACAAGTTTATTGCAAAACCAGGTACAAAAGCCGTAGTGCCGAATAACCAGGAGATCTTACAGAGAGAGAGTAGCTGTGTCGTCTTAAACCAGGAGAAATACCAAAAAAATGCCGAGTCACCAAATAGCAGTAAGGGAAATCCAAAATCGTAGTACAGTTTTCGTCGTCTCTCTCTCCACACTAGAACACCACAATACAGTCAGATCCTCACACTACCACAGTCGCTTGCTATCTGCCTTGGCGTTGCGCCGAGGCCCTTTTATAGTATCCCCGGGCCGTAGGCATGTTGACTGGCTGCGTAGTTGGGGCGGGGTCGAGTTTCTCCCCGCCCGCTCAGGCGTGACGGCCGCGCTCAGCCGGGCTCGGCTGGCCGCGCTGGTTGTTGCCCACTGCCGCCAGGGGCGGTAACGCCCTGCTGACGTCATTCCGTGGTGGCACTTTTGATTACGTGCGGCCGGTCACGACAGATAGAATACCAAACGAAGAGATTAGACATGTAATGAAGGTAGAGAGACAAGTGATCGAAAATTTAGAATCCAAACAACTCCAATGGTATGGCCATCTAATGAGAATGCATGCTGACAGAATATCAAAATGTGTTTTTGAGTGGGTCCCTTTCGAAAGAAGAAAACGAGGAAGGCCAAGGAAATCTTGGAAGTCCATCGACTCGACAATGAAGAGAAGAAGAATAGAGGATAATGCTTGGCGGAATAAAAAATATTGGCGTGTACCGTGGCGAGAAACGGTTATTAGAACTGTAAAATACTCGCTTAATAATAATAATAATATTTCTTGTAATAATAGAGTCAAATATACTTATAAAGGTGGCATAGGTCCGATTTACACGGTTAACTCTGAATTTTCGAAAACTGCAAAAGTTAATTTTTTAAGCGTCTTCCTACAGCTATAAAATTGAAGATAGAGATTTTCCTTCAAATAAAATTCCTTGTCTAAAAATAGTTCTTTTATTAAGGTCATGTAAAATTTTAGTACTTTTCGTGCAATACTGCATGCAATATTTGCAATTTAGAAAAATAACAAACACAACATTTTCTCGAAAACTTCTTCAAATTTCTCTTTAAACTTTTGGTAAGGGTGGTACCAAATGTACCCTATCCGATGACATAAACTCCATAATGTTCTATTTTGTTCTTTTTTTTTTTTCAAAAATTACAATTTTTTTCACTTGTCTCCACGTCGGTAATATTTACATTAGTGGCGATTTCTTTACATTATTGTATTTATGAGCACATGTGCTTTAAATAATGTCATATAAAGTTTTTCAAAAACTCAACAGTTTTCTTTTAAAATGAAATCAAAATTCCGTATTTTTAGAAACGTTCAAACGCCATTTTCTCCAAATATGACTCCTATTTTTTTCTTCAAACTTTTTCAATCGTTATTGTTAACGGTACCGCTTAATATGACGTAAAGTTTATTTTTGGGCATTCTTTAATTGTTACAAAAATTACTTTTTCACCTACTTGTATACATTATTGCATTTGTGAGTGGAAGCGATTCAAATGACTTCCAATGAAGTTTTTCGAAAACTCAACTGATTCTTGTGAAAAAGAGCATCACAAGAAAAGTAACATTAATTTTAACAATGATACATAATGCATTATTTACCATTTGGACTGTATAAATGAGTATAAACAACCTGTAACAACTATTGTACTACAGCTTCCGGGTCAATGACCCCCATCTCGATCAGGTTTTTCGTCCAGTTTCCTGATCCATTGAGCAAATGCTGAGATGGCCTTGTTTAATGTCTTATTTATCTCATATTTTCTTTGGACATAAATGTAACTTCATTTTCTGTGCACGTCTTCTAGAATTCAGTGGGAAATACAATTATTCAAATTATCGTTTCCATGTTGTCGCGGCAGGAAGTAATAAGAGCCAAAATTTATTGCTTATTTATCTTTGAAAATAGATTTTATTACATGGGAGTTTTTTTTTTCTCCCTTTCAAAAATTCAAAATTTATTGCTTATTTATCCTTAAAATTTTTTTTTTTTTTTTTTCTTCAAAATTTAAGTAGTATATGACTTAGTGTAGGGATCACAGAATTTTGAAAATGTGCACACAATTTACTTTTCCCCATAGCACGTCATACGCAGTTTTTAACTGTTTTTTTGACGTAAAATAAATAAATTAAAAAAATAAATAAAAAAATTGTGCATTTACAGTATGCTTAATCGCCATTTTCTTAAAGGCAGCTTCAAATTTTTTAATGAAAATATCTATTTAGGACGAGGTTTTATTCTTCTTTAATATTCTTGAAGTAGTATTTCGGTTCTATTATGCAACCGAAAAGTCGAGAAAATGTAAAAAAAAATGTACTTTGGGCGTCGGTAGATGGCCAGAGACTGGAGCAAGATCTTATAGTCAGTCCACACCAAGGAAATTAGAAAAAAATGCTATGAGTAAGTCTGTGCCTTTTCTGTAGCACCTATAGTTTATAGTTGACATGCGTTTTTGCCTGCCTATATTGGGTATAATATACGCCTAGATATCCGACCTCTAGCCTCTTTAACCTACTCGTTTGCATTAGGTTAGACCAGGATTTCCCAAAGGAATCGGTATAGATTCCCTGGGGGGTCGACGAAAATTTGAAGATAGTCATTGATGATTAAAGGATCGATTGTGAGTCAATATTCGAATATGAATCGGCGCCTGATAAAGATCATTAGGATTCCATTGATCACCAAAAAGTATTGATGAACTTCATTACCTTTTCCTGACATAAATAAACAAAATGTATGGTAATAAATTGCAAATTCGCCCCTCTCTTTTATATCCTTTGTTCACCCTTAGCAATTAGAATGTTTAGAAAAATTCAAAAATTAAAAATCTGCGTTAACATTTTTCTATCAAGCAAGAAAGTTTTCTCCGCAATACACACTGGAGAAATGAAATTGTCAGTTACTAAAAAAACATTGAACATTTTGTAACCTTTGCATTTCAATGAAGAAAATTAGAAACTTAGCTACTAAAAAAAAGTGTCTTCGATTACTAAAAAATGTATGGAAAATTTAAAAAAATGTATATTGCTGTAGGATGTGGTGTACCATGTTAAGGCATTTATGTGCAATTCATTATGTCATGTTTATGGATATATTATTTATATTAAGGTGGTCGATGTAGCAAACAATTCGTTTAAAAGGAGTCGATGAGAGAGAAAGGTTGGGAATCCCCAGGTTAGAGAAACGGATAATATTAGAAATATGAATCGTTAGATATCGTGAAAAAGGCTGCTGTCTTCTGGGAAACACCACGATATTTGAAACAAACAAAAACATGTGTCCGCGTCCAAGTGTTTCGTTACTTCGCCGGACTCCCCCTCGAGGAGCAGCTCCCTTGGTCGGTAGAGTGGGGGAGGGGGGGGGGGGGGTGGGAGGGGGGAGGAGGCAGGCGCAGCTGGCGCCGCCAGCGATAGCCAAACCGCCGGCGTCTCCGCCTCGTCACGCGCGCCGCCGCAGCGTCCGCAGGAGGAGGGCTCTGGGCAGGCGGGGGCGGGGGCGGGGCGCCGGACGGACGTGCGGTGCGGCGGGGGCGGTGACGGCTCAGGCGCCAAGAGAAACGGGGGGATGCGAAGAGGCGGCGGAGGGGGGGGATTTGGCACAAATTCAGCTAGGACAGGACGGGAGAGGGGGACGAGTGGGGTGGTGGTGGTGATTGGGATGATGACGAAGAAGGTAGTGCCGGACGGAGGCAGCGGTGGCAACGCCAGTGAGCGGAGGCGCTAGGTATGTCGCGACGCGAGGCGGGCAGCGAAGCGGGTGAAGAGGCGGATGGCCAGACGGTGGGATGGGAGGCAAGGTGAATAGTGAGGCAGGCGGCAAGGTGAGTAAGGAGGCGGGTATTGAGGCGGGAAGCGAGGTGATGCGGGTGAGGCCGGTGGCGAGGCGGGTAGTGAGGCGAGTGGCGAGGCAGGTGGCGAGGCGGGTGGTGAGGCAGGTGGTGAGGCGGAAGGCGAGGCGAGTGGCGAGAAGTGAGGCGAGGCGAACGGTAAAGTGGGTGGCGAAGCTGGAGGGAAGGCCGCTGGCGAGGGGGGAAGGGGCGGGTGGTGAGGCAGGTGGTGAGGCGGAAGGCGAGGCGAGTGGCGAGAAGTGAGGCGAGGCGAACGGTAAAGTGGGTGGCGAAGCTGGAGGGAAGGCCGCTGGCGAGGAGGGAGGCGGGGCGGGTGGTGAGGCAGGTGGTGAGGCGGAAGGCGAGGCGAGTGGCGAGAAGTGAGGCGAGGCGAACGGTAAAGTGGGTGGCGAAGCGGGAGGGAAGGCCGCTGGCGAGGCGGGAGGCGGGGCGGGTGGTGAGGCAGGTGGTGAGGCGGAAGGCGAGGCGAGTGGCGAGAAGTGAGGCGAGGCGAACGGTAAAGTGGGTGGCGAAGCTGGAGGGAAGGCCGCTGGCGAGGAGGGAGGCGGGGCGGGTGGTGAGGCAGGTGGTGAGGCGGAAGGCGAGGCGAGTGGCGAGAAGTGAGGCGAGGCGAACGGTAAAGTGGGTGGCGAAGCTGGAGGAAGGCGCTGGCGAGGAGGGAAGGGGGGGGTGGTGAGGCAGGTGGTGAGGCGGAAGGCGAGGCGAGTGGCGAGAAGTGAGGCGAGGCGAACGGTAAAGTGGGTGGCGAAGCTGGAGGGAAGGCCGCTGGCGAGGAGGAGGCGGGCGGGTGGTGAGTCAGGTGGTGAGGCGGAAGGCGAGGCGAGTGGCGAGAAGTGAGGCGAGGCGAACGGTAAAGTGGGTGGCGAAGCTGGAGGGAAGGCCGCTGGCGAGGAGGGAGGCGGGGCGGGTGGTGAGGCAGGTGGTGAGGCGGAAGGCGAGGCGAGTGGCGAGAAGTGAGGCGAGGCGAACGGTAAAGTGGGTGGCGAAGCTGGAGGGAAGGCCGCTGGCGAGGAGGGAGGCGGGGCGGGTGGTGAGGCAGGTGGTGAGGCGGAAGGCGAGGCGAGTGGCGAGAAGTGAGGCGAGGCGAACGGTAAAGTGGGTGGCGAAGCTGGAGGGAAGGCCGCTGGCGAGGAGGGAGGCGGGGCGGGTGGTGAGGCAGGTGGTGAGGCGGAAGGCGAGGCGAGTGGCGAGAAGTGAGGCGAGGCGAACGGTAAAGTGGGTGGCGAAGCTGGAGGAAGGCCGCTGGCGAGGAGGAGACGGGGCGGGTGGTGAGGCAGGTGGTGAGGCGGAAGGCGAGGCGAGTGGCGAGAAGTGAGGCGAGGCGAACGGTAAAGTGGTGGCGAAGCTGGAGGAAGGCGCTGGCGAGGAGGGAAGCGGGGCGGGTGGTGAGGCAGGTGGTGAGGCGGAAGGCGAGGCGAGTGGCGAGAAGTGAGGCGAGGCGAACGGTAAAGTGGGTGGCGAAGCTGGAGGAAGGCGCTGGCGAGGAGGGAGGCGGGCGGGTGGTGAGTCAGGTGGTGAGGCGGAAGGCGAGGCGAGTGGCGAGAAGTGAGGCGAGGCGAACGGTAAAGGGGTGGCGAAGCTGGAGGAAGGCGCTGGCGAGGAGGGAGACGGGGCGGGTGGTGAGGCAGGTGGTGAGGCGGAAGGCGAGGCGAGTGGCGAGAAGTGAGGCGAGGCGAACGGTAAAGTGGGTGGCGAAGCTGGAGGAAGGCGCTGGCGAGGAGGGAAGCGGGGGGGGTGGTGAGGCAGGTGGTGAGGCGGAAGGCGAGGCGAGTGGCGAGAAGTGAGGCGAGGCGAACGGTAAAGTGGGTGGCGAAGCTGGAGGAAGGCGCTGGCGAGGAGGAGGCGGGCGGTGGTGAGGCAGGTGGTGAGGCGGAAGGCGAGGCGAGTGGCGAGAAGTGAGGCGAGGCGAACGGTAAAGTGGGTGGCGAAGCTGGAGGGAAGGCCGCTGGCGAGGAGGGAGGCGGGGCGGGTGGTGAGGCAGGTGGTGAGGCGGAAGGCGAGGCGAGTGGCGAGAAGTGAGGCGAGGCGAACGGTAAAGTGGGTGGCGAAGCTGGAGGAAGGCCGCTGGCGAGGAGGAGGCGGGCGGGTGGTGAGGCAGGTGGTGAGGCGGAAGGCGAGGCGAGTGGCGAGAAGTGAGGCGAGGCGAACGGTAATGTGGGTGGCGAAGCTGGAGGAAGGCCGCTGGCGAGGAGGGAAGCGGGCGGGTGGTGAGGCAGGTGGTGAGGCGGAAGGCGAGGCGAGTGGCGAGAAGTGAGGCGAGGCGAACGGTAATGTGGGTGGCGAAGCTGGAGGAAGGCCGCTGGCGAGGAGGAAGCGGGCGGGTGGTGGTGAGGCGGGTGGTGAGGCAAGTGGTGAGGCGGAAGGCGAGGCGAGTGGCGAGAAGTGAGGCGAGGCGAACGGTAAAGTGGGTGGCGAAGCTGGAGGGAAGGCCGCTGGCGAGGAGGGAGGCGGGGCGGGTGGTGCGGCAGGTGGTGAGGCGGAAGGCGAGGCGAGTGGCGAGAAGTGAGGCGAGGCGAACGGTAAAGTGGGTGGCGAAGCTGGAGGGAAGGCCGCTGGCGAGGAGGAAGCGGGGCGGTGGTGGTGAGGCGGGTGGTGAGGCAAGTGGTGAGGCGGAAGGCGAGGCGAGTGGCGAGAAGTGAGGCGAGGCGAACGGTAATGTGGGTGGCGAAGCTGGAGGAAGGCGCTGGCGAGGAGGGAGGCGGGCGGGTGGTGAGGCAGGTGGTGAGGCGGAAGGCGAGGCGAGTGGCGAGAAGTGAGGCGAGGCGAACGGTAAAGTGGGTGGCGAAGCTGGAGGGAAGGCCGCTGGCGAGGAGGGAGGCGGGGCGGGTGGTGAGGCAGGTGGTGAGGCGGAAGGCGAGGCGAGGGCGAGAAGTGAGGCGAGGCGAACGGTAATGGGGTGGCGAAGCTGGAGGGAAGGCCGCGGCGAGGAGGGAGGCGGGCGGGTGGGAGGCAGGTGGTGAGGCGGAAGGCGAGGCGAGTGGCGAGAAGTGAGGCGAGGCGAACGGTAAAGTGGGTGGCGAAGCTGGAGGGAAGGCCGCTGGCGAGGAGGAGGCGGGGCGGGTGGTGAGGCAGGTGGTGAGGCGGAAGGCGAGGCGAGAGGCGAGAAGCGAGGCGAGGCGAACGGTAAAGTGGGTGGCGAAGCTGGAGGGAAGGCCGCTGGCGAGGAGGGAGGCGGGGCGGTGGTGAGGCAGGTGGTGAGGCGGAAGGCGAGGCGAGTGGCGAGAAGTGAGGCGAGGCGAACGGTAAAGTGGGTGGCGAAGCTGGAGGAAGGCCGCTGGCGAGGAGGAGGCGGGCGGGTGGTGAGGCAGGTGGTGAGGCGGAAGGCGAGGCGAGTGGCGAGAAGTGAGGCGAGGCGAACGGTAAAGTGGGTGGCGAAGCTGGAGGGAAGGCCGCTGGCGAGGAGGGAGGCGGGGCGGGTGGTGAGGCAGGTGGTGAGGCGGAAGGCGAGGCGAGAGGCGAGAAGTGAGGCGAGGCGAACGGTAAAGGGTGGCGAAGCTGGAGGAAGGCCGCTGGCGAGGAGGGAAGCGGGGCGGGTGGTGGTGAGGCGGGTGGTGAGGCAAGTGGTGAGGCGGAAGGCGAGGCGAGTGGCGAGAAGTGAGGCGAGGTGAACGGTAAAGTGGTGGCGAAGCTGGAGGAAGGCCAGCTGCGAGGAGGAGGCGGGCGGGTGGTGAGGCAGGTGGTGAGGCGGAAGGCGAGGCGAGTGGCGAGAAGTGAGGCGAGGCGAACGGTAAAGTGGGTGGCGAAGCTGGAGGAAGGCCGCTGGCGAGGAGGAGGCGGGCGGGTGGTGAGGCAGGTGGTGAGGCGGAAGGCGAGGCAGAGGCGAGAAGTGAGGCGAGGCGAACGGTAAAGTGGGTGGCGAAGCTGGAGGGAAGGCCGCTGGCGAGGAGGGAGGCGGGGCGGGTGGTGAGGCAGGTGGTGAGGCGGAAGGCGAGGCGAGTGGCGAGGAGTGAGGCGAGGCGAACGGTAAAGTGGGTGGCGAAGCTGGAGGGAAGGCCGCTGGCGAGGAGGGAGGCGGGGCGGGTGGTGAGGCAAGTAGTGAGGCGGAAGGCGAGGCGAGAGGCGAGAAGTGAGGCGAGGCGAACGGTAATGTGGGTGGCGAAGCTGGAGGAAGGCCGCTGGCGAGGAGGAAGCGGGCGTGGTGGTGAGGCGGTGGTGAGGCAGTGGTGAGGCGGAAGGCGAGGCGAGTGGCGAGAAGTGAGGCGAGGCGAACGGTAAAGTGGGTGGCGAGGCGGAAGGGAAGGCGGGTGGCCAGGCGAGTGGCGAGGCGGGTGGCGAGGCGGGCATTGCTATAGTTCCCTACAACATTCTTTATAGATATTTGTAAATATAAAACATTTTCAGTACATTTTCAGAAAGATATTCAACTCAATGTTCACAGTGAATTGTGATTGTATTGTTAAAAAATGTATTAACCTTCCTCATTTAATTAGTCAACAAGTTATATTACTGGACTATATGAAACACTATTTTGTTTTTTATTCCCCTATAATGAATAATAATATAGATATAATTTTTTCTGAGAATTTTGAGTTTACATTTATATTTGCCTATAAGATCATATGTAATAAGCATCTCCTAGTACTACTAGACTTTTGGAAAATGTGGGATGGAACAACTTTTTCCTACAGCCTAAAATTACCCTTTAATTTAGGATGCATTTTCATTGTCTTGCAATGGTTGGTTGTATTTTCTAGGTGGGTGCTGCTAGCTTTAGATTAAAGCTACCAGAGCCTATCATTTTTGTAAATGCAACAAAATTAAGTTAAAATAAAAAATTCCAGAATTAGCCTAAAATTATCCTTAAATTTTGGATATGGTTTGGTTGAGTTCTGTTTTGGGGCACTACCAGATTTAGAAGGCTGAGAGCAATTCGGTCCATCAAATTTATTTTATTTGACTCTTTATTTATCTCTATTTATCTTTATTTATCTCTAACACCATAAATTACAATTTGATGTAAAATAGTGTTGATGAAATGTAAATAGCATTAATACTCCTTTAGATGCAATGCTATCTGGTAGATGAAGTAAAACGTACACTTTTCCACTCCTGTTGTTGTTTTCTTCTTCATGATATGGTATACACATTATTTCCAACCAGTGTATTCAGTTTTCTCTTGCCTCTTCAAATGGATTCTTGCAATAACATACTGAAAACATTTATTTCAAGTTGTATGAATCAACTTCTTGTCCTTTCCCATTTCAAGTTCTTTTAGTATCATTTCCTATTATAATAGCTCAATAAAAATGAAAGTTTATTTTATTTGGAACACATTTTTTTCATTTTGGAAAAGCACATTTATAGTCATTGTACACATTGTGGTGTCTAATGTAAAAATATGTACTTTTCTTATTTTTATGAACTAATTTCATAATTATTGAATTCTGAATAAATGAATTTTTGAATAATATTTAAGTTAATCTTCTAGTTGTGATTTATTTGTTACATATTGTTATGTTGTTTGATAATATCTTAAGATACCAGTTTTTCACTTTATTAAATAAATTGTTACGTAATTTTTATTATTGTACACATATTAATAATTGTAGAGTATAAAGTTAAACTAATGGTGTGAAAATAGCATCTACTTTTTGCATTATTTGTAACATATTTGCAATATTATAATACTACAGGAACATGTAAAAGTGTTTTTGTTGGAGACACTGGAAGTAGGAATTCGAGTCCAAATAAAAATGCTCCACTTAGTAGAAAACAAAAATGTATATTAAACACGAGGTACAAAGACACAATGTTACTCATACAACTTATAGGAGCAAGACTGGTAACTGCCGCCAAAGCAAAACCTAGTGGTTGAGTCAAAGGCCACAAGGGCACCTGCGGTCGTATGGCAAGCTGGCAAGTCGTGGGTCATATGAATTACTAGTTTCATTTTAACAGTTTACAATCAGCAAACATTTTTTCTCCATGTTGGGATTTTAAGTCACGTTCTAGAGGTGATTGCCAGTCACATTACCCACCACCAGCCTCATATTTAATCTGGTAGAGCTCGTGCAGTCATCTTTCCTTGGTAAAAAGCTGCATGATAGTGTTGATTTGTTCCGTATACCTTGCTGTATTATCTCTAGTTATATTATTGAATTATTAATCGAGATGCATTTTTTCTAATGGGTTTTGAGCAATAAATGTTTTGAGATATACTGGGTCCCGTGGACCTGCTGTAAGCATTGGTGTAACAAAATTTGGAAATAGATCCAAGTGAGGTTTTACCATTAAATCGATGTTTCGCCATATCACATTCTGAGATATGTTTTAACTGACTAAAAATAAATAGTTTAACGGAATTTAATATATTATAATGGAATAGCATTTGTTACAAAGAGAATACAAGTGGATTGTCAGCTTTTTTGGGGGTGAGGATTTAATACATGAAGTAAGCTTTGAATAGGTGAAGAGAAGGGAAAGGGAAGATACACTAAACTAGCAATAGTGAAGAGGAAGAAAGTCAATGTAGATGAAATGTCTGCTATTGATAGTTGTGCTAGAAATTTTGAGATGTAAACTATATGATGCCAAATGTCACTGACTTGTATTCTTTCATAATTTCTAATTGCATCAATAATTTGGAAATTTACATGCCACTATTTTTCAAGACTCTGAAATTTTAATTATCAGAGATGAGCTGATTGCTGTTCGGAATCGAGCTACATTCCAAGTTATGTTAGAGACAGTGAACATTTACTGGTTGTAATTGAAACACTTCCAGAGAGGAGTAAAAAAGTTTCAAGAGTTTGAAGAAAAAAGACAGTAAAAATTTATTTTTTTGTGTCAAGTGTAGGTATTTTTGCTCAAATTTCTTTCCTAGAGCATATTTCTACTCATTGTCAGAGGTGCCTGAGCAAAGATATACAATGTCAACATAATAAATATTTTAAAAAATATTTTTGTTTATACTTTTAGCAATAGTTTAAGAATATATTTCCATTAGAAAGTTGTACTGTTAGTGCATTTTTGCACTGATTTTCAAAAGTATTAAATCACACTACACAGTTTACAAAATTATCTTCAATTTATTTATATTTTCTCTGTGTTTATGTGTAATAAATACTCTCCAAATACTATCTAAATGATATGTATTCATTTAAAATAAATACAATTCGCAAACTTTCCCATAGAAATAAAAAGAAGTTGCTGGGTCGTACAGACCAAGTACAAGCATTTTTGTTTTGAAATTTTAAATGAAGTCTGCCGGGTTAAATTCTACTTTTCCAATCATCAGAAAAAATTGAATATTATCATTGTAATTTTTAAAAATTCAGAGATTTTCATTTACATTATTTCAACATCCAGTTTTAAAGAATAGATTTCATTAAGGGCGAAAATCCCAATATTCAATATTGTTGTTTTACAATGTTATTTTAACTTTCTCGTATACATATGTATATATGGAAGTAATAGACATAGTATAGAGAAAGTTATATAATGCTGTGGAAAATCGATTTTGAGACTTCAACGGAAATACACGTTTTGGGGTCCCATGATACCAACAGTGGTCTTTTTAAAACGTCTGTCCGTCTGTGAACACTCCTAGCGCCTAAACCACACGTACGATCTCTTCCAAATTGAAGAAACTCCTGTCCATCTGGCTCTAGTTGAAGCTTTGAAATATTGAAAAACATCTCTTTAAAATAATGAGGTACTCTACATGAAGTCCCCCAGACATTTTCAAAATTTTTTCGATAATGGCTGCAAATTTTTTCTTTAAATGTTTTGTAAGAATAGAGTAAAGTACACATAAAAGGGGCATAGGTCCATATTCACGTTAACTCCAAATTGTCGCAAATTTGAAAAGTTTGAATTTTTTTCACCATTTTCCTACAGCTACAAAATCGAAGACAGAGATTTTTCTTTCAAATGAAATTTGTAATACATAAGTAGTTCTTTCATTAATGTCATGTGCATTTTTCTAAAAAATTTAACAGTTGTTGTGCAATAGTGCATGCATTATTTGCAATTTTAAAAAATTACAAAAACAAGTTTCTCAAAAACTGCTTCAAAATTTTTCTTTAAATTTTTGGTATGAGTGGTACCAAATGCACCCTATCTGATGATATAGACACCATATTGCTCTATTCTTTTGTTTTTTCAAAAGTTACAAAAATTTAATCTTGTCTCTCATGTCGGTAATATTTACATTAGAGGCAATATCTTCACATTATTCGATTTGATGTTCTTGAAATGTCAAATAATGTTTCTCAAAAACTCAACAGTTTTCTGTAAAAATGAGTACAAAATTCTGCATTTTCAGAAGAAAACATGCAAACTTCAAAACATGCAAAGTCGTTCGAAAAGTATTCATATTTAAAAAAAACCTACCTTATTTCTAGATCTATTTTTAAACAACAGATTCCATTGAGGACAAACATGTCTATCGTCAATATTGTAGCTGTAGGAAGCCATCAAAATAAACTTTAAACTTTTACAATTTTCAATAATTCAGAGATTTAAAAGAAAATGAGATTTTTGAGCCATTTTTGAGAAAATTTTGAAAATGTTGTTGAAACTTCATATACAGAACATGCAAAAATCAAAATATCTGTTTGAAACTCTCAAGGCCTTGAGTTCATTCGGTCGATTGGGAAATATCTATTTTGGAAAAAATCATCTGAATGGTTTTGGCATTGACCACAGATGGACAGAGAGATGTCTTGTTGTCAATCTATTTTTCGATATGAAGGACCCACAAAACATGGATTCTGATTTTGCAACATGTTACTAAGTACATATAGCAATAAGATTTACCTCCTTTTTTGATATATGCATTTATTACAATACAGGTATTTCTGTACAAAAAAATTGCAGATTCCTGCAGCAGCATTATCATATTTTCTTATTATTACATGCATAGTAAGGAGAGAAAGTAAAACTAATGGTGTTACAATTGCACAAAACTTGTATTATTTTTTACTTTTGCAATTTTCTAAAATTCTATTTGCACAATTTTTAAGTGTTCTTTGCTCTCTTTCCACAGCAAAAATTAAAGAAAAAATTTTGTGTAATTTTTGTGAATTTTTTTATAAATTGCATTAATGTCAATAAGAAATTACATGAAATCTACTAGCTAAAAAAATCATGATCAACATATCAAAGATCTAATTTTTTACAACAGATTTCATTTGAGAAAAAATCTCTATTATCAGTATTGTACTTTTGCAATATTGATATTGGATTTTTTGCAACTTTCAAAAATCTCAGTGAGTTCACCTAAAATGGGAATAGCATACTCTTTTTCTGTTCTTTGCTTCATAGGAGGAAAAAATTTAAAGAACTAATTTGGAGATGTTTTTGAGGAAACAATTGTTTAAAATTTGCCAATACTTCACACAAAATTAAGAAACTACCACTCATGTTTTTGAAAAATTGTACGTGACCTTATTTGAAGATCTGTCTTTGAATAAAAGATTTCAATAAGGAAAAAGTCTCTATTTTCAATACTGTACTTATGCAATGTTCATATTTTGCAATTTTTGAAAATATGTACTGAGAGTTCACTGAAAATGTGACCAGCATCACTTTTTTTTATTGTTGTTTTCTACTCATTCATCTTGGTAATGGATACTTTCCTTATTAACTTAGTTGTTAGAAGTAACACCTCAACATAAATGCAACATCTCTTCAGAAGAATTGTAGATAGAATCAACACAGCATTATAAGGAAAAGCAGTAAAATCAGGCTTTAAATGAAATTCCAAAGCAAAATATATTTAAAGTGCAAGGTAACTTTAGTTAACTGGGCTTTACTGTTCTCCTTAATGAGAAGAAAGGATTTAACATAAGAACTTGACATCCCGAATGAGTGGCATGTTCCAAAACTACTGCCTGTTGCATCTGTCTTACATATAAGTAACATCATGAGTTTTTGCATTGTTATGTTCATTCATAATTACTGGTTCTCTGATCTCCTCCTTTCCAACTACTTCAACTACCAATCTCATCTTCTAATTGTTGGTAACACACTTTTCAGTATATTTAAACTGTTATTTCCTGAATCACTTTCAGAGATGTTGTAGAACAGATTTTTATTTTGGTGGTTGTTATAACTAATTTAATCCTGTTTTTTTTCTTTCTTTTCTTCTGATTTGGTTTTCAGGCTGTAACCCAGATTTCCCTCTAGATCACATCTGAGTGGGGTAATGGGATCACATCCTTTGGGTAACTGAACCATGAAGCTCAATTACCTCACAGGTTTGAAACCCCTCATAATTGTGCATTCATAATGTGAATGATGTTGCAGTGAATCTAATTACAATAAATATTGGATGTACCTTGGATGATGGCAGATTCATTACAAAATGCACAACAAAAGGAGCTTATCTAGGATAGTACTCATGGGCGATTCTTACTTGGGTAGTTGAAGATGTTTAAAATGGAAACTACTGCCTTCACGTTGCTGCTATGCACTCCAGTAATTCCAGAAGCACCTTCCGTCACAATGTGAATAGGACATGGGGTATGGGAATTGTCTCCCGGAATGGCATGGGAGGAGATGGAAGGCTTGAACATCCACTTTCTTTTAAGGACCTACTGTCAAATTGTCATTGAATCATAGAAAAGATAGTTTGACCTCTCAAGAGAAGAGATAATGGACATAGTAAATGTTTTGTGAAAGTAAATGATATGAAAACCAAATTTAAAAGGAAGACCTCAGTAATTCCTGAAACAGGTACAGTTACTCCATAAAGAAACCTTAGTGAGTGGAGGAAGGGAGTGAAGTATTTTTTAAATATTTTTTTGTAATCAGAGATAGATAGTTGGTCCAGATACTCTGTAGAAATTACTGAAGCTTTATGTGAGAATTCAGAAGGGTGGATCCAGTTACTCAAGGGAATGAGGTAACTGGGTACACACGACAATGAAATATAAATTTTAAAAATTGCATATTGTGTCATTTATGTTGAAAAACTATTACACATGATCATGATCATCACAATTGATCATGACAAATAATACTTTCAATTTTTTGTGTTGTAAGAAAAGGAACAAAAACTAATTTCCAGAGTAAACTAAGTTAAGTATGTGGTAAAATTATGGCCCAGTTATGCAAACTTACCTTACATGAAATCTTAAAATGTTGAAAATATTACAGATGGAAATATAAAATTAGAGAAAGGTGCTATTTTTGAAATATTTTGATAAATTAAAAGACACTGCTAACAGATTAGGAGCTGGAAGCAATATATATTATGCTTCACTACACCAGCTAGGAAGACCTGTTAATGAATGACTAAAAAGATAAAGGGCTGTAGTGAGAAAAATCCAAAAATAGGATGAAACTATAGTATTATGCAAGATCTGAACATTAAAGCATCATATGAGGTATACTAACAACATGAATGAGCAGAGGAATGCTCATGAGCACATTGAGGATTGAAGGGCCTTTTATAAGAAGAATTTTTGTGAACCCTTGAGAAAATTATCAACAGTTCACTTGAATTTCAATATCTAATTAGTTTAATTTTTTCACTATTATAAAAGCACATGTAACTGAAGACTTAAATTATTCTAAAGACTTGTAACTGATGCTTATAAATTTTTACTTTCTCGCCTTACGAAGTTTCTTCATGTTGTGTGATTTTGATCTTCTTTTAGCAGATGGTACTCGATAAAATAAGTGCCAAAAGTAAATAATCCTTATTTTTGAATGTGGGCATTATTATTTGAGTGTTTGTCAATGTATCTAGAATAAAAATAATTGTGATAAAAATAGCTATCAGAAAATAATTTAAAAACTGTTTGAAGTGAAAAATGATGATTTTCTTATTTTATACAGTTTTGTGAAGAAATAGTTGATCATCTCTTCTTTCTTGGTATGATGGTTGATTGCTAGGGCTAGCTCTCTGCTTATGAATAAGAGTTTTATTTTGAGTAGGTAGATAAAAAAATATTTTATTCTCTATCTTCCAAGTGTCAGAATCTTGAAATACAGTACATACAAACAATAACATATAGTAATTATAAGAAATTAACTAGTTTTATATAATTAAGACACTGAAAATGCACCACACATATTGATACTGAGTGAAGAAATGTGTCACAGAAATACTTTTTCTTTTGTTATTCAAATGGTTACTATAATACCACTCCCTCCCCATTCCCTGTTCTCTCATCCCTTCCAACTGCACTGAGTTAAAAACACATAGCTTGTTGGAGTTGCTTTTCCTATGCAGATTCATTTCTTTCATGTATGTGATGAATTGACATAAATATAAGTTGTAGATTGTTAATACTACTGCTACTAAATCATCATCATCATCATGAACAGCAGGGTAGTAGGTCTTGCCTGTTCCTGTTAGAAGACAGCAGTAGATCTGGTGATTATTCCTGTTCCTGAGTAAACTACTACTACTAATAATGAAAAGTATTGATAAAAAATAAATAATGAACAATATTAAACAAATTATTATAAAAAGCTTATTTCATAATCATAATTCAATTTAATGACCTTAAGAATAATTGCATATAAATTGTGACTGATAAAAGAGATAATTGTTTTTCTCAATTGTAAAGATATTCAGAAAGAAAAGTCAATTTCTTTCAGAATGTTCCAATGTTTCTCTGGTAGGTGCTTTATGAATGTTTCAAACGTGGAAATCATGAAAATTCCACACTGTTGCATAGATTGGCTCTCTAAAAGGTCTTCTGTCTTTCTTTGCATACCGATCTTTGCATATCAGCCATAAACAATGGAGAGCAGTCTAATATGATACTTCCGACTGGTGGATTCAGAAATACTCCAGGGGTGGTAATGGTGCTTATAATTGCAAAGAAGAAGAATTTTAAAAAAATGTAAGAAAGTCATGCACAAATATGTTTCTTAGAAGAGTTAAAAATGCACTGATTATTTTCACAAGAAATTAAAAATGAGGCACCTATCTGGAAGTTATGTATCATTTTTATTTTATCTTTCTTGTAATGTTGTAAGGCACAAAAAATTGAAGGCGGATATGGAATCAAATTGTTTCAGAACTTGTATTACAAGATGAATAAGATTATTAATAATATTTGGAATATACGAAACATGTTAGTTGACTCCAGATTCTCAGGTTCTTTTTGCTCTTTTTCTGCTAGTGATACAAAGTCTTCATGTTTACAATTTGTTGATATTCTTACTTATGAAAATTAATTACTTCTTGAGAGGAACTAAAAAGAGCTTATAATGGCATTTTTGATAATCCTTGTTTATCCTAGATATGTTTATCAGAGATATGATTTTATCTTTGAAGTGTAGCCTACTCTTAAAAATGTTCTTTGTCAAAGTCTTTAAGGCATTCATCTAGATTTGCTGAATAAAATGCATAATGGCAAGTTTAAAAAATTCATATTTTCAATAACATTTCTGCTTTAATGTGAGTTTCAAAACTGTAGAATGAAATAGCACAGAACTAGTAAAGAATATGTACAGATAACCAGAAGCAATAAATTATGCATTATGTTTATGTTATTAAGAGTGGACCGATTTAAAAAAACTAAATTGGACAATCTTTTACTCTAAAGAACAATATTCTAGTGATGAGACACATATGACCCAATAGAAGTAATCTTTGTAAATTTCTCTGAAAAGGAATTAAGAAAACAAGGAGAGTGCTTTACATTCCATGTAACACCATTCTGTTTGGTGACATAGACCTATTTCAGGAATGTTGATATTTTTAATTAAGAGAGATTAATAAAAAGAATAAGAATAATATTGCAATGATAATTGTACAAATAATTTAATTTTCTGTGTTGTATTACAGAAGAAAACATTACAACTTTTAGTTTCCAACAAGGAATTTCAGCCTTGCACAGGATAAAAAGCACTTATATTTGTCACAGCTGTATTTGTAGAATAAAAAATCTCGAGCAATAGAAGATTGCTCAAAATCATCAACCACATATGTGCAACTGAACGTGACGATATTGTAAATTATATTCAATACATGAGTCCAGTGTGGTTTCCACCAGTCTTTGCCATTCTCTGTAAATGATTAGTTTGTGAAGTCAAGAAAGTGTCTGATATTGGTAAACTCTTCAGATACTTATAAGTATTCAGCACATGGTGTTTGAAGAATAAAGTACTGGCAAAATATGTGCAGCATACAAGACCACTTTCTTAACTGAGCATTCATGCAATGTTGAGAGTGAGTGAGCTCTGCAGAACTATATACAATATTTTACAATGTAGCACACCGGGCACATGGAATCCTCAACCTTCAAGTGCAAGTTCAGTGAAAAATTAGCTTATTGCTTTCACTCTTATATTGCAATTCAAATTCAGCCACACAATACTTTTTCTTGTACTGTTTTAATTATAATTCCATTTCCATTTTTTCCTAGTGTAGTGTTGCAATGAACTTACTACTGGTCACTTGTGCCAGGAAATGGAAAAATGCAGTCATCCTCAACGAATGTTTCCTTTGAATTCATTTTTTTTACTGCACAAGGACTGGTAGGTAGGTGTCTGCAGTTAATATGTAGGAATTAAGTTAAGCAACTTCAATTTTGTTTATTTAACAATATTTGTGTTGTTACAAAAACACTAAGAATTCAATAATTTAAACAAATAGCTGCTGGATTATTTGTTCAGCACCTATGAGCCAAATGTTTCTTCCTTTCCACCACTACAATGCATCAAATACTAATATTTTCCATTGCTCTGTCACCAAATGGAAATAGAAATAATTGTGAGATTATATTGCTTCTTAGGTGACATTTGAATAATGTAGGATAGAGATGGTGTATATAATTAGAAGTAGGTGTTGACATTTTACACACTTCTTCAATTTCCATTATGATGCAAAGAGAACTGCCTTTATCTTTAACCCATAACATATTTTAACCTTAATTTAAGAGTTGAAATGGATAGCTCATATGTCAGTCATTTGAATTATTCTCTATTCATGTTTGTTCAAGCAAACATTTATCCATTTTGTAAATCCTGAAGCCTCTATTATGCCTTCTCTTCAGCAACCTGGTGGTTGTAAAGCTACAAACCATGTAAGATACAAATTTTTAATTTCATGGAAATAGCCACATACAGGGAAGTTGTGGTCCTTTCCTGTGTACACACTACTAGGCAAGTTTTTCCAAGCAAATGATTTTTCTGTAAGCATTTCATTGTATACATATCACTAGATAGTGGTTCCTGACATGGACGTAACAAAAGTGCTTGGCATGTGATAAGAAAGTTTGCATGAAAAAGCCTTGAAACGTCAAGTGTTATAATATTGAATTATATCACTTTTTAGTCATGCTATATTAAGCAAATATACTTTGTAATGCTCATATAGAAAGCATTCAGTTGAGTAGAAGATATAAATATGTCACAATGAATACAGGAAAGGAAAAGAAAGAAGGCAAAAGAAGCATATTGCTTCTGTAATACTCCTTCGATCATTTTCTTTAATGTATACATTAATTTCCAAGGATGCTGAAATAATAAATAGAAAAATTTATGATTCAATGAAGAAATTAGAAACATAGACTTAAGGCATACTATATTAAAATTATTGAAATAGTAAATGATTCAGAATGTGTTTTTAAATAGATAGCAAATAAAAGGAATATTTAATGAAATGTCAAGTATAGATACCAAAAGACTTGCCTTTGAAATGTCAGGCTGAATACAACCTAGTGCAGTTGGTTTAAGTTTTTGAAAAGTTACAAATGTCAGTGTTTCCTTGTGCAGTGGCTGAGAACTGAGGCAGCTTGTGTCTAAACATCGGACGTCTTGCTGATGGGCCCCTGGCCAGGAGAAGCAGGGCCTCCGGAGCTCAAACAGCTGCCACTGCCCGAGTCCTGCAAAAGCCAATCACATTATCACAGGCAGGGGAAAGCCCAGAGGAGAACTCACGGAAACTATGACCCCTAATAAAACAAAACAAAAAACAAAAAAATTAAAATAATAAAATAAAATAAAAAACACCACAATAAAAAAAATTAACTAACTTATTGGAAGAAACATTTGTTTGCTTTCAACAAGACAAAAATGTTTAATGGTGATGATAATAATAAGAGTAAGAATAACAACAATAACAATAATAACTATAACAACAACAACTCCCTCTGAGGAGCACACGACTTTGGCGATGGTGGTGACGCTCGAGTAATCCCGTGACCCTGACAGCTATGTCGGTGGTAGCGTAGCTACGGGTGGGGCCTCCCTTGCCGGACTGGTCGAAGGGTAGGGGGTGAGACAACGAAATAGTCCAGAAGAGGACCTCGAGGCCAAAAAGAGGAGTAAGACAACAAGACCTTCAACACAGCAAAGAGGATCTGCGGTGTAGACAAGGCTCTGAATGCAAGAGGGGAGCCAGCCTGTCTAAGGGCGGATACCTCGAATAAGACACCACTGAAATGGACACGTCAATTACCCATATTAATAGCGTTACACCAACAGCGTCCGTATCCCAAGTTAGGGGCGGCTGAAAACACGCTAGCAGTAGCTCTAAAATACAACAGCCTAATATGAGTGGACGAATATTGAGAAATAGTCGTGGGCGATCGGTCTTTGCAGGGCCGCGCAGAAGGTTCTCTCACTGGGCCTTCTGTGTCAAATATGTTATCAGTGTCAGTGGATAGCGGTGGACCTGGCACAGACACTTCTAGACAAACTGTTTCTAGTAGTGTCTTACAGACAGAGCCATCGGCAACGTCTTCCGCCGCTGCAAAACCTGATTGGCTATTATTGAAGGACAAAAGTGGAGACAGAAAGCGTACAGGGTAAGGATGCACGTAGAGTGGAAGAAAATGTATCCTAACAGCACTCCGAATCAACAACGAATATGATAGTCAAGAGAATTCCATTCAGTGAAGAAATGCACTATCATCTGCTGTATTGGATTAGATAAAACAGAAAGTGAGAATGGAATTACGACAAAATATGATACAAAACTCTCAAACGCAGGCAGGAGAACTAGAAAGAGAACATTTAGAGGGGATACCTGTAGCTGAAGTTCACGAAATGACATCGGTTAATTATGATGATGCGATTGTTAATAATTTGAGAGAAAACTATCATATTTGGTTTCAAGGTATACCACTGCAACATCGATCGCGTATACCAAAAATCCCTGAGAATAACAGGTTTTACGACGTCTGTAAAGTGATGAATACCATTTTTGATGATCTATCCCCTAATTCCATCGAAGAATAACTAGAGAAGCGCATTTTGCCGCCTCGGCTGTCTCTCAGTGTGTAGGGAGAGATACTGAATACAACAATAAACAAAAACAATACCTTCTCTCACGCCGAGGCTTGAGAGTGTCCCATTATGGAAGAGGAGAATCCAGATCAAAATCAGTTAATGATTAATGATGATTGATTGATTGATTAGTGATTCTGGGCATTAGTCTGGGCTAACATCATTAGTTCCGTAAGTGTAGTGCATGTTTTCTCCTCGGGAGGTGGCGGTGATCTTTGCTGATTGGTGAGTTCTTGGGCCGACCTATCTGTCAATTAGCGAGTTTCCCACAACCAGGTATCTCCCACCAGCGAGGCACCGCCCCATCAGAGAAGCTCTAAGCTCCCGATCGGTCTCCCGGCATGTGTGGGGGAGAAGTGCATGTAAGTGTGTGTGTAAGTAAGGGATAAGGATAGGACAAGGAAGAGGAAGGAATAATCGCGTTTGTTAGGGTTCTGCTTCGGCATTCACCTGATATTGATCGGCAAAACCACGGAAAACTACCAATCAAAGCAGTCGGCCGTAAGAATTCTCTTTCAGACAGCGACTGAAATCGACTTAGCTATCTAGCTAGTGACGAAAATCCTGCCACCGTCGGGTCTCGAACTTAGAACCTCCCGGTCAGGGGCAATGCAGTGACGTCAGTAGATGCCTTGAGCCACCTCTCCCTGTAATAAAGCTAGGAAAGATGTTGGCCTTCTGACTCAGTATTTCGCCAAGGGTGGAGACATCTCCAAAAGAATGAAAACACGAATCAGGTCGATAGCTAGAAGGTTGAAATCAGAATGAGCTCCAAAAACCAAAGCGTTTGGAACGAGAATCAGGCGATACAGAGAAGCATGAAAAACATTACATCAAGAATCAATTTTTGCTGACGTTAAGAATAAATTTTACAGACAACTGGAGGCTGGTTTTGGACAAGAGTGCCAAAGGCACTGCCCCGTCCCCGAGTGAGAATAATGTGGTAAATCTCTGGTCTGTACCATAGCATCAAAAATTGGCGAAGGCTGTCTCTCAGAGTATAGGGAGAGATATTGAATACATTAAACAAAAGCCGGCAACTTCTCCCACACCGAGGCTTGAGTTTGTCCCAACATGGAAGAGGAGAATCCAGGGCAAAATCAATAAAGCTAGGAAAGATATTGGCCATCTGACACAACACTTCTCTAAGGGTGCAGACATCTCCAAAAGGATGAAAACGGGAATCAGGTCGATAGGTAGGAGGTTGTAAATCAAAATGAGCTCCAAAATGAATAAACTCCCCCATCTCAATCAGGTATTTCGTGTAGTTTCCCTGATCCTTTAAGCAAATTCTGAGATGGCCCCTTGTTTTGCTTCTGGACATAAATGTAACTTCATTATCTGTGCTCGTCTTCTAGAATTCAGTGCACGTCTTCAGAATTCTAGAAATATTGTTATTCAAATTATTGTTCTCCATGTCGCGGCAGGAAGTATTATTCCTTCACGAAGGAGATGATGAAGGATAAGAGCTCAATTTTATAGCTGATTTACCCTTGAAATTTCGTTTTATTACATCGGAGGGAATATTTTGTTAACAATCCTCGCAAAAAATGCTCATTTCTTCTATACTTAACATTCAACTAGTATATGGCTTAGTGTAGAGATCACAGAATTGTAGAGAATTTTGTGACTTTTAAAATTGTATATAACAATTTTTGCACTTAGATTAACCATTAAAAAGTTATGATGCAAAAATCAATGCCCGAACATTTCGTGTGTTTTTTTTGCCATTAATAATTTTTCCGAAGTATTTTGGGGTGGAAAACTTAGAGTTATATTACTATTACCAATATAAACAAAATAATAAGAAATAAAATTTTCTACCTCATTTTTTGCATGGTAAAATGACTTATCGACTGCACAAAGCAGATTGATGTAGAAATGAAGAAATTGCATAATATGGATGGTTGTGCTCTGCGTTTACAAGCAGTGGCTAGATGTTGAGGAAGGAGGAAAATTAAAAATTTGAATATTCTGATACGTGTATCCATTTGTGGTGGATGAATGTATACCAAATGGAAGGAATGACGCAGAAATGAGGATGTGATAGGGATGCTTGGAGAAATGAGAACTTTTTTAGGAATAAAGAGCGAAAGACAAACTTAGTTCAGAAGATAATTAAAAAGAAACTAGTTGTGCTAAACAGCACGCACTTTCTCGTATTATTCGTAAAGGATACGTTATATTGTAATATTGCAAATTGTATTCTATCACGTGAAGCACACTCTTCAGCAAAAGAGATTCGAAGTTGCAATTTTTGGTTAATATCGAATATTGCAAATTTCAGATATAATAAAATTATTTAAAAAATAGACGTAAACTGATTTAAATATCTAATATTGTGTAATACATTGCATTAAAAAGAATAATCTAGCTTCAATATTAAACATACGCGGTAAACTTCCATTAGTTTATACGACCCGAACAGTCGAACGATACAGTTTACTGCACAGAAAACGATTTTATGAAGTCGTGGAGAAATAAATGGTAGTCACGCGATAACAATATATATCATTAACCCTTTGCCCTCGTACGGCACGTCTGCGATAACATCTTGATTTGATTTCTCAGCTCGTGTGCCTGCAGGAAGCGTGTTGACCTACAGGTCAACTCGAATAACAAATTTAAATTCTAATTAATAGTTAATTTAAAAAAATTAATAATTAATTTAATTTAGAATTCGAATAACAAATTTAAAAAAATACAATATTTTCATTAATTTTGAACTTTCCAAATGGCTCTACTTTAGTAGTTAAAGTTATTGAGTGTATAATTTCGCAAATAAACAACCTATTGCAATGCAAGAAAACAATTGTTTTAATTTTAACTCAAAGAATAATGTTTACAGAAATCATGTTTACATTTTATGTATAACTACGCCCTTCAAACTATCCATTTTTCATTTAGTTGCAGACCCTAAAAGTAGTACTACACTGTGGTGACAAACAAGAAATAGAGTAAAATCAAATCTGTTCGTTCGTTTACCGTTACAAATAAGTTTTCTATAATTCGGCAACGAAAATATCTAGTTTTTGAAATGTTTATCTCTCTCTTTTTTAAATTTATTATTATTATTATTATTATTATTATTATTATTATTATTATTATTATTATTATTATTATTATTACTATTTTATCTTTCAACTATTAATAGTTAAATCGTTGGGAAGAGATTCTGAAACTCAAGAAAGTGTGCGCAGATGATTTTCTCCCCCATACGTCACATACAGGTTTTGACTGTTTTTGACTAAATAAATAAATAAATAAATAAATAAATAAATAAATAAATAAATAAATAAATAAATAAATAAATAAATAAATAAATAAATAAATAAATAAATAAATAAATAAATAAATAAATAAATAAATAAATAAATAAATAAATAAATAAATAAATAAATAAATAAATAAATAAAAAAAATAAACAAATAAATAAATAAAAAATAAATAAATAAATAAATAAATAAATAAATAAATAACAATAAATAAATAAATAAATAAATAAATAAATAAATAAAAATAAATAAATAAAAATAAATAAATAAATAAATAAATAAATAAATAAATAAATAAATAAATAAATAAATAAAAATAAATAAATAATAAGAAACTACAAGAATCTAAGAGAACGACAAGAATGAGTGTGGAAAATCATTTTCGATCAAATAGCAGTCGTATGTGTTTCGATAGACCAACAATTTTCAATTCTCGACGCTGTCTCATTGTTGGATGGAGATCTTATCTAGAAATGTGAACGAGAAGCAGCTGTCATCTCTTAATGCCCTCCGACTGGATCAGGGAATAGACGCTGCCATCTGAAAGGTTCCCTCCGACCTGAAGGGAGAGCCGTCGCCGGCCGAGTCATCTGGCAGATGCCTTCCGACATGTCTGACGTGTATGTTATCAAGCGCTTCCGACCGCAAAGGGTTAAGCTAAAACCAAACAGTAGAAATCCACAGATGAACCGCGCAGAAATATACTCGGAAGACTAGGCGCAGGGGAAGCGTCTCTCTCTTCGGGCTTTCGGTCCGCGGCCGTGTTTCACTACGCAACTGTCAAGTGTTGTTGCTCGATGGTGCCCTTTGCGTGTGACGTAATCGTGCACGAAGAGCATCACCTGTCACCGATTCCGAACGTCTGGCGACATCACGTTGAATCGCGACATCACGTTCTACGCGACATCACGTAGGGGAATGCGCGGCAGCTGTGGAGTACGGCGAGGGTACATAGTTGTCAATCACACCAAAATTTTAGCTTATACGCAGTGGAAGGTTTTGAAAGAAAAGAAAGAAAGAAAGAAAGAAAGAAAGAAAGAAAGAAAGGGAAAGAAAGAAAGAAAGAAAGAAAGAAAGAGAAAGAAAGAAGAAAGAAAAAAGAAAGAGAAAGAAAGAAGGAAAGAAAAAAACAGAGAGAAAGAAAAATTACTCGTAATTCACTGGGTGTAGATAAGCGTACGTGAAGTTGTTGAGTAGTTTGGTAAGTTGTCAGTTTGATTAGTTAGAGTAGTAGGTCTCAAGGAGAAAACCGAATGCTTCATTATGTCAGACCACGACAAGAAGCTCAATTCATATTTTATGAGACTTATCTCTAAACAAATAAATTATACGAAAATATAATAATGTGGGAGAGTAATGTATTGTCAGACCCATTGTTATCGCCCACGTTTAAATATATCCACACAAAACCCTGAACCTGTCCATTGCTATTCAGGTAGAAGGATTTGAGGAAATTCATAAGAAATATTAGTATCTCTCGCTATCAATACAAAGTAGTCAAGGTTCAATAACCTCAAATCACAATTGGGGAGAATGCTTTGTGTTGGAATGAATTGGAACGTAACCGAAAATTACTTCGATCAGCTTGCACAAAACGATGTAAGTGCTACATAAAAAAACGCACGAAATATCAGGCAAGAGAAATAAAATCGAAATCAACAAGAAGAGGAAGACAAAATCTAGGACACAGGTTTCTGGAAATCGGCCAGACGTTAAAAGGCGCGTTGGCAAGCACGAATTGTTCCGTCGGGTATGAGGATAAAGTTCGCACTACCGCGCAGTGATCAGACATTTTGACGACGGAAGGACGAACTAAGACGTTAAAAAAACATCTCTAGAGCTGCAGTGACCAAAAGAAACGTTCTATAGAGACGTACGAAAGTCGGGAGATGGACGAAGGCAGGAAGGGCGGACGGATGAACAGGGACGTTCCAGTGTGGAAGACAGTCGGCGACTCACCTGGCCCTGGTCCAGCTCGTCCAAGGACTCGAGGCGGGCGATGGGCGCGACGGGGGCGTCGCCGAAGTCCCAGGGCGGCGCGCCCCCTAGCCCTCCTGCGCCGCCGCCGCCGCCCGGGGCGTCGGAGCGCGCGGCCGGCATGGCGGGCGGGAAGGCGAACGGGAAGGGCGGCGGCGGGCGGGCGCCGGGGCGGGCGCGGGGGCGGCAGCCGCCGGCCAGCCGGAGGCCGCGCCCGCCAGCACCTGCGCACACGCGCAACGCTCACCACGCGAACGCACGGCTCCTCCACACCCTCCCCGCCCGAAACAAGAGCCAGCGACACCGAGGTTTATCAAGCGACTATCTATTATTGTTTTATTATTTGTAAAAAACAATCAAACTTGTAATTGAAATGAGATAATAACGAATATTGTGAAGCATTTTTAAATCAGTTATCATTATTTACATATATCTCTTCGTATATGCAACAAATATTCAAATGGTCCCTACTTTACTTCCGGTCAGTAAATGTACGTTTTATCTCCCTCAGTTTGTTTACTATTTACAGCATAAATAACGGCATGCGAATTTCTTCTGAACATCAACCCGATCTTATCATTTAAAATTAGGCACCAACAATTAAACCTTAAAAGAATGTTGTAACAATTAGAGCAATAACAAATAGAATAATATTAAAATTACTCATTCTTTAAGCATCAAGCAAAAACATTTTCTTCTTCACACGTTTTTAGAACCAAAGGCGAAAATACTACTCATAAATCAAAATACAAGAAAATCACTTGTTTTAATAAATTAGTGACTTGTAGTGCATTTGTTATTCAAGATATTTGAATGGTAATTTATAATTGAACACGCATCACGAAAATGCAATCCGCTAGATCGACATTTTTTATGTCGATCAAAATGTACTGCTTTTTAGCGGTTCATAGACAAAAGCTCAAATTGTTTATGTCTTACCTCTGGATAAGGAAATAAAGACTTCCATCTTTGAAGATTCACATGAATTTCATTTCGAAATTCACATTCCATTATCTACAAATAAATATTAATGAAAATAAACGATTTTCAGATCCATTCAACTAGCTTTTCAATTACATCACATAGACAAGGACATGCTGATGTCTGCATAAACAACTTTATTGATTAAAATGATTGATTTTGTGTTCTTTTCGAGTCCCTGGCTAGAGGATTGAATTTGCGCTACATCAATTCGCGAGTAATTCGCAGACAATGGAAAATTTTTTGCCGTCAACTATATTATTTTCCTAAGATTCTAATTTAGGCTACAAGGCTATAAACGTCTAGCTGGCTTTACTTCTCATCTGAAATAGGATCCCTAAAGATGTTCATTACCTACAAACCCATCGTCCCGTCTGAGATGAAATCCACAACCATAGACTGTACACATCCCAGGAAATCTTTAAAATTATCATTTCTGACAGTAAACTTCCAAAAACAATCACATAATTCCATTTTATCCACTTGTTTTTGAATCATTATTTCATTTAATTTAGTGAATTTTAATAATTATTGTCGGTTATCTTAAAAAAGAATAAATATTATTTTTCACTTGAATTCTGGTTTTTATAAAAACTTCTTTAACGCGTCTAGCAGTTAAAAAGAATTACACGTGCATCTGTGAATTGAGGCAAAAGACACAGGCTCTGTACCACACCTGAAAATTGAAACTAGAATCGTCAAGTGACGAAAACGATTGGATCATACAGTTCCAAGAAGTAAATCCATAGAAGTTGAATCAGATAACTTAGAGATTTGTGGCGGGGGGGGGATCTACCGGGAGGTCTGTGGCATGTGGACACGGCCTTGTGGACAAGGGCAAGTCTTATATTCCGTATTTGCAACGAGGTGTGTGAGAGAACAGTTACCCCTCGAAGGACGAAGCTTCCTTTCTAGGACGGATACGATGCTTTACAATGAGGCAAACATAAATGAATTGCGCAGTTCATAATTTGCAAGGATGATGATGATGTTCTTACTCTACAAGATTATTCGCTAGTGAAATATTACTATACTCATAAAAACGGGTGTATGCTTGATGAATTAATGCACAAAATAGTCTGTTAGTCAAAACATCTTCAATGTTTTTTAAAAACCTAATTTTCATTTTTACAGTTTCCTTCATAATATTTGCATTTTCCACATTTGATTTTTGAGAATCAAGATACAGATCTGTTCAGGCTACAAAATAGCTTGTTTTTGGGAGAGCAACAGACGATGATTCCGGTTGACGACAAGACTCCTCTCTCGCCACAAGGGAAAATTCTGAAAGACAATTATTTAAGAACTATTAGTTTACCTAAGCGTAAGAATGATTGATTATTGAAGAAGTTCTCAGTGTTATCTCGTCTAGGCGAAAAGGAGATCTTTTTCTGTCGTAATTCGGGCGTAATACAATGTCACGCAAGGCCCGCGCAAAAAACACCTCTGTTCACGGAGTCTGCACTGCCGTTACCAATCGTCAAAATCTAATTTTTCAATGCGACCAAAATATGAATTACTCAGTCTTTTTACTGACGAGGTGATTTTTAGTGAAACCGCTCGGATGAAGATTCTCAAACAATTGATGTTCGCGGCGTCTTATTTGAAAATGCATCTGATTCTCAGAAATTCTTAACGATACGAAATGCTGCGTCTCGCTGGTTCCCAGTACCTGGCGCAATCTTACGAGCATCTTTGAAAGCAGTTCAAACTTTTCAATGCAGTTTGTCCTTTCAAAGAGTTTCATACGAAAGACGACTTGCATTTCTCTCTGGTAGCCCACCCGCGGTTTTTACAGAAAAATATTGTAAGTCCAAAGCGGGACGTACGTATGTATACCCTTTGCTGTTAATTAGCGCCAAAGAGTTGTTATAAATGATTGAATTCCAGTTACGGCCCCAAATTTGAATTAATTTTCGCCGCCTATGTGCCAACAAGATCGTTTAATCGAAATATTTTTTTTAAAAAAATATAGTTAATTTTCAATTCAATAACCGAATGAGCAATGTGCTGTGAAGAAGTGGCAGTGAAATGTGATCTAAGGGGTTAGGAATGAGGACGTCTGAAGAGTAAGTAATGCGTTAGGAGGTTAGCGGATGAGATGGAAAGGAAAATAAAAGACAGAAGAGAGTAAGGAGGACGAGGGGATGAGATGTGGACAAGTTAATGAAAACTTGTCCACACTTTATGAGAACTCGTTTCTAGATTAAATTCCAGTCTAAATCGGAATCTTCATTACAAGAACTTTCACATATCAGAAACAAATTTAAGGGTTTTCATTTTATTCATCCGAACTGAGGTTAATTTGTATTAAAAAGTTGAAAATTTTTCATGTTGTTGTGAGAGTGGGAGGAACTACACTTTCAAATGCAAAAGTAAAAACAGTTTATTGTCTTAAAATTCTAAGGAATAAGTTCTCAACTAAGAGCTTTGCTTCAAAGGACGTTTTATATTGATGACAAAGCTTCTTTCTTTACATCTGACCGTCCTCAATCGATATGGGCGACTTTTCTAGAAAGGGGAGGAGGATGTTTGTTCGTCTCAGCTCGTCCACAATAGAGACCGCTCAGTCAGTTCTTCAATATGATTTCGGCATCGTCTCCTTGCTTGTACATCGTTTCTTCGTGAGTTGAAATATCTTCTCTGCCGAATGAAGAGCTGCCATGAACACATGCGGAGAAATTTAATGATTCCTAGTAGTAAACAATTTTATTTGTCAATGACTCCTCGTGCTTTTCGATTACGACGAGATTGGTTATAAATAAATTATATTATCACGATGACGTCGCATGATTGAGAACGGGCGATTTAGCCATCGAATTAGTTTTCGTCGTTTCCGTCGATATCACAAAATCAAATCACTTGCTTCTGGACAAACATTAAACATATTTCCTAGTTGCAGACAACATTTCGTCTACGACTCGTCGAGATTTTCGATTACGTCGAGATTGGTTATGAATAAATTATTTCTTGACGATGAAGCCGATGATGAGGATGGACACAAATCCATCGAATTTTCAACGTTTTCCTGAATACCATGTAGCCAAAACAAAACACCTCTAGACAAAAAAATAAACATTTTATCGTCAAATGTGAATATAGATAGGTAACATTATATATAAATAAATAAATGTATGAGTGAAAGGCAGGGAAAGGGGCAGTCTCCGCCCACCGTTTGGCCTGTGGGGCTGCGCGGCGCGCGGCGTGGACGCGGGCGCGGACGAGGGCGCGGGCGCGGGCGGGAGGGGCGGCTGGAGGTGCTGGAGAAGTGGCGGGTGCTGGGGCGGCGGGGCTCGCGCCGACTGTTCCTCCGCCTTCCGAGGCCTGCCGTCCAGAGCAGAGGAGGTCGCAGGGCGCCGAGGGGGCGGGGCGCAGCCTCACGTGCAGAGCGTGCGAGGGGGGCGCGGGCCAGCGTGCGAAGGGAGCGACGAACGATGCCGAGTGGCCAAGCTCAACTCGCTCAAGCTCACGCCTCAAGCACACTCCCATCTCGATCCAAAGACCGTTCAAGTGCAGTTCAAGCTCAGTCCAAGCGCAACAGAAGCACGTTTCGATCACATTTCGAGCGCAGTTCAAGCGTCCTTTCGAGCGCAGCTCCAGCACCATTTGAACTCCGGACGAGCGTCATCCAAGCGCCAGCTAAAAGTAGCCCAACTGCTTCTTCATGGAGGATCTTCTTAGGAATTGTCACACTCAACGTTGAGCAGTGGGAAAGAATAAAATGGCCAGACAATTGCAAGAGCTCTGTAGATGAATTGTGAATGTATGTGCTTCACGTGTGTGATTTATGTGATTATTTATTTGTGATTCACTTATGTAAGTCTCTTTCATTGTCTGGTGAAGACATTTCCACGATCCACGAAAACTTTACGTTTCAGTTTTCTTTTATAAGTTTTATCCACTTCCTCTGAACACTGTATAATTTTGATTTCATACTGTTTGCTTCCGAAAATAAAAAATGTCATTGTTCTTACTGTGTGGAATAAGAGTGATTTCAATGCATATTCCTTCAGTTTGAACGGGAGAGAACTTTCTACAGCATCCAGTTTCAGTGCAGAAAAAAGCAATTTCTTAGGCGTGAAGCAATTAAAAAAATCATTCCACAAACGTTCAGACTGTCGGGTAATACACAAAAATATAATCTTTCACTTGCGAAAAGATAACATTTCTCACTTTATTCGTTCTAATGCCATTTTGAGAGGATAATTCACAATGAAAAGAAACAACTTCAAAGTGTTAATCGCGTTCAAAAAGAGTATCAAGAAGGGTATATAACATTTCCTTCACTTTCTTGAGAGGATCTTTCTGAAAAAACGAGCTTTGAAAAGAGAGCTCTTTGCACACTTGCAATCTTGGGCCCCATATATTGTCAAATTAATAGTGCACTTATAATAATACGTCTCGTCGCTGCCTAGTGGCTATGACGTTCAGTATTGTTTCCAACGACGCATAGTTTGCTCTTAAAACCTTGGTGTTCATCCCAAAAGTGTCGAATGGGTGCGGATCACCTGTTCCCGAATTAAATGTATTAATCACATTCGCATACTGTTCCAGGCAGAAACAGCTGGCATCGCTCTGACCCATAGGGGGATGCGTAGCGATGCTCAAGAAAGTCTTGAAAGCCGCAGTGGCTCTGCAGCTTGAAATATGAAGCGAGAACGCGCGAAGCACAGGCGGGCGGCGAGCGGCGGGCGAGGGGCGGGGGGCGAGGGGCGAGGGGGAAGCCAAGAGCGAGCGAACGATGCATGTGCGCCGGAGCGCGCACCAACACACAAAGCACCTTGCTTCTCGGAGAGATGCTCTGCCGAGGGGATGCAGCCTGAGGAATGTTTCGTTGCGTTGCGGGTTGCGGTTCGCTGGCGGCGGAACGGCGCTGCAGCGGCCACCGTGGCGAGGACTCAGTGGAGCGGGCCGGAGAGTTGGAAGAAAAATATACGAATGCAGTGGACCGGGAGAGGGGAGCGGTGACGAGAGTGAGGAGAGAGCGGGGAGAAAGGAAACCCTGGTCCCTATAGAGTGGGAATAGTGTGGGTTGAAGGAACAGAATGCTATAAGTGAGAGATTGAGAAATGAGAGTGGAACAAAGAGAGAAGAGTCGAGAAAGGAGGTTGAGAGGGAAGGAGAGAGAGGAGGGGATAGAGAAGGGGGAGAGGAGGGGGAAAAGGAGGGGGAAAAGGAGGGGAGAGGAGTAGAGAGGGGAGGGGAAGGAGGAGGGGGAGAGGATGGGGAGAGAGGAGGAAAAGAGGAAAGAGGAGGGAGAGAGGAGACAAAGAGGGTATGAAAGGGAAGTGAGAAGAACAGGCGAAGGAAAGAACGAAGAGTGATGTGATAAAAAAGAAAAGGAGAGAGAGAAGTAGCAAAAAGAACTGAGAGGGCGAAGAGTGCAGAAAGCCCAAAAAGATGGAGAGGCATAGAGGACATAGAAGAGAGAGCGGAGTGGGTGGTGAGGGTAAAGAGAGCAGAGAAACAAGAGGGTGGAAAAGGTGAGAGAGCGGAGAGATCAGAGATGTGAAATTGCGGAGAGGGAGAGAGTGAGAGAAACGAACGTAGAAGAGTGTGGAAAGTGCTGAAGGAAAGGGAGGAGATGAAAGAGAGGGCGGAGAGGATGAAGGCGTCGGTACCCCTCATGCCGAACAGCGAGGCCAGCGAGGCCAGCGAGGCCAGCAGGGCAGCAGGGCAGCGGTCAGCCGGGCAGCGGCGCGGTGGGGCGGGGCAACGAGGCGGCGCGGGCGCGGGCGCGGGCGCGGGCGCGGACGGTGTTGTACCTGTGGGTGGCCGGGGCCGGGGGCAGGGGCGGGGGCAGGGGGGCGCTGGTGGCGCGCGGTTCGGACCGGCCCTTGTTACGTCTCCGAGACGCGGACCGACACCATGGAACGCTACAGATCTTTCGACAAGTGCGAATATTAGAAATCGGAAGTCTGCCCGTCACGGCAATTCTTCCAGAGATTACTATTCCAATGACTGATTTTTTATTCATAAATGAAAAGAATAATTTGCGACAATACGAAAAACCAGCATTACATCATGTGACTCAAGAATAAAAGGTAAAATTCTACTTAACGTCATGAAAATCAAATGAAAGTTAACCGTTCAACTTTGTATTATTCTCGTATTCACAAATTAGAATTAAAAAATGAAGAGTGTTATTCGAAGACGCACGTGCGCGGAGGCCGTGCGGCGGGCCGGGGGGGCGCCGTCGACAGCCCCGACGACTGCGAGCCGCGCCCCGCCGGCTGCAGCAGCGCCAGGATGAGGTGGATGTCGCTCGCCACCGACTGCTCCAGCTGGTGCAGCTGCCTGCGCACGCCGTCGCCCGCCGTCAACACGCGACCGACCAGCTACGGGGCGGGTGCAGCAGAGCGTCGTTGGAAACGTTCGTGTGTTTATGTTCCATCTCGGGCGTGGGGATCGGTATGAGTGGCGTGAGTATTGATATGAGAAAAATATGAATGGAAGTGTGCGAGAGAGGGGTTTCCTATTTTACCGAAAAATTAATTTAGAACTCTTCTTCTTCTTCCTTTTTATTGTTTACGAACGTAAGCGTTGTTTGAAAAAATCACGACATACAGAGATATCTTCAACGAATATTGTTTGACCTCCGGCAGTTCTCCAAGAATGCACGAAGTTAAGAAATTGCAAAATAGTTTGCTTCTATTCGCAATGAGAGATATGTCTCTATTTCTTTTACAAAACACTTTTTTCACATTAATAGCCCTCGAAGAGTATTTGACTGTCTTATTTACACAAAGGTTACCGCAATAGAGTCAAAAGTATTTGGGTGTGTTATTTGCCTCAAAGTTACCGCAAAATTCACGGCAACACATTTTTCCACAATAGTACGAAGCAAGCAAAAAATTTCAAAATATATGGTTAGGCTCCAATGATTCGAAAGTTTTGTATTTGAATTAAAAGAAAAACGAAGAGGTCTATGTCAAGTTAGCGAAATGGCAAAATAAGGAGCTTCAATCATTGGTTTAAAATTTGTTTATTTCCCTGGAAAGATGTACATCGCAAACACACTCAGACGCGGACGTATCCTTGAGCCCTTCGAGCGAGTCTTAAAGCTTTCATCGCACGCTGCCAATGATGCAGAAGCCGTTAAGTACCCTCAGAGCCTCACCATGACAGAATGCCCGGATCTCACATCTCATTGAGGAGACAATGTCTTCATTTGTCCAAAAGCAAATGTAATCAGACGAGTAAAGCGATTAACTACTCTATTATCATTAGGACTACAGATGGCATTCGTGTGCCTACGAGGAATTGTAGGTTATTTCAATGTTATCGCAGGAACAAACACAAAGACGAACGATTGATGTCAGTCATTTTGTCTTTTCCTCAGACACAGACCTCTGCAGATATATATCCAATTATATTATTGAAAATGCCGTGTCAAGGCCACAAGAGGGAAATAAATTGTTCCCGTGAATTTTGCGATAACCCTCGTTCATTACGTAACTTTCGCATGACGTGCCCTTGACACGCGCGTGTTGGCGTGAGTAGTCACTGTTTCAGGGCGCGTCAACTACTTTGGTAATTCGTCCCGTGAGTATAGTGCATGTTATAGCTGGGTGGAGGTGGTGTTCTTCCTCGCTGGAACGTGAAATCCGGCGGCGAACTACACGACGGCTAGCGGTATTCCCGCTCCAGATATCTCTCAGAGCGGAGCACGGTTCTAGTCGGATCAACTCGAAGCTCCTGGCATACGAGGTAATGTTGAGCATGTAAGTGTGAACCGGTGTAAAGGCAGAGTAGAGTACAAGGCTGAGGAAGAGAAGAACGCACGCGGTGCGTGGTCTGTTTGTAAGGGTAGTGCCTCAGCATTCGTCTGGCGTTGATCCGAGAAAACGTTGAAAACTAGCGATGAGAGCAGCTGGCGGAAGAAATCTTCAGACGTCGGCAGAATCCGTTCTAGCTATCCATCTACACTTGTTTTTTTCTAACCTGACCGATGACGCTTCATCAGCTGTTACGGTGTCATCCAATCGAGAGCTAAAACGTCATCACGGTGCCGTCACTGCGGTGACGTTCAACCTCCCGATGGGACGAAACCGTCACAGGCAGGTTGCGGAGCATAGTGTGGTTGAGGAGCACTCACCTGCTGAGGAGGTCGATGCGCGCGCACACGTCGGGGTCGGCGGGCGCGGGCGCCAGCGTGGCGGCGAGCGCGTGGGCGGGCGGGGGGGCGCGGGCGCGCGCGGGCGGCGGCGGGGGCGGCGGCGGCAGGTCGCCGGGCAGCGGCGAGCCGCTCAGGCCGGGCGGCGAGGGCGTCGTGTAGTACGAGGAGCCCGTGGCCTGGCTGATGGCGGAGGCGGGCGGGCCGGGCGGCGCGGGCGCGGCGGAGGCGGCGGAGACGGCGGAGGCGGGCGGGTCGTCGTCGTCCAGCGGCGGCGGCACGCGCGACGTCACGTGCCGCAGCTCCGACGTGCACCGTCGCCCCAGGTACGGCGTCGACATCCCCAGCCCTGCGGACCAGCGCTCTGCGCACCGCTTTTCGCATTACACACACACACGTTGTCGTTATGAGTGGCCAGGCTCAGGCCGTGAGGCCTGCTCTTCCGCCTCACCACGTCAAACATTTACATATTATAAACTACAAATATTTCTTATACTATGAAGACGATCGTCGGGGGCAGAAACTTTAGATGTACTTCTGGGAGAGCAAACTATGGGCCATCCCGGCATACGCCTTAAGCGACTGGCCGAGTAACTTTGTAGGCTATTTTTGGACTAGTCTGAATCCGTATGATTGACTTGCGCAAGTTTTCTGAGCACTGACAGTGTGCAACTAGTTCCTGACATCTATCACCTACTCGCCAGTAGGTCTATTAGCTATTACAAGCAGCTAGTACACTAGCATTGGGTGGAATGATCTTCAGTGGGCAGAGCAGAGAAGACAAACCGTCATACTACGGGAAGGCAAAATACACATATGCAAACATCCGTGGTCCAAGACTTAAGCTTTCTACGGCTGGAAACCAGGAGTGAAAAACGGTCTTTGGAGGAGCGAAAATGTTAATGGTTAATAAAATAGGTAAATCATGTGATAAATGAAAAAGGAAATTAAGATGAATAATGCAGCTGATCGTAGGGCTCAAATGCGGCCGTAGCACATTTGGTTCTTTACCGCAATTTTTTAACATTCTATAATTAACCAATTAATTGTTTGGGACAACTCGGCGACACCATTATGTAATTCAATTCACATTCAACTATTATTGTTAAGAATAATGATATTAAAACTGAAATCGGGATTGAATTTCAGCAGTTTCCTGCCGTTCTCTTGGAAAAATTTGCCGCTCTTTCGCGACTTATATTGCAATATTTATGGTCTTAAAATCTACATAACCTCACTCCACCGTAACCAATATAGTATATTTATGGGTTACGGTTGGGAGAGGTTAGGTAGAATTCGCCCCACATTACACGCTATGGCTGTCGTCTCGCCCGAATTTTGTCTAAGGCTTGTCGTTGAATTTTCGAGATAAAAATATATAGAAATAATCACAGGGAAGCATAGTCCACATATTTTGTGTTTTGAGAAACTTGTACGTGAAGAATGTTACGATATATATGTTCAGGCGTAGGTTTCATTGACATAATACCACAAAAAATAATACGGTTTCACATTATTTCAATTATATTTGCTGTCAAGGAAAGTCTGTGATAAACGACCTTCGGTTTAAATTTTTGATACAAAACATGTGGCCTTGCTGACTATTAACAACAAAATTCAATATTTTGATTAATAACATATATGAATACAATTTTTCTAAGAAACTAATTTGATCATCTCAAATAAGTAATGAAACCCAATTAATTTGTGTTAATAAAGCGTAGTACATCTTAGTGGCTAAGTAGATGAGTAGGTAGTAGTGGGGACATTAAAATAGGAAATTACATACTTTGTTCCAAACCCAATGCTCGTGCACCTCCCCAAGGACATGCAGGATAAGCGTAGGCAGTGGGCAGGTCAGAAACTGGTATGGAGCAGACACGTAACGGATGGATGCGAAAGGGAAACAGATCGGGACAAATGGGAAACAAGGCAGATGAGCAATAGCAGAGAGGATAGTATATGCTTATGTACACCATATTAGTACAGACTAGATTGATTGATTGATTTTTTCGTGTTTCCGGGCGAGTCAACTGCTTCGGTCATTAGTCCCGTCAGTGTAATGCATGTTTTTTCTTGGGAGATGGTGGTAATCTTCCCCTCCCTGGATGGAGAGATCCAGCACCGACCTACCGTCGGCTACTGTGGTTTCCCCCTAACCAGGACTCTCCCACCAGCGGGGCACCGCCGCAGCCGGGACAAGCTCTAAACTCCTGACCAGTATCCCGGAATATGTGGTAGTGTAGTGCATGTTAGTGTAAGTGAGTGTGTAAGGGGAGAGGATAGGACAAGGAAGGGGAAGGACAGATCGCGCGCGGTCCGTGACCCGTTTGGTAGGGTACTGCTCCGGTATTCGCCTGGTGTTGATCGGAGAAACCACGGAAAACTACCAATCAAAGCAGCCGGTCGCTAGAATTCTTCTCCAAGTACAGACTAGAAAGAAGTAGACGCATGCGAGGAGCGAGTAATGAAGGGCACAGGTCCGAGGGGGCCGCGAAAGGTGGAAGCAGGCAAGGAACAGCTGAGAGGGAAAAAAAGGCCGAAAAATGAAAGAACAATAGATTTGGTCAGGCGAAAAAGAGACAGGCGAGGAACGATTCGGAAATGTGTAGAACCGGTAGTGGCAGGCGAGATGTGTGCAACTGAGGATCAGTCATGGCAAAAATAAGGTGCAGGAGTGGAAAGATGATGGAGCAGGAAACCACGAGATAAACACAAACAGCATCTATCGGGTGAGGATTTCTGTCGGGTGAGAATGTCTATCGGGCAAGGGTGTCTGTCGGGCGAGAGTGTCTGTTAGGCGAGAGTGTCTGTCGGGCGAGGGTGTCTGACAGGCGAAGGTGTCTGTCGGGCGAGGGTGTCTGTGGGGCGAGGGTGTCTGTCGGGCGAGGGTGTCTGTGGGCGAGGGTGGCTGTGGGCGAGGTGCCTATCGGGTGATGGTGTGTGTCGGGCGAGAGTGTCTGGCGGGAGATGGTTTGTGTGTCCGGCAAGTGTGCCTATCGGGTAAGGGTGTCTGTCCGGCAAGGGTGTCTGTCGGGGGATGGTGTCTGTGGGGCGAGGGTGTCTGTGGGGCGAGGGTGTCTGTGGGGCGAGGGTGTCTGTGGGGCGAGGGTGTCTGTGGGGCGAGGGTGTCAGTGGCGAGGGTGTCCGACAGGCGAGAGTGACTGTGGAGCGAGAGTGTCGTCTGTGGGGCGGGGTGTCTGGGGGCGAGGGTGTCTGTGGGGCGAGGGTGTCTGTCGGGCGAGGGTGTCTGTCGGGCGAGGGTGTCTGTGGGGCGAGGGTGTCTGTCGGGTGAGGGTATCTGTCTGGTGATGGTGTCTGTCGGTCGAGAGTGATTGTGGAGTGAGGGTGTCAAAATGGCGAGGGTGTCCGACAGGCGAGAGTGACTGTGGAGCGAGAGTGTCTGTCGGGCGATGGTTTCTCTCGGGCGAGAGTGTGGAGTGAGAGTGACTGTCGGGCATGGGTGTCTGTTGGGCGAGGGTGTATGTCGGGTGAGAGTGGCTATCGGTCGAGAGTGTCAGTCCGGCGAGTGGGCCTCTCGGGCGAGTGTGCCTGTCGGGCGAGGGTGTCTGTCGGGCGAGGGCGTCTGTCGGGCTAGGTGTCTGTCGGGCGAGGGTGTGGCGAAGGTGTGTCGGGCGAGGGTGTCTTTCGGGCGAGGTTTTCTATCGGTCGAAGTAAATATGTATGTAGAGTGAGGGTGCGTGTAGAGTGTGGGTGTCTGTTGGATGAGGGTGTCTGTCGGGCGAGAGTGTGGTGCGAGTGTGTGTGTCGGGCGAGGGAGTCTGTAGGGCGAGGTTGTCTGAGGGTGAAGGTGTTGTCGGGCGAGGGTGTCGGTCGGGCGAGAGGCTGTTGGGGGGTCGTAAGAGGGTACGTGTCGAATGCGGAGTCTGACGGATGCAGTGTCTGTCAGGTGCGGAGACCGTGGGGTGCGGCATCTTTCGGGTGAGGGGTCTCTCGAGTGTGAAGTTTCTCGAGTCTGAAGTCTGTGGTTTGCGGAGTCCACCGAGTGCGCTGTCCGTCGGCTGCCGAGTACGTGGAAAGGGAGCAAATTGAGTGTGGGAGCTTATGAAAACGAACCTGAGGTGAAGCTGAATCCTCCTGTTTTCAGCGGCCGGTCGTCGCTGAAGTCCAAGTGCAGCGGCGACGCATCGCGACACGCCTTGTCCGCGCTGAACTCCAAGATGCCGCGGCCTGCGCGTTCACTGCACAAGCAACACGCAATGCGCGCGGCGTGTGAAATTTACCCTCACGTGTCTATACACTCCTCCGTGTTGTGTGGTTCACATCTACTTTCAAATTACAATGTCTGCCCAACGTCTGGCCACATTTATGTTGTCTGATTTAAATAGTGTGAATTGTGACTAACCTTCAGCTGTGAAACGGTTGTGCAAACGGGAGCTTCTCTACCAAGAATTAAAGTCCTAACGAAGCTTTTGAGTGAGGTTCCGCGTTCAGAAGATGGTCTCTCACCATTGTTTATTAATCGGACAATAAATCGGGAATACTTATTAGAATAAGAAACACATTAATAATACACTGCCATTTTATACGAACTATTCATTTTGAAACATTTTGCAACCCTGTCTCATTGAAACAAGGAAGGTAGACTGTTCTGAGTCTGCGTATTGCCATTAGTCGGTAAACCAAGAAACAGTTGTGCTTCGATTCAGTAATGTTTAGCTTGTTATTACGCATATGTAACGTATCACCAAGATTTTTATTGTAAATTGAAACATGAACAATTCGAGAAGTATATCGATGACAATCACTAATGAAGAGTAAAACACAAAAGCAGATAGTCACACTAATACTCTTGATAAACAGCAAATGCTTATGCCCTGATTTGTATCCTCAAGATTATATTAACGTAAAAGAACGGATTGTGATTTAGAAACTTTTGTTTCGCAACAACTTCTTTTTCTTTAGAACTAACCTAGACACTTTCTACAATAATGTCAATGTCCGAGGAAAGCCATGAAACTGTTAGTGATTTGGTAAACTGCTGTGTCCCTAGTTAGTTCTATTACTGATCAAAAGTAAACACAAATCATTATGAGGAATTGGAATGTAACTTAACCCAAATCTAGCTTAAAATGAATGGCGCGGAAATTATCCAGATATATTGGGTACAAAATTAATATTTCACGCTTGATAATTACAACCACCGGGAAGTTGTTTTATGAAAAGAGGATCGACAAATGATTTAGTTTTCATTTAAAGGAAAGTCGATTTCACTGAAATGTTTGTGAAGTAGCTTTCAAGGAGTTTTGCTGTCAGTGTGAAAAATATTGTCGACGTGCAATTATGAAAATGGGTTTAAATTAAATCTTCCACCTATTTTAACTATCTAGTCGTTCACATGCTTTTAAAGTGGTAAACGTTTAGGAACAGGCGAGTCTCAGTCACAGAAGTGTGTAATTTATTAAAGAATAAATTGATTCAGAAACTAAATCTACGACTTTTCTCCGCTTAAAATGAAAGGTTGGAATATTTTCTAAATGAAAATACTGGACTTAAAACATTGTCAAATATCAAGGACCTTGTGTTCTTTCGTGTCCTCAGGTGCCATAAGGCGACTTTCGAAGAGCCTGAATGTGTTGGAGGGTATCGCTAAGGCAAGAAAGATCACAGAGAAAGCTGAGCACATTAAGACAAGGGTACTTATCAGAGGACATCAGAGAACTACGCCGTTTTTTCACGGTATAACTTAACGTAAAAAGTGAATATAGTTTTTGCCTTCGAGAATGTTGGTCATGATTACAAGTAACAAAGTACACAGACAGAGAGAGACAGACATATTGAGAGAGAGAAAGAGAGTGAGAGAGAAAGAGCTAGTCGGTAAACGTTCGAGAACAACGATAGAGGGAGTTCGTAAGTCATTTAATCGATTTCTTAAAGGATACCTCAATTTTTTGCCAAAGAGAAGCAGAGTCGACGAATTTCTCCAGCTTAAGTGATCCGCTGTCAATTGTTTAATTTCATGTGAACGTGAATGCTGCGTAAGGATTGGATGCGAAGAAAAGTCGTTGGATCATCATTAATATAAATAGTGGGCTTTCAAACATCACACGCACGCCGACTTTCAAGCAACTACGTACGCTCACTGCTTTGCGCAATAATGCTTTTATTTTTCCTACATTGTTAACTTCAGCTTATTGTTTTTTCAGGCAGGGACGTAGAGGGTAGCAAGCAATTGTTCTCTAGCACTTTTAATATATCGACAATTAATTACAAAGTTGCTGCGGAAGCAATTCCTCACAGAGAAATTCGAGACAGACGTCAAACAACGATCCTACCAAGAAAGACATCAAGGAAATATTTCCAGTTCCTGGATATAACTCTGAGCGCTCAATTTTTTAACAAATTGTTGAAGTACCCAAATAACCCAATTTAATCAATCTGAAGATTTATAAAACCCTCGCTTCGATCAATGAATGTCACGCAATGTATTTTTGTGAAAAAGCATAGTTCAAGGCATGCGAAAAATCTCCTTTAATTCTTTAATCAAAAACACTCACGAAAAGAGCCCATAAATGTTTCAAAACAGTAAAAGCCATTAAAAACTATAATTCATCTATTCATCAGTTTCCTCTATCAAGCAAGTTGGACTACGAAGCGATTTATTTTGGTAAAATTAGAATAAGAGCAGAATGAATGTTTAAAAGCACAAAGCTAAACTTTTTTATGAATAATTTGGTTGCTGAATTTCGAAACAAAACGCTTACGCCTTAGGTTGCTCACTCTTTCGCCATCTCAGGTACACGACACTATCTCCTAGTGAGTGTTTGCGTGATCCTTTCATTTCAGTAAGGGCCACAGGCAACCACAGACCATGAGTCCACTTGAACCGCGACCGATGGGTTACGCCGTTTGAAAGTGAGCGCCAAAGGCGTAGCTCGCCAGGTGGCGGGCGCGGCAGCGGGTATTGAGACGGCTCCCCACATTCGGCATTCGCCGAGCAGCGAGCTAGTGCTCGCCCAATCCTGAGCAGCTGACGTGTTCGGCGAATGTCCGCTTCTTTTAATGTGTCCAAAAGACCGACAAGCGGTGCGAAGGGCGAACCCCGAATGTTCACCACTCGGCAAATAGTAAGCAACTCATCCTCACTACTCGGGATTCGGCGAGCGATTGCTCGCTGTTCGCCAAATAACGAATGTGTGGAGCCATCTTTATACGCGCACGTTTTCTTGAGCTCTGGAGTACCTAACCCCATTCCTTTGCCAACTTTATTTGAATTAAGAATAAATGATAGCAGCGGGCGTTGTAGACAAAATCTGATAACCATATATGTTCGCTCCCGTGTAATAGAAACTATTTTGCACCAAAAAACCTACTACAAATTGGACGTAAAATTCCTGTCAAAATAACCAAACGTGCCACCCCTCTCGCAACTAGCGAAGCGAGGGCTGGAGGAAACGCGCGCGAGCACTACTTACTACTCGGAGCCGTCGTCGGAGGAGTCCCTGCTCTGCGAGCCGGCGCTGGCGAGCGCCGCGTGGTGCGGCCGGCGCCGGGGCGGGATGAAGGCACACTTGCGCACGTCCGACTCGCGGTCCTGCGAGCTGGAGCGCGACGCCAGCCCCGGGCGGTGGCGCGCCGCGCGCGGGTCCACGCCCGCCAGCTCCTCCTGCGGGCACCGCGAACAAGCTCAGCAGGCGTTCCGCAAGGTCCCCCTGGTTGGCGCCAGTTCTCGTCAATATTTACATTTCAGACATTCCGACGCACCCTAATATAACACACTGACCCTTTTTGCACACCATATTGTCATTTTTGCCAGTATTGATTTTTGTGTATTGATTTTTGCCAGCCACTTTTCATCAGTATCTCAATACTACAAGGAACGTAATTCAAGGGCACCTTACGGCCATTGAAACGTGATGTACAAAGTCGAAAATTAAGATAAATCCAAGTAAGTCCACATCCAAAGTTTTCACTTTACGATTTCCGATTCTTCCCACTCCCACTAAAATTAGACTCGACAATAATATCATGGTGCTCCACAACCACCTGTATCCGTTATCTAGTCGTCCTAATGGATACCAGATTGACATGGAAAGGCCACGTCATCTCCAAGGTGAACGAAGAAAATAGACGCTTAGGTTTTTCTTCGACCAGTAATGAACTGTCACTCCACATTAAGACTCCATTCTGCTCTCCCTATATAAAGTTATTTTACGTCCGTTACTCACGTACGCTTGTCCATTCTGGTGTAACGCCGGAGGAGGGATTGACAGCGTGAGTAATGCAGGATTGACAACGCAGGAGGGATTGAACAGCGTGAGTAATGCAATAGGACAAGAGAACTCAGGGCAAAGGGACAGAAGGCCCTGGTGAGCGGAGATACATGAGAACAAAAGAAAAAGGGAGCAAAGGGGCAAGAGGGCGACGAAACAAAGAAGCGAAGGAACGAAGAAGCCAATAGACATGAGCGAAGGAGTGGCAGAAGAAATGAGACTAAAATATATGAACTGAAGAATGTAGTGTCGTAGATGGGAAGAAAAGAAGGGCCGAAGGGGAAAACTGCCAAAGCAAACAGGGGATGAAGGAAGGCAGGAGAGAAAAGGCGGGGGATCAGAAGGAATGATGCAAACCAAGAATGGGGCGGCGAATGGACGACAGAGCGAAGAGAAAATGAGGATTAGGTGAAAGAGTAGAAGATGGATGATATAAATAAAGGACAAGAATGGAAAAGGGAAGGGGAAAAGGGGAAAAGGTTGAATACAAGGAAGACCAAAGAGTCCGCGATGAACTAACGAAAAGAAGCGAAAAGGAAAAAAGGCGATCTAAAGGGATCAAGGAACGAAAATCCTTGGAAGGAAAAGGTTGTGGACTGAAGGTCTGAAGGGGAGAAATAAATTAGTTGTTGACCTCTTCCCCGCCAACGTATGCCGGTTATGAGGGGAGAATATTTAGGATGCACTCCTTCACCGCGTTTCTGTTGGGTAGGGGAAATGGATGGAGTGGACAGGGAAGAAAAGAGACTAGGAAAAGAATATTACGCGCGGTCCGCGTCCTTTTGTGTAATATGGTGCTTTCGCATTCGTCTAGATGCGATTGGGATTCCCAGATAATCACCGAATAGAGCATTAGAGCTACAAACTCCATCTTGCAAGGGTACCGCAAACTTACTGATTGAGGACCATATTTTAGATAAAAATTAATATCTCATTTTTTCATATGCGAAACTCAAAAGAGTTCATAAAGTTTGAATTTCGCGTGAATGAGACAAACAAGAAAGCCGATATTTCCGGTGGAACACCCCCGTTCGGTAGAAGAAACATTGGAAGACCTCCCCGAAGGAGAGGGACAGACGTAGTTGCTATACTGTATCAGAAAAATCCTTCTTAAGGCTTGAAAGATGATGCTGGTGTTGATGAAATTTTGATATCTCACATCTGACCCTATCGAAAATATGCCGTGGCATGTATGGGGGCATTACTGACAATTAGGTCCTCTAAATGAGGGGTTCCTAACGGAGTCGATAACGACGAGAAAGGGAGTCAACGATGATCAAGGACTAATTTGGGAGCGGCGAGCCAAATATGAACCGGCGACTAATCGGTAAAAAAGATGCAAAAAAATTCAAATTATGAAGGATGCCGATAATTATTTGCTTTCTGATATTTCATATTTGTTCCTTTTATGCTTTCGTATAATCATAAATCACTAATTTGCTCCGCCTTTGGAATTTAACAGCATTCACATGAAAGAAAATCGAACTTTTGTGCTATTAGAATCAGAGATTTTGATTATACAAAGGATTTTAACTTGTTTATATTTATAAAAGTATAAATAATAAAAGAAAAAATGATAAAAGAATTCTAATATTTTTTTCCATAACTTTTCTTCGTCTTTCTCCGCAAGTCATTTATGTATCATTATTTACGCCAGTAATACGTAGTTTGCTGTACATAATAGAGGAAAACGGAAGGGGGTCGATCAAGTAAACCGTTCTTTTAAAAGGAGTCAATGTCAGAGAAAGGTTAGGAATCCCAGGTCTAAATGATGGTTCGGAAAAGAAGAAAAGAGGCCCTAGATCACAGCACGTGGGTGCTCGGAGCATGCTTGCGGTCGCCAAGGCGCTCTGTGCCCGTGGCAAGGGACGTACATTTCGCAGGGTTGAACAGTGGTAGTTATCAAGGAAGTCTAGAACACACTTATTCCAAGTATCAGCCCAAGTCCTTAAAAATTATTTCAAAATATTTCCAAAAGTTTGTTTTTAGAAAATAATTTTACAATTATGCATTTGGAGTTAAATGTATCAAAAAATCACAGACGAATTTTATTTCTATATATACTAAGAAGAAAAGCGTTAAAATTAAAATCAAAAATCAAATTATTCGTTGTGTAATTGCGGTGAGAACTAATAAAAAACTGGATTAGAACAATACATGAAACGTTTCACTATATTTCATTTTTTTACTTATTTACCACATTAGACCGTTTTTCTATGATTGAAATGCTTGGAAAACTAATGAAATTTATATGAATATGGTTTAAATTTACACTTTGATTCGCAGATTACACTTCCACCCTATACGTAACCATTTTTCTTCAAGGAAGTAAATACGACTTTCGAATGTTTTCATAATTTAATAATGTTTCTTTGTGAAACCAATGCACTTGCTGGGTCTAATTAACTGCTTTATCGTGAGATTTGCTGTCCTCTCTGTGAACTTATCATGTGCTCAGAGAGCACGCCACGTGCGCCGAACCAATCCGAAGGTCAATTGCGTGTCCCCTCGTCCGACATCTATGTCCTAGATCAGGACCGTCCAGGCACGTGCTCTGAGGAGAAGCGCCCGACCGATATTTGCTCTGGGTCCGGGCGGCTCGCGGGGGGAATTACAACCGTACGCTACGATGTGCCAAACCTGAGGACTGCCGTGTGCCCTCATAGCGAAAGATGTCGGTCAAAATGTGCATAAAAGAAAAGTAAAAATATTCCTGTACTACCAAATTTATACAGCTCTTAATGACAAGCAAATTATTTAAAAAAATATTTGGAAAGGTGTATTTGATTTTCTTAAAAGAATTTAGTATTTGACACATTCCCTTTTGTAAATGGTTACAGATGGCCACTTTTAGTGTGTTATTTTGTAGCTCTGACGTATTTGAATCGTTTGTGAATCTTAATTTAATATACATCGAAGATTTAATTAAATTCACCACAAAAATTTCTCAGTAGATAAAAAGATAACGTGGAATTATTTTCTTAACACAGGCATAAATATGTCAGCAAAGTTTTTATTGTTAACTGGTAGTTCAATATGTAATTTTTTGATGTCCTAAGCTTTCAAATAAGAATACTTGTCTTACTCCTTTTTTTGGCATACTAAGAATTTGTCATACTCACGTGTACATACTTGCCACGTGCCTCATATAACCAGCAATCTATTGAGAATGGGTAGTTGTTCTGTGACCCATCGGCTTTGTCCGTCATTTCTCTTCGAGTAGAGCTCTAAGAGTAGCTGCGCTCTCGATACGAGTCACTGGGCAGTTCTGTTCTAGATGATCACGAATAGATACCATCAGAAGCGCAATGTTCGTGAGTATCCTTTGTGGAGATAATTGAAACAATCGATCACACTTTAACCTAGAAAGCACAAAACAATTGTAATGATGTAGCAAAATGTAATATACGAGTACAAGGGGCTATCAGGAATGGGATTTATCACGGCATAAGTAGAAACGTTAGCATACGTTGTGTGTTTGTAATTGAACATTTGAAACGCTGGTCTGACCATATTTATCGTAAAAAAGTGTCGGTGAACGGCAGAAAATGTTTTAGACATTTTTTGAGTTTCCGAGTTTATTGATTGAGTTTCCGGGCGCGTCAACTGCTTCGGTCATTAGTTCCGTTAGTGTAGTGGATGTTTTTCTGGGAGATGGCGGTGATCTTCCCCGCTTGATGGCGAGATGCGGCGCCGACCTACCGTCGGCTAGTGGGGTTTCCCCCTAACCAGGACTCTCCCACAAGCGGGGCTCCGCCCCCGTCGGGACAAGCTATAAGCTCCCGACCGGTCTCCCGGAATATGTGGTAGTGTAGTGCATGTTAGTGTAAGTGTGTGTGTGTGTGTGTGTGTAAGGGGAGAGGATAGGACAGGGAAGAGGAAGGACAGATCGCGCGCGATCCGGCTCCGGCATTCGCCTGGTGTTGATCGGAGAAACCACGGACAACTACCGATCAAAGCAGCCGGCCGCTAGAATTCTCCTCCAGACAGCGACTGAATTCGACCTAGCTGAAAAGCTAGTGTCGAAAATCCTGCCGCCGTCAGGACTCGAACCTAGGACCTCCCGGTCAGAAGCGCTGCAGTGACATCAGTTGATGCACTGAGCTACCGCTATCGGTCCGAGTTTGTTCATTGTGATTCTTTCTATTGATACATTTAAAATTTTGCCCTTTGTTTTTTTATTGATCTTCAATAAAAATCTGTTAAAGATCTTTTTCCATAAATATTCTTGATTCTGAGTTTTTGTAATAAAACTTAAAAATAGCGTGCCAATTTTTGAATGAAAATCAAATCTATACCTTAATTATAAGTTTTACGATTAACCCTAATCAAGAAAAATATTTGAAGAAAAAACAAATTTGGAGATCATTTTAGAAATGTGTTAGATACTCCATGAAAAGTATCCCCAAAAATTAAATAATTCATTTCTAATTCGCGGGATGTTGAGTTCGGTCAGATCAATAAGGGAAAATCCATTTTGGGGAAAACATTATGAACAATTTACGTGCTAGTGCTGTTCACACACAAACGGACGAATGAATTCATGACACTATATACTTCACAATTTAGCCATCGATTTTCCGCAGCAGATTTTCCGCAGCACGTAACTTACAAGAAGTGAAAAGATCGGGGCGTCACGTTGGGCAATCATGGTAGCTTCCGTCAATCCAGCGATTTGCGAACTATACGTAGAGAGGAGGAATATGAACTAGTTTCAAAAAGGTAAGGTTTCGTTATTGCGGCAATACCATTCCGGCACGCCGCTCCATCTGCCCTGCCCGGTGGGCTTGATGCTCAGTTGGCGTATGCTGCAGCGGGCGCGTCATTCGCTTTCTGCCCATTGTAATGAAGCTGTTGTCCCGAATAGAATCAATTTTGGTTCCTTCGTGTACACAATGCCACTTTCGGAGTGCGGGTATAATAGTACACGCCCTGAGTCGGCAGGTGGCTTGCGAATTATGAGGGGCGACAGGAGTGTTCGAATTATCACATACATTTTATTTCTTCAAAATATTTCTTGAACGAGAAAAACTGGCATATATAGTACAACTGATTTCCATGTATCAGGATTTTAATACTTGTCTAAGACAACTTTTACGTTGAACCGAAGCTACAGTTGTGTTCATGCGAAAATAAGAGATTAAAAAAAAATATTTCCAGCAAACAAAACAGTAATTTATGAAAACAGATGAAAGGGTGGGTATTCACAGCTTAGTTAATAACCGCGGACTGCCGAACAAAACCCTCATAGGAGCACGCTGCCCTCACCCAACTCCCAGTCCCCCCGTTCTTCGTCAAGCTTCCATTACCTCGCATGCACCAGCTACGAACGGACTCCCGATATAGTCCACTATACTAGCCATTCCAAAATTATTTATCTTTCGCATAATCGGACACTTAAAACTAAATTCGTCCTAAAAAAATTGCCCTGGTGGTATGCACAAATTGGAGTCGATTTATTGCAATTTTAATACTTACTACAACTTTTCCCGTTTTCTGGTGAGGGCACCAACCTAGAGCCAAGACGGAGCAACCTGTCAATGATACACCCTGTATGCAGGGTTGTCAATAAAATTGTATCCCGAGTATTCTCTGAACGGTTCGAAATATTGAGATGAAATTTTTACGCAAAGAATCCGTCCGCTGTGAGTGCTGAGGCCACTGCGATGTACTGTGCCTTGTGATCGCTGCGTTGCCCTGCGACGCTCCAGAGACTACCTAGCACCTGCTACGTTGCCACATTTTACAAGTCTTTTGATCAATTCACCAAACAATAACATATCTAGTATAGCTGAATAGTCTTCTCAAAATCTATATACATGTGCATAAAAGGTATAGTGTCTATTTTAAAAAGTGTGTCGTTTCAAAAACTGTATCCCAATTACTAATCAGCCCTTGTGACCTGACTTGTGAAGTAAAAATTTCATTTTAGTATTTTGAACCGTTCAGAGAATTTTCGGGGTGGACGTTCTTATGACGACTCCTGTATAACACTCCACGCGCTGCAAGCCCTCATAGCAATGCAACTGCGGAGGCGGTCACCGGCGCTTCCAACAGCGCGCGAGCACGGAGCGGCAGGAGCACTGCTGCCCTGCACCCGCCCTCGCGCTCATCGAAATATACATCGTTTAAGAGCTCGTTTTAACAGTCTTTCCCGGAAGTGATAGAGCGACTGGTCGTCCAGGTTCGTTTTACGAGTTTGGCCAAGAGGCGCGTAATAGCCCTCGGAGTGTCATAAACACGGAATGGACCGGGTCTTCGTCGGACGCAGGGGGGGGGCGAACTTCGCGGGCGAGGCGCGCGGCGCAAACACGAGGGCCGACGAGCAAGCGACCGACGAAGCTCAGGGAGCTACAGCTGAAGGACGAGCGTTGGTCTGTGAGGAATGAGCAGCCAAAATAAGGGAAAATCGTGGTGTAGTGGGGCGATTGCACATCGTCATTTCATTACAGAGGATGAAAACATCACGAATTGCTTTTATTCCAATAAACCTTTTTTTCCCGTCGTGGCGCATCCATCTTTATTGACGGTGTCCACCTGCTGCACTCAACCACGTAGCAGCAACGTCGAACGCATCATCCGATCATGACATCTTTGTACGAATAATAATAATAATAATAACACCAATATTATCGGATACGTTATACAATATGTGAAAACATATTGACGCAATAGAATTTAAAATAAATGTACAATACATTAATCTGACAATGTTTTCCACCCTCAAGAGCCAAAAAGCACGTTTCTACTGACCGGTTCAGTTAGTTTAACGAAGCCGTACTGTTGCAAATGTTTCGTCTAGAGGTGACTCCAATAAAACCGTTTTAAGGCGGCAAAGAACACGCGTTTACGTTTAGTATTTGCCAGCTTCTCCAGGGAAATATGCCAGAAGTAATAGAAAGGGAATCATGGGTTTTGGGTTAAAAATGTTAAAAACGTCATTCACATAAGGCGGATGCATCTCGACCCTCGCTGAATCGCGGTGAAGTGTGTTGGTATATTTCGACAGGTTTCGTTGTACTTTCTCTGCTCCTCTCTGACTCACTCAGTCACTCACACATACAAACATATTCACACACACACACAATATTCAATTAAAAGAGGTCAAGGAACTAGTATTCGTTCATTAACACTTTCAGGGGAAATCATTAATAATGAGGGATACAATAATATCGAATTCTATAATTGAACAATACGTTCGGTATTTAGATACTTTGTATATACAATTTAGATCATTTTAATAATTTTTAATGCATTTTTGACAACATGGTGGCAGGAAATGGTGTTGAGATTACGACATTTGCATCCTCGAAGTGAAATTGAGGCGTTGTTTTGTCGTATTTGTTTATTTCAGCAGAAAGCTTTGTCGGTGTCATTCTGGCCACTTTCTGTGCTGCAAATAATAATAATAATAATAATAATAATAATAATAATAATAATAATAACAACATTAATATACTAAATTACGTTTTTAGAGTAGGATATTATTATGAATTACGTGCTGAATTATAATTTCTCGAGAAAATCCACTTGTCCACCTCAGCATATTTTTGTAGTATTAATTCGCTTCATTCTTGCATATGGCTATTCACCTTATACCATTTCAACATCTGTGTTGAAGTGTTTATGGAAACACACGATACACGCCCCAATACATTATGACGAAAAATAATTAAAACCTTTTATTGCACTTCAAAAAGAAGAAAACTATTGTCTGCCGTACCCCTTACACGGTGTGAGGCATTGTTGACTTACGCAGTTTAAAATACACAAATTAATAATACATGTAGGTTATTTAAATTATGTGATTTTTGTCTTTTGTTACTTTGACCTTTATTTTTATATTTATTTATTTTATATTTTTAAATGTTGAAAATTGTGATTTTTTGTAAATAAAACGCAATGGTCGCTTATTATTCTTAAAAACTGCCTTTTAATTTGTAATTTATTTTAAGTGTAGGACCCTCATTTCGATTGTAGTTTTCGCGCAGAATCTCAGCAAACCTGAGCGGGAATGCTGAGATTTTTTGTTTGTCTCTGGATTGTAGACGAAAGTTTGCTGCTCCGCAGTCTGGAATACTACACGAACTGGCACTGGAGGCAAAAAAACTACAATTATTGTAACTTCTGCGGCCATTCTGAACGCGCCAATTCAAAAGAGTCAACTGGTCACCAATTGTCCGTCCCTAAATCTTCATTCTCGCAGTCGGATGTGAATTCTCCCTTTTTTATCTGTTTTTGGATGAGATATGTATGTATGTTTTCATCATACGAGAAATGTTTGATTCGGTAGAAAACGTAATTGATCCATTAATTTCTGAAAGATGAAATAGAATAAAAAAAATTACGTTGATTCCCTAAAAAGTCAGCATCCTTTTGCAGCCTGATACATGCAATATAAGTTGAAACAAATAAAATATGAAAAACTCGTTTCACGTTGTATCTTTGCAACAGATTGCCCTAGGAGGCTGATTTTTTTTGAATTTACATCATATTCTATTCTCTTTTGTATGAGCATCGCCATTATCGATTTGGTTTGGGGGAACTATTTACTTTATTCAATTATATCCTTTATAAGAAATAAACTGAGATTGAAAACAGTGATTTTGGCAGTTGAGATTTACGTAAACACATTGCAACGAAAACCACATGCTTATAGTGCATGCAGCACACATATAATTCAACTATTCAGCATAAAGGAATAAAAATATGACAAGACATAGCAAAACGTACTGAAACCCTTGTCAATATTTATACAGTCATATTAACAGAATATGTGTTGATATCAGAATGCGCGAAATTTGTACGCATATTTCATTGGTGAGATTATGACCAGAGATATTGAACTTGTTTCTTAACAGACAATCAACATTTCTCTTTGAAAATTATTGCTCTTGTCTGACAGATTGGTCTTATCGCCCCCTGCAAAGTCGCAGTGATCTACGAGAGAGATGAAGTGTGGTACTAAGAGTAATTTTATTGCTGTAAGTACTATGTATTGAACAGTTTACTCACTTATCCACATAAAACTAACAACCTCATATCTTCGGCGCATACAAAAAAATACACATTTAAAAAATTGTCATTTTGCAGGACAACGATTATAATGACGGAATTATATTTACTGAAGACAAAATGTTTCCCTGTATATACCGAATTTCCTGTAAACTATTTTTAGGTAACTTTTAGTGGTAAAAATATACTGTTTTTCAAACGTACGAGTAAGTTTTTCAGATGTGTCACCTTTCTTGTGCACTGACGTTATGGAATGTTAACAGAACAATCGTCTTACAGAGAGACATTGACAAATGGGTTCTAAATTTAATTACATTCACATATTTGGTATCATTATTGATATAGTGGTTTATTATTTCGTTTGTGCTTTATTCACGAAAAAGTCAGTAAAAAGTCAGAAAAAGTGCATTTGCAGGTTAGTTAACTATCAGCATATATGCAAGTCGCTTGTGAATTTATCGGTAATCTCAATTCCATACATGATATTCCTTACGATCATCATTATGGCATGATTCTTGAAGAAAGGTTTCTCTTTGGATTCAGAGCGGACATAGGAAGCGCTTCCTAATAGTTTGTTTCTTCAAATATTCATCATTAATTATTTTTGTTTATTTACCTCCTCGTACAATTTCCATTTTGATCTCGACTACTTTCAGCCACTAAATGATTCCGTGAATTCTTTGCGTTGATCTATTAAGTCTGTCACGTACTATTACACTTCCAACAGTAGACTGGTTTCCGTTATCACGACTTTACGTGCGCATTCAAAACTCTCTTAAACTAATTTTACAAATCCTCTAGAACCTTCTACGTCTTCTTAAGTTAAATAAATTCAACTGCCGCGCATTCACACTTAACTGAATTTACAAATGAAGCAGCGCTGGATGAATATTCAAAATCAGGCGTTAACTTCACGCTGCACAGACCAGACATTCACGACTCCGAACAGAACTTACGTTGGTAAGATACACCTACTTCGCGTGTCCGCTCAAACCGAAATCCGCCATAACTGTAAGTATATGTGCTACAGCACGATCTCCCTCGACGCTCTGCGCAATCCGCTTTAATTCACCAAGAACTAAAAACTACTCTAACTCTCAAACTACCAGTGTTTGCAAATTATAAATTGTGCACGAGAGCAAATCTATCTTCAAACTGACGTACTAGATCGGATACGATTAAACGTGAACAGTTGATCAGAGCACGACGGATAATTCCTGCAAAGTGACATGTGATTCATCATCGACCTATCATCCCTAACAGTCACATACAAATGCCATCCCGGGGTCTCAGAGAACACCACTGCTGGCGAACTGCAGAATAAATTGCCGGAAAATGTTATATATTTAAGAACTAATGATACATTTTATTAGAAATATATAATAATTCTTTTCTGCATGTTTGCGTTAAAATATTTTCAGGTTTTTGAAATACGGCAAGGGCTTAGGTATCTCGAACATTTTCTGTCCTTTCCGCAAGGTCACAGATGGCCACCGCCTATTTTTGAAGCACTGGTTCAACATTCAGTATGTCACTTTGATTACACAACTTTCTCTAGATTAACGGATTCTAAAATAAGATTTCAACGTGATTATGGGCAGGCGTAGTTGTAGGCTATCGCTGGAGTTTCTGTGAAGCGTTTAAGCAGGCGACAGTTTCAAATTGTTTTGTAAACATCCGACAAGCGTTGAAAGACGAAACTATCACGAAAGGTTCAGAGAGATGCTAATAATAAAAGTCCTAAATGAAGAAATAGTATCTCTTTATCTAAAGAAACAGGGGAACACGACGTTGGGGTCAGTCTTTGCCTCCCACCCAATGGTATGCGATTGTTAATCAGTGTGCCGCTTTCGACAATTATTCCCGTCTGCCAGCGCCTGCTTGTTTCCCGAGAAGCTGCTAGGCTCTGTAGCCTGCCCACCTACGGGAGAAATCTTCACCGACATCATCTTGAAAAATATTGCTTCTCGGTGTCCAGAGTTGAATACCGCGATCCGACACGCGGCAAGCTGGTTTGTTTTCACAATCAACATGCACGTATTTTACATAAAAGTCGTTCTGACGAACAGAACAGTAATGTAACTATTGCAAGTGTTCAGATAACAAGGCACAGAAAAAAGTAGTCAAATTTGAAGACTTGACACATGTTTCTCTATGTATTTTGACGCGTTGAATTCGATTTTTTTAAATTGCGAAAACCACCATGAAATTTTATTTGTTTCTTTGTTTTCGGGGGTTGTTATCACACCCAAAGATTTGACATATGTGGACGCCCAGTTTCGAAACTGAAGCCAGAATTTCGCCACAACCCTCCATTTTTTAAATTTCAAAATACCACCCTCAAATTTACAAGCTACCATTTCACGTTGGTTGATCGCTATTAAAAAAAATTGGAGGGTGATGGCATAATTCTGACTTTAGATTCAGTGCGTTGAAATACATAGAGGACAGTGCGTCAAGTCTTTAGGTCTGAAAACTTTTTTGTGTGATTGTGTTATTTTTGATGTTGGTTTAAGAATTTGTACAAGGCAGAAAACAACAGAACAAGGCAGAAAACAGGTAAAAAAATTGCTCTCAGTTGAAATAGGCAAACAACAAAAAATGCCATTTTATATAGCCGAAAGTGGTTTTATTAAACTGAAATATCAAAAAACAGAAAATCAAGAAGAAATGGGTTTCATCGAAAAAGAGCCTCATTCGTCCCGTTGGCCGATATTGATATGCCTTTTAAAACTTCCGCGAAATCCCGAGGTTCCTAGAAATTGAAATAGTATGGTAAAAGTTAAAATAAGTGCTGACAAATGGCGTGTGCGCAACACGTAATTCAACTTATCACGTGCTTGGTTCCTCCAAAATGAACTCCAAGGAAGGCGGACGCACACTTCTTCTCCTAATAAGCCATCCTCTTTCCGCAAGCACAAGTGTTCTTATCTCTTAAGGGTCTACAGGGTTCTCTTTCTTAACGTTGTGGGATCACGGTGATTAGGGAAAACCAAGAACGAGGGCTCTCTAATTAGAGTAGGCCAAAGCGCCACTTAGAATTACACCTGTGGATCATGGGGTTCAAATCTCAATCTATTCTCGAGGAAGTTGCTTAGGGGAAAGCAAGTTCGCAGACAACAACGCGGTCCGGGATACTTACGCTTCTCTAGACTCTTACTCCATCTTAATTCTCAATGTTCCTTACATCTTCTCATTTATCATCATTAACAACACGCATGGTGAGCATAACCATATAAATATCCCAGGTAAAAAGGAGCCCAGGGGAATCGCTTTTAAAGATTTAACAACCCATAAAGTTGTTGCAATACCTGCTGCAGCGTAAGAGCATGCTGCGTGGAAGAGGAACTCACGTCGCGCATGTTGAACGTGATCTCCAGGTTGCTGGAGAAGCTGTGCGCGAACTCCGGGTACAGCTCCAACACGTCGAGCAGGTCGTCGCGGTGAATCTTGTGTAGATCACAGTACGTGAGGGCACGCACGTTGCACGACGACTTGCCCAACGTGGGGTGCAGGCACGGGTTCTCGCCGAAGATGTCGTCCTTGCCTATGACAGGACAACGTCTCACCACCTCTCCTCGCCTCTAGACGCGCTCTCTCCTGGAGGCAAATACGCTCATTCTATAAATGAACGTCTGCAAAAAACGACACATGTTACAACTACGTTGGAAGCAATCATGAAAAAATGAATTTCTGAGAAATGACAAAGTTGCGAACTCATTGTTTATTAATAGTGAACGTGATTGACTACTACTGACATGTAAATAACACAATTTTGAGACAATAAAATAGAATATATATATATATATATATATATATATATATATATATATAAATGATTAATATTTAGTCCTAAATTGAAATTTACTGCATTTGTCGTTTTTATCGAAAAATATGAATTTCATTGGATAACCATGTTGCTCAAGCCAGAATAATACTCACCAAAGCCCTTCAGTTTGATGGTCTTTCGGTACTAAAATAGTATAAACCTAAGGAATAACCTGAACAACTACAGCAGGCTTTTCGCAATGCCTAAAATAAGAAGATGCTTTAACAGTACTAATACAGTAATTTAATATGAATAATAAAATATCAAACTTACAGCAGGAAATATTGTTTCTTTTCCATTTTGTTACAAAGAACGGTGTCGAGTCAGATTTATGGTCCAGTGTAGGGTCCAGTAAGTGTAATCTCTTACTAAACGCCAACAGTAGTCAGCCATCATGGCGACATGCCATTAACCTTCGTATTTAATTTATATTTGTTGTATATCCTGAAGAAACCATTCTCCTTGTTTTTCACTTAATGGTTATAAATTTTCCAAAAGGTATTCGAAATGGGAATTGATAATATTTACTTTAAGCTCATATCACATCTGGATCACTTGAATTTTTCGAGCATCGTTTTAACAATATGTCATTATCGAACATCTTTAACATTGCCCAAAAAATGAATGATAACATTCTTGAATGAGCCCCAAAAGTTAAAGTTCTACGCCAGTTATTTTATTTCAAAAGCCAGCATCCTTAGTTAGATAGCGAAAATGTGCATCGTCGAAAATACATTGTTTTATTTTTGTTTCTGATCGCCAAGGGCAGTTTTGAACAATATATTGAATAGCTAGACCATTTTCGTTCAAGTCATTAACAAATTGTTATATTATTCCAAGTTTGATTAGTAAAGGGATTAGAAAAAGATAGATCTATTCTTGTCAGCCAAGCTGTAATTTGCCCGTGTTTTTCGCTATCTTTGGAGACTCATTCACATACGAAGCATGATGATGTGAATTCTCCCTGTTATCTCAAATGATATTTAGATAATTTTCAGCACCCAAAGCGGAGGAAGAACTGGGAGTGTCTGGTAATGCTGTTGGTGTTACTGGAATTGGAGCTATTGGTCCACGTGGCACGGGTCTCATTGCTAATATCTGTGCAGTAGAACAAATATTACTTTCTAAATTCAAATATTCGATATGAAATAAGTAATATGACTTTTCATCCGCACAGCTGTATTTTATTACGAGTTTGTTTCAGATTACAGCTGTTTTCTGCTTTTGCAAATTAAGACGAGAATTAAAAAGTAAAGGATACGGATCATATAAACGTGGAACCAAAGAGAGACACTTTATATATTAAATACAAAAGTACAGATTTAAACAAAAATAAAATATTACTTCCGTGCGGATCATTTAAAACAGTAGTTTCTCTAATATTATCTCTAGAAGCCAATACGTCCGTTGTGGGCACAGCTTATTCCAAATTGGATTTACATAGACGCATCAGCGATCTGTATTGCGTCTTACCATTTGTGAATTATAATTAACAATTGGATCATGGGTGCCTGATGTACAGACAGAGTATTAATCCAGCTTCGGCACTTAATGAGATTCCCACAGCTGTCGCCCGTGGCTTCTATCACGGGGTGAGGGCACATCCAGCGTTTGAAAAGGAGAATCAAAACGGAATGTAACAAGAGTACTCACGGACACAGTTCATACACTGATGCATATTTGGGAAGGCACAAGTACACGTTACTTCTCATCATAACCACCGTGTGAGTCTCAGTATTTGTTCCGTCAGTGGACCAAAGTATCTCCTCGTAAGTCGGCATTCAAGAAGTCGAAATCATCGGAATGAACCGAAATAATTTTACATAATTAGTTTATACCACACTTATGTTTCTTAGCATTTTACTTTAACCTCAGGGTCACTGTTCGTGGTCATTGGCAATAAACGTAGTCATTGTTCTTCAAATACCGTACGTTCGTTCTAATTGTAAGAAACGTAAACAAATTTCATAATACCTACGATTTTAGCGGAGAGATGTTCATGAAGTACTTAAATCACTCTTTAATTAATCAACATAAAATTAATGGGACAGTGATCGTGAGGATAAATGACGATGACAAATGCACAATTAGATGATTTTCAGATGGGTTACTTTCAGGTATGAAAATTCAACCATGCCACAAACTTTCGATGACAACACCTATGCCTTTTGAGGGCCTTCGTCTCCCCAGACTTGGACGATACTCTAAGATCCTCCGCCACCACGACTAACCAGCGCTAAAGCTACTACTGGCTATTTATTCAGAAAATATGATTTAATTGAATTTATTCTGACTTTTTACACAAATAACAATTTCATCATTATACAATTTTACTATTAGGTATTAATAATGACTTTTTACAAATGCAAGAGGCTGAATATATTTAATTAAATGACATTTTTCTCAATTGACAGCAAGCACAACTATTGACGCAAAGTATCTTTGAGAATCCTCTAAATGAAAACGACCTATTTTGTTAAAAAACATGAAACAAGTTAAATGTACTAATTTGCTATTTTGTAGTTGTAGAAATTAGGAAATTAAAACATGTTGAAAGACCAATTACAATGTAAATAAATCGTTCACAAGCTATTACCTCTTAAGATTAAATAGCATGGCAAAACAGTGCAACTTACTAATTACATTTATGTAAAGCATCTTTGTTGACACTGATTTTGTAAATCTGTTGAATAGCACTTTAAAATCATATTTACTTTCTCCATAATGTTTTATGTAAGCCTACTCCAGAGCTTCTCAATCATTTGCAATTAATGACAGACCTAAACAAAATTCACCTGGAAGGTTGGACAGCTTAAAGCAGGCATATGAAGGTCGCGGGCAAGGTAACTACGGATAGCTTACTAGATGTCGCGGGATCTGCGTCCTGAGAAACTGCCGCGAGGTTTAAAAGTAAGAGTTTGTATGTAAAAGTAATCTTTGGGGTGGCTGTAGATCACTACATTTCTGGTCCAAAACAATCGTTTGGAGAAGGGAGTTAGCGTTAAAAGTCACTTAGCGTTGCAAATTTACTGATATATATTGTTTATAATTTTATAATTAAAATAAGTCTCTTATATTTGAACTTATCAATTTGTCACGACTGTTTTACGCTGGCCAGCTTCCCAGATGAGTTTTGTTACGACTGTCATGAATTCAAACCCACATTAAAGAATGCGTGTTACCGGTAAATACATAAGGTACGGTCAGATAAAGCGTTGATCTATATTATCTATAATATAGATCTACTATTTTCGTTTACTTTTGTATTAATTTTTGTATACCTAACGTGTTTATACGATTTATAAGGAGAACGTTATACGCTTTGATTGCAATAAAAAAATTTAAAATTTAAAATTTTAGTTGTAAATAAAAACAATGCAATGGTGAAACATACGCACTAAATATGATGCTTCTAGCATTTTTACATAACATTAAACATATAAAAAATTTAGATCAATCTGACAGGATCATGCTTGTTTTGGCTAATGGCACGTGGAATTAGCCATGTTAATAATTATTTGTTTTCTGATATTTAATATTTCTTTCTCTTATGTTTTCATCTAATAATTACAATACTTATTTGCTCATAATAATATTAATGCTGCATTATAATATTCGTAATTTATGTATAATGATAATAATAGTAATAATAATAATAATAATTATTATTATTATTTATTCGAATAATACATGTTTTGCTGTATATTCTAGAGGAAAAGCGCAAGGCGGCGTGAGGCGCCTGGCGCGAGGGAGGGCTCACTCACCTAGAATGGCCATGACGATGTCGTCCTTGAGGATCTCGATGGAGCCGCGCGAGATGAAGTAGAGGCAGGTGAGCACGTCGCCGCGGTGCACCAGCGTGTCGCCCGGCGGCGCGTGCGTCGTCTTGAACTTGAGCGACAGCGCCCTGCGCACGCGCCCCCGCACGCCACTCCGTCAGCCGCCCCGCCCCCGCCGCGCCCCCGCCCCGCCCCGCCCTAGGCCGGACTTCCGGCACGGGGCGGAACGCGGACCGTGGGCGGAGCCCAAAAATACTCCGGGGAGGGGGTGAGGTCATTTCTCAACTCTTTCAGATACTCTGAATATCCACAAGTGAAATTAATCCAAGAGGAATTTCCTTCAGCTACGTCAGAGGTTCTCAAACCTTGCCCCTTGATTGTGCCCCATACACATCCCAAATTTTAATGTACCGTTTACACATCGTAATTTAATTTACCCCTACAATGTAATAAAAGTAGAATTTTAATTTGGCGTGACTAAACACGTTTAGTTATTAGCACGTTTTTATTTGTTCAAAAACATCATAAATATGTACAAGATTGTTCGAAAAAGTGTTTGCGAAAAAAATATTTTAAATTCATTTAATAATAAAATACGAGGCCGCGGAAAATTATGAAACGCTTATGATAACAAAGAGTACACAGTATTTGCGTATACTAACAGATAACACAGATTTTCTTTCCGATTTTTCATTTAAGCAGTTAATTTTTTCTTCAAATCTTTCGGTAAAAAATATTACGTTGCCTTTTCAAAGTTCGCACGCACTACACCCTGAGAGTACGTGCACTACTCTTTGAGGGTCCCTTTAAGAAATGATTCACTCGCAAGGTATGCGGGTGTGTTATCATTTTAGGTTTCAGCTAAGAACCAAGATTGCACGCATTCTAACCTTATGAGGATTTTTTCAATCAAAAACTCGTGCAGTGCTACGAGAAATCGGCTTTTGAAACCTATCCAGCTTACTGCTGCAATAGTGACCCGAAAAGAGAAGCTTCTAGTAACGGCTGTAGAGAGGCATACTACATTTCAATTATACTAGGTACTACATTAATTGGAATTGTCCGAAGTTTAGTTTGTAGTACAGGACCCTATGATTTTTTTCTGGCAAGACGATTCCTCGTTTATCAAACTCTGTTTTATATTATCATTAATATAATTTTCACAACAATAATTATATCTGTACATTATAAGACAATGTAATTAAAACAAAATTTGACTATATCTAAGAATCAATGTATTTCTTAATGAGGGACGAATGCAGCTAATTGTAAGTTGAATATTAATAGAGACAGGCACGTTGCCATGATCACCGGTTGAAGAACCGTTGTTTGAAAAGTATCGCGGCGTTCAACTAAGTGGTTTTTCGCTTTACTACGCTTTTGTAATATTTCGTTATTATTTTCTGCTTCAAATTGTTAAACAAAAACTCAAAGAAAAATAAAATTGTGACAAGAATTTGTACTTTCTTCCACAAATTAAGGCAGGTTTCCGCTCTCTTTACGAAGGAGGCTTTTAGGCATGTCCCTGAATCTTTGATACCTAAATTTAAATACGAAAACTCAGGAGGTTGTAGGCCTGGCCAACCTTTACAAATGAAGTGATTGTCAAATATATTTATTTAAAAACTTACTTGATGTGTTAAGTGATTTGAATTGAGGACCACCATCCTGTTCGAATCATACGTTTCTTCTTAAAGATAGATTCACTTAGAATTCGGTTGGCTGCACTCCACGCGCTCACGTGCCGGTGAATCGCGCTCGCTCGGTCTACGTCAGATGTCAAGGTAGCGCTCATCACCAGTAGATCACGCCGCCAGGAAATAAGCGTTTGTACTTTCCTAGATCTTGCGCTTATTTCACGACCAAAACTGTCATCTATACACGAATTGCTTTCGTTTATTTTTGATAATAAGGTTTAATGAAGTCACACTATCCTCGGCTATGGAGGATTGATGTATTTTATTTCATACTATGTGAATTAAAAGATACCCATTATTTGTTAACACTTTTATTATGTAAAGGCTGACGCTTCCATGGAGACTTTTCACGTTATTCACAGTTCGAATTAGTTTCGTTATTCTGTCAAATGACATTTGCACTAGAAATGAGGACAAATTATTAGCAAAATTCCACTTACGGGGCGTATGAATGTCAAGTAAACAAGGAGTAATGTGGGGTAATACCGAGCCTTGTGCCAAGTCTGGTGGAATCCTCGAAAATATTGTTACCTTTAAAAACATTCATCTTCGCACTAACTAATGATTAAATTTCTCAAAATTAAATTACCTTATAGAAAATGTCGTAGAATATATTTACACATCTTTTCGATTAAGATGGTTTAGTTTTAATTGTCGTTATATTTATATTGAATAATATCACGATGACATACGTACATTTTTTGAAGGCTTTGTGAGGTTTTTCGGACATTATAGAAGAGCAAAACATCTTTTCATGTGGACATTTTCGGAAAACGATTAAAAAACAGTTTTTGAGGAAATGTCGTTTGAATGTTTAAAAATGAGCAAATTTGAGCTAATTTAAAAATTCATGAGAGATAATTTCAAGTAATTATCTTCAAATATGCATTAAAATATAAAATTCACCAGCAATGCATGTATTGACGACGTGCAAGATGTTCCAGAAAATTATAAATGTAAAATTTAAATTTTAAAATTTTTTTTATTTTGTAGTTTTGTGAAAATCTTATTTAAAAAGACACAATTTAAATCAAAATTTTGCGAAAACTACTAATATTTTGAAAACAATGAACATCTAGTATTTTACAATATTCGAACACAAAAAATAATGACAAAAATTGGAGGCATTTTTTAGAAAATATTGATAATGTCCTCCGGGATGAATTGGAAATTCCAAGTCATCACGGTAAAAACACTTCTTTCGTCTAAGTCCTCTATTCTTCTTTAAAATGCTTACAAAATATTCAATTGTGGAGTCAATGTTTAAAAATTAAAGACTGCCATATTAATTTAAGTTTACAGTTCTTCCAACGTATGAGATGTCCTAGCTGTATAAGTTTCTCCAAATTATCTAGAAATATAGATTTCTTAAAATACAAGACAAATCCCTGAAGATGTCAAATTTATTTTGACGAAACGTTAGAACAAAATAAATGACTATTATTTCATGCTGAGTGTTTTAGTCTCAATTCGTTGGTCCTTTCTTCCATCTTTTCTAATAATTTTGGAACATTGAACAAGCACATCAACCTACATCTAAAATTGATACAGCAAAATACACATAAGGTGAAAATGCCAATAATCAACATATAATTGATTTCTATCAATGTACAATGCAAACTATATTTCTATAAAATTTTCAATTTATTCAAATTAAGTTTTATTTGAAGCAAGAAAAAACCACATTTTGTTGCGGATAAGGGCCGATATCTTTACCGTTAACATTTATTTTTAAATTGAGAATTTTATGGCTTCGATTAATAACGCCTTCAATTTTGTTCTGTTGATTGTATTTCTAATGGTAAGCAAAATCAAAACAAAGTGGTGTTTCTTCAATTAATTTTCCCTGTCCTATTTGTCGAATGAGTGAGTCATGTAAGTTGATCAGAGCAACTATCTTCGAGACGGTTTTAGGTATCAGAATGCAGTTTGCAACATGTAGGTGATGAAGGACATGCAATACCTCGTTTATTTGTGTTTGAATCATTTGTAATTTTGGACGTGACTGAATTTTAAATTTTTATGGAAGTATATATTCTCCCTCCCCCATTTTTCTAAAGTACTTAAAGAGAGAAATACAATGATATAATTAATATGACGAAGAAACTAGGAAAAAGGTGTGCTACAATTCCTCAGAAGCCACGTGTTTCTCACCATTTCACATCACGTTTCTGGCAGGAGGAAAGATTGACTGTCCTTCGTTGCTGTCTTAGCGCTGTGCTCTACAAGCAGAAATGGATATGTAGTTCTTGTTTGTAAAAAATATCTGTATTTTTTATCAAGTCCATGGGAAAATTTTAAGAAATGTTTAATAATTTAATTTGTGGAACAGTTCTGTTCAATACCTCCTCGCTTGGGGAGTCGGGGCTTTATCGACAATTTCTAAAGCACTCATGGAATTACCTATGATAATTCCACGAGTGCGTTGGAAAGTGTGGATAAATACACGAGTTGCGAAGCGACAAGGGGATTTATCTAAGAATTTCCAAAGCACAAGTGGAATTTAATAGGTTATATTTCACGAATGAAATTTGAATTTAATAAGCCGATTAATTAATACACATCCTGCAATTTAATCTGATATCTTTAGGAATTTTCAGTGAGTTCAATTACTACATGCATCAATTTCTGTTCAATAGTCTATGTAAGGTCACCTGGAACAATAAAAAAGTGCCATTTCACGGCAAAAAGTTTCACCTTCTAGGAGTTCACCATTCTCAATCAAGATATATACATCAGAAAAAAAAAACAACAGAAAATGTCTCCGTGTTGCTAATTATTCAGTTTTGCTTGTTTTCCCACAACTTTACAATTCCTGACTTGTGGGGTTTTAAAAATAACCTATTCAATTGGTGGAACATAGTAGTTCAAGTGGCGGAACACACACAAAAAAAAGTAATACAGGTAATGCAAGAAACACAGTTAATATCACTACAACATTCATTCGATTCTACATACTATTACTTATTAACAAAATGTCGACTGGCGGAAGCAAAAATGCGTATAGTATTTTAATCTGAAGAACCTATGGCGCCCGAGTGACCGCGCCATACCAGAAGTACCGTGAAGGGAGCTGGGGCGGGCACTCACCGCAGGCAGCCGGGAGAGGCGCCCTCGAAGGCCGAGCAGTTGGTGAGCAGGTTGCGGTTGAGGTGCAGGCAGATGTCGGCCTGCAGGCACTCCGGGAAGCCCTTGAGCACGCTGTTCATGTCGATGCCGTTGGTGTAGGTCCACGCGTGCTGCGCCACAACCACCGTTTCATATGACCATCCCTAGCATCTGTTAACCTAAAACTGAGTTATTTGATTTTTATATTCCAAATTAGACTTACGAATGTTGTAAAAAGTTTTGTTGCGATTCTTTTTCTACAATTTACATCATTTTTCAGATTGTAAATTTGCATTTTCTAACAAACTTACCCGAATATGTTTGACCTAGCCTGTTGAAATTAATGTCGATTTTTTTACATTTTTCAGCAGCAAGGTATGCACAAAATTCTTCCTATTGAACGTAACGTCAAGTTTTCAGTGCGAGGCCATGTAGTCGAACAAGCATATTTATATGGAACAATATGCTGAGATAGTAATAATTCATTTTAGTTACACAACTTTCCCGTGAACAATGAGAATATTTTGAGGAAGTTTCCAAAACGATCAATGCACAGAATGCGCCGTTTCTTCTACGTTCCTCCTTCATTTCATACTTTTACTGTCTCCGGCGTAGTATCAGTGGATTATGTATCATTTTTTGTTTCTAACCCTTATTTTGATAACTCACAATAATCCCCAGAGCGCGACATGAACTGTAACGCCAGAAATGGAACAACTAGTCGCGCGAAGCCAGAGCACAAATATTCTGTAGAAGGTAGAACAGTAGTAAACAACTAACTTAAAACTTAAAATACTCAGCGACACGTACTTCAAATAGTTCACCAATCTCTTCTAGAAACGGATTTTGTAAATATCTAACGGATGGGTTAGTTTAAGATGACAAGACAGATGGACGAGAAGGAAGATCGGACAGAGAAACAGGCTATCAATAAATAGTAACAACGTTTTCGAAATTTCGAAAACGTTTACGTCCATCAATCTCTTGTTTTTGAAGATTGAAAGAACTTCCCCTAGATTGCAGACGCAGATAAGTACAACCCAACCGTCTTGAATCGAATGACGGGAGAGTGCTCTAGGCCAGAATCTTTCATCTTGCGTACCCCACGTCGCCCTCTTCCTTCGTTCGCATAACAGAAGTTCTGTTAATGATGATCGTTAAAAAAAATCGACATCTAATCGAAGAGAAGCCACTCAACCTTCCTGAAAACTCGAAAGATGGAAGTTTTGAATTGCGAATATAGTTGTAAAACAACTTTCAATAAAAATGTTTTCTTTCGTGATACTAAATATTTCTGACACCATTTAACGTATTTGAATGAAGTGCATTTTTTTCGGCTTACTTCACCTAAGGTTTGCCTACTTTAAGTGTGTAACAGAAAATGAAAATAATTCGTAGACATTTAAATGATATTCAAACTTGCAACGACCACTGGCAACTTAGTAATCTACCACTAAAACACGGTAAGTTAAACCTCATTTCCTTGAGAATGAAAGTCGGAAATTTCATAAGAATACCCTTAAACTTTAATTTTACTGTACATTTTAATGAAAAATAGAGGAAGAATATTTAATTGAAAACATGGTTTATTGAGAAAGTGGGATACAAATAGATCCACACCAAAAATATCGAATCGATTCGTCCCACACTAAGCACGCCGCCAAATAACAGTGAGCTCGGCCTACGCCACAGGCAACGAAGGGGAGATGACAGAAGCGAGTGCATCTGAAAAAACCGAAACCATCGATTCTATCGATTACTCGCTGTCAACGCCGCTCTGTTCTGCGCGAACGCAGTGATACGTGAGCGACATGCGTCCGCGTCAGGCAGCACCTAGCCGGTTCAGGGCCAAACAACTCCCAATTGAAACTGTGGTCAAAATTGCAGAGTGCCATGTAGGGCGTTAGGGACGCCCGGTGCGGCTTCGCGTAAAGTTCATCAACTGATCGACAGAAGTTTAACGCAACTGTAAGACACACGAGATACGTCGTATTTATAATGATAGTACGTGTATGAAAACAAGTGGACGTGTAATGCGTGAACATGACCGCGGACATTCTGCCGGGCGCGCGTACTTGTGCCCGCAAACGTGTGTGAGGCTCGAGCGTGCTCGAGCGCGCCACGCCCCCTGGGAGTGCAAGGGCCCTGAGCGCCGGGCGCGCACGCGGCGCTCCGCTGGGACGGCGACCGAGCTCGCGGCTATGGGGCGGCTCCGTGTACCTGGAAGTACCTCGAGGCGCTGCCGCAGGGGGTTGGGGGGGGAAGGGAACTCGCGCACGCGCTGCATCTGCGTGTGGTAGCGCGCCGTGCCCGAGTATAGGCGCTGGATGATGGCGCTCACGTTGCCGAAGATGCTGGCGTACATGAGGGCTGCAACCGTACCCCGGACGTTACCACAACCAATGCACGCACGAACTTCGCGTGCATTCCGTGCAAATGTTAAGAATTTTGACTTCCCAGTCCCTTTTGTCTTTTAACTTGCTTTTTTTGGGTTTTGTTTTTATCCAGCGCAAGCCCGTTGCCCGTAAAACTCCCTCAAGACAGACATGTCCAGCGATTCGCACTTCAATGATCTCGGCGGGCGACTCTCGGCGCCCGCGGGCGCCCGCGGGCAACCCGGAGCGCAGAGGGAATCGCAGAAGGAGGATATTTTCTAGACAGAGTGTATGTCGGGTGACAGGGTTGCGGTCATAGGATTGTGACGTCGTCTCGGGGGCGGTTGGCTGGGAGATAGTACAGCATGCAGACGGAAGAATTTGCAGAAGGATGGTTTCCAGCCAGTGCGGAAGTCGGATTGTGGGGTGGCTGGAGGAAAGCGTTGCCGTGCGCGGACGGGCAGTCGCCCGCTCGCCGTGCTCGTCTGCCGTGTGCCAGTGCGTGCGACTCGCCCGCCCGTGTGCGCGACGCTGGGCCTGCCTGCTCAAGAGGTGTTCCTCGAGCCATCCACTAGACACTAACTCACATGCGGGCTCCTCTGCTGAGGGGTTAACACAATACGATACAACGAACATGGGAAAGAGAAGGGAAGACCATTCATGCCATCAGCGGCGTTCAAACCCGCGATCCTTTGGGTAGACGCGGCTAACAGGTAAACGCTCTAACCACCGGAACTAATTGGTCTTGTAAAATGTTGAAATAGAGTAAGTGATTTCTGTGGTCAGGCGTAGGAGCAGGTCTTGTAGTTCGAGTCTCACAACTAATAAAGGCATTGTAGCTGTTATTTATTTCATGCTACACACGAGCGTGTGATCTTCTATCCAAACGCTAAACTGTGCTGTTATCACATTTCCAAAATTGATATAACTACATTTCAAAATGAAATGTACATGCTAATAAATGTGATAAATTCCCTAAAAAGACAGGTCTGTAAGTAAAGTGTTTTAACGATTTTATGAGGTTGATTAGCAAAGTTGACTGCAACTATTTGAATTATGCGCATATTGAGCAGCATATATTAACCACTGAAACCACTGATTGATATTTTGAATGAGTGACTATCACATATCAAATATCTTGTGCATTATGTGAAATACATTCCACATAATTTTGTCAGAGCACTTTAATATCATTTGTTAACGGAAGGGTAGTTAGTAGGTAGTACGAAGACGACTCGTAGTTTGCCAGCACGCTTCTTGCCTTCTACCTTTGGGATTGCTCGATTCGTCGGACCCGGTCGATTCGTGTGGGATTTGTGATAATTAGAATGATAAATTGAAATTTGATTGAAGTTTCTCTTAATTAATCTTAACCCATCTGGGCTATTTTCTTCGATCAGGAAGAATATTTAAAAATGCATGAAAAAATGAACTCTAGAAGACATTTAATTATTTCTTATACTTTATAGACCTTAAAATTTCAAATTATACAATTCAAATTTTTCAGGTTTCAAGTGATTCATATGTTTCCCCTATCCTACATCCCACAGCGTCATTACCCTTCATTACAGATTTATTCCCATCATCATCTTTTCATTCTTTCGCCATTTATGGAGGTGAGTCAGTCATCCTTGTAAATCCTCAGCGAATCTAAGGGGCGAATTATTATTCTTGCGTATGCCAACTAGACATTCTCTAATCGCTGTCTCATTTCTTCATTTCTCAGCGGAAACCTCGGTCACTTGAAATAGGCCTTTTTCTCTTTGCAGAATTATTAAGCATTTTTTTCATTACCTAATATCAACACTACATCTTACTCTACCATAATTTACTATAAGTTCGTGTGGCTACTGCTTTCTAAGAACTTTCCTTCTAACAAGATCCAACGTGTGTTAGATATGATATTCACCTCAGATCGTTCAGCTCAGTGTTTCTTTGTGTCGCAAAAGAAAAAACTCAATATTGTAGGAAAGGAATGAGAAAACTCCTCCGTGGTCAGTGAAAACTACAGTGCATATCCGTATTAATCAGGAATGTTAAAAATATTTTTCATTGATTGCAATATTCCTAGCATTTGGTGAATCCTCATGAAGAAGAGATGAACTCCATAGAGTAACAATATGCATCCAAATAAATTCCGTGGTGTTAGCAGAAATCTTGTTGCAATAGGATGTGATGATGTGTAATATGTTGAGATAAGGGTAATCATCCACAACAATAAATTTATTTAATGGTCACCTTGCCCGAATCCCAGTCGGGGTGACCAATTCTTTGAACTAATTTAATTAATAAATTTATTGTTGTGGATGATTATCCTTATCTCTCATTATGCATTCAAATATTTACACTGTAGAGAACGTGATATTGAAATTATGTTCTGTAGTTGTTATAATATACTTATATGGACGAAGAACGCTTCAATTATATTCTGTGAGATTCATTTGAAGGGAAGATACCTGCCGTGTAGTACGGGTCACCGAGTCATCAATTTTGAAGCAACCGAGGGCCCAGCGTCCTACTGGCATAGCTACTGCATACAGTGCAATTCTTAGACGTCTTAGATTCAAACTTAATTATTATCAGACGTGAAAATTCTATATCTGGAGTCGCGCGTGTGTAGACTATCAGAAACACCTGATTACAAGACATTCCATTTCGAAGTCAATCTCAAAGGTAAAATAACTTTCAATAATTGGTCATGGTACAATTCTCGCCTGCTAGTAGCTTAACAACGCTTTTTGTGATGATATACGTTTCCATACTTACGTGATTAGTTCAGTTTTCGTGTTCAAAATGTTATGTACTGAAGCATATAATGAATCTTTTTACTTATTGCAAGCACGCAATACTCTTTCCCTGTGATAGAGTTTTGGCCATTGAAACGGTTTAGTTAACGTAGTTGGCAGGCATCACAGGAGCGATGGATGATGATTCCATGAGCCAAGGACGAGAGCCATGATTCCATGAGAAGAAAAATGAAGATGGGAGCAAATGGTGGAATGCAAGACAGCGGAAACGCGTCTCCCGAACACCTGCCCACAAATCCAATGCATTCCCTACACATTCCACATGGATCGACCGGGATTCTAACTGCGGGCCCAGAAGTGGAGAGCCAGCGTGCTCTGACCGCTGCACCACGGGTCGCCTTTTAGGGAGAGATGAGAGAACGAGAGAAATCGGGCAGCGACGCTTCGCAGGCACTCACAGCCCACCAGCATGACGCAGATAGTGAAGATCTTCTCCGCGTCTGTGTTGGGCGCCACGTTGCCAAAACCCACCGACGTCAGGCTGCTGAACGTGAAGTAGAGCGACGTGATGTACTTGGACTGCAACGGAGAAGCGGCGCTGCGGCGGGGCTGCAGGCGCGGGCGCGGCGCAGGCGCGGCGGGGGTGGATGGAGGGCGGCAGGCGGGGGAGGGGCGGGACGGGCGGGGCCGAAGGGCGGCGCCGGCAGGGCACCGCGCCAGAGCTGGGCGGGACCTCCTCCAAACGGCGGGGCCGGCGCGCGCCCGGGCGCCTCGAGACCGTTGACGTGGCAGCCGCAGCCCCGACCGCAGCCCCGCTGCAGATGGACGACGGCGCCGGCGCCCGGCCGGCGCGGCGCGGCGCGGCGCGACGCTCTGCCGGCGCCCCGCCTCCGCCCACGCCTCGGCCTCCAATCTCGCATTCGCAGATTCTTCGCTGCCTGCGGAGGCTTCTCATTCTTCACTTCACACGACATCACGTTCACTATCCTACGTGATTTAAATGGCACGTCAAGATGGAATTATGGCTATTACATTGATTCAATGCCTTGCATAATCCATCGGATGCACCCTGAACTGGGTTTTATGTACTCACTCAATGGTCAACGGTCGTCATTCTGTTGTTCAAAACGTTCCGACTGTGAATAAAACCACATCAAATGACCAGGAAGGCATTTCTGTTCAGTGAGTATGAGTGAGAATAAATTGATGCCTCGCAGGTGCCGGAGAGGGCGAAAGCAAAGCGGAGGCCCCCAGGCGGGCGCGGGGCGGGCCGCCTCACGGCCCCGCGAGAGCCCAGCCTCCCGGGGGCTGGAGGAGGCGCCACGGCGGAAGGCGGGGCGGCTGGGGCGTGGCGGGGAAACCGGAGCGGGGCGGGGCGGAAAAGCCGGCGCAGAAATTAACTTGGGGTGCTTACATCTAGAAATATAAAGGACGAGACGAGGAAACAAAACTAGGAGATTAGAAAAAACGAAGAAATACGGAAGAGGGAAGTACGTAATCCGAAACATATTGGAAAGACGTGCTAGTGATCGGAAAAACAGGTGCTTCAAAAGAGATGGCACATTGTGGCGAGGGAACCTGCGAGACAAGAGGACGAAATGGCGAAAGACGAGAGAGATTGGGAGAGATAGTGAGAGGACGAGGGAGGGAGAGGACGGGAGAGGGCGAGAGGCGAAGGGGAGCGAGAGGATGAGGGAGCGAGAGGGAAGGGGAGCGAGAGGGCGAGGGAGCGAGAGGGCGAGGGAGCGAGAGGGCGAGGGAGCGAGAGGGCGAGGGAGCGAGAGGGCGAGGGAGCGAGAGGGCGAGGGAGCGAGAGGGCGAGGGAGCGAGAGGGCGAGGAGCGAGAGGGCGAGGGAGCGAAAGGGCGAGGGATCGAGAGGGCGAGGGAGCGAGAGGGCGAGGGAGCGAGAGGGCGAGGGATCGAGAGGGCGAGGGAGCGAGAGGGCGAGGGGAGCGAGAGGGCGAGGGAGCGAGAGGGCGAGGGATCGAGAGGGCGAGGGAGCGAGAAGGCAACAGATGGAGAGGACGAGGGGTTGAGAGAGGGAGGGGATAAGAGTGAAGGTGAAGAGGAGAGGCTGGAAGGACAAAGGCCAGATAAAAGGCGGGGGCGAAGAATCGACGGGGCGTGAGGGCTGAGGTAGCAAGCGGGCCAGGGGGCCAGAGGTCGCGTAAAGGCGCGCACCTTGATGGACGGCCCGCCGCTGTTGTTGGCATAGTAGAACTGGTGCGTGTCGTTGGCGAGCGCGTCCAGCCAACCGACTTTGCTCTCGAGCGAGGGCCGCTCTGCGTTGCCGATGGCGTACCTGCGCAGGGCGCTGGCGCGTCAGGCGCGGGCGATGGGACGGGAGGAGGGGCGAGGGCCAGGGGCGTGGGCAGCGGCAGGGCGGGGTGGGCGGGGGGGGGGGCGGCGCAGGGCGGGGCGTGGGCGAGGAGCGCGGCGGCGGCGGCGGCGGACGCGGCTGTGATCGCCGGAGAGGGGCAGCGGCGGGGCGCGCGCGACACGGGGACGGGGAGACGTCACAAGACGTCGTCTCCGCCTCCGCGTCACGCATCGCCCCGACCACCCCGCCCCGCCCCGGCCCAGCTCGGCGGCGAGCGCGACAAAAAACGATTCTACGCGAACAGCTACGTCACAACAATCTACTACGACGCTCCGAAGAGCTCAACGCTACCTTCTCTACGAAAACCACACGGAGACTACCTACAAACTAGAAAACTGCACAAGTACGGGACTCTATCTAGGACTTGCTAGTCTGCTAGATACACAGCCAAATAGAAATGCGGGGGAGCTATCCGCGGGCGAGGCCGCGCCAGGCGGAGGCAGCTACAGGCGAGACAGCGCGACCGCGAGTCGGCGGGGCGTCACCTGCACCGCGCCGCCGCCCGCCGCCTGCCGCTCGCGCCCTGTCGCCCGCGCCACCCGCGCCACGCCGCACCCTCTCGCCCGCCGCCTGCCGCCTGCCGCTCGCCGCCCGTTCCGCGCCGCTCCGCCCGCGCCGCGCTCGCGCCCGTCTGCAACAGAAGGCGGCGGGGCGCGAGGCGCGACCGCCGCCGGCAGCCGTCGGCACGCGGCGACCCTTGGCCCTCGCCGGCTGGCTGCGCGCTGCGCGCTGTGTGCTGGGCGCAGGGTGCTGTGCACTGGGCGCTGGGGCGCAGTGCGCTGTACGCTGTACGCTGGGCGCCGGGGGGCGCCGCGCTGAGCTGGCCACTAGGGGGAGGGGGGCTGCGACCGGCAGGAGTGTGGTGCGGCGCCGAGTGATGGAGGAGGCCCGGCGAGCCCCAAGCTGCAACGCTGGACACGTGGAAGGCTGCGAAGGGCCCCGCCAACGGGTTGCGGAGAGCGATGCGACAGTGGGCGTGGTCGGACGCTCTGTGTGGAACGTTGGCCGTGGTGCGGGACGAAAAATTGCAGAAAGGAGCGGGTCTACATTCTTCGGCTTTCCGTCTCATCCAAGGCTGCTGTTTTCAAAGTTTGAGAAGAGGGCGATTATTCCTTTTAACACTGGTGTCGTATTTATTCCAACTCAGATGGTGATTCGATGTTTGATTGTAAAGAGCAAGGTGCCGTCCGCGTGAGCACCACTAAAAAGATTGTAAACACACTTCGCTATTCGACATCGATAGTTACTACTAGGGTGCGCGCTTGCGTAAGTATGCATGTAATACTAGATTTGGCATCTATCCACATTAAATCCGAAACAGTGAACCATTTCCTATAGCGATCACATGCAACTACCGTGTTTCCAAGCGCCTCTCACGACACGCTGACTCCTCGCGATCTTCTCTTGTCCTTTTGGAGCGGCGGTGGCAGGTTCCTTCTCTCCATCGACGCATTCACAAAGCAGTGGTGGCCATTGTGCGCAAGGGTTTCTATATAATCCTAACGGCAGTTCGACACAACCCATCAGATCGGGCACACTCCAAAATGCCACAACACATCATGCCGCGCGACGCCATCCCGTGCTATGCTCCATTACACTACGTTAACACAAAAGATGGCGAGGAATTAAAATACGAGAAACATAGATTGTAGGCGAGACTGCAATAGCAGCTTACCCACGGCTTTTTAGTAGATACCTCTTACCTACATCTTACCTAGCTACATACATACACGTGGGGCTTTTTAGTAGATACATCTTCCCAAGGGTGCCACCACTGTGAAAGAGCCCACAAATCGAAACTCAAGGCTAACTCTTTGCGGACTAAGCTCTAAGAACTTCCTTGGGGCGGACAGTACCTTTTTTCGTCCAGTGCTGAAGGTTTTGCACACACTACATTGTATCTTGTTTTGATTGGCAGGGAACATTAATTCGATTCTAATCGAACCCGACATGTTTAGTTCTCTTGTTTCTTCCGAGATGGGTTGCCTTTGATAGCATCCTGACACAACATCCACGAAGAGGCAATCCTCTCCTTTTGCTTTTTTCACATTTCACACAGAGAGCCCAAAATAGGTGTGTATTATCCATTCTCGGCAGTGCTGTTATCTAGAATTCTATCCGCATCTCTTTCAGATCACGTATCTGCCTCAGCCGTTTTGGGCCATTATCTTCTCAACAGTAGATATAATCGAAGAAAACAATACTAAGGGAAAAATGTTGTAAGATGAAGCAAACACAGGGAATGGGAGAGCTAACCCACGTCGAGCGCTGGGTGCATTAGACGAACTGCAGGGGAGCGGGAGAAAACGGCATCTGGGGCCACCGCATCCGGGAGCGTCTGCAAACGCACCGCTCACCGACGCACCTCATCGGCCGGGGCACTGCCGCTCCTTGCCCCCCTCCCCAGTTGCTGGAAGCTTCAAACGTTATCTCAACATTGCTTCTCGGCTGACGTAGAAGAGGATACCCTTCGGGAGTACTTCGAGATCCTAAAAGCAATAGTAATTATTGGCCCTTGGAAATAAAAAATATACGTAACGCGCAATTAAAATTCAAAATAACGAAAGATAAAATAATTCTATTATTCCCGACAAAACGAATTTAATTAGCATATTAGACGACTCTGCTTCTACGTAGTTGCTCTCGTAGGTCTGTCCTAGAGTAAGAGGAATCCATAAGAGTGCGTTCTCGATCGTGGTTTACTTGGGTATAAAATTTGAAGAAATCACACCATCTATCCCTGTAACACTATGCAGTGCCTTAGTATCTTCCAGCTTTCAAGGTCTTGCATCATCATTCTGCTGGAGTCGCGAAGCTTGCGAAGACACGGCTGGGTCTTGCGATCTTCGGGTGTGCCCGTAGAAAGGAAGGGAAAACACACATGCCTGAACAAAGAGAGGCACACGAAGTTGGTGCTACTCACTAATATTAGATGTTTCGTAAGAAATATATGAAAACTGTCAGTGTGTGGCATTTAGATTTGTTTGTGCGATAGCGGAAACTTTTGGCAGCGTGTGTCCGAAGTTCAATGATTCGACTTTCGACATTTGCACGTTTTCCACACTGCTGGCACTCAGTGTCGAAGAAATGATGCACATCTGAAAACTAACCAGCAACCTTCTGACTCTATCGAGACTTCACTACAAACAAATATACCGTTTGGGCCCTGTTTAAATTTAAATTGGCATACTTTAATTATTCAATAAATTACGTAGAATAATCCCAGAAAGAAATGCATAGCTAGCCGGGTTCAAAATGCATTCAAGAGCAGTAATACAATTAAAATTTCATGAAAATATATTTTTATATTTTCAGAAAGGGAGAACGAAATTATCTATTAGAAATACTTGTCTCAAAATTGTCAAATGTCAATTCGAGCATGGCAACTCTATCGAAAATTCATTTACTTTTTAGAAACGGTGTGAGTCATAAAATATCTTTGCATTTGACATATCAATTTGAAATCAAAATGCAAGTTACTAAGACGAAAAAAAACAACGTAAAATCTGATCTTTAGACTTACATAAAATTTCTGAGATTCTGTTTCCATCAGCGAATTTAAAAAAAAATTAAATTCTTAATATTGTATATCGTTTACCAAAAGTTCATCATAGTTCTTACTCTGTGCTTTGTCATTAATATGCCAGTGACGAAAACCGAGAAAACTGAACTCGTTCCGAAAACGCAAAGTGAGACGCAGGGAAGGCACACGACGCCACTCGCAACGCTCGCGTTGTCTTCCCTGAGAGCAGTGCGGCATGAGAAGAGAACCTGTTCGTTTTCTCATTCCCTCCGCCCCTCCTCCTCGTGGCCGGCCTGCTTGCGTCCGCTGTGCTGCGATTCTTTTAACCGCGTCCGCTTTGCGCAGGGCTACATGCGCTCGCTCGCGCTAGTGACCTGCAAAACACAACACACAAGAGAGGAGGCGGGCGAGGAGGGCGGCGGCCGGCGGCGCTACTCACCAGATGCAGGCGAGCCAGTGCGCGATGAGCGCGAACGTGGCCATGAGCAGCAGCAGCACCGCGGCGCCGTACTCCGAGTAGCGGTCGATCTTCCGCGCCACGCGCACCAGCCGCAGCAGGCGCGCGGTCTTCAGCAGCCCCATCAGCGTGGTGGTCTGCGCAGCGCCGGGCCCTCGCCGTCAGCGCCCGCGCGCTCCCTCGGCCCTCCCCCCCGCTGGCCTCCCCGCCCCTCACCCCGCGCGCCTTTCGCTTTGCTCGGCTCTGCTTTCAAACGAGGAGACGTGGCGCGACGGATTTGGGGGGTTCATCCCACGACAGCGATGCTCTACAACTTCTCAACCGGACGTTGAGAAAGATAACAACACCGCTGAAGCTGCGTTGCCAGGGCACTCGGAGCATTCAGGTTCATTCGATCGCAACTCCCTGCTCTCGCCTCTTTCCTGCAGTGGTATATGTATACTATTTGATGCGTCCATTGCTTTGAATATTAATGAAATCGGCAAGAAGACATCCTCTGTAAACGTCCAAGTATATATGAACAAGAACAAAAATGTACTTTGATCTGAAAAGAGTGAAATAGTACATTATTAAAACATTTTCTAATTTCTTATTTCTCAAATACATTTTGCGCAATGTCAAATGAACTATTATAACTAATACGTTACGGAGCCCAACCAATTTCTTTCACATACATGTGTTTCTTTAAAACATCGAACTATAAATCCATTGAGTTCCTTATGATCAGAAAAACACATGAAAAAATACTTTCCGTCCCAACATACCTTCTCCGCTCTTTATTTATATGCCTTTGTCTAATTTTCCCCCTTCACTAAACCAGCTCTCTGATGTAATGCCTTATCGCTGTTGTTTGAAGCGTCTTAACTTTTACATGAAATAATTGGAATTGAACCGACGATTGAGCGTGAAAAATGATACGCAACTTCCTGAGTCCCAAACGCTAGTTTGTTAGCGCACAAATGCAGAACGCTCTGTTCTGTGCGCTTTGTCAGGCAAAGATAATGCTGAAGGTGCAAAGCTTAGCAATTGAAAGAAGCAGAATTTTATTTGATTATTGAAACGAAGATCGAATGTGATCTCCAGAAATACAGGCGCTCACACTCTCGAATATTTGATGGAATTAAGAACGACGTGCATTTCTCCCCAAATCCAGAAAAAATTGCAGTGGCATTTTACAGACGAATAAGAAATAGCTTAGTGTTGTAAAATTTTTCGGAGCGTTCGTGTGAAATAATCGATAATCGTGTAATGAAAATAGCATGCAGTGCAGATAAGAAACACGTATCAACATCAAAATTTGACAACAGATAAATTGTCTGTCCTCGGATTGTGACCAGGTATTGCTCTTCTGATCCAGTGACCGATATAATAAATAAAATGATTCTACGTCTATTTAAGGGGACACTGCAGTCATATTTCCCACTTTTAGCTCCATTTACATTCCTGTGTCGTAAGAGTGACCGTTTGCGCTAAATTTCTTTTTATAATATTGATCGTCTCGCAACTTTTACGACAGATGAGAGAAAATATTGGTTCATTTACAACTCTCAACGTGTCGTAGTTCGTTTATAAACAGCGACACACTATGGTTTTCCGTCGTTTCGCACGCGCCGATGATAACACTTTCAACCACAGAAATACAACAATCTCAGCGCCGACGAAAACAAAAGGCAAAGTTGAGTTGCCTTCATAGCATGGAATCGGCCCTCAAGAGGAAGACCTTCTTGCCTTTCTTAGTCAATTAAAAACAAAAAAATGATATTGTATGAATTGGATCAGTGTTCAACATTATTAAGTTTTCTACACGAATTTGTTTATTCTATTGTCCTCTTATGTGTCTCTAGACAGAGGTTCAAGCAGAGAGATATATATATAGAACTGGTCTAATTTGTGGGAACTAATTTGCGTTTCCAGTTTTGTGAGCAATACAGTACTCTGTTCAGTAAAAAATGACATTCTACAATTACAGTGCAAATAGATAAGGAATAAAATAAACCTGAAAAAGCTCATAGCTATGTACATCTGTGCAAAATTGCGTAATGAAATAATTACAGAATGCACTCGAAAAATCACTCAATCAATCACTCAAAACAGTAGTATAGAGAGTTCAAGTGGGAGACTGATGAAGGAAAAAATGCAGTCCTAGCTCAAGGCTCAGCACAAGTCGGCTGCAAGCCCTTTCAACGCCCGACGGTCGCCCTGCGCAGTGGAAGCGGCTGTGCGGCGCCGTCGCCCGCGGCGGCGGGGCGCGGCGGGGCGGCGCGGCGCGGGGAGGCGACCGGCCAACCGGGCGGGGACTGGGACGGGGAGAGAGGAGCGGGGACGGGGCGACGGGGCGCCGTCCACTACATGCTCCGCTGCGGCCGCCTCTGCTAGAACTAGACCTCTAGCACGACTACAGGCGCTTGGCGAGCGGTGGAAGACGGCGGGGGCGGGAGAGGAGGAGGAGCAGGCGGGGCGGAGCAGGGCCGGAGGCCGGGGACCAAACGGGGGTGGCGGGGGGCACGGGGTTGTCAGTGGAGCGCCAGGGAGGCTCCTTGCGTGCAGGTAGTGCGGGTACAAGCTCCTCAAAGTCTCACCACAATTAAATACGAGATAAAGAGAAGAGAAGAAGAGAAGTAGTATGTAGGGGACTGCGAGCAGGCAAATAGACAGGCAAAAGCGACAAGCGCCACTATAGGGCCAGGCAAGGGCACACCACAAGGGAAATAGTCGTTCAGAAACTAACCTCATCTGCATCCAAGCCCAACTGTAAAGTAAACAAAAGACTCTACTGAAAACAGCACATAGAGACAGCTACAGAAATGTAACACTTATCTGCACACCTAGGGGAACAATTAACATCGACTGGAACAACCAAGACACGGCCCAAATCCAGCTGACAAGGACACCATGCATGTGCATGGAGCCGGCGCGCGCATGCGGTCGCGGCCTCACACTCACTACGGAGGCCTACGGGAGGGGGCGGGGAGGGGCAGGGGGCAAGAGGGGCCCGGGGGAGGGAGGGCGCGGGGAGATGTAGCTGGTGCAGGCGAGCGGAGGTTAGGGAGGGGTGGGGGTTGCGCACGGTCGCATTCCACCCTCTTGAGGGCGGCTGGAACCCTGCGCAGAACGGGGGTATGAGGGGCACCACTGGCCACCAGTGGCCGAAGCGCCGGTGGATCCAGGGATGTACGCTCCGGGGCGGGGCGGGCCGTGGTGGATGCGAGCGGACCCGTGGCCGCCGGGAGGGGGGTTGGGGGGTTGACGCGGCGTGAGGAGGGAGAAGGCAAGAGAGCTGGGTTGGGCGAGGCGGGGACGCGGACGGGGTCGGGTCGGAGTCGGCTTTACCTCGTCCGTGTCCGAATTGAAGAGCAGTAGGTCGAAGGGAATAGCCGCCACCAGGTCGATGACGAACCAGCCCTTGAGGTAGTGCACGGCGATCTTGCCTGGGTGCGACACCACCTCATCGTTGGCGTTGACGTACGTGGTGCGGAAATTGATGAGGATGTCGATGATGAATGTGACATCCACTGCAACAACGAGCAACAAAGATTTCAACGACCCTCGAAGTCTCAGGGCGATCTACCCACCGTGGGGCGACGTGGTGGTAACTAAACGTTCACAAGGAAATTCAGGTTATACTTCGTAAAGAAACATGCAGATATTTCGTTTTCCAGACAACACACAGTTGCAATTAAGACTAAACATCTTCGCTAAATACAGTATATACATCAGGCAAGATATTTATTACATTTATTACAGTACGTATGAAAGTGTACCTAAGAAACACACCTATGTTACAAACGAAAGAAAAAGTGAAAAATAAAGTAAATACAATAAATTATAGATATCGTCCAATTTCTCGTTTAAGCTGTTAATTTCATCACAATTGGAAATTACAATACCAATTAACAAATGTACCTAGATACTAAAGAACTGAAAGAGTAACAATACGCGTCATTACATTAAAAGACTTTCAAAACGAATGCTCCTCTTGCACATAAGAAATAACTTAAAAAAATCTCCATTCAATGAATTCTTGAAACGGCCGAATTTAAAGTTACAGAACTCACTTAATTCCAAAAATATAAAACAGTGACTACACTAAACCCTTCCTAAAATAAAACTGGACAAATATATATTTGATGAACAAATTTATTCATATTGAAGATAATTACATGGCATACAAGATAATACATGGGCACTTGCCACATTACTAAATTACCTAACATGTGAATGATTAGTTCAAAAAATTTCATAGTTTGAAAATAGCAAATGAATTATTGAAGAAGTAAATTATGAATTAATGAAAAATGTTAATGTCATTCGCTGTTCTCTTCATTTGTAAGTTTTTAATTTGCGATTTCATGCTTTGTGCATTTTCTCTTAAATACAACGTTAATAAATTTATGTTATTTTTCTTATTTTTTCATGATGATTCTTTTCTCTCTCAATAGGTGGAATTTACTTTTATATGTTGACGGGAATTGTAGAGAAAATATTTCATTAAGTAGAGGCCGAGACAACATTCTTATCCGTCTTGAAGTTATGGGTCGTATAGTGACAGGGATCCGTTTATTAAATAACTAATTCTATGCAAGAAAGTTATGTCCTAGAAAAATTTAAAAGAAAGAATGCTATATCTGTAATATTGTGTGGATATTGAATGTTCAATATTCTTCTTTGTATTTTATTTCCTGTCAGCCAATTACAATTTCTTTTTTAATTCACTGATGGAAGAAAAGTTCATTACATTGCTTTAATCTATGTGTTAAAAAATACTCGTGTTATACATTTCAGAATTGTAATTGGATGTTTGATAATGACTTCTTCCTTACCTCATACATTTAAATAAGGCCATGTTAATTTTGTTTGACAAGTCAACTAATGTGTCTACAAACATTTTTTCTTTCATTTACATTTTGTCCATCTCTGGCGAACGCAAAAATTAAAACCCTTAAAATTGTAATTCTGGCGTAAAGATTAATCATCCTCAGAATCTATCCAACTTCTTACGTACGACGAAAGTGTGTGAAAACAATAGATTTGAATGATACTATTATCTTTGCTATTATCTTCTTCACAAATTCCAACAGTAAACTCTGAATCGTGACAGGAAACCTTAAGACATGGTGAGCTTTTACGGCAATTACCAAGAATATTAAGTATAAAATTAGAATGCACTACAATACGTTCATCAAGTTGTTCGTTAGATTTTCGATAAAATACGATTAATTTATGTAGCCTTTGTCACTACAAATATATGCCAAGCGTAACTCAATGATAAATCGTCCAGATTTTGGATCTTTGAGTACTGATGTGAACGGTCTTCAAAAGGAAAATGTCCGAAACCTTTAAGAACATTTTCGGCGCACTGTTTTTCCATCGAGCCAGAGTCAAAGAACATTGCGCTTTGTTTTTGTCTCTCCTGTCGACTATTTGTGAAAGCGAACGCAAGACTTCTCGGAAAAATAGCGCTCTTCGGAAATTGTAATGAGCGCACAGTGGGGGATAGTTCCTTGGATGCTCGCTCTCCTCGAGTTGTGAACAATGGCTTTGTTTTCGCGGGGAATTGTTCCCCGGCCCAGGCCTTATTCATCTCGCCGTGAAAATTGCGTTTCGAAAGTTTGTCGCTTTAGAAAACGTGAATTTTCGAATGGCATCTTGTTCAGAGTTTTATAAAATAAAATAGGACTGGACTTGTACACTCACGCGCACGCTCGCGAAATTCTGGCAACCGACTCACATACAGACTGTAAGAAGAAATAAAAGAAGTCATCTTCGTCAACATATCATGGTGACATATCATGATATGTTGACGAAGATGACTTCTTTTATTTCTTCTTATAAGAACGTCAACAACATCCAATCAGAATTCCCACAATACAGACTGTATCTTAAAAATATACATTGAGAGGTTTAGGCTGTTTCGACCTTTTTCCGAGAAAAACTAATTTAAGAGAAAAATAAAAACACATTTCTACTCATTGTTTGAAGCGGTGTGAAGTTCTAAAAATATTATCAGTATTTCAGTCTGTGTATTATAAGGCTGGAACGTTCAGGAATACTTCTCCATTCAGTAAGACACACTCTGTAGAGTTCTGTGGAGCGCGCAACTGCAGAAGTAATATGCCTCCAACTGGCGGCCCGAGGCCCCAGAGAGCAGTTTTTGCTCGGCTGCAATTTGCGCCTGGGAGGGCGTAAAGCTCGGCAGCGGGCGCTCCGGGACGGGGCCGGCCGCGCGTGGAGGCCGAGGGGGCGGGGTTGGATAGGAAGCAGGACGGGTGGGGCCGGGGTCGATCCAGGCGTTAGTTAGCTCCAGAAGCACAGGCTAGCGGCCACATCCCCACACACCCTACCCTTTGAATGTTCTCTTACCCGTTCTGTTCCAGCAACAGTGTTCAAGTGACGAAAATCAATTTTCAGAATCGATATCGTAAAGAAGTTAGCATTATACATTTACAGAAAAATATCCAGAGTCTTATTTTTCAGATATCAAATAGCACTAGCAAACATTGAAGTTTTGCTTTCTACAAAATACTGTAAAATTCATGGGTTTGTTTTTCCAAGAACATTTTGTTTTCTCATACAAACTATTCCTTTAAATTGATGGCAAATACAGTTATTGTATATTCGAAATTAAATCAAAATATCGTATTCAGAATTATACAATCAACAATATAAATTAATTTTATTTTTTTACTGATTCGTTATTGCTTCGTTATTGCGCTTGTTATTGCCTTTGATAGGTTGCTCGATATACACTGCATAACTTACCTCGATGAAGGATTGTGGTAACGAGGTAATTACGAAAACACTTGCAGGATGCTACATGTTCTCTTATGGAGGGAATTATGTGAGAGAATTATGAAAGGGGATTATGAGAGGGAGATATGAAAAGACAGACAAAATGAAGTTAACATCAAGTTAATTACTAAATAAGTAAATCTGAATCAATAAAATTAAGAAAAAAATAAAATTATGTATGTACCACGGGCGTTAACTGGCTCCAACAGAAAGCCTTCGGGCACTTTGTCACCGCTCGATCACTAGAACTCTTATGAAGTCGTTGGAGCATAAATAACAATTAGAATATGGCAATTTTGTGCATAATGTAACTTTTTAACGATCAAAAATAAAAATAATTCAAATTACAAATTAATATAATAATAGTAATAATTATTATAATAATGATAATAATAACAATATTATTATTTTCAAATTAATCAATCTTGAATTCACAGAATTTCATTCCAAACAGAAACTTGAAAACAGACAAAATACTTCACATTTTTCAACAAATTTTTATCCTCGGGTTCATCAAAAATGAACTAGAGGTGCTACAGAATGGTACAGACTTTCCCGTAGCTAATTGCAGGAAAAGTACTAAAATTTTGAAAAAATCTACATGACGTTCACAAGAACTACTTATAAACGAAACATTTCATTTGAAGGAGAAATCTTTGTTTTCAATTTTGTAGTTGTAGGAAGACGCAACTTTTGCAATTTTCAAAAATTCAGAGTTAACCGTGAAAATCAGACCTATGCCACCGGGATCCTCTCAAGGAAAAGAGGCTAGAGGCCGGAAATTAAAAGTGGTTAAGTGTTGCTGGTATGCTTCAGCAACCACGCGGCAGATGTGTATGGCGAAATCTCTTAAATACGGGGCTCTTGTAGGTAATATTTTTTTCCAGTGTTTTTGCTCACTATATCTAATTATCTACAACGAAATCTCCTAACTTCATCATAAATTACACTACATCTACAACATTTGTCAATGTCCTTCATCATAATACCCCGACAATCAATTCAGCCATAAATACAGAGAATTGTTTAGAGAGAGGTTTATTATATTACCCAACTTCGGTAATGGAATAAACTTACATTATTTATTAGTATAGAAAGAGAAAATTATAAAATGATATATTATTTTTTCGTCTTACGTGTTTTACTCCAATTCTTGCCCGTTTGTAATATTTACTTTGAATATTTATCCGAGATATTATACACTCATCCAAAAAGCAACTGGTGAGAGATTTAAAATCTATAATTTCCAGAATATCCATAATTTTGTGATGAACTAAAATACTCAACTATAACTTTGTAAACTTTGGGATTATTTTAGTATTCCAATTATTGTTTCAGTCTTTACATTTTCTGTTTCTAGTCTTGTTTTTGTTTCTGCTTTCTGTTTTTAGTCTTTCCATTTTCATCTTATTTCAAAATATTGTATTTATTATCATAACCTGTTAAGTTATTTTGATTGGATCTATCAAACATTGATCTCCATTTCAATTGGTTTTAAATTTCCAACTTCCAAAAGGGAAAATTTGTCGCGACTGAAATATATAATATACCAATACTAATATAAAAAATACAAACACTGACACATGAAAACAGATACATAGATGTACAATAACTAGACACAAATATTGGATGCACACAATTATATACATAATACTATTTGCAAAAATTACAATTACTGCATGCAAATTAAATATTTGTGTTTGTGTTTTCGATGTTAAATATACGTTTTAACATAATTACTTTCTGGTTTGGTTTTCTTCTTTTATTACGGATGTTTTAAATCATTCAAATTTTCTATTCTCCTTTGACCTGGAATTGGTTGATTAAAAATTATTCTTTCACGTTCAAATCAAGATATATTTCGTTATATGATAAATATTCAGGTGCAGAAAAGGATACTCGATCGTATCGTCTATGAGTGTCTCTTTTTTGTTTGCTCAACTATTATTAAATTTTTGTGGGTGGTGCAGGTTAATGTAATGCTTCCACGAAATAGGAATTTATTCGGCACTGAGTAAACATTTTTGACGTATATAATATTGAGTTTGTCCATCAGTTCACACGAAATATTTTGTGAAGTGAAAACACCGTCCAGACATCAAACAGGAGCGAATCTACATTCGTATTAGAGAAGACTATATTTATTAATGATTAAACAAACATTCAAACAATACGTTTAGTTAATAAATCTATTGCTGTAGTGTTACTGCATATATTTTTATGTTTGCCACAATAAGAGAGTATATGTAGGAAAAATTTGAATTTCCATACGTATTCATACCAATAAATATGCTTTATACTTTAAATACACAAATTAAATATGTAACAAATAAAGTTGTATTGGATTAAAATAACAACTCACAAGGGACAATACATGACCATTTAAATTATTGAATAAGTATTTAATTAAATTAAAGTATTCCCTGTAGCATACGCTAAACATATATTGAAATGACATGATATCTAATAGCACGAATTGAAATTTGAATTCAATGGATATATCAATATGAGATAAAAGTTGATTTTTTAAAGGGAACATTTTATAATTTAATTTGTCATTCAAATATAAGGGTGCCTCCGCCTCTGAATCATACACGATCTTACACAGAATTTTCGAGTAGGTGAAAAATATTATGTTCAAAGGATGTCTTCGATACTTCGCAAATTGTCAACGATTTGAAAGATAAAACTTTAGTATTCCATTATTCTTGACCGTTTGTAATTATATGTCTAACGGTTCTTGAGTTTGAGTCACAGGAAAGAAAACATACACTTTACAGTGCCGACAATTTGGCCATATATTAGGCCTTCGTCAGGGCTACAGAACAGATAATAATTATATACGAGAATATGTATAGAGTACCATTTCCTTAGAGCTAAAAATACAGTTTGTTAACAATATACGTAGGCAATAGGGACATGTAGAATGAACGACGTATTGTGTTTCGTGAGTTGTTTTGTCTTTGGAACGTTGAGCATGCCACAAAATTAAGACTTTCCGAAAAAATCATTCGGAAATTAGCTTGGAAAAAATTCTAAAAAAGCTTTGGATGAAGTATGTGAAAATTCAGATTCAGAAAAATATATGTGCAGTTGTTTTTAAGCTGTTCTTCTTTAATATATTCAAAAATGACTTATGTCAATAAAATATAAAAATTGGCACTTTTACTTATTTTTCACTTGTTTTCAATACACAAAAAAACTAACTTTCTGAAATTAGTAAGGGTTTATGTATTTGTTTCACCAAATTAATTACTGACGTCACTTAAAACACCTTTATATACCTTGAGTTCTGGTAGTCAATCGATCACTAGCGCCTGGAATTAAAGTGTTAACACATTTATTTATTTATTTATTATATATATTTTACGTCAAAAAACAGTTAAAAACTGCGTATGACGTGCTATGGGGAAAAGTGAATTGTGTGCACATTTTCAAAATTCTGTGATCCCTACACTAAGTCTTATACTACTTAAATTTTGAATTTTGAAAGGGAGAAAAAAACAACAAAAACTCCCATGTAGTAAAATCTATTTTCAAAAATAAATAAGCAATAAATTTTGAATTTTGAAAGGGAGAAAAAAACAAAAAAAACTCCCATGTAATAAAATCTATTTTCAAGGATATGAATTTTGATTATTTTGCAAATTGCAAAGAAATATACTATGAGCGCTAAGCCCTGGAGTTCAGCAAGGCGTTCCACATGCTCACTCGGGCTAGCTCCAGCGGCATTAGTTCTAGCGTTAGTCCTGCGATCCAGCGGCATTAGTCCTGCGATCGTGGTGAACTGATTCACACGTCCTTCTGAAGGTTTCGCTTTGCCTCTTATGGATGACGATATTTTTTTAAAAATTGGTTGCGTCTTTCTAACGGCGTAACGCGTCTCCTAACCCTTCATGGGCGTTGAGCGCTTAATGCGGTGTAGTCCTCCGTTACTTTATATACGCATGTGGAGTAATCCTCCGTTACTTATACCTAGTCATAGAGTTCGTGCGTCGTAGTAAAGACGGCCGCTAGATAGCATTTCCGAAAACGTGCCTCCCACACGCGCTCCTGCGTCACTACCCAGCGTCCAGAACGGGAAGGACAGATGTAGGGTTTAGAATGCTTCACAGGGGTTGGACTAGCTCCTCTGAAGCACGCAAACTCGTTTTGTTGAAAAAATTTCACATTAGCTTGTCCAGGAATCGATGGGAATCGAGCCCGGACCTCCTCGGTGAAAAGGTAAGCGACTTCGCTACGAGCTAAGAGAGTATTAATTAATATTCCATTTATTATAACTACTTTTACTACCTACAATAAAGCTCTACGAGTGAAGAAATATAATTATGTATTAAGTGTTAAAGATTTATGTTCATCTGAAGAATCCCTTTAATTCATTTTAAATACACAAATTTTGTCTATTAATTAATAAAAATAAATAAATTCTTTCGGAATCAATCGGATCAATATTGCTTCCCTTTTCTAAAATACGATCTATCAGCGGCTTTTAAGTCTTCCACTTGCATAATTTGCAACAGGAATGCACAAAACATCCTTGCTATTTCCACCAGCCTACGGTAAACTTCAGTTTTCTTTCTCACTTTTGCACATTATTTGTTTTGATGTTTCAACTTCGTCGTAACTTTGCGTTTTACACTTGACACATACCTTACTGAATTGGCTCAGTCGCAAGTTCCGAGCGACACACCCTTGGATTTCTTGGCAAAAGCTTTTCGCTATCAACTTCTAGGCGAGCAAAATCATGTCATAATGGATTCCTACACAGCAGATTGTGCTTTAAAATGCTAAGGTGGCGGGCAGGGTACCTAGATTAATAGAGTTTGCGGGTAGTGCGTTCAGAGCAAATGGCGAGAGATTTAAAAGTAAGGATTGTACAAATTGCTTCAGAGAGGTGACACACAGCTGCAGACCTTCCCCATGACTGTTTTTTGGAGAAGTCAGTTGACAGTTCAAGAATCAAATTTAGCTGTATTAATTTCGTATAATAAAACAAAGAACTGATTCTTTAAAATGTAATAATGCAATCAATCATATTTACAATTCTTATCTGTGAATAAAATTAAACATTTTGAAACGGGAGTATCTTGATTTCGTAATAGGGTTTACTTTAGAGTTCAATAATAGCGTAACTTCCTATGTTTAGGAAAGGAGTTGTAACAGACAAGGATTTCAAGAGCTACCCGTACCCAAGCGGTAAGTGATAAATTATAGTTACATATAAATTTATTTCACATTATTGCTATAAAAAATATCTGAATGATGAACATGTAGTAATAAACTGTAAAGAACATAGTAAACGTAATTCAAATCTCTGTTTCTGATGGAGTCAATCTGGCAAACATATTTTCGTATGAAGTCACTATTGCCTTGCCACGCGCCGCTTCTGCTTAGGTGTGCACTTTCTGGAGAGCGGAGTGAAGGGGAGGTTCTCCGTGTTCGTTCATGCTTCCATGCAGGCGCAGTGCGACAGGCCTGGTGTAGGGCAAGACATACTAGATTCTTCCACGATGAAGATTTGTTTACTCCTTACATCGGATCTTTCATATAACGTCCATATTCGCGTCATACGTCAAAAACAATATCATCTTACGTGTTGCACGAGAACGTCATTTATAGAGTCCTGCAGGGTGTACAATAAACGTCAGGATAACGGGGGCGGCTCTAATGTGTAACGACTGAGAGAGCTGGTGTCACCTAACTAGTCTCACAACCAAACAAACGCAAAACTAAACACGACATACAAACCAAAGGGATGTATGTTTCTAAGAATTTAGCAGTGGAGGTACACTCCGATATTCTGGAACGACTTCCATTAACAGAACGCCTTAGGAGAAAAACGATGTGGCAAACGTCATCACATGGAACGTTTAATGGTCACGCATTGGCGAGTTAGCGGTTTACGCTCACTAGTTTCACCACGTCCAATACGTCCTTTTAATCCTAGAAAAAGCAAAAAAGAATGCTTTGAGACGGTATGCCTTTCTGTGTTCCCACGTGTCTGGCTGCCGTCTTTCGTCGCTCGTGCGCTGTGCACCGCTCTCGGGCCTCCACGCTACCGCCGCCGGGGCCAACGCATCGACCCCGGCCGGGACGCGGGGGCGGGCATGGGGGAGGGCGGGGAAGGAAGGGGCGGGGCCGGCGGGCCACTGGGCCACGAGAGCAGCGCGGGGCAGCGGTACCCGCGCGGCACGCGAGGCTGCCGCCGCCCCCGGTGCCTGCCCTCTGCGCGGCACGCCAGCCGAGCGGATTGCCTTTGCCCCCGACTGCCCCGGGCCTCCCCTGAGGCCACGCGGCTTGCTTTTACTTTCGGCGCCGCACACGGCAGAGCCCCGGCGCGTGGCCGCGAGGGCGAACGATGTGATGTTCATGGCGGAGGGTGACAAAGGAGTATGGCACTCTCCATGACTATAAGATAATATTCGATACTAGAGATGTTTTACACTTCACTGAGACGAAAAATGTCGAAAATCCTAAGTCGAATTTAATCAGTTTCTAGAGAATTATAGTGGCTGGATACTCTGTACGGTAGTTTTCGGTAGTTTCTCCGGTCAACAGGAGGCGAATGCCGAAGTAGTATCCTTACAAACGGTTCATGGATCGCGCGCGATCTTTCCTTCCTCTTCCTTGACCTATCCTCATCCCTTAATTACACCCACTTACACTTGCCTGAACTACACTATGACATAAGACGAGAACTTACGAGGGAACTTTCAATAGGTACAGTTCGAAATCTTTCCTCATTTTTTCTGTAGATTCACTACTTACATCTGCTGTAAAAAAATAACTGAAAGTTATTGAACACACTGCGTCACGCACTGGAAGTTATTGAAAAAAAAATACCGAAATTCTACACTTTTTAGGATGCAAATAGTTATTTCCGCGGGGTTTGTGCAGCCCTGCCTGGAGTTCCACTTCAGGGCAGCGAATCACTAAGCTTATGACATTGCCCACGCCCGTGACAAGCCCGCAATGCCGCGCGGCGCAGCGCCGAATCTTCCGGGCTCTAGTTCTTCGACATTAAGAAACAGGAACCACATGTGGTGCCGAAGTGTGCCCACGGCATGCAAGTATTTGCAAAACATTTTTATTTATTTTACGTCAAAAAACAGTTAAAACTGCGTATGACGTGCGTATGCGCCTGCGTATGACGTGGGAAAAGTGAATTGTGTGCACATTTTCAAAATTCTGTGATCCCTACACTAACCCATATACTAGTTGAATTTTGAATGAATGAAGAGAAAAAAACAAGCTCCCATGTAATAAAAATCGATTTTCAAGGACAAATAAGCAATAAATTTTGGGCTCTTATCCATGTTGTCCTTCGGAATAATACTTCCTGCCGCGACAGCATGGAAACGATAATTTGAATAACTATACTTCCCACAGAATTCTAGAAGACGTGCACAGATGAAGTTACATTTATGTCCGGAAGCAAAACAAGGGGCCATCTCAGCATTTGCTCAATGGATCAGGGAAAACCTCATCGGGATGGGGGTCGCTGACCCGGCAGCTGCGATACAATACTTGTTACATATTGTTTAGAATTATACAGTCCAATGGTAAGTAATACATTAAATATCACTGTTAAAATTAATGTTACTTTCCTTGTGATGCTCAGTATAGTCTCTCATTCTATAGAAACAGATGCAGCAGAAACGATTTAACTTGGGATTTAAACGTTTCTATAGAATTTAATCGTTTAATGTCATCTGGCAAGGTGTTGTAAAATAATGTACATGTATTGTAAGTGAATTTTTTGTAATGAGCTGTTGATACTGTCACCTGATGAATATGATTTCTACGTCGAGTGTTATAGTAATAGACATCGGCATTTTCTGAAAATATATTCCCGCCCTTAAGCAAGTCATTTTTGACAAAAACCACTCATTCGTAAACCAACAGACAAGGTAATGGTAAAATTCCTTGATTAATGAAGAGAGGCTTACAAGAATCACGTGGGTGGATTCGGTTATTATTCGTACAATTCGTTTTCGTAATCTAAAAATCTGGGAGCTATGAGATGTATTTCCCCTGAATATTATCCATATCTCAGGCGGGAATGAACATACGCGAAATCTACAGCAGAGCAGAATGAAGGCTGACTGAATTTGAAAGAATTCTGAACGCGTAGCATAATGAACTTAATTTTGTGTTCAATTCATTTAAATGGACGTTCCATTTAAGATTTAACTGAATTGAAAGACGTAAAAATTTTGTTGCCTTAACATCAGTCAGTGGTACACGGTTCATTTTCAATTGCACACAGAATGGTTTATTTGAAATGGTAAACTGCATTAAAACCGTTTTCTTTTCGTTTACTATTAATTTGTTATTTCGGAACCAATTTGAAACATCTGGTATTGTACTATTTACGGTTTATTTATTGCAAAGGATATTCGTATCATCCGAAAAGAGAACTGTTCTTCCGTTTCAAATCATCGAGGGCATATCGTTCACGTAAAGTAGGAACGGAATAGGGCCTAAAATCGATCCTTGAGGAACTCCACGTGCAATGGGCAAAGAGTCGGAAAGATGCGTACGTAATGTTCCATCATTCCAGTAAGGTATTTCCACTCTCTGAGATCGTTGTTTAATTTTCGAAGATAAACAATCATGGGCAATACCACGGATACTATATGAAGGTAATTTTGAAAGTAAAATGTCATGATCAATGACGTCAAAAGCTTATGAGAGATCTGAAAATAATCCAATAGGTGCCTCGTTTTGATCCAATGATGAGGCGATATTGTTTGCCAATTTTTGATATAGGCTCATCAATGTATGATGATTCAGTTGAATGCTTTTGTAGTACACCCCAACTAACAGCCATTTTGATCGTTATCCATGCTTGTCTCTTGGTGAATTAGCTCGGAAAAAGAAACAATATCTGTGTCTATCTTTGTTTCGTTCGGCAAGACTGCTGGGACTCCTGAGTCAATGATTGGTTGCTTTATATTATTATAAGCAATATTCTAATCATTGCCTTCGTGGCCGCTCAAAACTGCATCGCCGAATACGCCATTGCCAGCATGTGCTTAAGACGAAGCTCGATTTTTGCCGAAATGGCAGCGTTTTTAAAATTAAATCTAAATATATTAGAAATTTAAAAGAATAAAATTAATTAGATTAATAAACAATTTAATACGATAAAATTAATAATTTACTAAAAAAAATAATTTAATAAGTTAAGGTGCTTAGTAACTAATTGACGAAAAACAAAATAATCTACATATGTAGTATACCCGAATACAATGTTCTCCGAAATGAACTACTATTTTCCGCCCAGCGAAATGTCTGATGGAACCGATAAGTAGAGATCCTAGAGAGCAATGGCAGCACTATATGAGTCGTTCACTAAAAAATCAGGTCAGATTTAGATCTGAAATTATTGAAAGGTCCTTTGTTAGACATTGTTTGGCTGAGACGATTTCCTCCAGGTCGGAGAAAATACGCTGGCGGACGATAGGTCGGCGCCGGGCCTCGCCATTCAAAAGGAGAAGATCACCGCCACCTCCAGCGATATGCACTACACTTACGGCTACACAATGGGAGTTGACGTTCCAGGAATCACTAATCAATTAATCGAACGTTGTAAGTAGTCCAGAGTGTTTTTATACAACGCTTACGAAATGCTTACGATAAATTAGGAGATGTCTTGTAGTAAATTTTATGATTACGTATAAATTTAACTATATCTGATGATATATTTTTCATTTCATTTTAACATTGTAATAGCGTGTTTGAGAAAAAAACGCTTCAAATGTTTCCTGCTTTTTTATGAGGGAAGAATTCACAATTAACTGAACGATGTCAAAATTTATGATATGAGAAATGTTATACCGTTCAGTGTATTACAATGGAATGTTGAATTCGTAAACGTTGAGAATCACAGCATATTCTAAAGTTTTCACTCTCATCCTCGAAAAGATTGCAACCTTACATAGGTGTCTTTTTGCTTACTTACTACGTCCGGGGTCATTAAGTTTTGTCCATACCCTAAAAATGCTGGAAATATTGTAGATGGTTTTATATAGACTCCGAGCGTTGCCGGTAAATTTTGACTCCCATATTCGCCGCCACAGAGCACCACAACAACGGTCTCAGTAACATTTATCCATTACTTAAGGCGCTCCCGGGCTTGGTAAATATGAGATCTGATTAGGACGGGAATTGTTGAATGATTTAATTTTGCCAGTTACTTAACCAGGGTTCGTTTACATGTCACGAATCGGACGTGGCCACTGTGGATTTTTCCAACTTCAAAATCTCATGCGCTTCAGCCAGAATTCAAACCACGCTCTGGGGGTTGAGAGGCCAATAAACTAACCGTTCCCCCATTGAGATGCGGAAATTTAACACTTCTTTAAGGAAACATACAGATGTTCATGGAAATGAAAAAAAAACAACATGAAAATTGGAAAATGTTCCCCAGAACAATAGATTTACCAGCAACCGACCCAAGGCAATTACGCAAGGCAAGTCCTCTTAACAGGGCACGACTCTCGCTAATGTTTATTCGGTTTTGATGTTAATGAATCAAGTGAATAGAGCCGGGTCCATATATATTTTCCGTCAGGACGCTCCCTAATAAATGACGCCGTCCTGGGTAATGACCTGCGTAGGAAAGGTCTTCATTTGTTAACACAACTATCGATCGTTAGTTAAATTTATTTATTTTCTTGTTGATTAGTACATAGATAAGTAAAACGTTATGCTATACCTATGTTTAGGATGCTTACGTATTATGCTTAATGTAATACATGGGCGAATAAGTAAATCAAGGCATCTCTGTTAACGGTCAATTTCAGAGATTTTGTTTTCAGGAATACGTGGAAGGGAATTTGTTTTCAATTGGGGCATTGTGTAGAATTTCGACCGAGTTGAGTGCATTTAGTGTGAGGACTTTTGGAATAGAGAAATAGAAGTTGGAGGCGAGGTAGCTGATATAGTTGGCTATGGGTTCGATGGATAGTTCTTTGCATAGTACGTTGTTGGTGATAAACCAAGAGTCGTCGATAATTATCCTTAGGTATTGATTTTGGAAAATGTGTATTTTGTGAATGTTGGTTTTTGCGGCGTTAGTCCAGATGGGGCACGCGTATAAATGAAGGGGTCTTAAGATGGTTTTGTATATTATTACGGCTATGCTATATGCTAGTGAGGAATTTCTATTGATAACACTAGGGAAGACGATATTTACCTCCAGGAAGGCAGAGTGCGAAACGTACTCAATTTTCTATGTAGATTACGAATATCACAATAAAAACGTCACATCACGTCAGGGTTTTTAAATATACCGTACTTCATGCCATATCATACTGTATTATGCTAGTAATGCAAATATATTTATATTGCATCTGTAAGATACGAAGAATCAATACGCATAAAAAATATTTAAAAATAAAATATTCGTTCAGTTTAGCTATACCACTTTCATAAGATATCAACAAAATCAGGCTCTCGTGTTTTTTATACCCTCTGCATTCGAAGATTGCGTCTGGTGCTCAATTCCGAGTAGGTTTTAGTGGTCTTAATAGGCCATAGTGGATATTTTTGAAAACAAGTCACATGCACACTCATATTTCCCACTGCGCATCAGTCACCGAAAGGAATTAAATTAGTCCTTACCTTATTGCAAGTATACAAGTATACAACTGTTGGGATGGCAGATTCTGTGTCAGTTGGTGTCATGCGGAACTGTACCTGCAGTGCGAGTGAAGTTTGTCTGGTTTGCGTGTGCCTCAAATTTATTAAAACATTAATTACAGTTCGGTGGGTTTTATGAAGTCAAATTCGCCACATGATCTGTTGAAATGAATTTGTTTGATAAAATGCAAATCGTCATTTCACAGCGAAAGTGTGCGAATTGTCCCGATGACTTCTGTTAGGTTTCTGGAAGATTTACACCCAAAATTCAAAGGAAAAATATAAAATTACAAAACTTGCGTATTCTTTATACTTTGGCTGTCGTGTTTGTGATCAGGACAAATCGTGAGCTGCTTACCAGTGTATAGTCACCTGTACAACGGACCTTAGGTAGTGGTTGTATGGAAAACTCAAATCGTTGTCATTCGTTGTACCAATGTTTTGGAGAATACCAACAAACCATTTTAATGACAGCAACTTCCTCATGATAAAGATATTTGGCCTGTCCAGATCAATCATCCACGTAATTCTTCTGCTTTTCTGCCTGGGGTTTACGTGATGGTTATTGTCAAAACGTCCGTCCGTCCATCTCTTTGTCTGTCTGTCTGCTTGTCTGTCTGTCGTCTGTCTGTCCGTCTGTCTGTCTCCGTCTGTCTCTCCGTATGCCTATCCGTATGTCTATCCGTACGTCTCTCAGTCCGTCTGTCTGTCCGTCTGTCTGTCCGTCTGTCTGTCCGTCTGTCGTCTGTCCGTCTGTCCGTCTGTCCGTCTGTGTCTGTCCGTCTGTGTCTGTCCGTCTGTGTCTGTCCGTCTGTCTGTCCGTCTGTCTGTCCGTCTGTCTGTCCGTCTGTCTGTCCGTCTGTCTGTCCGTCTGTCTGTCCGTCTGTCTGTCCGTCTGTCTGTCCGTCTGTCTGTCCGTCTGTCTGTTCCGTCTGTCTGTCCGTCTGTCTGTCCGTCTGTCTGTCCGACTGTCTGTCCGTCTGTCCGTCCGTCTGTCCGTCCGTCTGTCTGTCCGTCTGTCTGTCCGTCTGTCTGTCCGTCTGTCTGTCCGCCTGTCTGTCCGTCTGTCTGTCCGTCTGTCTGTCCGTCTGTCTGTCCGTCTGTCAATCCGTCTGTCTCTCCGTCTATCTCTCCGTCTGACTCTCCGTCTGACTCTCCGTCTATCTCTCCGTCTTACTCTCCGTCTGACTCCGTCTGTCTGTCCGTCTGTCCGTTTGTTCGTTTGTCTCACCGTCCGTCTGCCCGTCTGTCTGTCCGTCCGCCTACCTGTCTGTCTTTTCGTCTGTCTCTCCGTCTGTGAGCACTACTAGCGTCTAAACCATAAGTAGGAGTTTTTCAAAATTTTAAAAATCTCCAGTCCATCCGACTCTACTTGAAACTTTGAAATTTGAAAAAACACTTTTTTTTACTTTACATGAAGCCCCCCTCGACAGTTTTCTGTAAACAGTTTTCTGTCAAAAATCCGCATTTTGAGAAACGTTCAAACTCTTGTTTCTCAAAATGTTCAAATGTTTCCAACGGATAGTGGTAATATCACTGTAATATGCCGTATATTTCTTTTTTTAAATTTTTTAAAATAAATGCACTTTTTCATCGATTTGTATAGATTATTGCATTTGTGAGTGGAAGTGTTTAAATGACTTTAGATGAAATTTTTCGAAATCTCAATAGATTCTTGTGAAAAAGATCTCAAATTTTGCATTTCCGGTAATGCTTAAACGCCATTTTCTTAAAAGCGGCTCCAAATTTTTAATGAAAAATGGCACTTAGGACGAAGTTTAACTCTTCTTTAATTTTCTTAATGTTCTCCAATTAGGAAACCGAAAAATTTAGAAAATGTCAAAAAATGTACTTTGGGCGGCGACAGATGGCAGCTGGGTAGATGATAGGACAAAATCGTAAAGCCAGTCCACACCAAGGAAATGAGAAAACTTTTCTAGGAGAAAGTCTGTGCCATTCCGTAGCACCACTAGTTTATTTTGTATAGTAGCGTCTGATGCAATGTTCTGTGGAAAGTCTGGGTTATGTCGATAAAGATACCTATGGTATGACGGCTTATTGTTTAATTGTGCCTCTTGTATGCTAGTGTGGATTATTGTGTTGAGATGAGTGAGAGCGTATTCAATTTCGGTGGGGCCGTTCCGTGTTTTGAAAAGGGGTATTTTGTACTTATGATTTTTTGAAATTGGTTCTAATTTATTCTGCCTGTGTTAGCGTTGGGTATTGGGTATATTGCGGTGCAATCGGTCGCGTGAATATTAGCACTGGGATATGTGGTCTTAAATTATTCGAATATTGGCGTAGAAAAAAGTTATGATGGTAATGCCAATGACGAGAATGTCTGGATTTTAAGTGAGTTTTTCACATCGGTAACGAACTTTTTGATAACATGAATTTTGAGTTCATTTATGAAGTTGCTGACGTTTGGGATATTAGCTATGTAAATGGGTGAAATTCTGTTAGCAAGGATTATCTGACCGATGCAATTTAGCCTGAGATATGAAAATCTATTGCTTGTAAGGCCTTCACTCACTTCGCCATGTTTGACGAACTTGTTTTGTGTGGAATTCTTGGCTGTCCGGGATTAGCCGCGTCATGGTCGATATACTGATGAGCAGTATAGCTCTGAAGAAGGCCACAGCAAGATGGTCGAAACGTCAGCTCCGTCGACCATGACGTGGCTAATCCCCGACAGCCAAGAATTCAACGATTCCGGCCGCGGAAGCCTACGACTCTTGTTTTGTGTGGGTACATTGGGAGGAGGATTGGGAAATTTCCCTTGAACGATTAATTTTCTTGTTTTCGACTTTACTTTCACTGTCACTGATACTGACTGACCTTTTGTTTGGTTGATGTGGGGCGGGAGGTAGTGGAGTCAGGTAGAACGAGTTGTGCTGATTGAAGGCTGGGTTTCCGATACCCTTGTCACTGAGTAGAGCTGACGTAGCTGCGTTCCTGGAGTCCAAAGAAATCAATTCTGAATGCCTTCTCCGTTGTTGTCTGCATTGAGTGTCTGTGTTGTCTCCGTTGTTGTCTGCAGTGTATAGGACTTGGCCAATTGCATGCCCTTTGATGGGTCTTTGGCATATGCCATAAAAATTTGCACTGTTTATTTATAACGAAACAGTAGGTTGAATAGCAGTTATAACAACTGGTGTATTTGTAGCACGTTGTCGGTTATGCGGAGCGCTAGAGAGCAGGTCCGCTCCGCTCGACGTCTCGTGCTGGAATACGTACTAGCGATCATGATCAGCCCGAATGGAGTCGAACGAATTTTTCTGTGTTCTTGTTGCCAACAAATGACGAGCAAATGCTTTCATAACTTTTTGTAGAATTTTTTCAAATACGATATTTTCTATTCTATGTACCACACGGTACACATTCAGACAAAGCAATCTCGTTTGTTCCGTTGCATGATGAACTGCACCCCAGAGCGAAGGCGAACGGCCTCGAGCGGAGGCTTTTGTATGCACACATTAATCCAATGAATTAGTTTGTTTTGTGTGTACGCAGATTTCGGTTGAAAGTGTTGTGGGGCCAGTTTTCATTTCCAGAGTGGCTCTTTCAGCTTGCCCATTAATCTACCATAATTCACCTTTTCCACCTATAACAGTAGGGAATGATTACTTCCAATCATAGAAAATGTTCCCTCGCTCTCCAACGTTCCTGATGTGCCTTGTCCAAAACAGGTTTTACTTGTGCCTCATAGCTCTTAATAGTCAAAATGCTCTTAATGATCTAAAAGTGGATGAATTCGAAAATCAGTTGCTATTGAAATGTGTTCATGTGAACGCGTACACACACACAATGCATGCTTAATCTTTTAAGGCAATAAAATATTGAAATGAATTTAATAAAATATTGAAACGAATTAGGTATAAGAGAGCTGATTGCGTAAATTACATTCTATATTATGTAGCAGTCAAGTGAATTCCCCATTAAAAACGTTTTCCACATGTATGGGAAAAATCATTGATTACCAAATCAGTGATTAGCTGAACTCGTGGCTCATTGCAAAGTTGCAAGCCTTTCACCACTGAGATCCGGATTCGATTCCCGTCGAATCTCATGTTAAATTTGTTCCAAAAAAACGAGTTCGGCTGCTTCACAAGGGCTAGTCCAACCCCTGTGAAGTGTCCTAAACCCTACCCCTATCCTTCTTCCTTCCTAATTCTGGCCGCTGGGTAGTGACGCAGGAGCGCGCGGTAGGAGGCGCGTACGAGGAGATGCTACCTGGCGGTCCTCTTGACAACAGACTACGACGAGACGCGACAATGTTAACGGAGGATTACTCCATAAAACAAGCGCAGTAATGGGAGGATTACTCCGAGAAGCGCAAAGCGCTCAACGCCCCCCAAGGGGCTTGGAGACGCGTTGTGTCGAAGTAGACGCAACAAATTAATATACATACATATATATATATATATATATATATATATATATATATATATATTGACGTTTTTGTAATGTTTAAATAAATTTAGGATAAATGACAATTATTCAGTACGAGATATATAATACTCGCTCTCTGACGTGAAATATTCCACTCAACTTCATTCTCAACTAAATTATTCTATTCTAAACTATACTAAACTCAACTATTATAGCAAATTTGAAAATGCATTGACTTTAACAATATTAAATAGTTATAATTTATACATTTCATTTATGCAAAGTTCCTTGTTACAGAGAAGAAAATAAATATAATAATAATAATAATAATTTATAACAATTTTATCCATGAATTTCCATGAATATCCATTCCATGAATTTCCAACTTAATTACTTCTAATTTTTATTCATATATGTATGTATCTTAAATCATGAGTTGTAATTTATAAGTAGTATTGACATTTTTGCCGGCAAAGATTTCAGTTGTAACGCGTTAAAAGAGTTAAACTGCAATTATTTTTAGTAAAGGTACGGGACTTCCGCTTCATAACACGATTGAGCAATTTTAACTTTGGAAGTGTGCCTTACGTCGGTGATCAAGAGAAGTGAAACATATCAAAGATGATTATTTTGCACGAAAACGATTAATCTGGTAAAATAGACTCGTTTATAAGCACTTTGCTCCTCTTATCTAAAAAATATCAATTTATGAGAAGTATAACTTTTCTTGAGTAAAAACGATTGTTTTTTAGAAGAACTGAGAGATGAAACTTTTGTTTAGAAACGCGCTTTTCCTTAATTACATTGCTTTTCGTGGCCCTAATTTTATCTTTATACTTGAACGGACTTTACCACGAGTCTGACATTTAATGTAACACACGCATTTACAAAATTCAAGCAAATGCTTCCTAATCGCAAGAATTCCCATGCATTGTGAAATGTAACTTCATTTTCTGTGCACGTCTTCTAGAATTCAGTGGGAAATACAATTATTCAAATTATCGTTTCCATGTTGTCGCGGCAGGAAGTAAGAGCCAAAATTTATTGCTTATTTATCCTTGAAAATAGATTTTATTACATGGGAGTTTTTTGTTTTTTTTTTTCTCCCTTTCAAAATTCAAAATTTATTGCTTATTTATTTTTGAAAATAATTTTCTACATGGGTACATGGGGTTTTTTTTTTCCCTTTCAAAATTCAAAATTTAAGTAGTATATGACTTAGTGTAGGGATCACAGAATTTTGAAAATGTGCACACAATTCACTTTTCCCCATAGCACGTCATACGCAGTTTTTAACTGTTTTTTGACGTAAAATAAATTTTAAAAAATGTTACAACCGAGATACAATATTTACTTCATCCCGAGAACTTAAATCTGTATGACTTTTGTGCGTTCGCAAAACTTCGTCATGTTTATAACGTGTGTTCGAAATTCTATACATCACATTCTTAACAATCCAAATAGCATCGTGGCTAAAAGTGCCTAGTCTCCGGCGCCTAATTGGTAGCTTCGCGCGAAGGAAAGTTGTCCTCTGCAAGGTCTCAGTGGCGCGTTCGTCAAGCTATTGTTGTGGAAAATAGCTCTGGGAGGTCGTAAATCTCCTGTCCTTAGTGCCGATAAAACAACGCTCCTGTGCAGCTCCTGTGGTCTCTTATGGGCGAGCAAAGCTCCGCAAACTGCTGTGATTGACAGCAAACGTTGAAAGGATACGCTGCAAGCCCATCCATCTCAACAACGTATATGACTGGTGGCATAAAATATAATTTTATTTATACTTTTATATCCATGGATTGAATAAGTTTTAGATATTATTCCTAATAATATTATAATTGTTATAATTAGCCAAATTTCTCTTTTTAACAACAAAAATATTGCACATGTGTATTAAATATAACTACTCCAGGATACAACCAGTTTTTCAAGCTCTAGGTACGGTAATATTGTTAAGTTTGACAATAGCTTTGCAAAATATGTGCTGTTATGTAGAAAATAAAACCACTGAATGCGCAACTTTTGGGGGAGTCTGAACAAACTCTTGTTTACATGTACGAAAGCATTTTTGCTACTCACATCCCTTTTTATCTACAGAAATCAATATACGAGTATATTTATAAACAGTAATCACTATATACAAAGGCTCTTTATATTTAACATCAATCCACTCTGAGACATGAAGTTTTTCATGTTTTACTTTTGCTCCACATAACTTTGAAAACTTTTCATTTTTGCTAAGAGATAAACATTAGATGACACTGTACAAAACTCTGATACAACCGAACTTGCTGGAAAATACCTCACCACCACTGTGTGACATATGTGAAGACTATCAGTTGAACATATTATTTTTTCTTGTTACAAATACGAACACATTGGAACTATGATTTTTAATCCAAATGAAAAAGATAAAATTCTGCACTCTGTCCCCTTTCAGAACCAGATTGTCAAATTTTGCGAAAAAAATAAATATCAGGATAGAAATATAATATTATGGTAAGCCCGCTCACGACTCTCAAGCTGATATGTTGTGATAATATTCTAATGATACTGAATGATTATGTTACGTAAGATAAATAATATGTGATGCCACACTATGTTATAATGACGGATTAAATGATAATTGCCTGTAAACGCCTGTTATAAGTCATTGTAATTGCTAAAAGCCTTAGTCGTTTATGCGACTAAAAATAAACAGAAACAACTTATAACTGATAAATGGTTTAACTAGTCTAAGTTGGGTATGAAGAGAGGGTAAGAGAATTTTCTCGCATGAGGTTAGAGGAGAGTGTCTGGAACTGATCGTTTGTACAAATGGTATGTCATTTCCGGAATAATTGTGATTTTCTGTCCTGCTTTTCTATAGGCAGAGAAAACATAGGGAGGAGCTCCATGACATCCTTTAAGATATATTGAGAGCTACCAAAATACACGAAGTGACAAAAGATGGCTCAAAACAATTTAGCTGTCAACCATTTCACGCGAGTGAGAATGGCATTCTTCAAGGAACTTCAAAAACAATTATTTTCGTTTATTTATTATTATAATATCATATTTACAAATATAAATACGACGGTTCCGCTATCTATTTATCAAATTAGATGCTGCTATGTTTGTATTTATATTCGTATTTTCACAACAGAGCTCCAGCTGCATTAACAAACAATATGAAGAGATTTGGTTAAAATACCAGAGACTTTTTCAATGAATCGTGGAAGATTGTGATGTACTGAAAACTTCTAAATCTTCACTAATGAAATTTTAAATTTACTCAAATATCACAAATATTTAATGTCCTTGAAGTAAGTACGATTACTACAAAACGCAGTACATCCAAATTATTGAACAATTAATAAAATTAAAAAATGGTGTGACATTTGGAAAAATAAATAATACGTTCAAGTTCTGGTGGTTAAAATAAATCAATAAACGTTAATAAAAGGGAGTAAACATGTTTTGCTACGCATTGTACTTTGCCACAATTTGAACCAAGATGCAAAGTAGTGAATTTCGAAATCAGTAGCGCCTCTGGTGTCCTAGGGTGTCGCATATGGGATGTGTGGAACAAAAACCGTATATTTAACATTGTTTCCGAAACAAACGCTTACAAGGTTAACTTTTGAATTGTCTCACAATTTACATTTCCACTTGTAGCAGATATATTCTTGGGTCCATTGTTTCAAAATTTATATAAAACATCTTCATATATTAGGCAATTAGAGAAATCATCATATATATTAGGAAATTAGAGAAATGTAGTATATGTAATGATTTGTGTACTAGTAGAGACATAACAGCATGTACTTTCACATATTATTTGTAACGATTACGCAACGTCATAATATTGCAATGTGTATTTTACGTACAATTCAGCTTCGAAACTTCTTCTCACCAAACAAAGTGCAGGAGATTCTAAAAGTTAACATATTTTGTCTTTGGAAATTCTTGAAAAGTGAAAATGGCACTTCCGTCATTTAATTCGGTATACTGAGACTAGTTTAAAGGACAATATTTGCCCAGACTGGGATTTTAATTCAAGCACTTAATGTTTGGAGGTCAGAGACCCACAGTAGTGGGTAAGCGTGGACAGCCTGCATATCCTTCGTGGGCTGCAATTGTGGCAAAGCTAAAAAAATTAAGTGTTGAGGGAGATGTTTGAAGTTTTTTTTCCTTGTATTGAAGTCCTTCATTCACACTTCTGCCATTTGTTGGTGGAAACCTCTTCTGTAAGAAATGCTGCTGGAAGGTAGATCTATCTGCAATTCTTCGGAGAGCATTAACTCAAAATTCGTATTGTTTTAGTTGTGCCACTACTGCAGCTCACAAGCGATATACAGTTAAGATATAATAATTCTTAATGATCCCGTGGTTCTAATACCCAAGATGAAAAAATGTCACGCTGTAACTCGAAATTACGCTGAACTACTAACAATAAAAACCTTGCAATGATTTAAATATCATATATTGAGAAACAGATTGCATTAAGAACTAGTGGTTCTACAGAATGGCACAAACTTTCTCCTAGTAAAGTTTTCTAATTTCCCGACGACTGGCTTTACGGTCTTGCCCCCATCCTGTTGCCAGCTGCCATCTATCGCTGCCCAAAGTACATTTTTTAACATTTCCTCAATTTTGAGATTTCCTAACGTAAATATTCACGATGTGACAAACAAGTAAAAATATTACATTTTTGTAATTTTTGAAAAAACAAAAGAAAAAAGCAATATGGCGTTTATTTCATCTTACAGAGTACATTTAACATTACACCTACCAAAAGGTTTTAAAAACATGGAGTAGTTTTTGAGAAAATTTTGAAAATTCATGTAAAGTATCCCCAAATTTTGAAGAAAGTGTTTCAAAATCGCAGCGCCTGGAGTCAAGTCAGATCGCCCGAGGAATATCCATTTTGGAAAAAATATACGTATTGTTTAGACACTAGTGTTCATAGACGGACAGACAGACAGACATTTAAAAAATAACACTTTTTTGGATCAGGGGACCCCAAAATGTGTATTTCCGTTGAAATCTCGATATAGATTTTCCGCCATATTACATAACTTTCTTGTAAAGTAAAAATTTCTAGCTCCGGTATTAAAGATGTACTTGATCCGATGACAATCTTGCGTCTCCCATATGCTCGCTACAATGATGCACCCTCCGATTCAGACTCCGGCATGCTTTGAACTGAGCCAACCTTTAGCAATCCCGCTTCACAAAAGAGAGTCATAAACCCATTCTTCTCCGACTGCCTGAGTTCCACGTTACTTGAGACAAGGTCTTCTCAAAAGACGAATGAATTTCAAAACAACGTGCAAGACCAGCTAAAAACATTAGTTTTTTCCAGAGCACGACAGCTCAACCGATTAGCCCCACACGTGGTGCTTAAGAACGGAGACTTCCAAGGATTGAAAGAAAGGGAATCGGGAGAAACCCATCACGCGTCCTTACAACGAGGCCACGCAAGAGAGGGCGGACTCGGCGCCGAATCACAACACAGAAGTGGCCGAAGGTTCTAAGCAGATTTCCCACCATCAAATCACAAGTCGATTCTAGCAGTGTGTTCTCAAACGTCTATCATGCCGACGAATCGGAAATCTTAACAACGGGAAGGTTCCAGAAGCTCCGCACTGAAGAGCATCGTAGTAAGGAGAACATTTTTGGGAGCCAGGGTCCGAAGGTGACGGGCGATCATGATGCCACGTAAGTCAGATGTCAGAGAAAACCGCGCCATTACAGGCAACTAGCGGAACCAGGCAGACGTTGTTCTGCCCTTCATCTCCCTCTTCCTCCTTCCCTCTCCGTTTCTCTCTCCGTTTCTCTCCGTCTCTCTCACCGTCTCTCTCTCAGTCTCCCTCTTTCCCTCCTTTCTCTTTTGTCCTCTCCCTCCCTCTCTCTTTATCCGCCTCTCTCCGCTCTCTCTCCGTCTCTCTGTCGCTCTCCGTCTCTCTCTTTCTCTCCGTCTCTCTGTGTCTGTCCCTCTCTCTCTCTCTCTCTCTCTCTTTTATTCACATTTAGTTGCAGATTATCCATATATCTGAGCAGGTGGGGTAATATCGAGAAGCGCAGGACCAGCAAATATGTAATAGAATGTGGAAGAATATCTCATCTTGTAGGTTACAGTATGAGAAATGTTTCTTTAAGCCTTAGGCGTCAAAGTTTTAGTTTTTAACGCCCTAGAACTCTTCGTTTAGTAGTTATTTAACGATATAGGTTTTTAAAAAAAATGCTGCCAAGTGTTGCGGGTTGCATTTGATATGAACATGTAGTTTTGTTCTAGTCGGCGCCATCTAGTAGAGTCACAACAAAATTAACAGCACATAAACCATCTGGGTGAAAAACACATAGATTTGCCAACTTTCATGGAGATCGGTCACACGGTGTCAGAGTTAACCGTTATCTTATATACCAACATCCATTTAGATATATTGTAACATTAATTAAGTGTTAAGGTTAATTAATTGACCAACACAAGAAAGGAAGACAAAAACGTTACATTACACACTAATGTTAGTCTGGGCGTTGAAATTACTCAGTGCTAAGTTGTGACTCTACTCTTCAAATCTCATGTGACAACTCGGGTGTTGCCAGTGCGACACTATCATAATGACGTATTGCATTTGACATACGTGAGACGCCAACACGCGTCGCGATCAAATTCCACTCTCCAAGCCATCGACACGCAAGCGACAACGTACGGCCGCCTATGCCAGACTGACGAGGGTCTTCCACCTATCCAACAGATCAGTGGACGCTCATCCGGGTAATTTGTCATCGCCAGAGAACAAAAGGTTAAGCGTGCCATTAAATAACATCCGCATTGTTGTTGATGTACATAATATATGAGCAGAATTTGAGGTAATGAGTTATTTTGTGAATGGTGGATCCATAAGAAGAAGAAACACTGATTAAAATACAAGAACCAAACCTGATCATGTAAATACCGATTTACTAAGGTCAACGGACCTTAGGATAAGTTAAATCTGTTGTTTTTTTATTTTAGTTAAAATTATTTTTAAAATAAACTGCACATTGACTCTTCAGACAATGCCACTTCAAAAATTAATCTGTGTGTGGTGTGCATAATTTAACCTTCACTCTTCCCCACATCTGCAACCCAGAGCTACCCTGCACGACCCCCTTATAAATTTGGGCATCCTCCAGACACACGATGCTTGGCCAGGCATTACCGGGGTCGCCACACGAACTTGGCAGTCATACTGCTAAAAGGTTCCCAAATTTCGAATATTTTATTGATAATGGACAGATACCTTACGCATAACTTTGCTTATTTCGAACAAAAAATATAAAGAAAAAAATGTGTAAAGAAAACTTTTTTGTGAAAACTTATCTACAGACGAATATTTTGGGCAAATGGACATAATTTTTTTCAAAATTATGGAAAATGCCTAACGGTTTGATTATTCCCTTCGCATTATAACACTATCTCTTCGCTGTATGCGAGAACGTAAAAAAAGAGTCGAGTTCGGATCACGCAAAAATACACACATTATGATGAGTTTTACGATCCAAAACGTTTGGAACAGGTGGCCATTGTTTCGCGGTCTTCGATTTCGGTCGACCTCAATTTTCAGATATAATGCAATCTGAAATATCTAGAAATCTATCTTTGATACCGAAAGTATATGATCTTCCCAATTAACAGAGCTTCGGTAGCGGGCACGAAACAACGCAGGGTCAGCTAGGGAGTACAGTATAGATGGCTTGTAAATGCATATATTATGTCAGAACCTCTTTCAAAAACGTCTCTCATGTTAATTATATTATTTCCAAACAAGTTTACAACAGCGAAGAATTGTGATTTTTTTTATAGAAAAACTCGTATTATGGGTCCCTTATACCAAAATCGTTGATAATTATTGCTCCTGAATGTACGAAATTACTTTCTCTAATATGTTGCATGGTCAGAATGCACGTTTAGTGGGCCCTTCATACCGAAAAACTGCTTTACGGCAGAACGTTTTTCTCCCCGTCCTTATGTGGTCAACAGTAGCGTGCAAACAGACTTTTTCTCCAAAATTGATATTCTTCGATCACTCAAGTAGAATTCGAAATTGTGCGAATTTCAAATGGATATTTTGATTTTTAGGGGTATTTTACATGACGCCTCAATATCATTTTCCAAAGCTTTTCTCGACAATGGCTTCAAAATGTTTGAATTTGTTATAAGCAAAGCTCGCTTATAAAAATTGTGTAGGTCCGTTTTCATTAAATTCTCTGAATTTTTGAAAATAGCAAAAGTTGAAACAAGAGTTTTACTACAGCTATAATTAAAGATACAGCTTTCTCCTAATAAAATTTGTTCTTCAAAGTTAGATAGTTATGGTCAAATACAATTTCAAAAAAAGTTGTTTTACCCTAATTATGCGTGAAAAGGAGAAGAAGTTAAAAACGAGATTTTCTCACAAAAGGCTCCAATTTTTTCCACAAACAGACCGAAGACAGCTTATAAAAACACGTATGTTCCATTATTGGTGAACTCTCTGTACTTTCGAAAGATTCAGAAGTTAAAAATATTTACGCCGCCTTCTTACAGCTACAATATTGAAGATAGATATTGTTTTTAATGAAATATTTTCTTTAAAATAAAATATTGAAATAATGACATGCAAAATCTCTGAATGTTCAAAAATTGCAAATGAAAATGTTCAACTTTCCTTTAAAGTGTCAAGAAATAACATGTTTTATCTACGTTAAGAGTAAAATGAATAGTGTGCTAAACGTAAAAAAACGAAATCACACGGAGAAAAATAATGTTTGCTAGTAAGAAACACTTTTGAAGCTTCAAAATATTTTATAATATGGCGTAGTCGTAAATAATGCGAGAAAGTATGTGCTATTGTAGCACCACAGCTCAATTTTAATGTCAAATTATATTTGCACTCACGATGTGTTGTTTTTCTTCTAGTACGTTATACTCTCCTTATTACTCCTTGGGAGTCTTATTTAAACTGTTATGTCAATGCATAAAAAGGTTTACAAAGTGGTGTGTTATTCTTTCCACAAGCAAGAAAGAGTTACAATGCATCAATAACCGGTCAATACACTCTTGAATACGTGAAAAGTAGCTATTTCTTGCCCCATTCTCAGAGACTTACATGATCTTAATCTTAAGCGCAGTCACGCAATACTCTCATAGTAGGCACGTAAGTCACACTCCATTCTAAAGTTCTAGACTCTCATGATTTGAGGCAAACGTGAGCGTTCAAGCAGCGCAAATGCTAAACCTTTTTCCACCATGTGCGCAACGGCATCGAGGTGCGACCGATCTTCGCCCGGTAGATATCATTGCTGAAAATTCTCTTTCATTTTTACTTTCACGTCAACGTAGTACAGATAACATACTGCAATGCTACAGAACTATTTCTTAACGACGATGAGTTGAAATTCTACTACTGCACCCGTGCAAATGCTCTCATAAACTTTATTAGAATACGAACTGCAACCGCTGACCTATTTTCCGCCCACTCGCGGCGCTTTACCTGTCCGCGGAATCTGGTGTGGACGCCGACGCGGGTCGTCGTGCCCTGGCATCGCTTAGCCAGCAGCACAGTCCCACTCGCGATTTCCAGTCTATGTCGAATCGGGGCGGGTTTTATATCGAGTCTATTTTATATTGCTCGGCCTGTGAAATGCAGGGTGAACCTACTCACTTAGAAATGATTCCATTAATCTAATAGACAGGATCACATATATTCTGTCCGCAACTGCGCGTCGCCCGCAATACGCACGGACTCGCGTGTTTACATTTGCTTCTGGTTCGTTGTGCCGGGCCGGAGCGGCTGGGCGCGCCACCGCGTCGTCTGGAGGTTATTGGCCTCTCCCAGGAGCGAAGTCTCCTCTGTTGGACGCGATCTGCCCGTCTCCCTGTTCTCCCTGGCTCCCAGGTCGCGTTTTCGTCCTCTGACAACGCCGTCGTCCTCATGGATGCCTGCCTGTCATGCGATCTTCTCTCACCATTACATAGTCCGTTACAGCATCATTACATAGTCCGTTTGTTCACAATCAGATCTCTCTTACGCTCCAAAGACCTAACAATACTCGTTTTTTTCATAGTCGTTCGCACGACTCTAGCGCCGTTGAATTCTTGCGCTGTAACAAGCCTGTCTCCCTCGAGCCCTAGCGGCAGTCTCGTTGCATCTCGTGCACTGTCGCACGTCGGTCTTCCTCAAGCACTTGCATCATTCTCCGCTTGCCTCCCCGCTCTCGCTCTTTCATCGCCTTCCTCAGCTCCCCCTTCCCCCACGGGAGGATATACCAAGCACTACACCCACGGGACCCATGAGCTAAGTAGTGCATCTGCGCTTAAGAAACATGAAATAGTCACTGGCTCTTGACCACGGTAGTGAATCTGCGTCGATCGCCTACACCAGCTGCGCGCCCTGCCACGGCGCGGGGCGGGGCGGGGCGGGGCGGCGCGGCGCTTGTCCCAACTCCCAGCTTCAATCTACGGCGCATCAAATAGTAAAGCCCGGCAGCCTCCTGGAGGCCAAGAGGCGGCTCTGGCTCCGGCGGCCACCACACGAGCGCGCAGGGGACCAAGTTCCCCGATTGCCAACGACGCAACGTAACTGAATACGTGAGCAACGGCCAAGTTAGCACTTAGCGTTGCGCAAGTCCACTCGCACCACGGACTAAAAAGGGATAACATCTGTCCGCTGAAGCGAATTGTCCGTAATACAGACACTACGGTTCCTTTAGTATATTTAGGGCTATTATAAACAATATTACGAAAGACTGACGAAGAAATACATAAATATTCTAATCATACGTCTCCATCTCACCTGTTCCTGCAAAATACTTTTCCACTCTCAATATCAAACTCTCCTTACAATTCCACTCTCAAATACAATTTAAGTAACGTATTTACTTTAAGATCCACTTGATTGTATTCGATGCTTCAATAATCCGTTAAATGAATTCCGTTGAGCCGATCTAATAGTGTACCTTTTATTTCAATAGTGCTACAACGCGGTGAACAAGTACCTTTACAATATGCCTCCAATCAATTTCCTGTGCCTTTATCCACTATCCTGTGTCTTTCATCATTCTTACTTCATTCCCAATGATCTGGAGCCGCCTTATTCGATATTCTCCCCGTCTTTCTCTAACAAGAATAGTACCATTGACTAAATGATTAGACATCCTTTTTTTAACACAACTGAATAAGAAACAAACACGTTAGAACTTAACTTTTCGCAAGTGAGCAAGGATCATAAAATCCTACCCTTTCCTCTAAATAAAAATTTTATAAAATTGTTGTGAGAATTTTATTGAATGAGTTCATTCACTTAAAACAAGCTTGTCAAAATGAGCCCTTACGAGCTTATTTCCCGCCTCAGGAAGCCTGCGCCACTTCTCCTGACTCTGCTCTCATTTCCCCTCCAAACGCAGAAAAGAGTGTATGTATTTACTTAGTCAAAAACAGTCAAAAACGCTATGTGACGTATGGGGAAGAAAATCATCTGCACACGCTATAAGTGCACGCTATAGCAGGGAAGATACGCAAACACAAACGCGCTCGAGTGGTTGCTTCGTGTAAAAGGAAGTTTTCTAGAAAACAATAGAGATTTGAATTGTTTATAATGTATCTACTTCATTACTTATTACTTTATTTCATACATGCTTATTTTATTTTTAAAGTTTCCCTTATTCAATCATTTTTGTCAAGGAGCAGGAATAGGTCTGAATGGAAAATCCTTTGCCTGTTTTTTGGGTATATTTGGGGTATACTTTATTCAATTATTGATATTTGTTGTGGAAAACAATGATCTGAAATTAATTAACAAGTCTTTATGTGGCATATCTCCTCTAGTAAAACATCATCATAGTTTTATTACATTTCTCTTACGGGCGGACAGCTCTTGTAAACATCTTTGTTTCTGGCCTGAACGTAGGAACTTAATACAATTATTGCATTCTTAAGTAAATGTAAATACGAATAAAATACTTTCGATTCAAAATTTTTAATTTTACCCTCAATTGATAAGTTCTAATATTAGTGATGTACTTCATTGTAATGGATAATTTATTTGCTTTAGTAGAGTAAATGGAAATTAATATCTCTAAATGTGTGGCAAAACTGTCAACTGTCTTCTTTAAAAGACTGTCATGGTATCCAGTGACATCCCGGCACCTCGGAGAAATTTGTACCATACTTTTAAATTTCTCGGCAATTACTCTGGAAGCAGTTCCCTCGAACTCTAGAAACCTAGACACCTAACCTGCGACCCTGACATGTCTGACCTACGCCAAAAGCAGACATAAGATCCGCTAAGTCCAAGGCAGTGTTGCTAATATTTTGATCAATACTTTGGTAACAAGGGTTGGCCGGAGTGTCTCCCGGACAGTTAGAACTCCATTGACTGTGCCAGCGGTATTCTTTGTTATGTAGATTTGTGGATTTGTAGATGAGTAGATTTTGTTGGAACAATAGCATACTGAGTTCGAGGTTTCTGATCTATTCTAGGTCTCGCAGTGATTTCGCCCGTATTCGTTCGCCCACCTCTCATCGCAGCAATTTCTATTGCACCTGCCCATCCCATGCTGAGTAATATCAAACCGCAAGAGAAGTTTCCCTCATTAGTGAAGTTTCCCTATGCGCGGAAATAATTTCTCCTCTTCCTAGAGGTGATCCTTATTGTCGCATGAAACGGACACCTCAAAAAAGTCCACCCCATGAGTTGTAAAATTCTCTCAATACTAACCTTCAAGGTGGAGATGCCGAAACCACTCAACACTTCCAAGAGCAGTGACAGTCGCCCATGTTTTCACCAAGCTACTACCTCTTAAATCGGATCTTAATTCATCTAACTACTATTACTTTAAAAGCTCGGCGCGCTCATCCTCATTAACGGAGAAAACTAGATGTGTGATCCTGTTGTGAGAGTGTAGTCTCAACGGTCTAAAGGTGACAAGGTTGGAATGGCACAAGGAAAAATATTATTATAATATTAAAATATAATAAAATAGAATTATATATTCATTTATTTATTTATTTATTTTACGTCAAAAACAGTTAAAACTGCGTATGACGTGATCATAATCATATTTTATAGAATTCCTAACGCCAGAAAACTGCGAGCAAAGGTTGATAGAGAAACGCTCCATTCAATATCCCGGAGTGATGCAAGGGACCGTCTCAGCCTTCCCGCAGTAAATTAAAAGAGACTGGAGGAAAAATCTGAATGAGTTAAGAGTCATTTTCTCAGACGAGTCTAACGTTTCAATTGTCATACTTATCATTCGCAAATAGAATACCATACCAAGACGAATCGAAATGAATCATCGAATCGAAATGAAAAGTAATTGCTATAATCGCACTGAGTTACGTAAGGACATCTTAGTTAATTAATTTCTAAATATAATCTGTCTCATCCAGTAATATTTTAAAATTATCACCCGCCCACGTTACGGATCCTACAATTTTCATGTCCCTTTTTGATAAAAACAGAGCGATCTTAACCAACAGGTTAAGTCATATCCGACACTTGACGTGGGGATTTGAGGGACCCGGCTGTTTAGAAAAACTAAAGAAATTCCGCACTATTTGTAATTGCAATTTTTAAAATTTTCCACAATTTTTTAAAAATTGAACAAATAATTTGGAACCGTTTTGAATATTTTATAAATTAAATTAACTTCAAACACAATTTATGCAAAAACGTCTTTTTTCAAAAAATGTTTTTTTAATAACCAAACTTTTAGAATACTTTTTTCCGATTTTTCCCAAAGTTAATTGTTTGAAATTTTCAAATTTTAAAAAATACAAAAGATACGATGAAAATCTTTGAAGAACAAAACTCGGAGCGTGTTTTAGAAGTTAATTATCCTTTTTGATCGATAATATATGAAGTAACTCTATAGATTTTTTTATTATATATCAACTACCCACAAAAGGAGGATTTTGATTTCATGTGTTTCCGGAAGTAATTTACTACATATTGAAACAATATTTATTCGTGTTCTCGTTACCAGGACTCGACAATAAAAGTTTCTCTCTCGAAAAGTGCCGATTTTTGCCACAAGATTACATACTTCCTCTTTACTACGCATATAGAAAGATGAGAAAGTAAAAAGCCAAAGTTGAAATGTAGTAGGCTTTACATTGTTGCATTGATATACAAATATATTTATCAGAGTTTTCTTATATACAGCTTACGGGTAAATTCACGAATTAGCCAATTTTTCGCTGTATGAATGTCGAGCGGGTTGTATGAGCGGGTTGTTTTGGACATCAACTGGCTAATGTTGATACTAGCCAATGGTGCTGGCTTAGGTACGGCGATTGTTAAACTGTGAAACGTTTTGTGTGTTTGCGAGAAGTATTTTAAAATACAAATGCTGTGGAAATTATGCGTTTCTTAGACCTAAGGAAATTTTATATAAATCTCGAAGGCCGAAGGCCGAAGCCCGGAGCCTCGTCACATCAACCTCAAAATGCTTATCAATTCATCAACTGAGTAATAGATTAGGTTGGGTTAGGTTATGTGATACTGTGTAAATATAAATTTACAACAGGTACGTGGAATTCCAAACTACATATCTTGTCTCTTATTTTTCTTAGAAAATTTCCAGCATCTATCTGATGCTTTTTTATCACGAAATGTGAACTGTTTCTTCTCACTGTAACTTTCTTAATCTATTCTATACACATCGTGATAGTAATGTCCAATTCTTGCAGCTAAAGCCAGTTGTATGCTTCGAGGCCCTTCCTTCCTTATACTTATCTACCCATTTTGGTTAATATGCGAATTAACCGGTTAACTCACGAATAATTACATTTGTACGTATCTGTGACAAACATACCATAAAATAAAATGGATACAGTAACTCATCGAGAACTAAAAATCTCGAAAGACTTTGGATTGCTACGGTAATCAATTAAATTATTAACAAGGAGATTTAAAAAAAAAACTGTTGCAGCTTTTTCGCAGCTTACGTATCTTAATCATATTTTGGGCATTAAGCGTATTGACTCGCAGTTGTTGTGGCAGTCAGTAATAGCTTTCGGCCAGGAGCTCGCTGCCGAGGTTCCCAGATGGTCATTCATCCAGGAATTCGTGGTGTCTCGAGTTGCTTAACTTATATGCCATCGAAGCGTAAGTAGGCAATTCGGCTAACGGCGACGGCGTTTATTAACGATAAGTCGTTTATTATTCCCCGAATTTATTGAATGGACAACAAATAATTAATTAGTTTGAAAACTGAATCCCATTACATTAAAAACTAGTTTACGTAGACAAGTACCAGAAACGGTTCACCTCCTTTAATTCTACGAAATTCTGAGAAGGAGATCCGAGAAGAGTAGGATTGAAAGTGGCTCTATCTAGAATCTCCTTCCGCGACTCACTAGCGTTGCTCACAATGAGAGACCAAGGTCTGGAAGCGCAGGGCGCAGGCTTAATAGGTTCACGTATTTATATTAACATATAACGTTTGTTTCAGAGAAAATTTATGTTTTGAGAGAAAATTTTTATTGCAAAAATTGAAATGTACATAATACTCAGAATGGGGCTGGGAGAACATGTGCTTCAAACTACATCGAATTATATGAAAATTCTGATTATACGGTCCATTGTGAGAGAATGTATATATTACAAATCTCATTTAACTTTATGAAACACTTGGAATGGAGACGGCGAAACTATTTCGCAAGTCGTTCTCGAGGAATCCTTACATTGCTAACCGCTTTAATTTTACGAGATAACTTGCAGAGAGATTGGAAGATGAGGCATTGCGAGAAGTTTTGACATAGTATTCCCCCTTGGCATCGCCCTGGCGCTGTTTCGCCAGTCGTCAGTGCTTCTTAATTAGACGAAATACTTGGAACGGGAAATACTCCGGAAAAGAACGGTATTGAAAGACGCTTCGGCATAGTATTGCCTTGGGCGTCGCCACTGTGGAAGGTGGAAGAAAGAGGGTCGGGAGAATAGAAGCCGAGATCTAAAACTAGATTCAATTGCATTAAAACGTGCTTTAAAACGGACCTTCCTTTTGTATTGCTGACCGCTAATTTGGCGCAACGCTTAGGACGAAGTGGAAGCGGCCTGGCATTGAACGAGGCTTCGGAGAGTATTCCCCACTGGCGTCCCTCCCCCCGGCGCCGGTCACTATGGGAGAGCCGAGGTGGGGGCGGCGGCCGCGGCCCGGGCATCGATCGCGCACGCGCCCCGGGCGCCCGCCCCTGCGCCATCTCCAAGGCCACCACGCGCCACCCGGCCTGCCCACTACACAATGAGCGCATCGTTGCCAAAGCATTCACACTATTACTACATTCAAGCTCACATTTCTTATTTCCTTATTATTTCAAAAATATTTATGATGGGTGATCCCAACTGAAATTATTCCTTCAAACACTTTTAGAGTCGCCTCTGCATTCACGCAACTAAAGGAAAGGGGGCCCAATTACGTTCTGAAAGAAAAGTCAATCTCGCTTAATTATGTTATGTTTAACCTTACGTTGGATCCGCACTTATGTTTAACCCTTCGTTGAAATAGATGTACGTTTTGATTCTACGGTCCGTTCTGAGAGAATGTACCGGGAATGCACTGGGAATGGAGGCGGCAATGTCTTTTGGCAGTTGAAAATCTTACCGCTGAAGATCTTACGATTCCGGTTTCAGCCATGGATTTTGCAGTGTGATGTTGGCCTGCCTCGGTAGGGCAGTGTAGGGAAGGGTCTTCAAGCAGTGTCAAGTACGCGTTGCCGAAGGCTGCGTGCCTTTCACAATGTGATTGTGGCGATGTGGCTGGCTTATCATACCACACCGTACCACAATTGAATCATCATCCCATTCGTTCAACTCCTCCTTAATTACTCTTCATGACCACATCTTCCAACGTCCATCTAGTGGAAGGCAATGACAAACTCCCCCCACGATCACAGCCACAAGAAGTGCGAAGGTATAAAGGCATGCCGCCTCGTTCGCCAACGCTCTATAGTCAGTCGATCCATAGGACCCCTCGCCATTATCATCAGTGGCTGTGTAATGACCTGTGTGGACACGCTTATTTTCTACCACCACCTTGTAGCGAGCGGTATCGCTACACCAATTATAATTATGTTAGAGGCTTCATTTAGACTTGAGATTATTTTAAAGCCGCAAATCTGAAACATGTGACAACTGGATATTTTTACTTCCCTTTACAAAGAAAGCGTACAAAGTATATTTTTACGTCCTTAAATTTGTCGTTAGTGATCTAAAAATTCTACAAATCAATCTAAAAATACCACAAATTAATTATTTCAAGTTCATTTACTTCTCGTTTAAAAGAAAGTGTGTCAAAATTTCAAACTGGGGTTTCGAGAAATATTACATGAAAAGGTATCTTTGAATTTTGTTTTGAATATTTAAATTCCGGATGCCATCTTGTCAAACTCCTTTGGAAAAGAAGCCAACATCGTGTATACTTTTCGTGTTATTCAATAATCCGGAATTGTAATAATTTAAAATTCATTCCACAATTTCGTACACTTTTTTAATTTTTTTTAATTTGCATTACATTCAGTAGTGAAAGTCAATACACATTTTCACTTCAGAAAATTCAGAACCGATTAGTACAACTACCACATATCTGTTCATCACAAAATACTACATTACTCCTGATGTGAGCGAAACACCGGAAAAAGGAAATCATTAGACAAAATACCGCAAACGAAACCATCATAAATAGCCCTCACAACGTGACTCCCTGACAAATTTCCGAGAGTTTGTGGGCGTGTCGTACAGTTGACAGCCCCATCTAACCCACTTCCGCAAATCTGATTAACTTGATGAATGTGAGGGCGTCGCCTCGGGGGCGGTCAATTTGCTACATGCCTGCGTCGCAGGTTTTGCCTCGGGAGGCGTCAGAATCCAAATCTCAACAGGCGAGTACCGCAGCCTACCGCAGTACCGCAGTATCGCACTACCGCGAGTACCGCAGCGAATGCACAACTCAAGGTTCGTGACCGGGTGTAGGGGGTCTTTTGACGCAACGCCGGCTAAATAGCTGGATGGTTGGTGTTCCACTGTGTGAATGAGAAATCTGCACGTTGACTACTTAAGTGGTTTACATGCTTTCTCCGATCAATTCCAGCGTAGACCGGAGAAAAAACTTCAACAACGAGCTCGAGCCTTACATTCCCATCATGTTTTGTTTCAATTATGAAGGTTCACTTTCGCGTTACCGCCTAAGAACAGAGATTTATCCTTGTACGAATATCGATTATTGGAACATTTGTCATCCCGTGAAGATGCTCTCTGGGGTTTCAGTTGACAACCATTTATCTTCCTCTAAGGTTTCAGTTTATATCGCTTACTCTCTGGATCTGAATGTGAATTTGATCCAGTCCCATAACAGCAATTACAGGGTGATAAAATATTTTTCTCAGTCTCCTCAAAAGTTTCGAGTCACTCTCGGCAGAACTGATAAAAAATTCGACGACGCAGGTTTGTACTGATTGATATTGAATAGCATGGTAATATCCGTTTGCATACTTGCAATTTAAAAAACGGGTTTGACGGGCAAACTTTCATTTCAATAAATGCAGTTTTATTTCCGGATCACTTGGACAGATTATGAATCAAATGACACAACACCAAATTTCCTAAATATGTTTTCAATTTTTATAATTTTCTATCAATATCAAAATGATTTTGGCACATGTAGGTACCACATTTTCAGCTATAAAATAATACCGCTGACACATTTCCAATTAAGGTGAATGAGCTTGCGACGGTATATTTTATTGCAGTTGCAGTTGCTTTTTCTCTTTGTGAAATATGTAGAACTCATCTCACTATTGTACGAGCTCATTTAATGCTATTGCATATTATATCTCGTATTCAATAAACATTTCAATGTTACCATGTTAAAAAAGCTCAGAAATATTAATAACATAATAGACTCTCTTCAAATAAAAGGTTTTGGTTTGTTTTTCTTGTCATAAAAAGGCTACGCTTCATTATATTTTTATTTCAATATGCTCACGTTTCATAAACCACATTCCTACTCTCAATAACATAAACACGCCAAAATTTAACATTTATGTATGTAGTAGATAATTTATCGTTTATAAACACTGTTGATATCTATTTCCCAGTTTTTGATGTTTTAACCCTATCAATGCCAAGGGAAAATGGTCCTGTGAATTCCAAGAGGATGTGTCTCCAGCCGCTCTCTTATATTTTGATTTTATTACAATTTTTGGCAATTTCGTTAAATTAATAAAGTGCCATTACTAATAATACACATGTGCAGTCATTTAAACAAAAAAAGTATTCAATTTCAGTCTCTTTAAATGACAATTGATACACTTTCTATCAACAACATTTGAATTTCACAATAAAACTTTAACATTTTTTCAAAAAAGGACCGATGTATCTCCATAAATATGTATTAAATATATTATACTAGGAATTAAAACACTACATTTATATACAAAATGTATTGTAAATATTCAAATTCTATCAAACACATGACAGAAACTGCATTGTTTTTTTAACAAAATGAATATCACAAACAATATTTATGATTTTCAGCTTTCTAAAACAACTGAAGCCTATGGAAAACGAACATCGGAGAGCCTGCGAGCTTTCTGCTCCCTTCTCACCACCATAGCAATGCTAGGATTAATTATATCATACAATTTCAGCATTTTGTTGGTATGGTCGGTAATAAGTAGGAATGTGATAAGATGATCGCTATTCATATTCAAATTATTTAGTACACAATCACAGTTACCGAAGGGGTCTTCGAGGGAGTACAGAGTAGACTTGGCTGTCTGACTGATGCTGCATTCTAAGCATTACGGGGCATACGCAGGAGGCAAATCTAGACTCCCGTGCACTTTTACCTTCAAAAGCTCGCAAAATATAATTAGAGATGAAACTCTAGGTACACAATACCTAGCTACCTCTTTCCGTCATCGAAATGAACGCTGGCTCACTGACTGAGTAATTACCACAGAAAAAAGTTCTCTGCAGTTCTCTGTTCCCATACGCCATATTCAATTATTACTGTTTTCTGGTGAAATAAATTTAAAAACATACACTGCAGACTATTTTGTTTTACATGACCTCTAGAAAGTAAAAGTGCTTCCATTCCATTGTATTCAGTGTTAAGTTATTCATTGTTCCAGTGTTAAGTGTTGTTATATTTCATTTCATTTAATATCTGATTCTTTGACTTTTTAGTACTCACTTAACTCTAATTCTTAATTCTTATCTTATTTTTGAGACTTTATGTGTTTAATTATTAATTCCATATATTTTTGCTTCTGTTTCTAAAATATGTTTGATATCTACGTCGTTTTATAAATAGCCTTCATAACATAATACCGAATAATTCTCTTATAATCTACACGCGAGAGAAGAATCTAGATATTATTTAGGGTTGGGGGGTAATTTCAGTCCGGACGCTTCTTCCCATAAATTTCCTCAAGAAAAATGACTGTTTACTTTCTCGCCTGACTTACCTGGTAGATAAAGTATTGTAATGCTGCGGCAAAAATAAGTGATATTTCGAAAGAAAACTCGGTGTTGTCGGGCCCTGGTAACGAAAAAGTGGATAAATCTTGTTCTCACACGATACATTTATTATTCCAACACGCTGTGTGGTCAGAATCCATTTGTCGGTTCTTGATACCAAAAAATCGATTGGCGGCAAAACATCTGTGTCCGTCCGTCTGTGGTCAAAGCTAGCGCGGGTGAAATTACATTTACACAGACTGAAACTAATCAAATAACTTGTCCAGATTTCTGAGAGGATCATTAGTTACGTACGAATTCTAAGCTCCTGGTTACCGGGCTTGCCCGGTAACCCAATGGTCGGGTTCGTGGCGCGTCGACCCTTGGGCAGGATTGGGTGAAGGAAATTCCTTGGAATCTCTGGAATCTGAGCAAACGTTTTTTTTCATGGATTGTCTAAAAATATGCAGTACGATGTGTGATGTTGCACCCTCTAGAAATAATGATGTATTGTGAACAGATTTGCGAAAATTGGTACCTAAAAAATCGAGAAAGCACGATATATCAGGTGACAGGTTCACCATCTGATGAATGTCGAACAGATTTAAGAAGTGTGCGTTGACAAATGATATAATTTTTGGTCAAATAACACGATTGAATATTTGCATGGTCTCGATAATCCTTTCTTTTAAAATGTCATTCAACTGTTTATTTAGGTACTTTCAATAATTTCTGACGTTATTTGATTATACAAGTCAATTTTTTATGTACCTGTCTAGGGATATGACGTTTCTTGCTATGTTTGCACCTACAATTGAGAGAATCAAAATGGCATTTAATGCTTTTGAGTGGTCTGTCTTGGCACTCAGATAAACGATTTCTACAAGGTGCGTTCGAAACGTTCGGTGAATAGATGTATAAAATAAAACAAAACGTGGAACCAAAATACCTATATTCAACCTCAAAGTAACATTCACTGTCCACAAAATACTTTTGAGATCGGCGATAAAGACGCTGGAATGAGGCACAGAAGATCTCGTTGGGGATCGAAGCACAGATGTCACACGTCGTTGGATATCTGAAAGTCTGTACAAAGTATGCCTTTCAGGATCCCTTTGATGCAAGGGGACTCATCTCATCTGGCGCCTGCCGACTTTTCAAAAAAGTCGGCAGGTGCCAGATTAAATGAGTACAGTGGTGGTGTGTGAATGGTTACAGGTTCAAGACGTTACGGGCGTGCGCAAGTTCACGGATCGCGGTATGCGAGCGTGCGTACTCAGCCTCAGTCAGACTCCACCTGTCACACCTCAATATCTGTGGGCGAACTCGATGGATGCAGAGCATTAAGCGCTAGAAAATTGCTTCGTAGAATTTGACATTGACAGTTTTTCCTTCCGGGACCAATTTCAGATGTATTATGGCGTTGCCGTCGAAAAACGCAAGCGTGTTTCTATTTTCAAATTTGCAGGAGTCTCTTTTCGAGGAGAAGGGAAGCTGGCGAGCACCTTTTCAATGATTGCGGCATCGACACCAGATCTTACTGGTAGCACCAGCTCTCATCGCCTGCGACAATGGTTTGAAAGGAGGTTGGACTGTGGTCACAGTTGTCAACGTAATGTCCGGCAATGAGCAGCCTGTTTTCTTCCGCACGTCCGTCAACGAATGCGGTACAAGACAAGGACAGGTCTTGCTCTCACCCAATTCTTCGTGAACTGTCTGCACTGTCTTTGCTAATTCGCATATCCTCCGTTATCCATCACAGAGACACGTGACGATTCCGTAACAGCATCTGTCGCACTCGCCCAAAGTTGTTTATCGTTTTAATTGTTGAGGACAGACTCTTTGACCTGATTAACAGTGTCCTCTCTCTCCGCAAAACATTTTAACCAGTCGTAAACTCATTTTATGCTCTTTGCTTCTGTCCCGAACACATGCACCAACATTACATGAAATCCCGTGACCATTTCACCAGTTCGTAACAAAATTTCATGTTTATCCGTTAGTACATTTGACTTCCCCGCAGGGGGAATCACGATAACGTAGGTTGTCGTGATTTCTGGAAGAGAGTCGTAGACGACCACCCGGATCCTGAGTTTCGCGGCGCCATTCACGTCGTAAACTTCACAGTGGAGGCAGTGGGTAAGCGATTCTAAGCTCCTGGTTGCACGGCTTGCCCGGTAACCCAACAGTCGGGCTTCTGGCACGTCTACCCTTGGGCAGGATTGGGTGAAGGAAATTCCTTCGAATCTCTGGAATCCACATAGAAAAGTACGACAGGAAAATGATACGTCGTTAGCCTAGATGTGTTGGCAGTGAGGAAACCTATATCCAAGCGCGTACGTATGATCCGTGTTCCTGTATTCATACTAATACTTTCTGTATTCATACTGGCTTAAACGAGGCGAATGCCACTAGTTTTACACTTTGACAGATCGGAATCCAGATATTAGGAGTTTAAATCTATTTTTTCAATTAAAAAATGTATCTTGTTAAGAGCCAGCCTATATCCCCTTTTCATCCACCCCACCCACCTCACGCTCTTGAACGTCGTCGCTTTTACTCTGGCTCCAGACTACTGTTTTAGCCCCGAAAAGGTGCATTTGCTCCCAATTGACTCCATGGGCCATGACGAACAGACAATATTAGACACCGTCGTTTTCCGTTAGAAATTCATGAACGTGGAACAGAGCGAACTGATGAAGGCTCTTGCTCTTCAAGAGCTCGCTGTGGAGTCATGCTCGCGGAACCACGAAAACCCACCAAAACTTAAATGAGGATCGCTATCCTACACATCTTCGTAAACAGTATGTGGGTTCCTGATGCATTTTTTACGTAAATCATATTTTTCTTTATTATTATTATTATTATTATTATTATTAATAATAATAATAATAATAATAATAATAATAATAATAATAATAATAGGTCTATCGTCGTATTTTAAATACTGTCATGACTATTGGAATAATTTCATTGCGATTACAGTGTTTTATAAATAATTTTTTTGATTGTTCATACTTTTTAACAAAAGATGCAGGATGAAATAAAGACGATCCCGGGATAATGGATTTTATTAGAAAATTCCTTTTATTACACGGCGTCTCAGATATCTAGGAGGTTTCCCTACAATAACCCAAATAACAGCGGACACCTTGGGATTTCGAGGCAATTGCGAATTCCGGACATTCTAATGCAATTGGAGGTCTCAGCAATCCCGGAACTCCACGGTGACGGAAACCCTCAAATAACTCGGCCGCCCAGAGGACAACCTGGAAACCCTAGACGCGAAGACCCTAGACCACCGCAGACATTCTGACATGCCGGTGAGTGAAGACACACCAGAGGTACTGAAGGCCTGTAAGATTCAGAGGTTCACAGCCCCTGGAAACGCCACAACCGTCGTGAAATCCCATCGCCAGGCATGGACGCGCTGCGCGCATCGCTCACTCACCGATAAGGTCGATGACCACGATGGGGTCCTCCGCATACTTCTTGGTTTTCTTGAAGTTGAAGTCGGACTCGTTGAGGAGGAAGGCGGCGACGTACGGCGTGAAGATCGCCGTGTAGATGACGAGTATCAAAATTATCCAATCCCACGCCGCCTTGAAGGGGCTGTAGTGTAGGATGGTCCACTTGTGAATGCGCGGGGACTGCAGCTTGTATTCGGGCAGCACGTCGGCGCCCAGAGACAGCACCTGAGGACGGCGGGCGCGCGGGTGAGGCTCGCGCAGGGGCGTCGGGGGGCAGGCAGAGTGCGGAACGGGCGTGGCAGGGCGTGGCGGGGCGTGGGGGCGGCGGGGGGGGGCCGGGGGGCAGCGGGCCGCCGTTGGCCGTCGTCTCGATCTTGATGATGGACTCGCGCGTCTCGCTGCCCGAGCGCGTCTTCTTGCCCGTGAGGCGCACGCTCGACCATTTGCAGGGCGTCTCGCGGCCGCCCGCCGCCAGCGACGAGCGCTTGCCGTACAGCTCGTACTTGAGGCTGCCGCCCTTGCGACGCTGTGGCTCCGCGGCCAGGCCGGCGGCCACGGCCGCGGCGCCCGCCTCGGCGGCCAGCGGCTGCTTGTCCATGGCGCGCGCGGGCGGGGCGGAGCGGCGGAAGCGGCGGCGGCGACAGCGGCGGCGGTGGCGGCGGCGGCGACGCCGGGGCGACGGGGCGACGGGGGCGACCGGCGCGCCGGGCTAGGGGGCGCCTGGGTGCTGCATCGCATGCCCCCGGGCGCGGGGCGGGGCGCGGGGCGGGCGCGGAGGCGGAGGCGGGGGCGGGGGGGGGCGCCCTCCTCGTCGGTCGCGCGCCGCCGGCTGCCGCTGGAAACAGACGCGGGCGTTGCGGGGCGGCGTCGCCAGCGACCCCACAGCCCTCCACCTCCACCTCCGCCTCCTCCTCCTCCTCTCCGCAGCGCGATGGGGCGCGGGCAGGGGCAGTCGCCTTCAAGGGCTCGACTTGCAGGAGGCCGTTGACGCCGCTGGCGCTTCAGTCGCCGGACCAGCAGCAGCAGCGGCCTCGCCGCAAGGCGCAAGCGCTACAAGCGGGTCAGGGAAGACTACCCTGCACTATGCTCCCCCTACCCCATCATATCCAACACGCTCGGAAATTCTACTCCCCCGCATGCGTTCCAAAACTAAATCAATTTTTTACACAGTGTGTTTACAAGACGGTTACGAAAATGCTGTGGTTGTACTCGTTCGAGTTTACAAAGGAATTTGTGTTCATGCGCCAGCAAGCCATGATAACAAAAAAAATTTGCATTTTGCGACGTGAAAAGCGAACAGGTGCACTGTGCGCGACGAGCGACATAATGCCGGTGTTTCAGGGAAGTCATGACGGTACCAAAAACGAATCGCAACGCGATGTGTTGTCCACACGTACGTTCCCCCATATTTTTTCGCTCTCTTTTCTCTTTTGTTCAACTTCAAAGGCTAAGATGACGTGTCGTATTCATCTGCACCCATTCATTTTATTTTATTTTTTAACTTTTTTTCTTCTAAAAGAATATTTTTATGCAATTTACGACTAATTTATATAAAAATGCCGTCTTTAATACGTGTCAAAATCGACAAATATTATTTTCAAGTAGCATTGAAAAAGTAAAAATTAAATTATATTATGCAAAATATTGATCAATGTTTTGTCAAAAATAAAACCATATAGCGTAATTTGGCAATGCAATAGCACTCAGTTGTTTAACGGAGTACAAACCAATTCTCTGTGACCGTCTTAGTAATACACTGCACCAAACCCACTCTACACAATAATCCAAAGGATTACCTGTCTTTCAAGGTTTTTCCCATGCGCGCGACATAAACACGGAGTTATACTAAGAGATTCGGTGTTGAAAAACACATCAGCGAGTCTGCAGTTTGTTCATAACTAAGTCATTTTCGAATTTTGAAAACAGAATGGATTTGATAATTCATTTTCAGATGCAAAATTATATAGATAATTGTAACAATATATTAAAAGTTCTCTTAGTGCAACAGAAACTGTGAACATACGGCTCAAGTTGCTAACATATTGCTCGCTGAAGCGTTTTTTCTGATGTTCATGTCAGTGCATTGCTTGTTTCTTGTCCTTATTGTCAGATGTAAATGAGTGTCAAAATTGGTCAAAGGTAATCCAAATAAGTAAGCAATAACATTAATGTAATGATATACAGTTGTTGCACCGCAAATGAAAATACGGCACTCTTTGAACCCTTGTTTACGATATAAATCCCAAGCAACAACACAAATTACCTTCATGCATATCAGTATATCATTAAAAATGACTTAATTTGAATTATTTTACACTGAATGCAAGAATCATTATGCATCACAAATCGTTAGCTATTACGCATTGTAGAAATCCACACATGCAAAACAATATTTGGTAGATGAATAAAGAAATTTGGTTTTGTTCAACTCACAGTGGAACAGTGAATGTAAAATCATTATGAGCATAAATATTGGACATCGTTAAAGAGTAACAACATTTGAAAATAATAGAGAAACGCCAAATTAAACATTCGGCATCTCTTTGACGCCCACGCCTTCCACACAACCTTACAGAACACCGGAACTTAAAATACACTTGAGTTGCAGTGTGCCTAGCACTGTCGACCTGCGGTGAGAGCGGCGCGGGCGGTGCGGGGCGAGGGACAGCCCCTATTGATTGCCCGAGCGGGGGAAGTGCGCACAACTTGAATGGGACAGTCCAAGCGCCAACGCTTGCGACCAGCATTCCGCTCAACGAGACCTTGGGGTTAGCCCTCAATTAGAAACGCTGTCACACGCAGACACCGATTTGGTGAATGAATAAGTGAGGGAATATGGATTCCGGGTGCGCCAACTACTTCGGTCATTAGTCTCTTAACTGCACTGCACTATTCCTCCTCCGCTAGAATAAGAGATCCGGCGACGATCTACACGTCACCTTGCTAGTTTTCCCTCTTAAGGCATATCCTGGAGTAGGGTACCGCCCACAGTTGGGACCAGCTGTAAGCCCCTGACTGGTCTCTAGTGTGGTAGTGTAATGCATGTCACTGTACGTTACTCAGTGTGTAAGTGGTCACGGATGAGGAAGGAATGATCGCGCGCCGTCCGTGTGTTAGGGTAGCGCTCCGGCATTGTCTTAGTATTGCTCGAAGAAACCATGGAGAACTACCAATCAGAGCAGTCGGTAGCCAAAATTCTCCTCCAGACCGTGTTTTAGCTCGACACAGCTATGTAGCTAGTGATGAAAATCTGCCACCGTCGGAACTTGACACTTAGATCCATCCGCTCAATGATAATACAGAGGCAAGGATTTTGCTCCTGAGCTATCTCAGCTGGTAGAATAAATGAGAATCTCGGTTCGGTTACTCAGCCGCTGATTCGAGGTCACACCTTTCAAAACAGAGCATCTATCTACTACCTGGAGCGGGTATTGATCGGAGACCTTTCCGACGCCAGGGGGTGGTTGGTGGCGGCCGGGGGCAGGGCGGGGGTGGGGGAGCGGCGGTGCGGAGCGGAGAGCGGCAGCAGGCACCGGCCTCCGCGCCAGCAGCCAAACAATGAACTGGAATCTATGCTGCTTCCTTGGGAGGATCGCCAGCGAGATCGGCGGCGGCGGCGGCAGCGACGAGGGATGCGAGGACGGCTGCTAGATATTGGTGTTGTTGGCACCGGCGCCAAGACGCAAAGGCAAGGAGGTCACTGTACTGGCGGTGTTCCCCATTTCCTTCACTATCCACAGTGTTACTTTTAGGATCCTTGGAGAACCAATGTTCTCTAGAAAATGTCTTTTCTATGTCCTCATAATAAGGGGGGGGATTCGAAGATCCCAGGTGGGCGACAAAGAACTCGTACGTATTGAAATATCTCAACAACACGTTATTTTCAATTATATTCTTATCTAAAAGAGCACGCATAAACCACATAGAAATAACTCTGCATGTCAAAAATATACAAATTGTATCTTCATTGTATACTCTACCGTACGTTACTGATAGGGAAACACACTGCTAGTCAGTCAATATTCATCAAAAATATTTCATTCTATGCTAACTAAAATTGATGTCCTTGGTCATTAAAATTGTCTAAATGATTTTTTTAATTGTTTTCTTATTTTAATTAACAATGTGTATCTCAAGATATACATTTGTGTGTATATATTTGTCATTTAGAATTATCGAAACTGATGAGAAATACTGGGGTAACAGTAGTTCTACTTTTTAATTGAGAACGCTAGAGTAAATACTACTTTTCTGGACCAACAAATAAGAACTGATTAAATTAATATAAATGAATTAATAAATTATTTTTAAAGAAATAAATTATAGAAATTGAAATCATGAAATACAAAACACGAGTTTTAACTATATTCCTATAATCATTAACTATAAAAACAAACTGTGTTGATTTAAACTTTTTTCAAAATCGGTCAAATACAGTAAAACGACATTTTCAAAATATTTGAAAGTCGTTTTGTTAAAACGAAGTTTTGAAATGAATAAATTTTGACCAGTTTTGTTAATTAACGGTGAAAATAAACTAAACAACGAGTTCGTATTGTTTAGTTTTATGTAAGAATAAGACAAATAGGAAGTACACACATGTGAATGTTACAACTTGAAAATATGATTCGTTTCTGAATTCTCAGTATCTACTTATAGTTATTATATTATTTCGGATAGCGTAATGATATACATCATTGTGTGATACTCTTTATTGAAACATTGATTTGCTAGAGAGCACAGAGTACAACACTGGCGTAGATTACACTGAAGGTAATTTACGATGCTCTCTTCAATGAGGTGTGACAATTTAAATCTGCACTGCCTGAGTCATAACACTAACCTAGTAAGCTACAATCATAATCTCTTAAGAGTCTGTTCCAACTTATTTTGTTCCGACCAGTTGACCTAGTTTACTGAGCAGTAGAAGAGCAATATGCAATGCAAGTTTGTCTCAGTCTCAGGAAAACGGTCGGAACAGTTGGAATCTCACCGCGGAAAGTAGCTGCAGTGTGAATAAGTATTAACATCTAATCTATGAAGCACATGCCATGAAAAAATAAAGGTTTTTGAGTAGTACAAGTAGTTGAAGAAGAAAGGGAAATGATCCATGGTAGAACAAGAAATGGAAAGCCAAACTCCAAACTTCAGATGCAAAAACAAATCTAATATTTTTGAAAGTAATAAAAGCTTGCGGTGACAGGCGGATGTTGCATTGTCTTTCCCTTCTATTCAAATTACTAACAACAAAACATCTCCCGCATTTAACAAATCGGTTCAGGCCTCTTGTATCCGCTGGACTCGACAAATCAATATTATTACAAATACCTAAACATAATTCTAATTATTATAACAAGATATTTACCGTAAAAGTAACGAGAGCTTGGAACAGCCTCCCAAAGAACATTAAACACAGTCTTTTTGTCAATTCTTTTAAGAAGCAATTAAAAGCTCTATTATTATCCAAGGTGTATAAGTTTCACTTGTAAAATTTTTTCCATACTGTTCACAAAAATCAAACTTACTCTGTACTGATTCTAATGTGATATCATTTCAAATTATTAATTAAAGTTATTTTATCTAGATGTATTAGTAATTAATTTTTCTTTTACTGTAACTTTAACCGCTTGCTAAAATAGCACGTACTTTCTCGCCCGTACTTTCACGCAAAACTATGCAAAAAGTTCTCAAATTTTCGAGAAATTGTACTTGACCTAATTTCAAAATCTATCTTTAAAGAAGTGATTTAATTAAGGGAATCTTTATCTTCAAAATTGTAGTTGCAGGAAGACGCCGAAAATTTTCTGGATTTTTGCAATTTCAAAAAACGAGAGTTATTTTCGAAAAAGAGACCTACACCATTCTAGCGTTGTTCGCAGACGTACAGACATACAGATACAGATGGACGGCTGACGGACATACGTTTTGCCGTCATTCGATTTTTCGATATTAAGGACCCTCAAAACATGGATTCAGGCTACACCACGTTTTAGGGGATTTATTTCTACATTTAGCAACTGGATTCATTGGATTTTTCGTTACCAGGACTTTGTAATAAGATTTTTTTGACGAAAATTCGCCGTTTTTTCGCGCAGCATTAGATAACATTCTCTATACTCCGTACCCAGGAAAACTGTCTTCAATAATGCAGTTTTAGGGTGGGGTGAAGACAATTTTGTTTGCAATTTTAGAAGTTTTAGAAGTGTTATTGAGAATGTTTGGGATAAAAAACCTTTCAGCTCCAGTGCTCCAGGAAAGATAGTTTTCCTGTCAAAATATGAACACTTTTCTCTGAAGATTTACGTATGTTTCTCTAGCCGAAAAAATCGAGAAAGTAAAATGTTCAGAACCACCAATCTATAGGGTGCGGGTTCTTTAAGGATTAACTGGACTTACCCGGGGGAGTGTGTCAATACACCGGGAGAGTGTGTCAATACAACTGGAGACTGTTGGTAGTCGAATCTAGTTTTTCTCACTCTCTTTATTTTTAGTCGCATCAATGACGAAGGTTATTAGCAGCCAGAATGCTTTATAACAGATGTTTACAGACAATTATGATTTTATTCGTCATTACATTAACATAAGTATCATAACATAGAGTAGCATCACATTATATTATTACACCATACAGTATCATCAGGACAGGATCATAAAATATTATTTTGCGAGTTACATATCGTTATCAATCACTATTTTTGTATTAATTTCATTATTATGAATTTCATTGAAAATAATTGGATAAAGAATATTAAGTACAAGAAGAAAAATATCTAATATGAGCCTTGAAGTTTAATGAATAAAGCAGTTCTTTAATTCGAGCCATTGATTTAGATTGATTTTCATCATATGTTCTTTCCTGGCAATGGTATAAAACCGGAATTTGACCAAAGACTTGGGACCCTTCACTATGGCTACAGAAAAATTATATTATTGCATCCGTCAACGAAGATGAAATTATTTTTGTATTTGTCATATACTTCACAGTATTTTAGTTCCCATTCGTCTAAGTTAAGATTGTTATGATATCATAAATCAGAAATTTATCAACTTCAATTATGTTAATGGTCCACAGATTTATAGCGGGGATCCTTTGACTTTCTGTAGGAAGTTTCGAAATGTTGAGGGAGCTGAATAACGTAGCAACTTTATTATCGAAAAGTATAGAACACTGTTGATATCCAGTTCGAATTCCAAGAGACACTTCATTTCCTATGTGATACTTTGGACTTGATAGCGTATTTGATTGACAGGATTTGTCTTCGACAGGTTAGTTTCAGCCACTTCCATAAGGATACTCCCTGCTAGGCTAGTGTGGAAGCACCCGGTGCTTATTATTATGACACTTGTGCAGAGTGTCCAGGTTTTTTAAAGTTGAATTGCACGCTGAATTATATTTAATAGATCCGTAATATATTTTATTCTTTGTATTTTAGTCTTTGTATGTAAGTAGTAAGATATTTTTGTCTCCAGTTATTGCGATTAAGACATTTCAGTATATTAAGTCATTTCTCGGATTCAGCGTATATTTTGGAAATATGTTCTTGCCATGTGAGCCTGTAGTCAAATATAAGGCCCAAGATGTTTGTATGCGTGACAGTCTTTACAGCTTTGTGGCCCAGGAATACTTTCGGGGAGAAGAAGCCTAGTGTTTTTGAAAAAATCATATATTCAGATTTGTCTGTCGAGAATTTGAAACTAGTTTTCATTGACGATTTGTAAATACAGTTTAGTGCAGTTTGCATTCTTTATTGGTTGCATCGAAGTTCCTTCCTTTACACAGTAACATCTTGTCATGGGCGTATTTCCGTACCACAACTGGGCTTACAATATCATCAGCGCCATTTATAGCGATTAAAAATATGGTCACACTAAGCACTGATCCCTGTGGTAACCCATTATTGGGTTTCTTAATTGTCAATAAATTGTTATTTATACGTACATGAATACTTCTGTTGCTAATAAAGTAGGTAAGAAACTTAAACATAGTGCCTTTGATACTAATACTAAGCAATTTAGTATCTATACGATGTGTCCATACCATATCGTATGCTTTTTCAATATACAGATTTAGTAAGATAACACGTCAGTGAAGGAAGGCTTCGTGTATCAATGTTGTAGTGCTGATGAGATGAGAGGTGGTGGAGTGTACAGTTCTAAAACCAAATTGGTTGTCTTTTATCAAATATTAAGATTAAAGGAACCACCTTATTCTTTTATTAATGATTTTTTCTCAAATTTTGCACAGGTTGCAAGTCAATGACATAGGTGGTAATTATAGGTATTTGAGTAGCCTTTGCGAGGCGTGGGAATTGGGACGTCTGTGGTAGTTTTCCACAGTTGAGAAGATACACTATTTAGCCATATATGGTTATATATTTTTAATAAAGTTTCACTTCCACACTTTGGGAGATTTTTAATTAGGCAGTTTGGAATATTATCAGGGCTAGGAGACGAGTGTGTTGATCTTTCTTAAAACTTGTAGTTCCTGCATTAAAATTAGAGAGTTCATGTCGTTATCATATTTGATATCTTCAATAGGTGTCATATTTGATTCTCTTTCTGCTTTTTCTTTATATGTGATGATTTCCGTTTAGTAATTGGATGTACTGGAATTCTTCAGGGTTTTGGACAGTTCCTGAACACTAATTTTAGTGTCGCTGATTATTTGGTGATTACAACGCAGGAAGTGAATAATAGTGCTCTTCTTAATACCACGTATGGATTTGATTTTTTTACAGCTCTTAGTTGAGTTCGTTTGTCTGTTCACTGAGGAAATGTATTCGGTCCATGATCTGGTTTTGTTTATTTTTAGTTTTCCGGCCGATATCTCTAGTTCTTTGATAGTTTATTCGACTATCATCATCCCTTCTTTTTTACCGGTTAAATGCATGCTTAGCATGTCTAATAGTGATTTTGCAACCAGCGGTCCACCTTGGAACGCTTTTGCACTTAAAAGAAATATGCTGCGTATGTGTTATCATTTTTGCAGTATTTGATATATGCTACAGAAATACTTTTCTATCTGGTCAATATTATCACTGTTCTTGAAAATATCTTATTCTCTGAGGTGCTCATCGAATTTTTCTTGGTAATCTGGTTAATATGCTTAATTTGGGATTGGGTTGCGCCATTCATGATGAATGGACATATTTGGTTCATGAATATCAATCAGTTTTGGAAAGTGATCACTATTAAACGGGAAATCCATTACATTCCAGGTACATTTCTGTGCTATTGTGTGAGAAGCTATTCAAAGATCAATGACACCTAGTCTGCTGTTACTGATATATGTTGAAAATGATACTGTCATGGTCGTCAATTCCTTTTTCCAATAATCTGATCTTTTATCAATTTTGTTCTATCCCCACAAAGCGTGATGACAGTTAAATCTCCCAAGAATTATGAAAGGCTCTTTTATCTGCTTTATAATGTCATGCACTTCAATTTCTTGCAGGGGGTATATATTAGGGATGTAAACATTTCCGATACATGGGGTAAGTAGAATTAATTTTAATTGCCACGAATTCAACGTGGCTTTTAATTTTCAGAATTTCAGAGGCAATCGATTTTTTTTAATACATTGCCCCGCCACTCCAGTCATATTTAGCGTTTCTTCTGTTTTTAAAGGTGCAATTATATCCAGTTATATCCCGTGTAATTTTCCTTTAAAGTTAGTTTCTTCTATGAATATTATATCAACGTTATGTCCTTAAATTGTAATTTTATCTGCTGTTAAATCATTAAGATTCCATTCTTCTTTGTAATATACTCCACTATTAGTTGACTTCGCGTGATTTAAATACTATGTTATAATCTGAATAAGTACATAACGTGTTTTGGGTATTCTCTGAACTAAATTCAGAGTCAGAGGTCTCTATGTAGGGAATATTTTTTTTCTAATTTTTTATAACTCTTGTAAATCTGCTCTTTATCATTCAATAATTTAAGTTTTTTTCAGCATACTAATTATTGTATTAAAATTAGTTGAATAATCTTTCATTATAGGAATGAGGTCAGGTACCCCAAAAGAGTTTTCAAGGAATAATTTGAATTGAGTGTATGAGAGAGAGCGTTTGTCTTAGTTGGAATCAATAAAAGTTTTGGCCGAGAGCAGATCCTCTATTACTGAGTTGTGGAGTTTACAAAATAACCGATTCAAATAAGGTTTGGTATTTCTACTACAACTGTGTACAAGTACTGTTTTGTTTTCGGAGGGAAATCGCGTACCATAAAAATATTTCATTACGTCGTTCAATGGACATAGTAAAGGGAGTTGACGTATGATTTTACGAGTCATGCGTACATCATATCAATGACACATTTTTAATCAGAAGAACATCATTTTCTGATTTGTTGAATTTCTGTGAAAGAAAGGATACCTTGCACGCTTTTTACTTTTCCCTTACTAAGTAAAGAGAAAGTTATGTAATGAGCAAAAAACGGCATTTTTTTGGCAGAAAAACTCTTTATTACAGGATCCTGGTAACAAAAAAGTGGATAAATCCAGTTGCTAAGTTTAGAAAAAACTCCTCTAGCCGTAGCCGTAGTTGTAGTCAGAATCCGTTTTTGTGGGTCCTTGACACCGAAAAATCGAATAACGGCATATCGTCAATCCGTCTGTCTTTCTTTCTGTCTGTGAACAACGCAAGCGCCTAAACAGTTCAGCCGATTTGCTCCAAAATTGATATTCTCCGATAGATCTGGTTGATATCGCGTCCTCTTGAATTTGAAATCGATATTTCAATTTTGGGGCGTAAGTTACATGTCTCCGGGACATGTAAAGTTTTCAAAAAAAATGGTTCCATCGTGTTTGATTAAATTTTGCTGTTGGATAGTGTGAAGAATATCTAAGAGAATGGTGCAAGTCTCATCTTCGTTGAAAACTCAGATTTTTTGCAAAAGTTCAATTTTTTTTCTTTCTACAACTAAAATATTAAAGATAAGAGTTTTTCCCTTAATGAAATATGTTTGTTAAAGATATGTTTTGAAATAAGGTCATGTACAATTTTTCGATAATTTGAGTACTTTTCACGTACTTTTGCGTCAAAGTATGAGGAAAAAGTATGTGCTGTTTTAGCAACACTAGTTTAAGTTGGATCAAATAAATTTTCGAGTGTCGCTCAAAATGCTAAAAATTTAACCTAAGTTTTTCTGCAACATTTAAATTACAAAAAATTTTCTTGGTGGATTCTCGTTTTCAAAAAAGGTAAGTTTCGCTTTTACCCAATGGTCACGGGACCGTGTAAAACCCCGGAAAGAAAATACACTCTTAAACACACTGTGGATGAGGCGGCGTGCCGATGAACACTGTTGTTATGACAGAATACGTACAGGGTATACAGAATGCGACTCCCCGATCAAACAAAGTTATTTTTAGACAAATCTATTGATCCACGAGTAAAATGGATGCACCATGAAGAACACGGTGCAGCGTTGTTCATATGTGCACATAGTGTGCCAATTACACGCAGGTTTCATGCAGGTAAAATATGGAAGTGGGTTCAAGAGGAAACCAGACATAGCAACTGAGCGCATATAGTTCACTATAGGAGTACATAGGCGATAGAAGAGAAAGTAGAAGTGCTACAACAGCTCATACTTTTCTAAATTTGCACTTTACGAAAATTGAGAGAGGTCAACGAAACTGAGACCTGCATTATTTTTTAAGCGTTCCTGGTCCTCTCTGTGGAAAGATTTTGGAGAAAAATTTGGGAGCGGTTTTGCATAAAATAGATTTTTTATAATTTGCATAAATTTCAAGCATAAATCTGTGCAAAAGCAATGTTCATTACGTTTCCTTAAAAAACTGTTTTTAGAGTAGATTTTTGTAAGGAAATAATCTCTACATTGAAGTTTGTGATTATTTAAGTTTGCAGTTTTCGAATATACAGAAAATTTGCCGGAAGTGCGATTAGCACCACTTTTCTTCGTCCTTTGATACATACGAGGAGAACATTTAAGCGAAAATAAAAGTAAAAGGTAATATTTGGAGACTTTTTTGAGAAAAAACATTGTTTTAAAAAAGTAGGAATTTCAACGAATGTAAGCCCGGCACCATTCTTTTAACTGTCCTATACGCTATCCGAGGACAAAGTTTAATCAAATAATTTGGAGTTATTTTCCAGAAAAGTTTGGAAATGATGCGGCTTGACAAAACGTACCCCGCACTCTTCAGATATCCGTTTCAAACTCAGAGGTCTTGAGTTCATTTAATTCGCTCAAGCAATATCAATTTTGGAATTAATTGAATGCATCGTTTTGGCGCTAGCGTTGACGACAGATGAACAGATAGACGTATTGACATCAATTGATTTTTCGGTATCAAGGACCAACAAAACCTGGATTCTGATTACACAACATATTAGAGGAAACAATTTACTATATATAGGTAGATAGGAAATTTATCCACTTTCTCGTTATCAGGGCCCGGTAATAAGAGTTTTTCTGTCGAAAATTCACCGTTTTCGGCGCATGATTACAATACTTTCTCTTCTTACGATGTAAAGGTGAGAAAGTAAAAGAACTATTACACATGTATACTCAAAAATTCAACTTGGCACGCATTATAAGCATAATTTGTATAAAGATTCACCAATTATTGCACTAATTTCACCAATTATTAAAGCAGTTAATTTACGCTAGTTACATGCAAGTTTCTGTGTCGTTTTTCTTTCACATCTCTGTGAAGACTTGTAAAAATAAAATTATTTTCTTCAATATCATGATGCTCTTACTGCAGTAGAACATATTTCTGCACTACTGCCACACACCGTTACTTAACAAGGCATTGTACGATCAAATTTCTACGAAGCACCTAAACCGTGACTTAAGTAATAGTGCTTCGCTCCCATCACTGTTTTCATATTTTAGCGGTTGCAATAACAAAATCAGTATCGTCCCAGTCTGACGTATCATGTTCACGTCTTTGCTTCTCGCCCATAACCACTGGATTGTTCGGAAAACGACCGCATGCATATTGACTGATTATTTTTGTGCTTCCGGGCGCTTCAACTACTTGATAATTAGCCCTGTAAGTGTAGTGAATGTTATAGCGAGAAGGCGTGGTGTACCTCTCTCTCTGGAACGTTACATCTAGCGCACCTTCACGTTCTCCGGGGCTTTCCCCTTCAACTCTCTCCTCTAGCGGAGCACTGCCTCAGTCAAGTTTAGCTGTAAGCTCTGGACATGTGTGATAGTATTGTGCATGTAAGAGTAAGTCTGTGTGAATGTGTAAGGGAAGATGAATGGACAACGATAAAGAAGGAAACATCGCGCGCCTCATTCCTCGCGTCCGTGCCTCATTTGTCAAGATACTCCTCCGGCATTCTCCTAGTATCGATCAGAGAAACCACAAAAATATATCACCGGTAGCGGTAGCTCAGTGCATCAACAGATGTCACTGCAGCGCCTCTGACCGGGAGGTCCTAGGTTCGAGTCCTGACGGCGGCAGGATTTTCGACACTAGCTTTTCAGCTAGGTCGAATTCAGTCGCTGTGTGGAGGAGAATTCTAGCCGCCAGCTGCTCTGATCGGTAATTTTCTGTGGTTTCTCCGATCAACACCAGGCGAATGCCGGAGCAGTACCCTACCAAACGGGCCTCGGACGCGATCTGTCCTTCCTCTGCCTTGTCCTATCCTCTCCTCTTACACACACACTTACACTAACATGCACCACATTATCACATATTCCGGGAGACCGGTCGGGAGTTTAGAGCTTGTCCCGTCTGGGGCGATGCCCCGCTGGTGGGAGACTCCAGGTTAGGGGGAAACCCCACTAGCCGACGGTAGGTCGGTGCCGGATCTCGCCATCCAGTGGAGAAAAAAGAACATGCACTACACTAACGGAACTAATGACCGAAGCTGTTGTCACGCCCGGAAACACGAAAAAATCAATCAATCACAAAAATATATCGATTAGCGGGGGCGTCAAACCCTACGACCTGTCGATCACAGACGTTGCAGCGGTACGCCGTGTGGTTGTTGCACTGTCGCCAGTGTGCGCGGTGCAAACACGCTGCGCAGCGTCGGGCGGGCGGCGCGGTGCGTCTAGGTCGCAGGCTTCGCTGCGATCGATGCGCCCCCGTGAGATGAAAGGGGCGCGAACCGGCGGAGCGAGGCCGAGGCCGAGGCGGCGGCCGTTGCTCTCGTCGAGCGCAGGCAGCGACGACCCACCTGCTGCTCACGCGGCGATACGGCTCCGTTCGCTCCTTCGCATCACGTCCGTGCACTCTCTTCTAAACTAGGAGTGTGGGTCGTTTGGAAACGGGGAATCAACCCATCGGCTAATCCTGTGGATGACTTCGGGACAGAATGGAAAAGGAAGGATCGCGCGTAGTCCATGGTCTCTTGTTTACTACTGACACAGAAAACGGATCAGTGCAGCGCGACTAGAATTGGTATTCGAGCAATGACATCATGGCAGTTAGCAACATTCGAAATTTCGCCACCGTTGAAACTCAAACCCAGGACTCAAGATTTCGAAGCTGCCGTTAAACGGACACGCAATTGCATATGTCAAAGCTTCCGGTAAATCGTACAGAAGAGAAAGTGTGATCACTCATGTTTCACATGTACTGCAGCGTGATTGCGCTAGTCCAGATTTGCGAGTGTTCTTTCCGAGTACTGCGCAAATAAATTCAAATTGGCCGTATTATTTTATCAGTTATTAGATTGATTGATTACGGATTCCGTGCCCATCAACTGCTAAAGGCATGAGTCCCGGAAGTGTAGTGTATGTATGTAACGTGGGAGGTGGCGTAATCTCTCCCCTCAGATAGCGAGATCCGGTGCCGACTTGCGGATTTTTCCCAACAACGTATATCCCACCAGCGGGGCTCCGGTCCAGCCAGAACAAACTTTATGTTCCCGAATGTTCTCCCGGACATGTAAGTGTAAATGTGTGTAAATAAAGGGTGAGGAAAGGACAAGGAAGGAGAGGGAAGTAAGCGCGTTCCGTGGTTCGTTTGTTACAGTACTGCTCCACCATTCGCCTAGTGTTGATCGGAGAAAGGACGGAAAACTACCAATCAGAACGCCCGGTCAGTAGAATTCTCCTCCAGACAGCAAATGAATTGTGTCCAACTAGTGCCGAAGACCCGGCCACCGATGAGACTCGAGCCTTAAGACCTCCCGTTCAGAGGCAGTGCGCATCAATTAATACCCTGAGTCACGAAAGCCGGTATCAGTTGTTAGAAAACTGGACATTTAGCATCAAAGAACCTGTTCACACACTATAGTATTCTATTTTACTGTATTGTTATATATAGAGGATGTCTGATAAGTCACGCACTATTTTTGGATAGTTGTAATTTATTTATTTATGAACCATTTTTTTACAACACAGTTTTGTTAGAAACAGTGATTCTTGAGGATTATTTTCAAACCTTTTTAAATGTCCACATGAGCTCCAGCATTCTCAATGCATTTTTAAACGAATTGGTACGTTGGATGCTGTTGCCCGCAGCATGGTGCGTGGAACATTGTCTAACATAAGATATTGTTGCTTCCAGTTCCTCCATGTTCTTTGGTTTTTCTCTTGTAAACATCCTCCTTAGCTCACGCCAGGGAAAAAATCGCAAGGCGTTAAATCAGGGCCGCGGGCAGGCCATTCATGTACACCACGTCTTCAAATCCAACGATCATTTGCAAAATGTGCAGGTGTGCAAGATATCATTCGCGGATATCATTTGCAAAATGTGCAGGTGTTCCGTCCCATATGATGTGAAGCTGCGGGTTGTTCCACTACGAAATTACAGGCTATACAGTGATTTCATAGGGCTCTGCAAGAACATTTCACGAACTCTACTAATATTCTCTTCTTTCCTCGAAATTGATGGTCTTCCTAATCGTCCTTGCATCGGCGATACTATCAGTTGTTAGTCATTGGGAATGGCACTTTTAACTGTTTTTACATCCACTGTTGCATGGATCCGTCGTTCAATCCTCCACCACTTTGTACTTGCAACACATATCCTCAGATCTATTTTTTTTATTATTTTTATTTATTTAGTACAAAACTGTCACAAACTGTATGTGACATGGGGGAGAAAATCAAATCTAGCTTCTATAAAATCTCATAACGAACTTCTATTCAGGCCCGCTATCCGACACTCAATACAAACTTCAAACGTTAAAAAACTGCAGTAGGTGCTAAAGGTACGTGACTCACTGTGTATATAGCGATGATCTGTTTACAACGCAACCCTGGTGTTCGAGGGCCTGAGAGAAAAATGAAAGAATGGCAACAGTACTTCTGGGACAGCTCACGCACGCATGCACACACGGTAATCAGTTTCAAATGCAATTCATTGCAGGAAGAGGGAATTGTACTGGCAACCATGTTGTTTGAGTGGGTCGAATAGTGGCTTGCGGTTACAACCATGGAAAGTGTTGGGAAGTAAGCATAAATGCCTCTCCCCTAATGCCACCCAAAGGAGGAGAGCAGGTGCCGAGTGTGGCGCCGAGTTTGAAGAGAAAGGCACGCACCTACTTGCTTGGCGTCGAAAGAAAATTGTATTGACAAGAACAGAGTATCTTTCCTAAATTATTTAAAGGTGAAATAAGCTTGCCTTTAAAATATTCAGGTAGTAAGTAAAGTAGGTAGGTAGTAAGTAAAGTATTGAGGTAGATATAATAACAAACATTGCTTGTTTTAATTTCACAATTCTAGATATATACACATGTTTTATACTTGCTGTTTTAAATATGTGTGAATAAATTATTAATTCTAATCGGCAGAACACATTGTTGTTGTTGTTATTATTATTATTATTTTTATTATTATTATTATTATTATTATTATTATTATTGAAACAATGCTACTTTAAAAATTAAAGTAGTTTTGAAAGAGCGGGTTCAGCAGTCAGTGTATAATAATCACTGGTGAAATTGTCAATAAACGTTAGTCACTGTTTAACCATACGTCACAGCCTTGCTCTGTGTCCCATTTATTTAATCTTGACCATAAAGGTTTTGTAAATTCCTCCCAAATCAAAATACGAAAGCAAGTTTAGTTCTCGGGAAAGGAGGAAAGAAAATTATTTACTACGACGAAATATACTAACTCACAAAAAATGTTCAATTGCTAAGAAACAAGAATTAACTCGCTTCAGATCATTTGCTGCAACCCGATGTAAAGATTCTTCGTCAATCATGCGAATCGCTTCTTCCACGTTTCTTTGACGTTTTTCGAGATTAGTAATATATGTTTGCACAAACTTTACTTTTGAGGCATCCCCAAAAATAAAAATCTGGTGCAGATAATTCACGAAAACGAGGAAGGCGCAAGTGTCGTGAAATTATTCGGTTTCCAAAAACCTCTTCGGGAAATTGCATTGTTGACTTGGCAATATATGATGTCGCCTCATCCTGCTGGAACAGACCATTTCTCTCATCCTTGTCAAGAAGGGATACAAAATGTCTCAAAATATTCTAATAGGTATCCGCCGTTACTGTTTCTTTGAAAAACAACGTACCACTTATTCTGCAGCGAGAAATGTCACACCATACTCCAATCTTTTTTTAAGGTAATGGTCTCTGCTGCGTCCTGTGGTCTCTCAGTACCCCAGAGTCAACTGTTTTGCTGGTTAACGTATTCATCCAGAAGAAACCAAGTGTCATCACTAAAAAATACTTTATCATGTGTGTCCAGACCTTCGCCAACAAATCGCCGAAAGTAATTACAATAATTCATGCGAGCAGCCCGATCAGGAACCTTAAGCTCCTGAAATGCCTGCTATTTGAATACGCGCATTTTAATTTTGTTGTGGTACAGTGCGTACTTCCATAAGAAATATTGCATTTTTGCTGAAGCTTCCCTAATCATGCTCTTCGGAGAAGTTACGAAAACCTGAACTTCCCCTAGTTTTCGCTGCGTGAGTACCCGTCCCAGGATACCCCGCCAGGATAGAACGCCCCAGGATAGATCGCCCCGTCTCAGGATAGAACTTCACTAACCGAAATATAGGCCTCTTGTTGGGAATAGACTCAGATGGAAATTATTTTCTGAAAGCTTTTGGAAATACTTCACCACAAATCTGGGTTGATCTATACTGGGGCGCATCGTAAGTTAACGTCAAAAGTATGAATGAAGACGCAACTTGTTTTGCTTTGAGCAGGTATGACCCAGACCATAGGAAGGGGGCGAGTGAGAGGAAGAGGTTGGTGAGTGAAGAGCCTGTCGCAGAAATGCAGTCAAAGGAGCTTTCCTAGAAGAAGTGTGGCAATTCTTTTACTTTTCTCTTAGCACCTCGAAACGTAAGGTTGTGTTTTAACTGATTACAACTATTATTTAATGACATTTTTACCAACGGTCTTTGACGTCATCTCACAACAATTTTAAACCGTACTTATTTTTAACTCAAATAGTATGCCATTAGTCCTAATATGGCCATTTTTACATTAAACCCATAGACATAGACACTTTTCAAATGACAATAGTTCAGTAAATTTTTATCTAGAATACTTTTAATTTAGATAAGATTAAAGCTTAAAATCTCTTCTTTAAGAAGTTTGACTCGAACAATGTATCTATTTCACTGCAATCGGTTACAATTGCTCTGGGCGCCATCACTATTAACGACCCACATTTGAGCCGCACAGCTGTCTGATATCTTTATTCACTATTAGTCTGCGTGCAAAAAATTTCTGCAGACAACAAACGGGTTTCGAAGTTATTACACTTTAATGAACACTATATGGAATTTGGAAGCCCGTGAGCTATATTTTTTTTTCTCCATTGTTTCGGTGCGCACAACAGTGCCCACGTGATTGCGCCGGCCGCCCTGCCCCATCACAGAAATAAACTAGTGGTACTACAGAATGGCACAGACTTTCTTGTAGTAAAGTCTTCTAAATTCTTAAGTGTGCACTGGTTTTACGGACTTGCCCCATCCTCCTACCAGCTGCCATCTATCGCCGCCCGAAGTACAGTTTTTTATATTTTCACATTTTTTTCTGTTTCCTAATAATAGAACTAAACTATTACTTTAAGGATATTAAAGAAGAGCAAAACCTCGTCCTAAATGTCAATTTTCATTGAACAATTTGTAGCTGTTTTTAAGAGAAAGGTATTTATGCGTGCATTTAGTACTATCCCTACCAAAAATTTAAAGAAAAAAATTGCAGCCTTTTTGAGAAAATCTTTTTTTTGTATTTTTTTCTAAATCGCAAATATTGCACGCATTATTGCACAAAATACTAAAATTTTGAAAAAATGTACATGACCTTAAGGAAAGAACTAATTGCGGACAACAAAATTCATCTGAAGGAAGAACTTCAATCTTCAACTTTGTAGTTGTATGAAGATGCCGAAAAAATTAAAACTTGGGAAATTTTGAAAATGAATGAGTTAACATGAATATCGGACCTATGCCACCTTTATAAGTGTACTTTACTCTATTCTTGCAAGAAATTTAACAGACAAAAATTGGAGCCGTTCTTTAGAAAATTTTGAAAATGTCCGGGGGAATTCCTGTAAAGTAGCCCCAATTTTTTAAAGAATGTTTTCCAAAATTTCAAAGCTTCAACTAGAGCCATATGGACAGGGGTTGCTTCAATTTGGAATTTGGAAAATACCGCCTCGCGGTTCACTCGACTGTCACCCATCCAAGAACTCCCGATATCTCGAGCTGTCTCGGCCTCCGGGACCACAAAGCGTGGTTAAGTATTTGGAATACCGACGTCGGCATTTCAGTCAGAATTTTTGCACAGCACTTCCCTGACTTCTAGTAGTCTGACTTTCTGACAGGGACCAACAATTCCGAATACTTAATTTTTTCCTTATCCCACTATGAAAATAAAACAATATTTATAAGCATCTTGCATACTCACATTTCTCACGTGTTATAATTATTTCACGAACGCGTACTAACAAATCTTAAAGACAAGAGATCTTTGGGTAGAATTGCACATTTTTTTCACAACACGACACTAAATAAACAATTTCATTGCCAGGAAAACAAATACAAATAAAAAAAAGTTTCAACTGCTTGAAATTGCCACGGCGCATCGAAACTATTGTCTCAAGAAGCTCGCGATCTCAGTTGGTACAACCTACAAGCGACTTTTCCCGAACAACGGTTTCGTCGGTGACGTGAAGAGTGATGGAAGGATTTCTACATAATCCTCGCATTGACGTGTGTTTAATTTTATGAAGCCAAACTGTTCAAAGCATTGTATTGAATGGCCGGGAATCTATATTACTAATTTCCAATGCGCACAGAAATTGAAGGAAAACTATGCAGCGTAAGGCCATGTTATATCGGTAAAGTGGTATCTATGGTTTTGTTAGATATCCAGGAACTGAATAAAATCCAAAAAAAATGCAACAGTTTTGATTTTATACAAAACTTCAAATATTTTATTCTGATATTGCACCTTTTCTCATACTGTAGAGACTGAATTCTGGTACTGTGCGATTCACTGTTCTCGATCCAGCTGAAACACATCACAGCTGACAGAGTGCACACTACGGCTGGCGTCATGCGGCAGTAAGGCTCTAAGAAAGAGGCCAATATCCATTAAATATTCGCTATTTAGCTGTTGCATTAAGTACCCGCAACTATTTTTATTTTCTAGGTATGTACATAATTATTATACTATATATTTACTATACTAGGTTATTGCGATATGTGTGAAGACTTTTTCTCAAAATCTTTCATTTATTTCAATGTTATGCGGGATTATGTTATTTGTTGCTCTTGAACAGTGTGCATGCTACGTTTTGGAAAAAAAGTGGTTTTGTTTAGCAATAGTTTTGTCGCTGCAGGCCACTAGGAGTAATTCTAATGCCTTAAAAATTTTTAATAAATGAAAAGAAAACACATGCGTTAATCAAAAACGAGGTCACATGTGGGTAATATATTCTGCGCGGAGAACATGTCTCCGACATTTTTGCCAAGCCAGCGCGGTGACAGTTTCGACACAATTATATGAATAAACATGTACAAATGAATTTAAATCCCTTGAGACTCACAATTTGAATTTTGGACAGATATTGTTGCTTTTCAATGTGAACACTACCTTACGCCTTTTTAACGTTCAGTTGTATTCTTGAAGTGTTTTGTGGTATGAGAACAGTTGGAAAAGTTGACCTGCACGTAGCAAGTTACCATTATCAATGCTGTGATTATGAGAATATTCATAGATTATTTTATTTGGAGAATGACTTTTCATCATTTTAAGTTGTAATGTTTCATCATTTTTAGTTGAAATCTTATATTAATAAGATGTGGCAATTAAATGACCAAACCTATCCTGCTACTGATAAACAGTGATCGCACTGTGAAGTATTTGAGCATGACCGCGCCTAATGACGCCTCTGCCATCCAGAGCTCAATCTCAAAGGTTAGGAAGTTGCTCAATCAAGCTGTAGCAATCACCAGTTCAAGTATTTGCGCTAGCGACTCGTTTAAAAATTGAAATGATCAGATGGCATGAGTTTAACTAATAATTTCTTCTGAATCTCTGTAAAACTACTTCAGAAGCTCATGCCATGTTAAAGAAAGTGTACGGAAGTGGATATTTATCGCACACAGAAGTTTTTGAGTGGATTAAAATGTTTAAGGATGGGCATGAAACGACGGAAGGCGATCATGATTGCTTAGGCTTCCGCGACCGAAGTTAGTAGCTTTCCCGGAGAGCGTAGATCACTCGACCGAAGTCGATCCGCACCCTGGACGACTCTCAAGATAATAATAGGACAACAACATCCAGAAAATTGGTAAGTTGATCTGCAAAAATTGTCATGCGAGCTCTTGCTGAAATCTCAGGAATTAAGAAATAAATTTGGTATCATCAATCAACCATCATGAGCAATGATTATACAAAAATTATTCCAAACTTTCTTATTTCAGTGCAAAAGAAATAGAGAATTAAAATTTGTACTGACATTTTAAACAACATTGATAATAATCCATAATACTTAGAAAGTGCGCTAATCGATTGGAAGAGTCCGAATCGCGAAAAGGACCAAATTAATCTCCAAAGCCATGATGATTTTGTTTTACTTTCTCACTCTTCATAAGAAGAGAAAGTATTGTAATTGTACGCCAGAAAATGGAGAATTTTCCTAAGAAAATCTCATTGCTGATCCCTGGTAACGAAAAAGTTGATTAATCTTGTTCCTATATATAGCAAATTACTTCCTTTAACACGTGCATTCATAATCCATGTTTTGTGGGTCCTTTATATCAAAAAAGTTAGTGACGGAGAGAAATTGTTAGAGAAATATCGGGGATTCGTCAGAAAAATTACGATAACCATAGGCACAGGTGTGAAGATGATATAGAGCTGCGCACACCTACGGTTGCCTCAACAAAATTGAGAACGTACGATAATTTCTGTAATTTTTAACACTTAGAAAGGGCGAAGAGTAGATGACATACACAAGCTAGACAGACAATACTAAGACAGCGGAACTGTTTGCCTTTCAAACGACAGTTGTCGTTCCCTTGCGCACTCAAATCGTGACATTCACGAAATGAGATTTTACGCTGCCAGAAGCAATTTTTTAATGTACATATCGTGTTTGATTTACTTCTCTGCGTCACGTGGCAGCGATCATATCGACGCGACAGCTGGTCAACCTTTCTACAACTACAAGGGCGGTAGTAAGGCAGTGACGAATCTTTACATGAATCTGCAAATGACCGCAGCGCAAACGATGGGCGATAGTTAAGGCGCCGAGACAGAGCGCAAATCGTGCATTACGTATTGCTTCCAAGCGTCTTGAATCTAAGAAACACGATCAGAGATCTATAGGTTCTAAGCAACACGATCTGGGATCGCGGATACAACATAAAAATGTTGATAATGAATTATGAATAGAAGAGAGAGACAGAAGGCCACGTACCGAGCTACCTAAGAATTTTCCGCCATGGAAAAAACAAAGAGAGTGAATTGGAAATCGTGGGCAATATTTACTGGAAAGTAAAAACGAAACAGTTGGCACAATCGAATGAACACATTATATTTACAGCCCGGTTTCGAGCGCAGTTGTAACATTTATTCTGATGTCTTATTTTCTTGAAGCAAAACCAACTTAATTTGAGTACTATTTAAGATTTTATTCACAAAGTGGGTAATGTTTCTTCCTTTCTTTTCTCTAAGACATTTGCCTACTCTATAAAGGTTTTTAAATTATCATAACATTTTGATTTGTGAGCACTAAATTGGTTTTCAGTGTTACGTTTTATGTTTTACGTTATAACTGTACACAAAAATCGCTAACAAATGATTAGGATGTAAAGATTATGATTATGAAAGGAAATAAGGTCGTTTCATCAACCCCATGTAATCTCGCATATTGCCAGCGTGGACTTTTCTGTCGTTACTCTCGAGCAGTTACGAGTGATGTATGATGGAGTATGGCCGCGTACAGTCGGCGACAATGCTACTATACACACGATTTGTCGCTGATACACGCCGAAACGAAGTTTTATAAAAAGTTGTACACTGACTAGTTTCGGAATAATAAAGAAACATTTACTTTACTTTTATAATGTATTTTTAATTAGAACTTATAATTTATGTTTTTATTTTATCTAAATGTCGTTTGAATATTCCATTATTTTTAATGTCATTATATTCAAAATAAGATAGGAAAAATAATAAATAAGAATATATAGGCAAAAATAACTGAGATTATATTCTGAGAAGAAAGGAAACAAGATGAATTGTTTTCTGGTTTTCGGAGGTTTACGGAAAAACCCATCGCAGCCAAGCGCGCAGAGAACAAGTTGTTTTGAACTGCAGCATTCAAAACGACATTTTTCGTCACAAGAAATCGTACATGAAATGACACCTTATGGCACAGAGTAGGCAGCATTTGCTGTTTATGGCACGGATAATTACGTCATTAAATCGCCACGGCAGGATCGTGGGTAGATAGCAGTAAATCGAAGAGCCAACCTCTGTTTTTTCGCACAGACGTCAAATACTCTTGGCGTCAAATAAAGTTGGCTCCAAAAGTTAACATTGGTTCTCTTATAAATTTATAATGTTGTTACACAAACAATAAGTATGCAACCGTTTATAATGTTGCTTTACTCCATTCGTAAAAACTTAAAAACTCTCTCCTAATGCTGAGTGTCCATTTGAGACAAACTCTCGAAATCAGTCTCAGGGTGTTGTCAATTTTAGATCACTTGGCATCGTTCTGGAGACGGTTTCATGTGCTTCGACAGTCACTGCAGTGTCGAGGCCAGAAACATCTCTTTCCGCTTGAGAATTAACTCGCAGTCAATTACGTGATTTGATAGCAGTTTGTTCATTTTTTCTTTTCTTTCCTAACGAATTCGCGTTATGCACTAGCGTTTATAATTTCGTATAAAATTGCAAACACGCGGATAGTGAAAAAGAGGAGTGTTGGGTTAGGAAATGAATAGATCGCCAAAATGAATTTCGAGCTTTTTCAACTTTCGTAAATGTGTTGCGGTGAAAATATGCACAACAATTTTATTCGGTTATTCTAATGTCTGCAGTGCAATTTCCATCAGAGTTTGTTTAAATGTTGTCGCCAATTCGTCCAGAATTCTCATTTTTATCGCGATTCTTATACAGTTTGTTTTACATTCTACAAAAAACTCATGTTCTTCATAGAGGTGGATTAACTCGATAACTTCACTGACTCTTTCAACGCGCATAATCTTCTTATCGCTTATTTTTGAAAAATAATTAACCGGCGTACAAAAAATTAAAATAAAAACAGAGAATTCTGCAATAAAATGAAAAATACACATAAAAATCAACTCAAGTCTCCGGGAACTGAGAAAAATCTTCCAAAATTGGCGGAAGACTGGAGACTGAGTCACGAGACCAAACACGTCCACTTGTGACAGTCGCAGTCTCGGACACCTGTGCGTGTTGTGTCTCCGAGACTGCACTCAATCCCTTTTCCATTTGTGAACCGAGACTCGAGGCTAGTCTCGAGACTATTTTCTCTCAGGTAGACAGCATAACGGCGCTTCTTTTCAAAACATGTACTCATCCAATAAAACTTAACATTATAAACTAGTTGCATAATACATAATTTTGTACTCCCATTGTGTGAACTGTCACTTGATGGCTGCAACCAGTTGCATAATCATACTCATTACAAAACAGATGATACAGGTTCTTGACCAATCATAGAGAAGTGTACAAACCAAGAATTGGCACTTAATTAAACATTGGGAATAATTCTAGTAAATGTTTCATTCGATTATGTACATTAGAATTTGATGTACATTTGATAGTACATTTGATATTATATTATGCTTGTAAGTTTTAATTTCTTTTATTATAAGTATTTTTACTTTATAGACCTTTAATGCCCAAATGGTGTAACTCCATTTTTCATATTTTTCTTAACGATGCTGAAAATCGTGTTAAGAAAGTGGCATTCTAATAACAGCACAAAGTTAGTAGTTGTGTTGTACTAAATCTAAAAACGGACGCCCAGTTTCTCTTGGTGACACACGTCTCACAGGATTATACGGCCACAGATCGTAGCAAGAAAGAACATAAGGATATGGAAAACCTTTTTCCCTTTATCCCACCTGTTCATTACCACTACTTTGAGTTTATTCTTACTATTGGAGACGTCGAAGACGTCGGTTCACCGAATGGAAATGACGAAATTGATGCTTATGATTGATAAGTCACAAATATTATGTAACTTGGGAAATAGTTCATAATTTTATTTTAATTTTTTGGGGTTTAATTTAGGATATTTGTAAAAAATATAAATACAGTGTTGTTAAATGCATCATGTCTTTGTCAATTACATCCATTGCCTTTTCATTATCAAAAGTCGTGCAACTCCATTTTGGTCCTTATACCGAGTCAACCTCTGGACCAAATTACCGTTTGGAAATATTTATCCGTCCGATGTTGAAGAAATAGTGCCACTGAATGCAATGAAAACGACGACGACGACGACGACGACGACGACGATGATGATACGAAACAAAAAGTATGTAAATTATCTGAACCCGAGTGACCTGTAAAAAAAGACCTGTAGAAAAGCTAGAATTAAAATCATATCAGTTGCACATACTTGTAATACTCATATTCTCGTTTACCTGCGGAACTTCATGAACACACGACGTATCATCCTCAATGTAGATGGAGGTTTCACCCAGAAATAAATTCAATCTGTTTTCGTCCGAAGCGTATCTAGACTTTTTCAGAAACCGTTATGGTCACCAAATAAAATAGTACTATCAGATCATAAAGCAAGTGAAAGAAAATCAGTGATTCACTTCAAATTGCAAGACGTTTCGCTCTACAGTTTCTCCGACCAATAAGATAATGAAGACCGAAAAAATTTGCTTTCAAGGAGAAACTATTGTAACTTTCCTCCAGAAACAAACTAGTAATTAAATACTGACCAGAATTCGTAGATGTAAGAAATGAAGCTACTATAGTTGTTGGAAGTATAAAAACATTTCTTAAAGTAATATAATATAAACTATACTTTTCAGATGAATGGTTCAAAATCTCAAGCTTGACTTACAGTTCAAAACTTTCATGTTTTAAAAAGTATTTCAAAAGAGAAGTTTAATGTAAAAGAAAAAATTCGTTGTCAATTCTCAGTAAAGCGTACAATTAACATCCTAGTGTTTCCTTTAACAAGATACTCCCAATGCCAATACTCAGAGGGATCTGCGGCATTAAACACGTCTGCCACAATACACACAAACATCGTTTAACATTTAACAACTATAGTCACGTTGTTACCTGTAAATCAAAATCGTTGGAGTAATACTGGCCACCTGAGTAATCATGTTAGTAATTACGTGGGTACTGGGATGCGTATAGCGCGTCAAACCATAACAAAGCGGCCGTAGGATTTCATGCACTTAAACCTGTGAAATGTATATCATTAAAGTTATCTACAAACAGGATCGTTAGTGATGTAGTGAAAAGCACATTACTAGGTCTAACGAGGACTGTGGTGGAATTATTTTCTCGGAAGGGAAATTAAGTTTCGCCGTGGAATCCTGGAATCAGAAAATTTGTGAAACTCAGTACCAAACTCAGTAATGTATAAAGAGACATAATATATATTGAATATGTATGGTGTAGGTAACAATTACAGCCAGAAAGTTCAGACATTTATTTTACCTAAAATTGACAGACAAAAGGGCATTTACTTTTACTAACGTAGGCATTGAAAGAGGCATTTATTCTCCTTGTAGTAGGGGAGCGTATACGCATGTAAGCAATAACAAATCACATTTAAAAGGAATTACTAAAAAATTAATAATTAAAATGTTTCACATTTTTATTCTAACTCTAAAATTTACATCAATACGGCTAAGGAAACAATCTTTTCTTTGTAATCTTGATTCCACATGGCCTTGGGTGTGATGGTTACGAATCTGTTTTACTCATGACGTTGTTACTTCGGGATTGTGTAGTGGATTCTTTTACTTTCTCGTTATTACGTACGTAAAAAAAGAACGGCGCAATCCGAGATGAAAAAAAGTTGGATTGACGCTGTCACCAAGAAAGCAATCAAGCGGGGATAATCAAGAGGGTTGACGGAAAGGCAACACTGCGTCGAAGGTCACCTGTGCCACAGTTGGTGCCAGTGTGTCTGCTACATTGTTGTGTGCTTCGCGATCATGTATGTACGCACTTATAATTTTAAAAATATCTGCACATTAAACTTGACTTGGTTATACATTGCAGTTGGAATTTCCTTTATGTATTTTACTTTTCTTCGTGTAATCCGAGGCACCATCAGCCCCTATTACCTCAGATTATCACGACTAATGTATAGAGAGAGCTGAGCTCAAAGGTGATCGAAGGCCATACTCCAAAGTAAGATGCGATTCCTCGTCAATGAACGAAGCCTGTCGGCATCAATCAATGAAAATTGTCTGGTATCATCTTCCTTTTTTGATTAGATTGTTAACACAGCCTCTGTTGCCACAGAAACACAAAACACGACCGTACCTTCATGTTATCCAGGTTTGCAAGTATATATGTAACTGCTCGATATCGCTGCCAGGAGAAGAAAACAAATTATATAAAAGCAAAAATGAAACAAATGGCAAAAATAGACACCAGAAGAAAAATTAGCAAAAAGGCAAAATTAAAATTACTAAAACAACCGCAGAAGTACAAGTGATTCCTACTGTTAAAAGTTATGAAATAGTAACAATAATAAAAAAGCATTTTGCTAAACTTCCGGGTTCTAGTTATAATAGTGACCGACGAACATGCAGTTTTAATTCCATTGAAAATACGATCTGCATCAATCCAAGAAGTCGAAATGATGGCTGTCTGCAGATGGTATAGTTCGGAATTTCGTTTTTGTGAATAAAAAATATTCGTGCCCATTGTACATCTTGTAAATCATAATCTTGTTGAGAAAGAGAATACTCATGAAATGCCTACGGCGCGAGACGAATTTGTTTACTACGCTCCGTGAATCACGAAGGTTAAGCGAATTCAAGACTCGCGGGTTCCTGGTTGGGTGACCGTCTAGGAACCCCGGGATCTAACGGCGTTGAGCCCCTGGCCGAAGGGATAAAAGGCACTGACTGACTGCAACGTGACAAGACTAGACAAATACAGTAATTACTCTAACAATAATGAAAGTAATTACTTGGTAACGGACGATTACTCCAACAAAAAGCCCTCAACGCCCAACATGGGTTCAGAGACGCGTTGTGTCAACAACGATGCAACAAATGTAAAAAAAGAAAATGGAATAGTTCGCCGCATCTGCAGTTCTTAAGGAGATAGAAGACGCTCCAGGGAGACAGGCTGCTGAGAGGAAGCATTTACCAGAAACTCTTCGTGAATTCCGAATAGAGAACTCTGACACTCCCGCTACTCGGCTACCTTGGGCACGCCGCTATAATGCTCCATGCCTGAATGAGTCGTAAATTAATGGGAGACGAGAGCATATATCATATATAATCGTAATTAAGAGAAAAGGGTTATTGGTATTTCAAACATTGGCTTAGTTTAGCAAAAGAAACAACATTTCAAATTCGTAGCCTGTAAGACAGTTTGCCAGATGATCAATTACACTTAAATGTTTGATCAAACTGTATTTATAATACACTATATACCTAAACAAAAACTATCTAAATATCTTACACCCGAGTAAGAAAAATCGCGTAGTTTTTGATACTGTGTAAAGTAAATTATGTGTAGTACATTTCAAGAAGTAATGTCTGCTTTTGAAGTAGTACAAACGACCGTTTCAATATTTATTCAAAGAACCGTTCAAAAATTGAAAGAAATATTATGCGTTTGAGATCAAAAAATCTTAATTTTCTCGATTAAGCGATCTTAACATATGTGGAAATACAATAGTAAACGAATGTGATAATCTATGTAATACGCAACCATACGACTAGTATGCTCTGGTTGAACCATTACGAGAGACTAATCAACAGCGCAACAAGAGAAAAGATAAGAAACGTAGCCGCAAACGTGTTTTCAATGCACCTCCACTGGCAGCAACCGAGTTCATTGAAGCTGCATATGAAGACAGGTTTCGCACGCTTGCTGCCTGCTTCGCTTTGCAGCGCTGAGTGGGGGGAGCACGCCGCAAACCAGCCGACGCCGCGACGCGCCGGGGCGCCGCGACGCCTGGCGCCGGCGCCGCGCTCGCCCGTTCATTGATCACACTGCGTCGCTGGGGCCGGGAGCGGGGGCGGAGCGAGGGCGGAGCGGGGCGGGGCGGGGCGGGGCGCGGCGGGGAGAGCGGAAAACCGGGGCGCCGTGGTGTCGCGGGCGTGGGCCCTGCGCGGGAGCTCCGCAGTCGCTTTGACCGCTGGAGGGGTCGCGGTGACAATAGCATGCGGCGGCGCAGTTACGCCGCCCTCCGCGAAGGAGAGGAAACGGGAAGGACGCGGATGAGACGCGGGTAATTGTGCTGTTCACGGTCCCAGGAACTCTCGCGGTGACGGATCCTCTTCCTCCACAGATGACAGAATAAAAGGGGACCGCGTTATTCATAAAAGGAAAAAGATACCTTCATTGATCGTTTGAAGATAACATAGGGAGTGCAATACACCGTGCAACATGATGGAATGCTAAAAATTAAAGACAGAGAAAATAGAGCTCTTAAGCAAAAAAGATTCAATAATACTCAGAAATCAAACATTGCTGCTCACAGCAAGTAGTATTTATCTTTATTGAATAAGTGGCGGAGAAAATTCAATATCAAAATATTATAAAACAGAATAAATTTATTAAACATAGGATTAAGATATGGAACATTCTATTTAAATCCTATACAAATATAAGATTAAGACATTAAACATTCTATTTAAAAACGTCTTTTCAACAAGTATGAGTGTCAAAAATGTCCTTCAGATTAGATCAATTCATTTTTACTTAAAACAAAACAGATGTAAGTGAAATGACAAATATGAAATTTTCACTCCTATTGTAAATAAAGGTAAAATATATTAAATGCTTTCCACTTTTTAAACTTTCCTCCACTTCCTCTTTAAAAATAGTGGAGGATGTAAACATTCGAGAATAGAATACTGGAATCATAAAAAACAACCAAACGTCGTAGAATTTTCATATCAAATAGAGATGGTAGGGAAAATATAAAAAGGACGAAAACATTTTATTTATAAAAATAATTCACTTATTTCATACTTTAAGAAATAAAATTCTTAGGAGTACTATAGTAATTGACTGTCACACTAGGGGATAATTTTTTTTTTTCATTACTCCAGGATGAATGTAGGTGATTTCAAAGAAAACGATCACGCTGATTTCGAAAAATCATTATAAAAAGTGTCTATCCCGCAAAGTTCAAAAGATATGAACGTATTTAGTATTTTAAATAAATAAAACTATATACTAATTTCCGCAAGGTCCCTCCAGTTATATTACTACAAAAGTTTATGAGCGGGCTTCATATAAAGTAAGAGCAAGTTACAAATGGAAAAGGCATATTCGCGCAATAATATGCAGACATTAAAATGGTTTGTTGGTATTCTCCACAACATTGGTAGAGCGAATGACAATGATTGGAGTTTTTCAAACAACCGCAACGTAAGGTTCGTTGTACACTGGTAAGCAGCTCATGGTTTGTGCTGATCACAAATACGACAGCCAAAGTATAAAGAATACGCAAGTTTCCTATATTTTTTACTTTGAAGTTTGTGTGTAAATCTCCCACAAACGTAACAGAAGTTATCGGGTTGATTCGCACACTTTCGATGTGGATTGACGATTTATATTTTATGGAACCGATTCAATTATACAGATCATGTGGCGAATTTAACTTCATAAAAAACACAAACCTGCAATGTATTAATGTATTTGAGACATACGCAAACAAAATACGAAGTTCACGCGCACTGCGGGTACAGTTCCACATGACAGCGACTAACTCAGAATCTACTATCCCGACAGTATACTTGCGATAAGGGAAGGGGCTAAAATAATCCCTTTCGGTGACTGATGCGCAGTATGAAATATAAGGGTGCACGTGACTTGTTTTAAAAATATCCACTAAGACCTACTTGTATTTGAGCGCGACTACCAGACGTGAGAATAAAGATGACAATCTTCGAATACAGAAGGTAAAAAAAACAAACATGAAAGCCGAATTTTGTTGATATTTCATGAAAATGGCATAGATGAACTGAACAAATACTTACTTTTTTAAATATATTTGATGCGTATTGATTATGCGCGTCATACAGATGCAACGTAAATGTTATTTGCATTGATATCAAAATACGGTTTGAAGACATGGTATATTTAAAAACTATCACGTGATATGACGTTTTTATTGTGATATTCGTAATTTACGTATAAAGTTCAGTAAGTTGCGTGCTCTACCTTCCTGGAGGTAAGAATCGTGCTCCCTAGTGTTATTTAACGACTGATTTTCTTACACAAAATGCCGTACTAATCCCGATTTCTTTTTTAACCTTACGAATGGATGAAATGTAGTATTGTACAAGAATGCGCCTTTGGGAGAACCATGGTTGGGTCAAGATTTTCATGGTGATAAAGGCAAGCCATTTTCATAATGACCGCTCACTTGCATGCTTTAGATAAGAGTTTCTCTCTGATTGATAAATCAGTAAAATTGGCGAGTTTCGTCAACGACAATGTTGCGCATCAAAAAGTGTTTGAACACGTGATTAATAAAAAAAGACCGCCGAAAGAGTTTCATGGAGGCACGCGATAAACAATAAAAGACTTTCCTCCGCACTGTGCAATGGAGTAGTGATGGATGATTTCCTGAAACAGATACGAAAGTGCTTCGCCATCCAATTTTCATCCGTCTGTGAAGTGCAAAGACAAGAGAATGTGACAGTGTGCACAACATCGCCATGCAGGGCTGTCGAGTCACGTTACGGTGCGTGACAAGCGGTAATGTCGCATGAATGCGTGTGCGCCATTATCCAAATTAACTTTAGGAAACCATTTGAAAGAAACGTTCCGAAAAGCCGCATTGCAGAATCGTTATTTTTCGTAGTAATGAGCCTTGACATGTTATTCTCAGCAATGAATCGACAATGAACTTGGAACAGCAAAATCACCTTTCTTGTAGAGCATCACATGATCAGTCTTGGAACATTTAGCCGCATCACTATAGTAAAACTGTAATAGGAAGTATTGTTCTGAAAAACGATGTGGCACATCATCACGTATTACAATGAAGGAAAATTGTGTAATATTGAATGGTTTCAAGACATCGCAATAAGCACTATATTCCTGAACATGGTTGCATAGTTCTCTGCGTTCAGAGTATAGGTGTAAATAAAAACGTAATATTAACTTCAAGAGTGAAGAAAGTAATAAAAGCATGTACTTCCAAGCAAAAGCATTTACTTCATTCGACGTGAATAACCTTGTAGTTTGCAACTTCCGAGTATGAAGGCCGGAAAAGAAACTACATACTCAGGTTCGGTTTTCCGCAAACCCACAAGAAAACCCGAAGAGGACACAGATTCCTTTCTGGCCTGAAAACTGTAAATCCGCGTCTTTAATACTAAATTGAAATGTTGATACTTTTCACAATCCGCAAAACTATAAAAATATATTATAAACATTTTTTAAAGATCATGTTTTAAGGTCGCGTTTTAACATCTTGGTCATATAGCGGTCAAGAGATTCTTTTAAATGTAATGGGAACTGTAGGGACTACACAAACATCGACTCTTCGTGCCGAGGCAATTACGGCCCTTCGGCCTCAGCGACCTCGTCTATCCAGGCCAGCTCAAAATGATTATTTTCTTTCTTTCCTCCATTGCCCATGATTTTTTTGACATTCACTCCCGGTCCTTAAGAAATGAAATCAATTCCTCGTAATCAGTTTCAGGTTTAATATCGCGAGTGCAGTAGTTTTTCGGTACTTGTAAATTCAAGAATAAAACTGCAATTTTATTATTATTATTATTATTATTATTATTGGTTTGGATTTTTTGTGTTTCTGGACGCGTCAACTGCTTTGGTCGTTAGTCCCGTTAGAGTAGTGCATGTTTTTTTCTCGGGAAATGGCAGTAATCTTCCCCCGATGGATGGCGAGATCCGGCGCCGACCTACCGCCGGCTAGAGGGTTGTACCCCTAACCAGGACTCTTCCACCAGCGGGGCACCGCCCCAGCCGGGAGCGGTGCCACCAGCTCTAAGCTCCGGACCGATCTCCCGGAATATGTGGTTGTGTAGTGCATGTTAGTGTAAGTGTGTGTGTAAGGGGAGAGGATAGGACAGGGAAGAGGAAGGACAGATCGCGCGCGATCCATGGCCCGTTTGGTAGGGTATTGCTCCGGCATTCGCCTGGTGTTGATCGGAGAAAACACGGACAACTACCGATCAGAGCAGCCGGCCGCTAGAATTCACCTTCAGGCAGCGACTGAATTCGACCTAGCTGGAAAGCTAGTGTCGAAAATCCTGTCGCCGTCAGGACTCGGACCTAGGACCTCCCGGTCAGAGGCGCTGCAGTGGCATCACTTGATGCACTGAGCTATCGCTCCCGGTTTATTATTATTATTATTATTATTATTATTATGCGATTATTGTATTCTTGTATGCATATTCATGAGTGAATATACAATTTCTATTGTTTGAAACACCACCAATTTCGTTAATCTTGACAGCAAAAGCTGAGTTATTTCGGTCACTATCATACTTAAGAAATTCGCAGTATTTACTTCAGGCATGGATTTAAAGCTCAATTTTATTAACAAAATTTTAATTAAATGCTAGAAAAAAGTTATCACTATGAGAGAAAGTATTTACTATAAGTAAATAGTACTTACAAGTAAAACTAGTACTGAAGTGTTATTCACCGTAACATAAGCATTTACTTCAAAAGTTTCTAGTATAATCCTTCACTTACTTTTATTCACGTCACCCAATCTTTACACAAAATGTAAGCTAGTTCCTCAGATAGAAACCAAAATCTAGGGAAAAGGGAAGAAAAGTCGGGGAAACGTCTTGCTTTACGGTACTTTACTGCCATCTCTTAACACAGGACGACGAGAGGGGAATGAAAATGATGCTTCCATGGCAGCAACATTTTTATTTGTAAACCGTTTTTAAAATTCTTGCTTAATAGTTGAATATCTTTTATAAGTAATGGACTTCTAACTTTTCGACATTTTTTCACACACACGGACGAAAAAAAAATATTAGCCGTGCACACGCATCAGAGAATTGTTGTTGACATCAGAATTAAATGACAGCTTTCACCTCCTAGTTAGAAGTAAAGTGAAGTCCATGCAACTGAATTTACACCTTTCGACGAACGATTTCCGAATTTTAGCGAACGCGCGCATTTGCAGAATCGCTTCCGAGGTTCCAGCACCCTGCACGTGCGTGCGTTTACTGAAACTCTGGCATCTTTCGTGGGAAGGAAGACTGTATCGGTGCTCTTTCTGCTTGAGACTGAAGGAGCTGCAACAGCTGGTGTGGTCGAGCTGCAGATGATCTGAACTCTTACGCACGCAGAGTAACCGTACACATGTATCTCCGTCCATTCCTGGCAGAAAATCAGGTGGTTCAAAATGGATTTTGACAATCTGTTGAGAAATAAATAAAGCTGCTGCCATGAAGACATTAGTTTTTATTTGAGCTCCGTATGTGATGTTGGTTCGCACGTCATTAAGGGATTTCCTACTTTCTTGTCTCCTGATACCCATTCAATAAGTTCCATTATACAGTGTATAGTTGATGAACTCAGTATGACATTACTCTTTCTGTTACAATTAAATATGTTGGTAAGACATTACAAAAATCGTATAAAAGTTGTAAATCATCTTTAGATTCAGTCTGGCATTACTTCTACTCCGCGTTTAAAACAAACGACCCGCAAATCTTTGTATATAGAATGCCACATTTTGCAGAGAGAATGGGAATAAATGTTACACACTTTTAGGCATGTAGAGAAGTCCAATATGATCACTTCTTGGCACTGAACACGAAGTCGGAAATTTCGTCTAAGGAAGATTCAGGCGTGCAATTTACCCTTCGACGCCAGGTAACTCATCTCGCACAGGTGTTAGGAAGGGACAAATCATCTCTTTCTCGAACACGCTAAGGAACAAGCAGATAAGGGCATGTTAAACAACCTACATACATGTCGCGTATGTAACTTTGGGTTTCCCTTGGATCACATAGGATTCTCCTACAAGCCCTACAAGTTTTTAACATTTATACCGAGTTACCTGTATATCTTTAGGAAAACCTACGGTGTGGAGAGTCCCCATACAAGCATAGTAATGAAATTTCTTGCTTGAGACTCCACTGCCATTTATTGACTTGTGTCCATATTCCAAACATACTCGTAGACTTATTTAGTCATTGTCGCATAGATGCATTGCTTAAATTTCGTATATTTTGAATATTTTGAATATTCGTATTTCTTTAGGAGGTTTTAGACGAACTTTACCTCAGTACAGTTTAAGGGCATTGGTTTTAGAAACTAAGTAACTTGTGGAATTCAACATTTCTATCAAAATTGTGAAATGGAAGTACCATCCCGCTCCGCCCCTCGTCTCCGCCACGCCTGCGCACTCGACACCCCACTCGCCCCGCCCCGCACGACACTCTCCGCTCGGGTCCCCGCTCGCCCCATCAGACACCACATGCCTCGTCAGTCTCGGCCAGATACGCCTTGCATAGCCGTCCCAAACACACCGTTGCTTCGCAATACCTAGATGCATTGCGGACTGCAAAAAAAAATGTAAAAATTATGTTTTTTTTTCTTTTTTAAGAGGAAACTTGTTGAAAGAATCCTTCTTGGTGGCTAAACACATCGTAATGGGAACCTATATTCCAAATTTCACGATTCTAGTTTTCGGAGGTTTGGCTCTAAGTTGATATACCAGTATCTCTCTCTCTCATACACTCTCTCTCACTCTCACTCTCTATCTATTATCTATCTATAGATCTGCAGTGAATTTCTTTGCTTAAAATATAAAGATGATCCATTTATGCATCAACGAAATGATTCACGTCTTGAGATTATGTTCATTTGTGATTCTTGGTCCAAAGTCCCGTATTTTGGAGAATTTTGGTAAATCAATATTTTATTTTTTCCTTCTTACACATTCATTGAAAACATTCTCTAGAATCAAACGAAGAATGGAACTTCGGGGCATCCCTTGGTCCCGAAGAAAATTTGACTATAAATATTGCCATACCAAGTATTCCATTTTTTTATTTCACAATTTATTAGTAAGTATTAATTAAAATGATAATTCGTTACCACAATCGACGACACGCTGCATCCGCAGCATTGCACAAAAGGTCGTGACGGCGTGAGGAAGAATGTGGTGTTGGTAGAGAAAAGTCTTATGGTTGACAGCCATATGAAAAGTCGGCAGTTTTGACACCTAAACAAATTCGACAACTATATTTTCCGTATTTTTATTATGGGGATAAAATATTTACGGCTATATCCCTTGATAAGACAAGGTTGTTCCCACGCAGAACTCGTACCTGCAGCCCCTTCGGCGCCGACGATGGCTGTTGTAACCATCTGCGCCACGAGACCCGCATTATTATTTATTTATTTATTTATTTATTTATTGGTGGCAAACTGGCCATCACAGGACCAAGCGAACGCGCTACTTGTACCTACCGAGGCCCAGTCATATTCTCCCGTGAATATAACACATACTCCAGATTGCAATCAGCTTCCTGAGGAACATCTAAGACCTGTCTGTGACTCTACAATACTTTGAACAAAATGTGTGTTGTTCAAAGTAAAGCAATGTTTTGCACTTACCAGTCTTTGAATGACCTGGGAGATTAGCCAAGTTCTAATACAAATTTCATGGAACAACTCCCAGAGTTCCGATAACTATCGAAACGACCTGTGCTTTTACGCCCCACATTCAACTGATCTCGACTTACACACTCTGGTGTTTAAGATGCTTTTCTGCCTCCGTGTGTACGCCGTTTTGATCGCACGACACAGTAACATCCACAAGTAGACACGTTTTATCTCCAAATGCCGGATAACAATATCCAATTTGTTTGCAGCTATCGTGGGTCTAGTTTGAAGTTGTGGTCGTAAAATATTGTACAAAGTCCAATAGACTTCACTGGCTTTGCTAAGTGTTCTTACCATTTGGAGCATGTTTAGAACTTCGAGGGCGTTACAGATCTGCCAGTGGAGAGAATTACACGCGCTATCATGTCTTTTTAAGTATTCGGTCATTGTTAGAATTGGGCAAACTGAGACAATATGATCAATGGTTTCTACTTCTTCCTGGCAGATGTGGCATTTCTCATCAAGGGAAATATTGAGAATCGCTTTCTCATAATGTTTATGTTTGTTTTTGTTATTAGGCGCCAAATGTGAATTAATTTGGCCACCTACGTGTTAACACGTGTTTCCATCATGAGACATTGTAGTACCCCGGAGGAATCACAGCGCTGCTTTCCGGATTACCGATGCTTGGAGATTTTCTAAATCAATAAGATGGATAATCAATACGAGGATAAGCGATTGGCCAATCCCTCGGCACTTAGGGTGGAAGTGAAGAACGGAGGGGGAAGGAAGGATCACGAACAAGGCTATGGCCGGTATCTAGTGTGTTGATCCAATATTTGCCCTCAAGTGTGCAGGAAAAACACGGATATCATTGATCAGAACAGTCGGCCACTGAATTCGATTCCCGTACCCCTACAAACCCACTGACGTTATACATATCAAGCAAATATTTGGGATCATTCCGGTATCGAACCGCGCTCTAGTTCAATATTGCTCTCGACCCCTCAGACCCTGCCTTTCCTTTCACCGCCTGCCTTTCCTTTCACCTTTTCAAAATATTTGTGGGAAAATGTTTCGCGTCCTTGCACTTGATACATCGCCCTTCCTAATACTAATGACCATCGCTACCTACACTACCTCTATTTATTTAAATTCAACAATACTTTAAAACTATATTCGTGAAATATTGCCGAGAAGTGAAATATTGTACGTTTTCGTGAGCGCCGAAATTCCCATCCTCGCTATCATACTAAGATGAATTACGAAGAAAGGTAACAATGATCAATACACGCAAAGAAAACAATAAATACTTTCGCCCTCGTAAAAGACTCTAATAAAGGCTATTTGCATCAGCAATTCAGCTATAGATATTCGCTCTTACCCCTGTGTCCCACATGAAAGGACTAAATACCGCGGGATCATGGAGAGCGATAATTGGAATGTACTGTTCTCGAAATAATTATATTTCTCACTACCCTCCCAAGGAGCTCACGAAAACGTGCCCATATAGTGAGGTACACTTAGGTCCAGAAGGCCGCCTCTCAGCACTACGTCAATGGATGAAGAATCTGACCGAGATGGGTTTCGTTGATCCAGAAATTCAAGAGCAATGCTCACTGAAGGCATACTTAAACGTTTGGAATTATACAGTACAAATAATAACTAAAATGTTTAATAACTGTTAAAATAAATCAGATTTTACTATTTAAGATCTATTAAAACATTTCATGTGTTTGAAACAAAACTGAATGTTCACAAATGCATTAAATAAAAAAATGCGTAATGTAAATACTAATATTGGAAATGTTAAAAAATCATAAATATAACTTTTTGAAAATTCATGATTTAATTAACAAGGCGCTATTATGTGTTCCAGAGCATTGTATCCGTAAGTAGTTTTCAAAACCATAGAGCCTTAAAAATCACATTTTTAAGGGATGTCTGGAATATTTTCATTATTACTCAAAATTTTACACACACACACACGTGTGTGTGTGAGTCTATATTGTGCAAATCTAAATGGTAGCTGTTTTTTGCATGCTTTCCTTCAAATACTAGGAAAGGCCTACGTACGTAAAATAAAGCATGTTTTTAAAATTGTAGTAATGAGAAATAATGGAATAAAATTAAATATTGCACACGACAATAAAGATACTTTATCGTCTAGTACAATACATTATTATTATTAGACTATTTGGTTAATAATTATCTAAAATTAAACCTAATTTTACTTCCATACATCTCTTTTCTATTGCACTAACATTTCTTCGGTGTTAAAAATATGAGACCGGGCTTTATTTAGCTTTTTCTGAAAGAGAAAGCGCAATATCAGCAAAACGTAATACTAACACAGTGGGGGAGTTGTATTAATTTTCTTTTCTTGTTTCCGGGCACCTGCCTTAGCTTTGCAATAGCGAAGGTCAGTGTAGAGGGGATTGTGTGAATAGCCAGATAGTTATTATAGGTCTCAGATAATAACCATTACCGTCATCACTATTAGTTGCAACTATTTTCAATAAACTCAGCATAGAGTGCGTTGGCAAGGTGTACCCGATTTCTAGATTCATTGAGACTGACATACCTAATCCGAAAGTAGATGTGGTAAACACTGGAATGCACGGAGCGCTTAATGCAATAAGCAATTCCACAAGTGTCAAAATATGGCAACAGGTTGTGTTTTCAAGCACATATTTACATAGAATGAAATAAAAAGTCAGAGTCATTTTTGTTGACAGTCATTTTCTTGACTAGACCATTTAGGCTTTGAAGATTTCGAGAAAAAATCAAAGTGGAAACATTACGGTATATAGGTGTGCATACGCTCCGATATAGAGTATACATTGTAGTAGTAGTAGCTGTACTACGCAGTAGTAGTGTATGCGCTTCGTAGTAGAGTTTTATTAACAGATTTCTCACAACAAACAAAATAATCACATAAAAAATATAATTATCTCAGTTTTCTTTTACGCCTCTGACCAGGAGGTCCTAGGTTCGAGTCCTGACGGCGGCAGGATTTTCGACACTAGCTTTTCAGCTAGGTCAAATTCAGTCGCTGCCTGGAGGAGAATTCTAGCGGCCGGCTGCTCTGATCGGTAACTTTCCGTGGTTTCTCCGATCACCACCAGGCGAATGCCGGAGCAGTACCCTACCAAACGGGTCACGGACGCGCGCGATGTCCTTCCCCTGATGTAATTAAATCTTTTTTCAAGGATAAAAAGGCAATAAATTTTGTCTCTTATCCATGTTGTTCTTCTGAATAATACTTCCTGCCGCGACAACATGGAAACGATAATTTGAATAATTGTATTTCCCACTGAATTCTAGAAGACGTGCACAGAAAATGAAACTTACATTTATGTCCAGAAGCAAAACAAGGGGCCATCTCAGCATTTCTCAATGGATCAGGGAAACTGGACGAAAAACATGATCGAGATGGGGTAATTATCCGGAGGTTGCAATACAATACTTGTTACAGGTTGTTTATACACGGCATTTCTCAATCGGCATTTTCAGAAAATATATTCTCGCCCTTAAGCAAGTCATTTGTCACAAGTCCTTGTCCTATCCTCTCCCTCTTAACCACACACTTACACACACATGCACTACACTACCACTACCTACACTACCGGGAGATCGGTCGGGAGCTTAGAGCTTGTCCCGGCTGGGGCGGTGCCCCGCTGGTGGGAGAGTCCTGGTTAGGGGGAAACCCCACTAGCCGACGGTAGGTCGGCGCCGGATCTCGCCATCCAGCGGGGGAAGACCACCGCCATCTCCCGAGAAAAACATGCACTACACTAACGGGACTAATGACCAAAGCAGTTGACGCGCCCAGAAACAGAAAAAAACAAACCAAACCAATCAGTTTTCTTTTACATGGTATTTTTCATTTTATTCCTATCGTATTCTCCGTATTTTGTCGACCGTACAAGCAGTTCTTATTTGTTTGACCATCTATCTAAAGAGGATAATGCATTATGTAAACACGCATTGAAATGCTTTTACTTACATTTATGTAGTCTACTACATTATAATAAATTTATAAAATTGGTTTTGTAATAAATTAATAGTAAATGGAGGAGAACGGTTACAGTGCAATTTTTCACTTCACAACGCAATTTTTTTTACTCATGTTAAGATTCAAAATTCTTGGGTCTGTCAACTCATTCAAACCTCAAATGTAATACCCATATAAGTGAATTACACACAAACAAATTTTATAATGTTACGCATATAGAATTCTTACAAATTCAGTCAGCATCTCGTCCTATTTATTGTTCGTGTTGTATGTTTCGCGAATGTTCATTCTCGCACAATGTTCTGGGAAAACACTCAAGAACACGGGGAGAAAATAAGAGGCCTGGGGCAGTGTATCAAATTGGGATCTTATTTTGAAACAAAACTGCCCCCCCCCTTATACACACACACACACACACACACACATAGATACAAATATAGAAGGAATTCATTTCTCTATACAACAAAATTAACTTATATTTTAATCAGAAATTAAAAATGTCTTTCGTATTTCGAATAAAAATTAATTTGGAACCCCAATTAACTCGGGACCTGGGGCAAGTTGTCCCAGTTTCCTTCCTTTCTGGGTACCTCAAAAAAACACATTCTTCCAGACTATTGCACTACAGAAAACAATTGTATCTACATATAATCAGCAAACACACAAATATTCTTTAAGCTAGTACATTTTTTTTAAATGTTTGTATACAAAAATTGCAAAGGGGAATTTTTTTACATTCGACGTAATTATCATACTCATCAGATAACGGTATCCACGGATCACAAAAAATTAACAAACAATAAATGTGCATTTTTTACAACACATTGCTAGAGGAATTAAACAATTGAAATCGATTCACAGGTTTATGACAAGTAAACTTTACTCTAGTGTAAAACTGTTTCTATACAATTAGAGTGCTTCAAAAAGGAAATTAATATTAATTTAGCAATATTTAAAAAAATAGTTATAATTTGGACTGAATAATTCTAAAATATTAAATATACCTCTACGAATTATTCTACGCCAGCTTTTTGGCCAATGAATTCCCAATGATGTTTTTTTCTAGATTTCGTAATACTTTGAGCAAATGTTTAGATAGCTCCTTGTTTTGCTCAGGATATAAATGGGCATTCCACATCAAATCGCACAAATTTAAGGAAAATTTCACCTTGATGTTCCAGATTTTTCTGTGAAGTGTATAAACAAAAATATGAAACAATTTTTTTCATTTTTCCAAATATTGTGTTTCGAGATTATTTAATTTTCAAAGTTTTGAATAAAATGCTCGCATTGCTAAAGTTAATCATGCTTAACTTGTATTGTAATTATGATATAAATTTATTATTTTGCGACAGTAAAGAACAAAAGATGCTTGTTGACACATAGGCGGCAAAAATTAATTCAAATTCGGCACCGTACTTGGAATTCAATCATTTATAACAATTCCTTAGCGCTAATTAACACCAGAGGGTATACATTTTAAACCCATCGCGTTGAACGTACACTATTTTTTTTTTCTGGAAAACCCGGGGCGGGCTTCCAGAGAGAAAGGTAAGACGTCTTTCGTATTAAATTCTTTTGAAGGACAAACTGCTTTGAAAATTTGAAAGCTTTTCAAAGACGCTCGCGAGATTGCACCAGCTACTGAGAACCGACGCGACCATAGACAGAATTTCGTACTGTAAACAATTTCTGAGGATCACATGCATTTCCAAATAAGACGCCACGAAAGTCAATTGTTTGAGAATCTTCACCCGAGTGGTTTAAAAAAGGATCACCTCGTCAGTAAAAAAGACTAGGTAATTTATATCTTGGCTGCATTGAAAAATTAGATTTTGACGATTGGTAACGGTAGTGCAGTCCCGTGACTTTTTTTGGCGCTGAGCCTTGCCTGACATTGTAGTACAACGGATTTACGATTTATTATTTATTTTTTCACCCGGACGAGGTAACACTGACAACTTCAGCACTCAATCATTCTTACGTTGATGTAGACTAACCGTTCTTAAATAATTGGCTTTCAGAATTTCCTCTGGTGTCGAGGTTACAAAAGAAGGAAGAAGTCTTGTTGTCAACCCAAATCGTCTGTTGCTGTTTCAAAAACAAGCTACTTTGCAGCTTTAACGATGCTTTTTCTTTTGTTGTGTGTATTGAATATATTAAATTTTTTAAAAATGTTTTTTGGCCATTTTATTTTTATTTTTTTAATTTATCCCAAAACTCGAAAGTTTAAAAATTCGAAAAAATACCATTGTAATCTGCAAACTTTGTACTGTAATAATTTTAGTGAGATACAAAGTGGGACACTGAGATATTTCGGCGAAATTAAATACAATAGAAATGTCTACGTGGTGTTTTGCTGCAGTGTATAGTAGATCGTCATTCCTCAAGCACGTGCCAATCAGAAGTATACGATTACCATCAATATTGGAAGTTGAGCGATAAACAGAAGTATTCCTTCACATGTTACTATGTGCCAGATTTATATGTAGTATATATGACATTCATAGCCGATTAAATTCAAATTAAAAGGTGTCGAACGGATTCAACTTAATATTTACGGACGGAATATTTATACAAATAAGAGTATGTGATACAGTTAATTGAATTGATTATTCTTTTAGTTCACTTTACAGAGAATAACGTTAGTTGACCATTTCATAAAGAAATGAAACTATTTATTTTCTTTGTGCCTTCTTCTGTTTTTTATCACATCATTGTTACAATAGATGTTCATGTCAGGATTGAACGCTAGCTTTCATTGAGAATAATATAGTTGCCCCCCTCCTCATTCCGTCGCATGATCTCTTTCCGTAACATGTTGCAAGGCGAAAAAATGCCATTCGACATTCATATTGAAGACATCTTTGTGGAGCATAAATTCGCATTGTTTTATAATACTAGGCACTGACACCACCCAAAAATGTCTGTTAATACTGTCATAATCTTAATTGAGAAGTGTCATGAGGTTACACTGAAAAGAGGTAATTGAATTCGTGTCGTGTTTCAGGAATACAGGAAAATATTTTTGGGGGAGGGGTATTTTTAAATTCCCTTTCTTTAAAGTATAGCACAAAAGAATGCAGAGTAACGAAGTTATTAATTCACAGCACTCCCTGAATCACACCTTCAAGGACGAAAGAATAATATTCTATAAAAAAATCACATTGGACAAAGAAAACGCCTACCATCAAATTGTATTTTTGTCTCATAAAGAGAGCAGAAGACGGCAAACGAAGACAGCAGAAGAAACAGAAGTCGAACTTCCTCGGTCAGTTTCCTTATTTCTCGTATCAGGTGATATGTGTCCAGGACCAACTGTCCACATTTATTCATCATTGTCCCTGCCCAATATATTTAGAGCATTAACAAGTATGGTTGTCTATCACTTTCTTGAAAGATCTTCCCTTGACTCGCGCGACAAGGAATTTTGAAAGCCAGTTTTTCCAATACATATAACTTTTTTTACGGCAAACAGTCAATTTTCAACTTCTCAAGAATGCTCAAGATTGCATACTCTTCATCTGCAATTATACATTTTCACGTTAAGAACATGTAAATAACAATAGTGTTGATATTATTGTCTGGCTATCTGTAGCTACTAACTTCGCAGAAACAACGCAAGTGTTTCGCATATTCCTCTGTTTACACAACGTACTCAGAATACCTGAGAAAGAAAACTGCCATGTTTCAAGCAGATCCTAGCAGTGTCATCTGTGCATTAATACACCTAATAGTGACATTTCGTCAGAAGATTTCCATTTGAGACCGTATGCGTGTTTCTGCGATTCATAACATGACTCCCACGATTGCTTTATGTTCGGACGTCACGATGTGTCATTGACGCCCCGTAATTCGAGCAGCGAGTCTGGTGGGCAGCGGGTTGTCTAAGTGGTCGGGTGAACATACCATTATTTCAAATTGTATTGATTTGCGTCCCACTTTGAAATTTATCAGATCTTAACAACATTCGTGTAGAAATATCTGAGTATTTTTGTAATTCATTTAATGTCTACCTAATGTAAAAATTTGCATTTTAAAAATTAAAATATATTTTAAATATTTCAATAAAATGTTTACAAAAATTATATTTGCATACATGACAGTACATCTTTTTAAGTTAATTTTAAGTGTAATTTTATTTTCCTAAAGTATTCGTTAATTAAACATTAGGGCGCGCATGATTCTTCGGAAAAAATAATTCGTAATATTTCTGAAAGAGGTGGGATGGGAAAAAAAGAAGAAATAAATGTCACATATTTTTAACCCTAGACCTTATAAAAAGTTTCAAGTCGTTAAAAATACTGAAGTTTTGTGAGTGCCATTTGACGAACAATGACTCAAACATAGCTGTGTCTGCACATTCTCTTGAGTATATTGGGGAATGTAGTTTTTGATGATCACTGAAGTCTCTAGTTGAATAGAAACAGTTATGCAGCAGAAAATATTTTACTTTTCACTTAAATAAGTATACCGATTTTAATTGTTTAATGTCATGTAGCAATGCGTTGTAAAACCCTTGTTTTGGTTTCTGGACATAAATGTAGCTTCAATACGAGCACGTTTTGTGGAGCTCTGCTTTTGCCAGTTGTGGTAAGAATAGAGTCAGGGGTTGCTATTTTTATCAATATTAACAACACATCTTAAATTCGTGATCTGATTTAGGCAAGTTTTCTATACCCCTGAAGCAAAAAGTTATAGTTTTTCAAATAGTGCTAACCTCGCTTTTTTGGTATTTTTACTCATCATTCACCTGTTTATAATACAAAGGAGGGTAAGGGATTCTGGAACTCAAGAAAACGTGCGTAGTTTATACTTGTACTTCTCCCCCACACGTCGAATATAGTTTTGTCTTACAAAAATAAATCAAATGAAACTAAACTTTCCTCCTCGTCCTTTCCCCCGCTCGGGTTAGGGAGGCAGGAGGAGCCTGCCTGCGGACAGGAGGAGTCAATGGGTCCACGAACCACGACGTGCGCGCCACTTTTCCTCCCAATTCTAAAATGTGTCACTATGAGCCCCTGGCTCGCAGACAGCCTGTGTGTTATGGGTCTACGAGCCTAGCCGTTATGGGTCTACGAGCCTCAGAGGTGCAAATAAGTGGGAGGTTAATGGACGTTCATAGGGTGAACTAGTGGTGTTAAAACAGCACGTACTTTCTCCCGCGTATTTTCAAGCGAAATGAACTCAGATTTTCGAAAAATGCAACATGATTTTATTTCAACATATATCTTTACGGAAGAGATTTCATTAAGGAAGAAACCACTATCTTTAACATTTTAGTAGTAGGAAGACGCCGAAACAATTCTGAACTTTTGCAATTTTCGAAAAATCAGGGTTTTCGTACTTTTAAATGGCATTCACCTTATTTAACAATAACATTTAATCAAATACGATACAACCACTTTTTTGAAAATGTCCCAGGGTCTTCATTTAAAGTACTCCCCATATATTGAAGTATCGGTTTCAAATTCAAGGGACCGCAAGATGAGCCAGATCAATTGGGTAATATCTATTCTGGTGAAAATCGGCTGAACGGTTTAGCCGATAGAGTTGTTCACACACGGACATAAGTTTCGCCGTCATTCGATATCAAGGATCCACAAAACATGGATTCTGGCTATAACGGGTGATATTGGATTTTTTTCTAAATGTATCGACTGGATTTATTCAATTTTTCTTATCCTGTAATAAGTGTTATTCTAAATTAAATTTCGCCGTTTGTAATACATTTCTCTCTACTCCTTAAGGAGAAAGTAAAAAGGGCATTGGCAAATTCTGGGAAGCGGGACGTCCGATGTTAAATGCCCTATGAAGATGATACTTTTTTGTAAAATAGAAATTAAAATTTCTAATGAATACTCATTAGTTTTCTCCTGTGCATATAGACTTAGTCAAAACGTATTCACTTAATCTTTGTTTTTCTAAGAGATCCAAAAGACTACATCTTTAAATAGTGTTAAATTGTTAATTGATAATTTCCAAAACCGTGGTTTATATATATATATATATATATATATATATAACAAATTATTATATATATATATATATATAACAAAAATTCAGTTCAATATGAAATATTAATAAAGATTAAAATGTCAACAATTATACGATAATCATGATTCACGGTAACCCTTTCAGCTTCGTCCGAAATGTCCATATTGTCCCGTCACGTATAAAATATCGATGTAATGAGATTATCAAAAGATAAAAAGGCTTAATTAAAATGTATTCTCAGAACAACTCTTTTATCTTTGTTTATTGCATTCACATGACACAGAATAAAAGAGTCGGACCAAAGAGATCAGCATCGTTCAATATTCTATTATTGTTTTTCTTTCACACACTGGCTGCCTCCAGGGACTCACAATTTTTTCGTGCTTTTTTGGATATGCCACTCTTGTGGTAAATTTCCTGAATCAATGCGATGCCAGGATGTGTGATCGCTCGGCTCTGACGGTGGGAATGAGAGGAGAGGGTTGTAAAGTTCGCGAGCGATCAGTGGCCCCTTTCAAGGGTGCTGGCCAGGCATTTGCCTGGAAGTAATCAAGGAAACTAAGGAAACCTATTATCGAGATAAGTCGACCAACGAATCCGATTTTTGCAGGCGCGACAAACTTGCCCATATTCAACACATCCAAGAAATTTCCGTCACCATGACGGGAATCACTGGTATGCTCAAGGCCTAAGACCTTGCTTTCACGCTCGACTATATTAGTCAATTTTCAAAGTGTCCATTGAAAGTAAAACTGAACATTTTGAATCGAAATTATTTTGATTTTTTAATCGTGTTTACTTAATAGTGCAATCATTGCATTAACTTCCTACCTTCAGGTTAGTAGATTTAACAAATATTTTTGTTTCTTAAAAGAGTGGTTCGCCCATAATCAAGAATGATAAAGAATTATTGAGTTATTTCACATTTGTGCTACATAAACAAATATATGAATGATTTAATGAAACATAGCACAAAGCGAAAACAAGAAAAGAATTCGCCATAAAAAACATTCCTGCTCATTGGCAAAAGTGTTTCTATAAGACATACGAGTAATTCAGAAAATAAATATGAAATAGTAATAATAATAAAAAATGCAAGCATAATTCATTTTTGTGTTTTTTATTTATCTCGAATGTTTGATAGAAAAAAATCAGCAAATATGTTTTCACCTACCGGCTTTGATGTTATAGTGGTTATCAAGCCCTGCTACTGATCGCAAGTTCGCGGGTTCCAAGTCGGGGGATTTGTGAGGTGACAAAAATCAAGGGGCATGCATGCGAACGCTTGTCGGCATACAAAACAGGTCCCAGGAAAGGCACTTGACCGATCCTGGCAAAACGAAATCCTCTAGCAATTTAGCTCCAAAATCAAGGTTTCGATTTGAATTACTGGATAAGTATTACTGGATATTGTATCTTATCCTGCTCTAACTGGTATTTAAATCAAACGTCAAAATTGGCACACTAGCGCCTTTAGGGAAATCAATGGCAAACTACCGTAGGTATATTTGCTCAAGATAAAGTCTCACAAGACGGCGCTAGGGGCTTCTGGAGACTAGCCTACGCAGTAATCAGTGTATGGCAAGAAAGATGTTTTCGTACGAAGCTACTATGCCCTGCCTCGCGCCGGTTCAGCCTGCAGATCAGGAAAAGTTGCCCGTGCTCCCAGAGGCGCCGCGCTTCCCAGGCGGGCAAATAGCTCGTGCGGACGCTGTTTGACATGCCTGCTCTATTAAACCCGGAACACGTATTAGGCAGCAGTTGGTAAAAGTAATAGTTCCTCATGAAAAAGAGAAAACGCAAGGTACAGGTAGAATAGAAACACACTACAAAAACCATACAAATTGTTTTATGTTAAAAAACAACTGATAATAAACATAAGAAAGGTGTCTCAGCTAAAAGTAGCTTCTTACTTGTATAGCAAGCACCTGCAACGTTCAAGCACACCTGTGAACGGAAACACGGAAATCTTCACACGATCAGGTTAACATTAAGATCCTTAAGTCAGGCGAAATTAGACATTCGAGGGCAATTTCGTCAGTCATAAAAGCTGCGTTATATCTTCCGAATGTGTCTGCCACGTCGCAGAAGTAATTAAGTTAGTTTAATGCGAAACAGAACCATCTGTTCACAAAGAACCGAGATTCTAATCAACAAGCATGTCTGCTAAGTGTCTATCACCTAGACCCTTCACTAATAAACGAATATAACTGAATCAGATAATTACCGAATAATCTTACAAATAAATCTGTCACATAAAACATGATTCATTAATGATAAAATGAACATGAACTTTTGTTAATTAATGTAAACAGTTTCCATGACATGAAGATTGTGATGAAATGCGGAACAAGCAAAACTCTATTAACGGTTATTCGTTCGTCTGAGGACCAAACGATACCGTTAGTTCGAAGTTTCGATAAATATTAACAGGAAAATGGAGTGGCCTGAAATTATTTTTTACGCCAGAAATGATTCATTACGTATTGGTGCGCAAATAAAAGCGTACAAAATATTCAACTTGACAACGACTGTGTCCTGAAGTAGCATTTAAATTTGTGATCATCTAGGTACAATCATTTTATTTTCCCACTCGACAGCCCAAGTGTCCTCCAATCTTATCCTTAAACCCAAGGAGTTTCGTGGTAAGCACAAACAAGGAAACGTACGTAATATGTTATTGTGACAAATGGCAATTATTAATCAATAAGGGATTTTTATTGAATCGTTCACGTTTTCCTAATCGCTCCAAAAAGTAAGTGGAAGATTTGGGAGATTGTTTCCAGGTGTCAACATGCTTGTAATATATTTTCTTGATCATTTACAATAGTAAAACAATAATGTCTATTTCCGTCTAAAACAGTAATGTATATTTTTTATTGTTTCCATTCATTCCTTCTGTGTTCAGATCTGATACGAAGATACGTTGAGCAATGTGGCGTATGAGAAGAACAGTATTACAATCTTCAAATGCAAGACATGAATTTCCATTTTTGTAGTTTCATTCAAATATTGTAAAATCACAATTGTCGTAACTTATGAAGTTACCCTAAAATATTACATTGTAAACAACCTAAAAATATTGTGAACAACCTTATAACACTTACGTATTGCTCAAAAAAGACAAAACAATCCAAAGCAACTGTTAACAAAAAGTTTTTAGTTTTTACTTTCGAACGAACAAAATTTTGAAAAGCAAATTACTATTAGTAAATGGTCGATACATTTGGCAACAATTAAAAATTTTTAACAAATTTCTTTACAAAAAGCTTATTAAAACAAAATTCCACTAAAAGTTTGCTGAAAGTCCTCACATATAAACCATGTTGCGTGGTCATATCTGATTAGGAACGCATATTATCTGAGTTCACATACTGGAAAATAAAATGATGAATTTAAATTTTAACCTTTTTGAAAATATTTATGAAAATATCTGGAAATACATAACGGAAGTATCTGATGAACTATTTTTCGAAATCTTTAGTCCTAAAGAACGCAGTAGCTAGAGGAAAATTTGCGACAAATTCATGAACAAACGTCATGCCAAGGGACTTATACTTTGATTTATTTAACGTGGTCACTCAAGGTCATAAGCTGGAAGGAGACGGGAACATTGTCAACTCATCCAATCGGTACCTCCAATACTAAAAACTTAAATCGTAACGAAGCTCACGATTGGGTGACAGTGCCTCCTCTCTTCATCCACCTCGTGACCTTGAGGAGGCACGTGAAATAAATCTGGCGCCTCAAGGTCACGAGCTGGAAGGCGACGGAACATTGCCATCCAATCGGAAGCTCCAATACTAAAAATTTAAATCGTAACGAAGCGCATGATTGGATGACAGTGCCTCCTTCTTCATCCAGCTTGTATCCTTGTGGAGCCACGTTATATAAATCTCAGAATATCTTGCCTCCCATCATCGTCAAAATCATCAAACCCTATATATTTTCACGATACTTCATGCCAAACAGTAAATCCTCAAGCACCTATCCTGCTAGCGACGCGATTATTCCCAAAACCTCGAATTGTTTTACTTCGCCAAAAGAGAAAAGCGGGTTGCATCAGCAATATAGAGAGCCTCCTGGCCTTGGGAACAAGTGGTAACTTTGGTGAGGTGGAATCGCCTCCTATATTATTTCAGTAGTATACATACAATTTGAGGCTCTCACGCGCAACAAATATTTATAAATGAGGTCTCTAAATAAATAGAATTTCACGGAGACATGTCGAATTGTACTTTGACTTAAACATATATGAAGGATTTGTTAAAAAAAAACGCATCTAAATATCCATGTCAAATGCAACCCGCAGCACACTGTCGGGTTTTTAAATCTTTATCATTAAGTAACTACCAAACGAAGCATTTTAAGGCCTTAAAAACTACAATTTTCAGGTTAAAGGCTTCAAAGAAATTTTTCTCTCGTCGTAGTCTATAGGATTCTTCTCGAACATTCTATTACATTTTTGCTGGTTTGATGCTACTCGATTCTACACCACCTGTTCAGAGTCTGTAGAATATGCAACTTTACGTGAAATTAAACTAATTACTTGATATTCTACGCGACTGAATTACACGAGTGTACCTGTCTGCTCGTTAATAACATTAAATAAGAATAGTTTGTATTGAAAAGGGATTGTATTGTTATGAATTACAAGGAGACATATAGAACAAGTGACGGAGAATAAATGGTCTTGAAGAAAATATATATTACAGATTTAATATGGAAATGGAAAAATAGGGAAGAGGGTGGGGTTTAACATGCAAGAGTTCTTGCACGGGTACGCTAGTTTCAGGTAATGGAACGAAACGATTCATACAACTTGACTGCGTGTACATGCTAGGGGGTTAACGTCAAAGTGGTGTGAGTCATGTTTTTCAACCAATTGAGTTAGATCCTGAAGAAGAACGCTTAGTAAGAATATATTTCAGAATTTAACTCCGTTTTAAATACAGGACTTCCATCACTTTGGCTTTAACCCCCTTATTTAAATAATGTTAGGGAAAACGAATTCAAATTTGAAATATTAAATAATAAATGAAGTCAAATAATGGTTATATTTATTTGTTTAGGGTCAAAAATAACAAACCGTACGTAATGTGTGGGGTATAGTACAATCTTTGCATGTTATTTGAACTCCGAAACTTCTACCCTCGCTCCTTCATTATTCTAAGTTGAATTATAAAAATAGTGGGTTTTCGTGAAAATTTGGTAACAATAAATTTTTGCTCTTTTGCAATAGAAAGTATCTGCATTGGAAAATCTACATATTTTCGCTCTTATCCTTTATCGTGTGTCAATTGAAAGTCTCAACTCACTAGAGAGAAAATAGAGAACACTTATTTGATGGTATTGCTGATGAAAGAACTTAATTCCCCTCTTACCCCTAAGAGCTTAAAAAAATCATGATTAAAAGCAAGTTACATATTCAGAAGCTAAGCAAGGGACCATCTCAATATTTCTTTGATGAACCGACAGAACTGGACGCAAAATTTGAAAGTATTTTAGAATTATTTAGTTCAAATGATAACTAATTAACATTCGAGTTATTTTAAATATAATTTTTTTTTTCGAATTTGAGTTCAGTATAGTCTCTAATGTAATAGAAATACTTATGTAGGGGAAATATTTTGACACTCTTAAAGGTATGGAGTTTCATAAAGAACACTAGAGACAAGATTTTTACTTCCAAAAAACAAGAGTGCGCAACATATTCAATTTTATACGTAGATTACGAATATCACAATAAAAATTCCTTATTACGTAACAGTTTTAAAATATACCCTATAACATCGTATTTTGTTATTAATGCAAATACACCTAAATTCCATCTGTACGTATGTAGAATCAAGACGCATAAAATATTTTTAAAAATAAAGTATTTGTTCAGTTCATCTATGACATTGTCATGAGATAACAACAAAATTAGCCTTTCGTGGTTTTTGTTACTTTCTGAATTCGAAAATCGCTGTCTTTATTCCCGCGTATTTATTTTCGTGCATAATTACGAGCAGGTCTTAATGGTCTTAAAATGTCTTAGTGGATGTTTTGAAAACAAATCACGTGCACCCCTATATATCACATTGCGCATCAGTCATCGAAAGGGGTTATTTCAGCCCCTTCCCTTATCGCAAGTATACTGTCGGGGTAGTAGATTCTGAGTCAGTCGGTGTCGTGTGGAACTGTACCTGCAGTGCGCGTGAAGTTAGGGTCTGGTTTGCGTGTGTTTCAAACACATTAATACAATACACTTTTTTTGTATAAAGTAAAATTCATCACATGATCTGTAGAATTGAACTGGTTCCATAAAATGCAAATCGTCATTTTACATAGAAAGTGTGCGAATCAACCCAACAATTTCTGTTACGTATGTGAAAGATTTAGAACCAAACTTCAAAGAAAAATATATATGAAATTACAAAACTTGCGCACTCTTTGTACTTTGGCTGTCGTGTTTGTGATCAGGACAAACCATGGGCGGCTCACCAATGTATAGTCAGCTGTTCAACGAACCTTACGTTTGGTTGTATGGAAAACTCAAATCATTGTCATTCGCTCTTTAGAATGATTTTTCTAGGAATGAATCAAAGTGTCAGCTAGTGTTGGCAACATAACTGAAGGTTCTGCGGTCGTTGTGTCCTTGAGCCCACTACACTCCCTTCCTGTATTCGTTCGATTGCAGTTGGCTAACTTTTAAATGGTGTCGACTCTTCCTTATGTGATGTCCTCGTCCGACAAAAATATAATACGCCACGAGAAATAATTGAAATTAGGGAGTGTAGTGTTATGTGCTCTTCTGTAAAACTTCTTTTTTCTATAAACATTATATTGAATTTACTTTTTGTGTGATAAATATTATGTTTATTTTTAAAACTGAGACTTGAATGTGATATGTGTACTGGTGCACGTGTTTCCGGCTATTGTGCTGTTGTGTGTCGAGCTGTGATTGAGAGCTTACTATTTACATTCGTGGTAGTTTTCTTTTACTGATTGTGAGAGCATATTATGAGATTTTCCACATACGTAATTAAATTTAAACATTTCCCGCACTCACGTACGTGCATATATCTAAGCGACTTCTGCATAGGGATGTTTTCACAGGAGCCATAACACTTTACGAAGAGGCGTGGCTGAACAGCTGTCGCGAATTACATGTGATGTTCACTTGTGTAGCGAACTGTCACTTTGGCTCATTCTTAGGAAAATGCTTATCTACCAATGTTGTAGAGAATGCCAACAAACCATTTTAATGTCTGCAAATTATTGCACGAATATGTGTTTTCCATTCTTCATTGTTCTGACCTGATATGAAGCATGCTCATAAAATTTTGTAGTAATATAACTGGTGTGACAATGCGGAAATTAGATAGTATTTTGTTTATTTATTGTTTGACTTAGTCTGATAAAGCTTCTTGTTTTTGCACCTTACTTTCATACTACGAGCTCTATCGCCTTTGCCTGATGATTGGGACAATATATCCCTGAAATTGTTGCGAATGAAATGACGAGACTCGTGGCATTTTAGTATTGAGTATAGGTTTTAATTGTTTAAAGTAAGCTGTAAGCGTGTTATAAAATAACGAAATGGTAAACAAGTTTTGTGTGTTTTTTTGTAATGAGTTGTTGATATGGAAATCTGATGACTATAATTCGTACGTCATGTGTTATAATTACTGACGTAAAGTTATCGAGTCGGAGTGAAGCTATGACAATGCGTTTAAGTAGCATTTTAATAATTCCTTTATTATAACAACGTCAATGAGAGAACTTACCACTGTAAACTTCAAACTTCAAGAGCCATTTTTATTTTAAATTCAAACCGTCTAGTTTTTTTAATGTTTCTTCCCATTGCGTGAAAATAAAACCATCTTTCCATTGGTGTCAACTTTAACAAAAATAATAAAATTCAACTGACATTCCATTCGGGTTTATTCGAGATGTATATAACCAAAAGGAAACAAGTTGGAATGATTTTCAGTGTCACGTGAAAAATATTTATTGTAAAGATCAAAACGCGATATTTGATAGTGTTTTGTATTGCCGATACTACAATAAATGGAAGAAAGATCTTCGTGGTTTATGTATAGATCATTGCACTAAAGTTTATTTTACTGTTTTATGAAAAGCATGCAAAACGTATTTTTAATCAATTATTTAAAAGCATTTACTTTTGAAAATATAAGGACAAGAAAGTATTTCTTGTAGATAAATCTCGAATAAATTGTTTTAATTACATGAAAATCGCCTTCTGGGATCTAAAATAGTTGTGCTCTCATTTTACAGATACCTCAGAAATGTGTCATCATCAATTAAGGAATTTAGGAAGATGCACATCATCAATATATACAAATATGTACATTACAGTTTACAGGACTCGCTGAACCTTTCTAGAACACAGAACGTGTAAAAGAAATAAACCGAAAAACCTTCATTGTCTACTGCAGATGTCAATAACATCTTGATTTCTTGTACCATAACAATATACGATACACAAATATTTGTATCATATATTAAAAAAAGATACACTTTCTTTGCTAAGAATATTGATGGTCGGAAATAATCGATTTAACGGAAGAGAGCATGTATGTACAAGATGTAAATTACAATCGACCCACGGATGTTACACTATTTAAAATCTCAAAAATATCAGTTAATTTGAATTGCGTGCATGATATTTATTCTTTACGTAGATAGATAAGAACCTACTCATGAGGCATGCGTAATATTTCACTCATGAGGCATGCACCTTCAAACGTTACACACGCTTGAATATACAATTAAGAAATGCATCTAATGCAGGGCACCATTCTTACTTAGTTGTATAACAAGTTGTCAATGTGAAGAAAGTTCATTTTACCAATGTATCAAAATGACATTCTGTTTGTCCAAAGAACTTCGGTGAATGAAAACGGCGTGGTCAGGCTGAATATTAAAGGAGACTGAGGGTCACATATAAACATGATTTATCGTGTAGCGTTGGGAGTAGAGTGCGGCTTCGGTAAAAACCTATGCTAATGCCTTTTATTGTCATCTCTTCCAGAAAGTTAAAGGATTAATATTATTCAATAAACGATATAACTGCTTTGATGGATTACGTCAAACGTTATCCCATTATCTAAAGTCCTTCAGATAAAGTCTGAAGAACTGTGTACGGTTTCCCGAAGACCTAGGAAGACGAACAGATACGAGGGTAGAGATATGCAAGCTAAATGCCATTGGACACTAACGATATAATTAATACTCGAATTGAAGATCCATTAACGAGAAAAATTTAGAAAGCTTGAACCCGGTATGCTTCCACTAAATATCTCCAAAGGCCTAATCAAAAAGAACAGAGGAAGAAGTCAGAAAGAGAATAGCGACTTACAATATATATTACAATATATGCTTATCTTTTTATAACTTTTTCCAAGTAGTATAATTGCAGTTGAATTGTGAAAAAATATCAAGCAATGTGATGTAAACAAACGATAAAGGAATACAAAAACATTAAGTATATCACGTCTTTGGCGTTCTGGTATTCAAAGTTAAGAAGCTTCCTTAATTGAAGAAGCTGTGGTGCACTCGTAACAGGCAACAGAAACATTTAATATTAGTCCCACGTGCTCTGTAACTCCTACACGAAGAGACTAATGTTAACAGCCCGTTGTATCCATTCCAAATCAATGTTTGGTATTGTAGAGAGACAATTTCCGTTCCCATGAGATCTGAAAGTCGTTTGTTCACGAGTAAACGTTTTCGTTCAAGGAACAAGTACTTCCTCCATACAAATATAGATCTCCTGTCCACGTATTTGTGCACGCACATGCCCTACCAGCATGACGGTTTCATCAAAAGATGTGGCTGCTAATAAAAATAGAAAGGAATATATTATTATTAAGCATCTTACCTCCACCAATACCTAACTTCAACGTATTTCCTAACGTATCACTCGAAGAATGTTAATAGGATGGGAAGATTCTGATACGCTCGTAATTTACAGATAAATAATCAAAAACGTTGAAATATTTGGATTCAAGGAGAACTCGCGGCAGTAAATCCATATAGCTAAGCCACTTGGTCACAATCTTCATGCTTTCGCTTCTGTAACTGTGTTTTTCAACAACATAAACATTGCATGTGTGGATTGTTTATGTATCACATGACCTAGAAATCAAAATGCTAGAATTATGAGCATTCTGCGAAATTTGATTAGAGAAACAAGATGACTAATAATACCAGAAGTATAAAAGTAATGACAAGTTGAGATTTATTCAAGTCTACAGATTTTTATATAAATAAGACACCGAGTGTTTTAATATTTAGTCAGTTATTGCTTCTAACTTAACTAATTTGAGGTAGGTGGTATTAAATATAATATGAACTTAAGATGTTAAACATAAAGGTGCCTACCACCACATAGAAACTATCATTTCCAGCCCATTCTCCACTTCTGACTCTTTTTCGAATAATAAACGTGATAATATTTAAAGGCGAAGAGTTTGAAAAGGTGTTTTATCAGTTCAATATTTTATCGAGCCACGATGCCACAATATAGAATAAACGAATGCACTACGAAAAACAATAGCAAAATCCACATATGTACAAAGTACCGTCGTGTGAAGTAATAAAGGGAAAGAATTTTAATGCCTTCATCCAAAGGAAATAATCCTGGATTGATTAGGGGTATAACTTTTGTACTGTAGTATCTCTCCTACTGCTTCGTGTGCAATTGCAATGGCTCACGCTATTGCGCGTTAGCAACAAACACACGGCGAGAAAAGGTTAGAAGAGGATGATGAACAAGGGTTCCGTACAATCTTCCATACTCTTACTTGAGAGTATACACATATGTTGGTGTCAACGCTCTTACAATATACTTTTCTTGTGCAGAAGCATTGTCTTTCGGCGAAAGGAGTGAAGATAATTGTGTTTGCAAGGCACTGACATGATGGCAAAGGTGCAAAGTGTTAGTCCATGCAATGAGCCACCCTCGTCGCTCCCTCCAACAACCACCCACAGTGCGCAGTTCCATTCCGCACCCCCGACCCCGTGATCGCTTCGCTCTTGCACATGGCTATGTGTCCACTCGAAGACGACCCCTTATTAAAGTGTCGTGGCCGGTGGGTGACGCGGAGAGAATGCACGGCGCGAAGGGGGCGGGGAGGAAGGGCGGGGAAGAGCGACGGGGGCCCGCGGGCCGGGGCTCGGAACCCGGGCCTGGCGCTGCTCCGGGCAAGGGCAGCGGGCGCGGCGAAGGCGGCTGAGCGCAAGGCCGCCAGGCGCCAGTGGTGCTATCGATTGAAAGGGGCGGAAAAGGCCACTTCGAGACACGGCCTCGTTTCCAGGAAGACGCCCGCCATCCGCGGCCGCGACCGCGCGCCTCACTGCCTTGCTTATTCATGCGGCGGGTGGTGGGCGGCGGGTGCGGGTGGCGGGCGGCGGGCGGCGGCGGTCGATATACGCTGCCGCTCCATCGGCCCCCACGGATCCCCACGGCCCCCGCCGGCCCCGCCGCCCCCTGCCCGTCCCCGACGCCGCCGCCGACAACCCGCGACCCGCGGCCCGCGTCCGTGGTCCCCGCGGCCTGCAGCCGGCTCTTTCCACGACGGCGGCGCCGGGCCTCGCGCGTCCCCGCGGCGCCCCGTCCCCGCCCCCGCCCACCCAACCCTCGGTGCCCCGCGGCGCCGCCGCGCGCCAGCAGCTCTCTCGCTGCGGGCGGCACCGCCTCCGCCACCAGCCCACTCGCCCGTCATCCCGTTCGCTCGCCCGCTTGCCCGCACGCACGCACGCCCGCCCGCACACCCGGCGCAAGCTCCGCGGGCCACGCATCGATCGTGTGCCCCGTCCCCGCCCGTGCCCCGGCGACCGCCCCCTGCGGCCCCGACGGACAACGCACGCGGCGCCGCAGCGCACGCAGCCGCAGACAGCGGGGCGCCCGAGGCCCCGCAGCCGCCCGGCCCCGGCCCCCGCCCGCCCCCGCGCCCGCGCCCGACGCAGCAGCGCTGCTTACGTGCGAAGAAGAGCAGACGGCGCGGCGCGTGCGCGGCGAGGGCATCGCCGGGCGGCGACTGTTGGGCGGCGGCGATGCGGCGCTCGACGCGGACGGCGGCGTCGGCGGCGGCGGCAGCGGTGCTGGCGGAGACGGAGGCGAAGCGGCGGCAGCGACGGAGGCGGCAGAGGCGCGGACGGGACGCGCAGCGGGTCGCGGCTCACGCGCTGGGCGCTCTGAGCGGCGGCGCACTCGGGACTGGCGGGCGCGCGGCGTGGGCGCGCGCGCTCGCGCTCCGCGGGTGGGGGCGGGGGCGGGGGCGGGGACGGGGGCGGCGGGCGCCGGCGAGCGCGCACGCGCCCTCGACCGCCGTCGCCGGCGCAGGGCCGGGCGCCATCGACCCGGCGGGCGGGCGACGCTAGCGCGGCGCGGCGGTGGCCCAGGCGCCGGCGTCGCGCTGCCGGCCGCGCTTCCCGCCGCCCTCCGCCCGTACTATTGACGCGTCCGTGTTCCGCGAAGCGGCGCCCGCCCCCGCCCCCGTCGCCGCCACCACCGCCGCCGCCGCTGCGACGCAGAGGCCGAGTCGGCCGCGGCCTGTCGTCGGATCGGCGCCGAGAAGACCCGCGGGCCCTGAAGGCGACTTGGCGGACGCCCGCGGCGCCGCCGCCACAGCCCTCGCGGCGACGTCACCTGCGGTTGCCCTTCGCGGGAGCGCCACGCGCCGGTAGGGCCCGCGCCGCCTCTGCGCCACCCTCTGGTCGATGCAGCGCGCCCCACCCCCAGGCCCTGCCCCCGGCCGCCTGGCGCCACCGCCTGCGCGGGGCCCGCGACGCTCCCTTGTGTCGCACGCAACGGCCCGCGCCCCCGCCCCCGCCCCGCCCCGCCCGCTCCGCAGAGAGATTTCGTTCAGAAGCCACGCACGCGAGGCGAGGCGAGGCGAGGCGAGGCGGTGTAGCGGCGTGCGCTTGACGCTGGCGCGCGGCGTGCCCGCCCCGTGGCCGGCAAGGGAGGGTACGGCTCGAGAGAGCGCGGGGAGGGAAAGAGAACGAGACGCGGAAGTGGGGGATTCGCATCCGGGGGCGGGGGAGGCGAGGCATTTCCATTCACACACCCCTCTCGCCGTCGCCTGCTGTGTGCACCGCCCGTGAGGTCTTGAATTATGACGCGCCTTGTCGAGATCTTCTTTCAAGAAGAATATGACACAAGAGCAAACTGTGTAACACAAATGATGTTACCGGCTTCATGTTTTGGTGATGTCAAGCGACGTCTACCTTATATTTCTAACGCTATTTCTATCAAAGAATAAGTCGAAATGTATGATGTTGCCGGAAAATTTTTATTTGGCTACTAGCTGGATATTTTGAAGACGATATTGCGCTTTCTCTTAAAGCTGCAGCATGTGTATGAAACTCAGGCATGCGTACCTCGTTGTAAACTCTGCGAAGAACCTTCATAAAGGGCCCCATATTGTACTCGTGTATCGCTGTGGTGTATTGTGGAGAATTTCTGCAAGGCATAGTCATGAAACTCCTGTCCTCGAATGACTGCAATCTAACTTCAGTGCGTAATATTACAGACTGATAAAAGGTTAATTAATTTAAAACATAAATTGTAGCTGCACATGGTAATGTGATCTGAAAGAGTTCTTGCTAAATTAGCATTACTTACAAAGCTGCTGTTCTCGAATGACTGCAATCTACCATCCTGACTTTCAAAGCGTAATATTACAGAGGTAGGTCAAGTTGTTCAAAGAAATAAATCGTAGCTGTAGGTAGTAATGTGATCTGAAATAACGCTCACAATATTCGCTGCAGTGGCGTACTAAATGCATAGGCAACCACTGATCTGCAAATTGGGAGCATTTAGCTTCAAAAGCTCGAAGGCATTGGATTTTCAACAAATGATAATTATCTACATCGATTGAGCTACCGTAAACAACTGCGTGTCCGCATCTGAAACTTTGTAGAACGGGAGATCCTAGGTTCACGTTCCGTTGGTGGCACGATTTTCGACCCAAGCTAAATACAGTAAAATCCCGGATATTCGAACCTAATTGGGAATGAGCTCTGTTCGGATTTTGGACATTTTGGATTATCCTGGAAATGCAGTAAAACACACATAATATGTCCATTTTAACAATCACTACGCTATCTGGAGATGTATGCTGCCAACACCGACTGACGTGATACTTATGACACGCTGCCACAAAATCGCGTCCGCAAGTAGAGCCTTTTGGATGCCTGCCGCAGTTTGGATGAGAATTCTAGAAGTCTACTGCTGTGATAAGTCGTCTCCGTGGTTTCTCCGATCTGTTCCAATTGGATGCTGGAGTGATTCCTTAATCAACGTGTCGTATCAACGGCTGCGCACAATCCTTTCTTCTCCATCCCGGGGTTATTAGGGGTGAGCAATAGATTCATCCCCTATCTTCAAATGGCCGATTTAACATTGATCCAAGGATACCCCTGACAAGCATCGGACATTCCGAGTTGCAACGACCATCTTTGCGTCTCCCGAGACACTAAATGTGTATCCATTTAGTTATCTCACAGTTATCTCACCAAAGTGAGATAACTGGAATAATAGAATAATATAGAAAATATTTATGTGTATGGAAGTAACTATATCGAGAATACTTGACTACCTTGATCGCTTCCTTGCTCTCGTAGCCCTTCTTTCCAAACAATTCCAAGCAAAACGCCATAGCAGTACAATAATAGGTCAACGTCATATTCCAGAAACTTTATTTCCCATCATGTTTCTATTCCTTTCGATATGTCTTTTATTAGAATATCATCCTTACCTAAAACCTATTGGATCATATGGCTATATTAAAATGCTTTGGAGTATGAAGATCAGGGTACATTATTTAATGCCAAGCATCATTAGCATCTCGATATGCTACTTTTTACATGTTCAACTTTTACTTTTTGAACTGAATCTATGCCTAAATTAAACTAGTACTGTTACCGCAGCACAAACTTTCTCGAATTATTTCAATTTTTTTCCATTTTCGAAAATTAATTTATTTTGTCGACACAATAAATAATACACGCATGTGCAGAGCATTCACCAAAATTAACATTAAATTATTTACCAACTGCTTGCTGAAGGAATCATGGCACGCCATTTATACCGCAGTTGACACAAATGAAAAATATAGTTTATTTTTCTCAAAGCTTTGATTTTACTCTAACGCGTGCTTTAGAGTAAAGAGAGTTTAGTTTCAAGTAAAAAGAAAATTAAACATTTCACGGAAAATTAATACTTGGATCACATAAAGAATTAAAACATCGAGTAAAAACAAACGCACGCTTTACTTTTTTTCGAAACTTCATGACGTATCACTTGATTTCCATGTATACTTCCCATAATACAAAAGAATTTTAAGGAGAGTAATAGTTCCGGCAAAGATATTAAAAAAATAATCACGATATTAAACGCTAGTAACAAAACTAAAGCAATGTGGAATCTCGTAAAAAATAAAACCACATCATCTCGATACCTGGTAGAGAATGTTGTTTTAAAGGATATGAAGTAGAAGCAAGTAATCCGGAAAAAGTAGCAAATCTCTTCAACCAACACTTTCTAATTTTTTTAGAACCGTTTCATTAATGTAATTCAATTTTTTATACGCGACCTCATTTTTATAAGCGTATTTAACTCTTTTCCAGAAGAATAAAAAATAAATTGTGAGCCGTCATTGAAAAAACAATTGTTTAAAAATTATCTATATTTCACGCACATTTACGTAAAAACTATAAATATTTTCCCAAAATTGTGCCTCCCCTTCTTTAAAGATAAGACTTTGAAAGAAAGTTATTGATATATATTTCTTCAGTTCTGTATCGTTGAGTAATACATATTACATATATCTATCTTCTGCACTGAGTTGTGGGAAGATGCCAAGAAAATTTTGAACTTTTGCACTTTGCCAAAATTCACAGTCTAATGAGACCTGCGCCATTTTTAAGCGTTCTTTACTGTCTACAAGGAAGATAAATAAAAGAAATTTGTGCCATTTTTGAGAAAATTCTGAAAATGTTAAGGTCTCATGTAATGTACCACCAACAATAAAAATAATCATTTCGAATTCACAGAGTCTTGAATTTGTTAAGATCGATCAGATAATATAAATTTTCGTGAAAATCGTCTGTCGGACGAACAGACGACGAAGGGACGGACCAACAGACGCCCGGACACACGTTTTGCGGTAACCTATCGGTATGATGGTCTCACACATGTAAATTCTGATGACACAACGAATTAGAGAAATGCTAATTTACTACATAAGAGAACAAGATTACCCACCTTTTACTTTCTCACTACGGAGTAGAGAGAAAATTATGTAATGCTGCGCGAAAAAAACTGCGAAAAACTCTTACTACAGGGCCCTGGTAATGAAAAACTGGATAAATCCAGTTACTAAATTTAGAAAAAATCCTCTATCATGTGGTGAAGTCAGAATCCATGTTCTGTGGGTCCTTGATATCGAATGACGGCAAAACGTCTGTCGATCTGTCTGTTTGTCCGTGTGAACAATGCTGGCGCCTAAACCGTTCAGCCGATTTTCTCCAAAATTGATATTCCCCGATCGATCTGGGTCATTTCACAGCTTCTTGAATTTCAAACCGATATTTTAATTTTGGGAGTACTATACATGACGTCTCTGGGACATTTTCAAGATATTCAAAAAAGAGATACATCGTTTTGACTTAATGTTTTTGTTGAAGGGGAAATTTAAGAGAATGGTGCAGGTCTCATGTTCGTTGAAAGCCGTGATTTTTCAAAAATTGCATAAGTTCACAATTTGTTCGCAGTCTTCGGCTACAATAATGAAGATAGAGATTTTTCCCTTAATGAAATCTGTTCCGTAAAGATAGATTTTGAAGTAAGTTCATGTAGTACAATTTTTGAAAAATTTGAATACAGTTCGCGTAATTTTGCGTGAAAACTGACGAGATATTACCTGCTGTTTTAGAACCATTCGTTTTTTTAAACAGGACTTGACAATTCGGGATTTTCTGGCGAAAAATCGCCAATTTCTCGTAGCATGACAATACGTTCTTTATACTATATAAGTATCACGTGAGAAAGTAAAACGTACTTACACGGCAAATTACTACGTAGTCACTGCGAGAGGAAACCGCAATGAAACAAATGGTTTCTCCTTTCTCGCAATATTTAAGATGGTGAATGCGGAAAACCTCTGTCAAGGATAATCTGAGAGGAAACTGTGCAAAGCAAGCAAACCGTTCACTACACATGGCAAAGTAAACAAGTGGAGAGACGAGAGAATAAGCGAGGAGACTGCAAATATTTTATAGGATTTTCGTCGGAAAAGAGGTGATTTGGGCCGTGACGAAGGATTATGGTTGCGGGCGTACGAAAAAGAGTGTAATTCCAGAGATCTTCCTAGGCATTAACTTACAAGGGAAACATTATTCTACTTACGCCACATTACATATATTTAACAGCGATTGACAAACAACACTGTAACCACATTGCAGAAGAATGACTTTTTATTACGTTAAGAATATTTTGTACCGAATTAACTTTGTTCATCGCCATCTAACATTTCATATTATGTCTTTCGTTCTTGAATAAGAGACAAGTACGGATCACGAATGGAGCATTACACTGCCAAGAGCAGGAATGAGAAAGTATAACGTTTGCTATTACTTCTTCTTTAACCGGTTGTCGTACAAAAAGCCGATTTTTAGTTCCACCGTTATTGCGTAAGGGTTTCTCGCTACGACTCCACTTCGCGGGTGACTGGTTAATGGAACCTTTTGATCTCCAGGGTTGCGATTCTAGGTAATGTTCCACCTCGTGCTTCAAAGTACTGCTCATATGCATTCTCGACAATAGGCGACATAGTTCGAACGCTGCCTAGAAAGTGACACGACAAAATTAAATCCTTTCTCTTTTTACCTCATGCATTTACAATCAGTAATATGTGCAGAGATTACTACGGATGCGAGCACATCAAAGTTTCTCCTCAATAATAGCCAGGAGTGGTACACTTTAAACAAGCGTCAAAGACAACGGCCATCTTTTGTATTCCTTTTTTATTTACAGTGTAAAATGTATTTTTTTTTACATTCCAACATTTGTAGCCTTACATGTAAAGCTGAATGACTTGGAGAGATGATAACGTGGTGATTGAGGGGATGAAAGTTGCCAGGTAAACCTGCCAAGAACGCGTTTTGTCAACCACAAATTCTACTGACAGAGCGGGTGCGGAGGGTCGGAGGTAGAGAGAGATTTCAATCTCGGTTTTCTATCCTGAAAAACAAGCGCAAACGAAACGGGTAACTCCATTCGAAATCATTACTTAGGTCTGCGAACATTGATACACGATCATTTACTATTAATAATTTATATTACTTACATACAGTGTTTTATAATTAGCTAAATGTTGTGTTTGCAATAATTTCCCCGTAGACCTGTAACTACACATTTGTTTTAACATTGTAAATGAACTTTACTTGTATGTGCTATGGCTCAAGTCCAAAATATGACAATTGTATTACTTATTCGCATATTAGAAAGTTTGGACACAGCTCTATAAATGGCGATAAAAATAACTTTGAACTTCATTCGGTTAATGATGGCATTAGCCACAGAGCGATGGCTAAAGAAGGTTCTTGTAGGAGTGTGAAACTTCTTATGTATTTGCGAGAAGTGTTTGGGGTGAAAATCTTTAAAAATGGATTGATTTTTGTATCAAAAACGAGTAGTTTTATCGTAATTTTTAGTGAAATCTTAATAATTAAGAAAGTACATAATCAAGATATTCTCAAAAACAACTCAACTTTTTAAAAGTTTTGTTCGAATATAATTTAGTTCGTTTAATGATATTATATAGACATCTTATCAACGGTTTTCGCCAGGGGTGTCCAAATTCCAAGGCCTCAAGGGCCACGACTAAAACCTTTAACATAGTTGCGGGCTATATTTACAGTATTCGGGCCATCCACATCTGACCTCCCCGTATTTTTGATATAGTATGTTCCGATATAGTTTGCGGGGAAAGATCTATCTAAAACGGGGCGGGGGAAGAATGGAACCGTGTGTTATATCAAGCCGTATCATGTGTAACGCAGGGAAACACATTGGGATGATTTTGAATTTCTGAAATTAAAAGAAAAAAATCTTAAATCTAAACAACCTATTTTTACATTAAGGAGGTGTTGACCCTGACAGGACGCGCGCTATGTTCTCGCCCGACATGGATGGAAGGAACTCTCACTTTAGGCTAATAACCTTTCGCGGGCCACAAAAAATGGCTCCGCGGGACGCCAGTTGGACAACCCTAGTTAACGCGCAAGGTTTCTCCACAGATGGACGGATAGACATGTGTTTATTCAAACACTTTTCAGTACCAGAAACTCCAATAATGTGTATTTCCATCATCATATCTGCACTTCAGAGTTTTTGTAGCATTACACAAATATTCCCTATACAAATATATGGCTCTGTACTCTGTGGCCACGGCTACGTACTCTGGGCGAGAACAGGCAGAAATGTAGAGGAAATATGGAATTACTTTAAGTTCATTGAGCTAAAGGATATCGAGCGTTTTGGCATTTTATGTAACCGCTCCTCAATATTATATTTCTCTTATACTACTATATGAATCGGTCTCTCTGTCTAAAGTCACGGCTTGCGCCTGAACAGTTTCGACGATTTGCGCCAAAACTGATATAACAAGATCAACGTAAAACAACTCAAGATTCAGCGCGTTTGAAATGAATATTTTAATTTTTGGGAGGTACTGTATACATAAGACCTCATTTATATTTTCAAACGTTTCTCAAACATGGTTCGAAGTTTCTTTTATTAAACTCTGTCTTCTGATAGTGTAAAAGACGCTTAAAGGAAGATAGTAGTTGTCATTTTCGATCAAATCGCTGATTTTTCGAAAATTTTATAAGTTTGCATTTTCTCGGCGTCTTCCTCTAACTACAACAATGAAGACAGCAACTTTTTCCTACAAAAATATTGTGTTGTATAATCACTAGTTTTTAAGTACATGAATGATAGAGGTACCAATATACGATCGACTTTCAGAATTTTCGCCGTCGACTGCACCATGTACTGAAAAATTAAAGATTGATTTTTCCAGGCGCGACAACAGCTAAGGTAATTTGGTCCCGTAAGTGTAGTGCATATGTTAACGCAGGAAATGGCGGTGATTTTCTCCCGCTTTCTGGCAAGATCCCCAACGAGTTACATCCCACCAGTGGGACGCCGCCCCTACACACAAGCTCTAAGCTCCCGACATGTGTGACAGGGTGTGTATGTGGGTGTAAAGGGTGAGAATAGGACAAGAAAGACGAAGGGGAGATCGCGTTCGGCCCGTGGCCCGTTTGTTAGGTTTCTGCTCCAGCATTCACCTGATTGATCGGAGAAACTACGGAAAACTATTGATCAGAGAATCTGGCTGCTAGAATTTTCCTCCAGAGAGAAGCAGAATAATTAGTTTTACGAAAGCTCGAACACAAAACTGGAATATACTGTGAAAAGAAATAATATTCCGGAGGTACGTAGCTGTAGATATCTGAGCGTAATGATTCTAAGTTGAACTCGAATTATACACCTGTACAACATGTAAACAAATTATTATTTACTGCCCAAAACACTAATATTCAAGTTTCCACTCTGCCCTTCTGGTACAATAGATCAACACTATGCAGTGAGTTTTTATTTATTTATTTATTTAGTCAAAAACAGTCAAAAACTGTATGTGACGTATGGGGGAGAAAATAAGCATTTAAAATAAGAGTTTAAGCGTACACACCAAAAAATTAAAATTTGTCTGCGAAATAACTTTTTCTTTCTCGGATACGTACTTATATACTAATATACGCAGTACAGAGAAAGTTATGTAATGCTGCAGAAAATCGATTTCATGGTTTCAATGGAAATACACGTTCTGGGGTCCCATGATACCGAAAAAGTGGAGTCCGTCCGTCCGTCTGTCCGTCCGTCTGTCTACCCGTCTGTCTGTGAACACCACTGGCGCCTAAACCATACGTAAGATTTCTTCCATAAAGGATATCCCCTGGACGATCTCGCTTGACTCGAGGCGCTGCGATTTTGAAAAACTTTCTTTGAAATTTGAAGTTTTGTTACATGAAGCCCCTGTGACATTTTACAAATTTTCTCAAAAACGGCTCCGAATTTTTCTTTAAACTTCTTTTAAGAATACAGTAAAATACACTTCTAAAGCTAGCATAGGTCCGATTTCCACGGTTAAGGTTGAATTTTCGAAAATCGTGAAAGTTTGAATTTTTTCCATCTTCCTATAACCACAAAAGTGAAGAAGGAGATTTTTCTTTCTAATGAAATTTGTTCTTCATAATTAGTACTTTCATAAAGGTCATGTAACTTGCTTTGAAAATTTTAGTATTTTTCGCGCAATACTGCGTGCCATAAATGCTATATTAAAAAAGAACAAAAATTTTCTCGAAAACGTCTCCAAATTTTTTCCTTACACTGTTGATAGGAATAGTGCTAAATGTACTCAATGAGGTGACAATTTTGCTCTAGTCTTTTGTTTTTTTTTCAGAAATTACAAAAATGTAGTTTTTTTCACTTGTCTTTCACGTCGGTAATAATTACATTATCTGCGATTTGCTCACATTATTACATGGTACATGGTCTTTAAATAATGTCAAATGAAGTTTCTGAAAAATTCAACAGCTATATGTGAAAATGAGCTCAAAATTCTACATTTTCAGAAACGCTCAAACGTTATTTTTAAATTATTTCATAAAATTTTTCGTACGGCTGGTGCTAATTGCACTGTTTAAGATGACGTAAAATTAATTTTGCTGTATTCTATTGTTTTTTCAAAAATTACACAAATGTTTTGTTGTTTTTTAATATCTCTCATGCCTTTAATATGCACTTTTCCAGCGATTTGTGAACATTACTGCATTTCTAAGTGGAAGTGCTTCAAATGACTTCCAATGAAGGTTTTCGAAAACTCAAAAATTTTCTGTGAAAAAAGATCTTCAAATTTCGCATTTACAGTAACGTATAAACGCCATTTTCTTAAAAACGACTCCAAATGTTTGAATGAAAACTATCATTTAGGAGTTTTTACTCTTCTTTTATATTCTTAAAGTAATATTTCGATTCTACTATTAGGAAATCGAAAAATTGAGAAAATGTCCAAACATATATATTTTGGGCGGGTATGGATGGCAGCAGGCAAGATAATGAAGCAAGACCAAAAAGCCAGTCCACGCCAAGGAAATTACAAAAATTTACTATGAGAAAGTCTGTGCCATTCTGCAGCACAACAGTGGATAATACAGAGAATTACTCGAAGTTACAATCCAATACAACTCAAACATCATAATTTAATAAGGTTTGTATCATATGTATTACATTTTGTATATATTATATAATTTAACAGAATCCTGTTTTAATCAAGATGGAATGCAATTAATAACTATACTAAAATATTTACAATTTTTTTAATACAGTATACAATAACATTAAAAAACTGTGAGAGTGCGCATTCTAGCTGCTCCTTTCTGTCAAAAGTCTTTGTGAGAGAACTGGACACGGTTACGAGCAATGTAATTCAACCATTCAGGAAAGGGGAAGAAACAAATGAAGAAACTTTAATTTTCATTGGTAAAATGGAAAAGCAAGTTGTAAATTCCGGTGAATGAATGGATTCTACCATAGTATTCAAGGTTTGATTTAACCATTTTTTAGTAATTTTTTTGAAAATATCGAAAATTTTCCAGAGGTTTCATGTAACATGCCTTCAGAAACTAAAATATGGGTTTCAAATTCAAGGGGCCGCGACATCAATCAGATTGATTGGGTAGTATCATTCTAAGAAAATCGGCTGTACGGTTTAGCCGCTAGCATTGTTTTCAGACAGAAACAGACTGACGGACGGACGTTTTGCCCTTATTCGATTTTTCTGTATCAAAGACTCAGAAAACATGAATTCTGGCTTCACCACGTGTTAGAGAATTTTTTCTAAATTTAGCAACTGGATTTATCTACTTTTTCGTGGCCAGGGCCCTGTAATATGAGTTTTTGCCGTAAATTCGTCGTTTTTTCGCGCAGCATTACATAAGTTTCTCTCTCCTCCGTAGCGAGAATGTAAAATAAGAAATGTATTAGTTTTTAAGGCAGGAAATACATTTATTGTTGGCAGCATGGGTTGTAGTTCCTGTTCCAAAAGTACTGCGAAAACGTCTACTCTCTTTACCTATTTAATTGCTCAATCCACTCGCGCAAAGATAAAAAATAAGAAAATATTGATACCCTTTGCCTTCACATAAAAAAAGTAGTTTTGTAAATAAGGTTTCTTGCTGATTTGAACTATTTCTTTTGAGTTCTGCTTCAAAGTTGGAAACAATCTTCCTCCTCTCTTAAGCCATGACCAGCTTCCTACATTCTTGCCATCTACGGGTCAATCCATTTTAAGTGGCCCAGAATTTAATAAAATGTTCGCTCGACCAGCTCGAAAGAAATTCATATTTTGTACATAAATTTCCTTATGTTTTGGCTGTTCAAAAACATATTTTATTTATTTTTATTGTATCTGGTTTAGAAATGGCAGCCATTTTATTTCGCGTCGTACGCCATTTTTCGCGTTTGTAGACATTTAGTCTTTTCAGAATGATTCAGCTCTGGGTAGTCCTATCATTCTGGAATAAAAATCATTGGATTCAGTATATTCTGGCCTACAAATCGAAATATTATTTACCTACCATCTATTTTGTTATTGGACAACTATTTACAACCAAATCTATGGAAAGCGAATGATCCAAGTGCGATTTTCAGAGAGTAATTTCTCACAGAAGGAATAGAATCTTGGCCTTATTTTTTATACTTGCACACATAGCAGTATATTTCCTTTTTGTAAAATATCATCGGTAAGTAACGCTCTCCTTGAAAATTACACCCTCGTAAAAATTTGAATTTGAATTTTTTTTCCACATTTTCAACTGTATTATCTCTGTTGGAGGACCAGAAAAAAGTGCTTGCAGCTGATCTTTTACAGCATATGCTCGCCTTACCTACTGGATTTTTTCTTCCATTCCTTCGCGTTGACAATTCTATGCTAGGAAATGTGCGCCGTTGACTACTAATTTACAAATTTGAACGCTTTATTTTGCATTGAAACTGGAAAAGATGTATTTCGAATTCTCCCATTGATTAAATACAAATTTCAACTGTTAAATATAACTTTTAAAAAACTATCAAACAAATTTCAATAGACAAAAATATTTATATTATTTTACAGTTTATACACACCGTTTCCTGAAACAATCTTGTTAGAATCACCAAACCTACAGGGTATAGAAAAATGTGAAGTCCATGAAACTAATAAGACATTATTTTACTAAAAAAAAGTCACGCCTAAAGTTTTGAGCGACGATTATTTCTCTCATAAAACTAACTAAATGTAATTTAGAATTGAATCGTGCCATGGTATGGCCGATTTTTTGGTGAGAAATACGCGAAAAACTGATATATTTAAGAGATTCTATCACGTATTTCACGTGTCTGCATTTCTACGAGTATTTAATAAATCTGCGGTTTACACTTTTTCTTGGTTTGTGCGACTGTCCGTTGTCTGTCAACTCATGAACGCCCATCATCCTCCATTCTGATTGGTCGAAATGTAACGCCTGACACACGGCTTGCGGTGGCATGTCACTTGACAGCTGCCTCTCAACCATGTGAAGAGACCTGGCAAGTGAGCTACGCAATATCCATGGAACCCATGGATTCACATTTGTTATTTTCTGGCCAAACTTTAGGTTGCCACAATGCTATTAGAAAAAAAAGGTAAAACCCATCATATCGTCTTTCTATGACGCGCAATGGCTTGACCTAATGTCCGGCTACATTAAGCGCTCCCAGAGTATTTCTAGATAACAGGGGTGGTCCATGGATGAGAATTCTTCCGTAGCCCAGTACTCAGCGGAGAAGGGATAGGGAGCGCGATAGCGAGCTGTCATTGTTCCTTGGTTTAAGATTCTGCAAATATAACACGTTAGAATTAACTGATTGGTGGAAATCTCTGATCAGAGCAACAGTCTTCGAAAATTCTCATACAGGTATTAAAGCTTCATCCAACTCAGCTGCAGTTGACGAACGGATAACGAATAACGAAAAAAGGAGTTTTCGATGCAAGAACAACTTTGGCATCAATAAAACCTTTTAAAAATGTTATTAACACAACCAGTTCCACTTTTTATTATGGCTATAAGGTGTAGTCAAAACGTCATCAAAAAATAATATATGTAACAATATACGCTATAATAAATTACTCTTGAATGTCAAAAATAAAAACTGTGTTAATAATAATTGATAGACATTCATTGAAGAAAAAAGAAAATAAACTTTTTAAAATGTGCCACAAACATAAACATTCCATTTTTCACTACAGATTAGAAAATAACAAATCCACATTATTTAATGGTAGTTTTATCAACGGATTTTTGGCTGAGTTGGTGCCCACACTGTCCCGCAACAATATTACGATTATCAAATATTACATATTTGACTCAGTGTGCCACAATAGTCGTAACATAGCCATTTTTACGTTAAAACCATAGAATTATACATTTTTAAAATGGCCCTGGTTCCGTTTTTTAAAATCTAAAATACTTTTAATTTAAATAAAATTAAATCTTGAATATATACTTTAAGAACACTGCTTCGAACGATTAAACTATTTCACTGCAATCGATTAATATTGCGCCGTCACTGTTAACGATCCACATTTGAGCCGTACTTCTGAGTCTGATTTCTTCATTTACTGTTAGGCTGCATTGAACATATTTGTAGAGATATTAAACGGGTTCGAAAGTTACTAGACATTACAGAACATTATACAACCTTTGTACTAGTATCATTTCAAGTAAATATTAACATAAATCTGACAAATAGGAAATCATGGGAGGAATAGTGTCATTCCAAAATAAAAAAGAAAAATAAACTAATATTCGAACCTCTAAGGCATGGCAGAAATTCTATAGTTTATCAATTAAAAGAGAAACATTTGACATTTTGTTTTACCTCTCCTAATTAATGGCGGACAAATATGCTCTCTTCAAGAAAAATAAATGTAATAGAAATATGCCAAAGGAAAATGGAGAGAAAATACTGAACATCAATCTAAGAGACAGAGTTAAGGTTGTTGACATTAGAACAAAGGCAAAATTAAAAGACGCATCACATGAGGCCTAAAGGTTAAAATGTACGAGGGGAAGACATACCAGCCGACTTGACTCGGAAAGATAGACACACGCAGTTACCCCCGTGGGACCCAAGAGTAGGATGAAGAGGTGTAGGAAGACAAAGAAAAAGGTGGCAAGACAAATTTGTTAGCGAAATAGGTAATTTATGGGACCGCATAGCTAGAGACAGGATAAAGAGGAAAGAAGAGACAAAAGAAATTCTAGAAACAACAAATTTGTTCTTTCACACACACACACACACACACACACACACACATACTATAGGAGTCTCTGGGATGGCTCATGGGCAGCGTACTAGCTTCCCGTGCTGAGGTCACATTGTCGTAAGATTGGTAGTATCGATGCCCACAAACCATACTTTTTTTCTTGTTTTTATCCCAGAGTGTTATGTCAGGTCTCCTAATTTCTCCTAATGCGGCCGTTTTGACTTCCCCTTTGGAAAGCTACTAGAAGAGGAATATAAGATCTGATTTTTTAAATTCGTTCCTCCAGCCGTCTCTTCCAAGGTAGTATGTACTTTCTGTGATAGCCGGCTGGGTTTCGATAATTTTTCCACCACTTGACGACTATCAGCGCTATACAATAGATGACTGAAGCAATTTAAGTTGTTCATACGGCGTAATTTCTCTTACTTCGTTGACAAGTATGTATTCATTTGTTAACATAGTTAAAGTTGCCAGTTTTATTGAGTTGTGTTGCCTTGGAATTTTAGGTCCAAAGGAAGGAGCAAATCCCCAATATTGGACTTTTCCTGTTCATATTGTTGTTTAAGCTGTTCCATTAAATGGTCACCGTTATCAATTGGATTTTCCGACTCAGCAAGGGACCTGTCAGCATATCGTGCCATTGTGTCAGTAGTTCAGAGATTAAACTGATTGTGGACTTTGATATCATTGAATTTCTGTCTGAACTTCGGCCTTAATTTCCTGTATTCGAATGCGGGAGACATACTTTGCAGATCTGCAGATATTATTTTATTATTATTATTATTATTATTATTATTATTATTATGTGATGGCAATTAAAGTGACAAATGTTTTAGAAGCGTATTTCAGGTGATAAACCCTACTTTTCCGCCTACGCACATAGCGCGTAGGTCTTTTATTCTTCAAAGCTTCTATGCATCCTATTCGTTCCAAAAACCACGGTCCTAGACACTCCCTCTTAATCGCTTCAATCGGTTGCGACCACCTTACGGTGGCATGCCTTGTGAATCAGCGCAGGAGTGTTCGCTTACTGGGACTGCAGGCGCGAACACGTGTGTTTCTCCAAAATTCATGAAAGTGCTAGCTCCCTTTCGCAGTTCGGGTCCCCGACGGCCGCGATGCGCATGAAGGAAAGGAAAGAGTTGGGAAGGGGGCGGGGGCAAAACGAACACAGCGAGCAACGCGATGCGGGGCGTGGCAGCGCGGCGCAGGGAGGGTGGAAGAGGTGCAGTAGGGCGGGACGTAAACGGGTGGGGTGGTGCAGTGCGGTGGCAATCGCTGGAGGTCGGTGCAGTGCGGTGAGGTAGGTGCTGCCGAAGAACAGTCAGAACCCAGGAAAATGGCGTTTGGAAAAGTCTGAACTTGATGCAAGCATTTTTAATTATTTTTTGTCACGAATTTGCCATCCTAGAACCAGGCGACCGCGCCACTTGTACCCACGGAGGCGCAGTCGTTTTCTCCCGGGGGCAAGCGCACGTGCCTTTTGTGGCAGGATCAGCACTTTTATGCCGAATCCATTTTTACACCTCAGGCTTGTTGGTTCAGTTGAATTTCTCAACACAATCTTGGAATTTAACATTAAAAAAAGGCAGTTATATTCAATTTTAATTTTGAGTTCTTACTAAAAACTTTTTTATACATAATTTTAAAAAGAAGTCAATTGTAAATATTCAATAAATATTGAGTGTTCGCAATAATACGTTATTAAATGTATGTGCAATAAAAGGTTGGTTTTAAATTTTTTTTAAATATTAAATTTTTCCTGTTCGCAAAATTTCGTTGAATGAGAATATGCAATTGAATAACGTAGTGCGAGAAGGAGTTAACTCAGAAAATGGCCAAAGGAGATATTTGAGATTTAGTAAACATACATGGAACTTTTTTTATATTACTGGAAATTATTTCTTTTTATATGACAATATTGTGGTTTTCATCAAGCAAAGCAACTAATAGAAAACTCATAGAAAAGTCGCTTTGATGACAAAACAAAAAACTGAGTTATCACCTTCATGCATTAAGCCCTTGAATTTAGTATACAGAGTAAAAGAATGAATTTTCAGAATCCGAATTTTGCTCTCCATGTACTTTCCTTGCAAACCACTGTGCCATGGGCAGAGGAGGGGCGCCGCACTGCCGTTCGCCAGTTTTTGCGCTGCAACGATTCTATTGATTCGTTCGGAGCGTTCGGGAATCCGTTCATTCAGACTCAACCTTCGATTTTCCTCCCCTCATGCGAAAAGATAGGACGGAAGTGCGAAAGGAATGGACATGCGAAAGGATAGGACGAGCACTATGATCCACTTTGAAGAATCCTTACAATAAGTCAAAAGATCTAAACAGTCGTTTTGGTTTCCAACGACTAAAAAATAGTGTATGTTTGTGTTTAAACTGAAGTAAATCGTAAATGAATATACCTTATTTTATATTTTTATCTATTTACTTTGTCTATATATTCTATAAATATTTCATATTTATTGTCTCTATTTATTTAGCTATGCTATTTCAAAATAATATAGAGAAGAGAGAAATGGACACACTTTCGTGAAAGAGTTTCGGGTTCAAAACTCGAGAGCAACATTTCTGTATATACAACGCACAAGTGAGGTCTCTTAAAGTTTTTGGCTCCATGCCTGAAATTGAAGAGATCTGATGTCACGAGACGGAAGAGCCCTCTGCATGATAGAAGCTTTTTGTGGACTCATATCGGGATAATTTACGTATAAGGCAATCGGACTCTGAATACTTTTCACATGGAGTAGTAGCCAAACTTGTTAACATGAAGTAGTAACCCGAATCTGCACTGTAAAGAGAGTAAGTTATGAAATGCTGCAGGAAATTGTGCTGATTTTTTAACAGGATAACAGGTTTATTGCGTACCTAATAACGCAAAATCGGATTTTTCTTGTTCTTTTACGCAATAAATTACTTTCTCGTTTTCGTAGTGTAGTCAGAAGCCACGTTTTGTGCATCCTTGATAACGAAAATTAGTTATCCTGCAGATATCAGTCTGTCGTTCGTTTGTTGTTAAAAGAGCTAGCGCCTAAACGGTACAGAAATTGATATCACCAATCTATATGGCTGATGCCGCGGCTTCACGCATATGAATCGGGTATTTTACTTGCAATTCAAGGGTTGAAATTCATTTAAACTTTTGAAATAAAAAATATATGTATACTACAATACATCTGGTAGTATGCACCGCTTGTTTGTTTTAAGGGAAGGAGTTTGGTCAGAAAATGGAATTATAGATACATACATAGATACATACATAGATACATACATAGATACATACATACATACATACATACATACATACATACATACATAGACACATACATAGACACATACATAGACAGACAGACAGATAGATAGATAGATAGATAGATAGATAGATAGATAGATAGATAGATAGATAGATAGATAGATAGATAGATAGATAGATAGATAGATAGATAGATAGATAGATAGATAGATAGATAGATAGATAGATAGATAGATAGATAGGATTTTTATTCTACAATTGGGCAGATGATGCCCGGTGGCAGAATGCAATAGTATCGGAGAGCGGAAGACTTAAGTGGGGGAAAATGTAATTTTTATTATATCTCAAATACTAAACAAATGTTTGTATCAACAATGCTGAAAATATGAGTATAAAGGGAAAATCTCCAGGGAGCACGTTTATAAGCCATATTCTGTGCGTTGCACTACTCATGCAAAAAAATGAAGAAAACAATTGGAGCCATTTTTGAAGAGAATTGAAAATGTGCTAGCGATTCATGAAAAGCATCCCCAAATTTTCATATATACGTTTCAAAACCGGGGGCGGCGAAGGCATCCAGATGGACGGGGAGAATGTCAATGTTGGTGAAAATGGAGAGAATTGATTTGGACGAGGCGGATAACGAGGATACGAAGCAGGAGAAAGAAAGAAAGCAATAGGACGAGGAGAAGGAGGACGAAGAAGAGAGGGGAGGGCCCAAGGGTGCCTTGGGGCAAAGAGGCTGACGAGCGCCATTCGCAGAGCGCGCACTAGGAGCGGCGCAGCCTCTCCGCTAGGCAGCGGGCGCGTCGCGTCGCGGCGCGGCGTGGCGGGGTGCGCGGGGCGGGGCGAGGCGGGACGGGAGGGCGTGGCGCCGCGCCCGCGCCCTCCACGCCGGCGCCCGCAGTCGAGCGCAGCAGGCGGCCGGCAGGCGGGAGACGGCAGACGCGCGTGGCGCCATGTAAGTGAGAGCGATTGAGCGAGTGGGCGAGCGCGCGTGCGGCCAGCCGAGCAGTGGGGGCGGCGCGGCGGCGTAAAACCACGCCGCGTGCAGCAAGGCGGGGGAGGGGATGTTATGATCTGATGCACGAGATTGAGATTGTGCGTAACCTCCAAATTGCACCACACTGTTTGGTTCGACACACGTTATGTGCTTGGTTGAATGGAAGAATTCGCTTGCATGTCTCTTCGGATTCTTAGACACAGTGAAATTCCGGAAGTCGTTACGAGTGGTTGGCAACCTCCCACTCTTCACACGTCTTCTTACAGAAGATAGTCATCTCCTAAATATTCAAAGAGTATAGTGAGGAAAGATAACTGAGACCGCTTAACAAATATCTCAGTCCGCCCCAGCCCAGTGAGGGCGCCTGGGACGCGCGGACGTGCACCACCGCGAGACAAAGCGGAAGGCGGCAAGCGGCGGCAGCGGGCGGGCGGCGGGCGGCGGGCGGCGGGCGGCGGGCGGCGGGCGGCGGGCGGCGGGCGGCGGGCGGCGGGCGGCGGGCGGCGGGCGGCGGCGCGGCGGAAGGCGTGCGTGCGCGAGACGCGCGGGGGGGGATGCTCGCCGTCTTGGCCGCTGCCAGCAAGCGAGGAGGCAGGGGCAGAGGCGGGGTGGTCGGCGCGCGCGCGTCCGAAATAACCCGGCGGCTGGTGTGAAGGCAGGCGGGGGGCGGGGCAAGGGGCGTCGGCCGGTACGCAGCCCCCGCCCCCGCCCCCGCGCGCCGCTCGCTGCGCCCGAACGCGGCTGCGCACGCCTCCCGTCCAAGGGCGCAGGCTGGACAGGTTCGCTTTCAGACTTCCCGTCACTTTCAATTAATATTTACATTGACAGTCGTAAAAATGTTGATTGAAATATATGACCTTTCATGGTTATATAAGTTTACACTTCTGGGAATTAAGAAACCAATGTCAAATTTTGGAAACATTCTTCCTGATGTTATTGTTGTATCACTGATATTAATTCGCCATTTACGTTGACAAAAATTAATACAGAGTTTAAAGTACTATAAAATTGTTCAGTTTTTAATGGTTTGAAACAATGGAGTTGAGTTAGTCTACTCTAGCCAAGGGAGGTTTATATAACGTCACGTCAACACAAAGATTGTAATTTCTGAGATGCGTTGCATGGCCCCTCGTTTTGTTCTTAGGCCACGGCAAGGGAAACTGTATGCAGATCCTCAAATTGCTAACTAAAAGACACACCATTCATTCCATTTGAAATGTTATTTGTTAAACAAATGCATTTACTTAATGTTTCATCTAAAAGTCCGTTTAAGAAAATAAGCCCCGAAACAGTCTTGAATAATCAAAACTAGAGTTCCTAATATATTACATATTTTCTCGCATTATTTATAAATGTTCGAAAATTCAGAGTTCATTGGAAATGACACGTGCAATTCTTATTATCGTACTTTGCTCTATGAAAAATATTTTTATTAATTGCCTTCAATTCAAGCAAAAACTATGGGAAAATACCTTATAAAAGTAAAATATTTTCAAAAAATTGCTCTTACCCTTATTTAAACATCTGTGAACAACAGATTTTATTCAGAAAAATTCAGTGAGGTAAACCAAAATGAGACCTGCTCCATATTTTAAGCGTTCTTTGTTCTATCTGAGAAAAAAATAATTAAAAAATGGAGTCATATTTGATAACATTTTGAAAATGTCTTATATGATACAATTTTGAAAATGTTGAGAATTCAAGTGAAGTACCCTAAAATTCAAAATATGTTTCAAATTTGGAGGACCTTAAGTTGACCAGGTCGATCGAGGAATATCCGTTTTGTATAAAATCTGAACGCGTTTAACCGTTGGCGGTCACCACAGAGAAACGGAGGTATGGCCGGAAGGACGGATAGAGGCACCGACAGACAGATTGTTTCCCATAAACCAATTATTCTGCAACAAGGACTCACAATATGTGGAATCGTGCAACTACATATTACAAGTTTCAAAATTACCAGTCGTTTTGGCGAATCTTTGCGTGAAATCTAGGCAACGAAGAAAAATATTTTCCTCCAATAGAACCAATTACGCTTATCAAAACGGCGCAGGTCCCATTTTCGGTGAGCTTTCTTTTTTCGAAAATTGCAAAAAACTTCTCATTGCAAAACTACAATATTGATGGTAGAGATGTTTTCTTCAATGAAATCTGGTCTAAAATAATAGATTCTTAATAAGGCATGTTATATTTTTTAACAAATAGTTTTGGGGGATTTTTTAGTAAAGACAATTTATAAAAAAGTCAAAAACTGCAAAAAAAATATTTAAAATTTCCCCGAATAGAGCCCAAATTATATGGATTTTTATTTGTCTACTATTGACATGGATAAGACACCCTATATTGTTTTTTTTGAATACCTACAGTACGTTACATGAAAAACATCCTTCAAAATTCCTTCATAGTTTTTATAAAACAGAATTATCCGAAAAAGCAATTCAACTAGTATGCACACTTTTCAACCTTGTCGGATTAATTTTGACAATATGATCAACAAAGTCGTTCCCTGTTGAATCACTGTCATCAGTGTACATACAATTCTCACAGCATTTCTAATACGAGTCATAGAAAATGTTATGCATTTTAAAAATGACAATGATTTGAGAATTGTATACATTCCAATATTTCATTAACAATATGGAATAAGAGCCGAATATTTCACAAACCCTAGAATGAGTTTCATTTTCTTGAAACGCAATCACGTAAGGGTAGTATCCAACGATCAGTCCTTGAGAAGAGTGAGTTTCGACCCTCTCCCAAGAAACCCTAACAATTGAGTGTTGTTTCCAAAGACCCCATCAAAGAACCCACGAACCCGCAAGTCTTTTGGCACGTCTTCAACTCTCAATGCTTTTCGTTCGCATAAAAACAAGTTTTCTCTGAGAAAAAAGAGAATCATTCAAAATAGAATCTCTTATCGTTCATAAAATGCTAAATATGTGTTTGCATGCCGTATAATGTTTTTGTTTTGCCTACAGTAGAACATAATATTTTTGTCAAGCATTTCTTTTGGCATGAGGAACAATTTCATTTATAGATGTCGAATATGCAAATTCGATTGTCTGAAAGTATGAAATAAGATTTTGATATCACTCAATGCAGTTTACAGATATGTTACACGAGATACACGACCAAGAATTTCAACTGAAAAATGTCCTGGTTGGAATTCATTTGTCTAACAAGAACAACGCACTCTTTCTGATTAACTAATTTGTATTCTGCGTATTCCCAGTTGATTACAAAGTAGAGACGACAGGAATTTAGTTTGGATATTGGTGATAGTGTTAGAATTGTGTCTCTGTGTCAGTCAAAGACCAGCTGGGACCAGATTATCGGTTCAGATAATTTCTAGACACAACAAAAGTAGAAAATGTCCCAAACGTCGCAATGTTAAGAGATATCTGAAATTGTAGCTTACTGTAACATAATTAGTAGCTTTCGTTACCCAATTTTATAGAATACTTGTATAATATTCCCAAGGAATTGGCATCTTTCTTCACAAATCAAAACTTTTTTAAGTCAACTGTTAAAACATGAGCCTTCCGTATAAGTTTTTTCTCTTTCATACATCTAACATTTGTTTCTGGTAGGTGTAATTCATTGTGGGTTTTTTAGTGTACACACATCCGTTTTAATGTAGGATATATAAGGAAAACGATACAAATGACTACGGCGTGTAGAGGGGTGATAATGATCACTTTTTGCCATTCAACATATAGTGGTAAATTCCATATAACGGTGTTATATGCAAATATACATCGTCATTTGCCCTGATTGTTAGGAAACCCGCATGAATTGGTGTGCAAATGCTGATAACGTTTTGTTGACATTATTAAAGAATGGAATACTTGTAGTCTTCTTTGTAAATTGAGTAGATTTATTACCACAGCCAGATTCCGACGGCATTGCCGTCAACATCAATCTAGAAGGATACAAAATATATGCAAAATCGTTTAAATTATAAACAAGAAGTCAGTACAAGTAATACAATTAATATAAAAATTACATAGGTAACATTTAAAAATTATTTTCCAATAAAAAGGGGGGGTAATACGAATAATGAAATGAAAATAGACACATTCTTTAAAACAATATCAAATTAACATTCATAAAGTAAAACAGAATCGATTTTCATTCTCTAGGACCGGCAGAGATGGCCCAAGGCATCAATTGATATTATTGCAGTGACTATGACCGGGAGGTCCTAGGGTTGGAGCCCCGACGGTGACAGGATTTTCGACACTAGCTAGACCGCTAGGTCGAGTTCAACTGCACCGCTGTCTGTCTGGGGGCGAATTCTAACGGTCGGCTGTCCTGATAGAAAGTTTTGAGTCCAGGCAAGCGATCAATACCAGGCGAATGCCGGAGCAGTACGGTTCACACGCGGTCCGTAGCACGAACGGGGCACGGACCGCACGTGATTTTCCCTTTCTTTTACCTGTCCTATCCTCACCTCTTACTTACACGCACACCACGAGACCAATCGGGAGCTTGGAACTTGTGCCCGGCTGGGGCGATACTTCGCTGGTTGGAGATACCTGGTTGAGGAAAACCCCTCAAGCAGTCGGGTTAGGTTAGTGCCGGATCTCGTTGTCCAGTTGGAGATCACCAGCACCTCCCGTGATAAACACAAGCGCTCCACTTACGGGACTAACGATCTTACGATCAACTGCAAGGAGTTGGTTGATTGATGTTTTCGAGCGCGTCAGCTGCTAAGATCGTTAGTCCCGTAAGTGGAGCTCTTGTGTTTATCACGGGAGGTCAGCATGTGCGTCAGAAAGTGGCCTCCAGAACATCTGCGCATAAGCAGTTACTTAAAACTCAGAGGGGGACATATGTTTAACCCTGTTAAGTTGAATTTCCCACTGCATGTTTCTTAGCAAAAGAGGTTTGTGGCATTCATTGTGAGAGGTTGTGTTGCGCAGGGCGCCGGAGCGAGAGGCCGTGCCATGGACGGCGGCGGCGCGGCGAGCAGCGCGGCCGAGGGCTCCTCTGCAGCGTCGGTGAGCGCCGGCGCGCCGCCCTCCGCTTCCGCCTCCGCCTCCGCCACCGTCTCCGCCTCCGCCTCCGCCTCCGCCTCCACCTCCGCCACCGTCAACGCCTCCGTCTCCAGCTCCGCCTCCCCGGCCGCGCCGGCGCGCCGGTCCATGGGCACCGCATCTTCGCGCTCCCGGGAAGTACGTGCACGGCCCGCGCGGGCCTCGCGGCGATGGGGGTGGCAAACAGGTTGCTGCTTGCGAAAAGAATGGAACCCCCAAATCTACAATCTGAAGGGGGAAATAAATTTCAATACCGCATATTTCGACTCATCCAATTGCTATTTTTTAAACCCCAATGAACGTGATGGTAATGATAATATTCGTGAATCGAAGAAAATATATTTTTGAGCTACGAGATACCGAGGATCCAAGGCATTTAATTTCCTAGTGCACTTGGTTTTGCATTAATGTGTCATATTTCCTAAAAATCTTAGTATTAATGGTAAACTAGATATACCACTTCCCACTACTAGAGATGTTAAGAACTTGTCAGCAATTGAGGAAATTTACTCTACAATCCAAACTGCAAATTTGTAGACTGGGCTATAAAATATTATCCTAAATATATGACGTGTGTAGGAATATATTTTATTTACTTGTAATTCCAATAATTATTAAATTAGTGGGAAATTCTTACTACAAACTTGAAAACTGAAAAATCGTTTTTGTCACTTCGTTTAGTGAAGAATTTCTGTATTTTGTCATTTCCTTCTACAAAATATGTGTTTCAAGTATATCTTTCAATTCACATCCTTTGTACAATAATATTTAATATCAAATTAACATCGGAAAAGAATTGAAATCACTTCTCTTAATACATACAATAAACACCACGAGAGGTACGAAAATAACGGATGAGAGTACTGAGTTTTTAAAGCCTAGGTGGGGTGAAGGCGAGGGCAAGGGCGTCGGCAGTAACGAAACTGAGCACGAAGGTGACAGAAAGACAGAAAGTAAGAAACGTGAGTACACGAGACAAGGCGCAGGAAGACCAATTTCATGCAGGGAAGGGTACGGAGCAAGGGGAAAGCGAAAGGGTTCACCTAAGACGAATATAATGTAAGACCACGGTACCAAAAACAGACACTGTAGCTGCGAATTCTTTAGGTTTATATGGATTTCCTTGAAGAAAAATGTCTTCAATTAGTATAACATCGGGGTAGCTATAAGCAATATCCTGAAAGACATTAAGGAAAAGGAATACTATCCCTGTTCACTCCCGAGCAACTTCGATAGCGTATTATGGATCTTTGAACACAGAAGGAAGTTCAAAGATGTGAAGGGGTGGCCGATTAAATGCGATTCTCTGATTGGTTTGTTTTTTTGTTTCCGGGCGTGTCAACTGCTTTTTTGCTGTTTATATCTTAAAAATAAAGTCGTTTATCTTTAAGTTCAAAAATAAACTTTCTCGCGTGATCTTAAAAAGTGCACGTTTTCGGAGAGCAAACATGGAAAAGCCGCACAATGAAACAATGTACACATATCATACCCATATTTTAATTAAAATCAGTATCAATTTACTTTTTTCGGATTAACGTTTCTTTTTTAAAAGTTTTGGACAGCAACATAAAAGAAAATTTAAAACTGTTTTTTTTTCAAATCCTAGTTTCTTTCAATTTATAAACCAATTGGATGTGTCCTTGTATGGAGGTGTTGTGAAAGGGCAAGGGCCAGCGTGCGCGTGCGGCGTGCCCAGGCGCTGAGCGGCAGCGGCGCCGAGCGCTCCCCGACCGGCCCCGCCCCCACGAGCGCCGTGGACCTCATGTTCGGCGCGGACGCGGGCGAAGAGGCGGCGTTGGAACTGGCGGAGGACGCGGCTGCAGCGGCGGCGGCAGCGGCGGCGGCGGCGGCAGCGGCCGCGGCGGCGGCGGCCGAGGCCAAGGCGGCGGCGGTGCTGCAGCTGGGCTTCGCGGACGCCGACGCCCTCGACGGCGGCTTGGGCGCGCTGCTCAGCGGGAAGGCGCTCTCCGCCGGGCCAGGTGGGTGCAAGGGCCGTCGAATTGGATGTTTCACTTCTACTAGAAGATGATCATGAGTTGCCAATGCATGTACGGTGGAAAATTTCACAAACGAAGTCACATGAACTGTGACATTTGCCCCGATTGGTAGGCAACCCATCGCACACTGTTTGGCGGGTCACGTTCAATCAGTCAGTTCTGCAGTCGAAGAGGTTTCGTGTTCCCATCATACATACGCAATTCAGTATTCGTTCGTGAATTTTAAAAATATTTTACTATCATTTTTATATCTCATTGGTTATTTATTTAATACTAATTTGAATACATGTGTTCAATATTTTCATATTATTATAGGAAGTCCTATGCTTTTGGCTCCTAAAGTTATTCCCTCATAGTCATGAGGTTGAACGATGTAAGTTTCAAACAATTTCGTCGGAGAAATGCGAAAAAATGCCCAACAGTGCAATTCTGGACGTAGCAGCACTACCTCTTCACGACTTTTACAAGTGTAAAATCACATGATTCTTAAAGTTCTCTTTCGACGTTGACACATAGAACACTGCAAGTAAAACATGAAAATCTGGAATGTTGGCATTTCAGTCAACTTCTCTACAATTGTCCCTGCGCCTGGCTGTCAGGGTGACGCTACGTCTTGGATTGGTTTGCCAGAGTTTTCGGCATTCTATTCGTAATCTGTCCTTCTTCAGGGCTAACATGTGTTGAAAAAAGTTGAAAATGATCTTTGCACTGTGTATATCACATTACTGACACTTTTGCCAATACATTTCATATCTATTCACGTCCTTTTCACAGAGTGAAGTATGCCATTATTATTATTCAGGTACGGCCGCAAAGTTTCTGCATTTCATACACGCACACCTTTGCAGCGACGCTTGTTATTCAGCTTATATACTCTATCTAACACCTTCCTCTAAGTGAATACCAAACTGAATTACATTTAATATCTCCGAATTGTTCTTGATTATATCCCAATCCGAGCGGTCGTTAAGGAGAACTAGCACGAAATTCCGTGTCCTGAGTATAGTCTTTCTTAAATATAATTTTTATATCTCTTGTGTTTCTTAAGATACACACTAAGGTGACAAAAGTCATGGGATAGCAATATGCAAATATACAGATGGCAGTAATATACAGATCGCGTATAAAAGGTATGTGCTCATAAAAGATAAAAAATAAACGCGTATAAAAGAACAGTGCATTGGGAGACCTTTTATTTGCACTAAAGTGATTCGTATGAAAAGGTTTCTAACGTGATTATGGGCGCACGATGGGCGTTAACAGATACGACGCAAATCGTTGGGGAATTCAATATTCCGAGATCCACAAAGTAAAGAATGTGCCGAGAATACCTAAATTCAGGCAAAACCTCTCACCACGGACAAAGCAGTGACCGACGGCTTCACTTAATGGCCGAGAGCAGCGACGTTTGCGAAGATTGTACAGTGCAAATAGGGAACTCACACTTTTCTGTTAGCACTGAAAATTACTAACACTTTAAATAACAACAGAAATCAATGTGGGACGTATAGCAAACGTATCCGTTAGAACAGTGGGGCGAAATTGGACTTTATTGGGCCATGACAGCAGAAGACCGACTCGAGTGCCTTTGCTAACAGCACGACATCGCCTGCAGCGCCTCTCCTGGGCTCGTGACCATATTCTTTCGACCCTAGACGATTGAAAGTCCGTGGCTTGGTCAGATGAATTCCGATTTCAGTTGGTAAGAGTTGTTGGTAGGGTTCGACTGTGGCGCAGACCTCACGAAGTCATCAACAAGACTGATGGTGGCACCATAATGGTGTGGGCTGTTTTTAAATGGTATGAACTAGGTCCTCTGGCGAATTGAACTGATCATTGTCTGAAAATGGTTATGTTCAGCTACTTGAAGACCATTTTGCATCCATTCATTGACTTCATGTACCTAAATAACGGTGGACTTTTTATAGATGAAAATGCGCCATGTCACTGGGCCTCAATTGGTTAGAAGAACATTTTGAACAATTCGAGCAAATTATTTGGCTCCCATCGAACATTTATGGGGCGTAATCAAAAGATCAGTTCGTGTACAAAATCCTGCAACGGCAAGACTTTCGAAGTTATGGACGGATATAGATGCAGCATGATTCAATATTTGTAAAGGGGACTTCTAACGACTTGTTGAGTCTACGTGACGTTGAGTTGCTGCACTTGGCTGGGCAAAAGGAGGTCGGGCACGATATTAGGAGGTGTCCCATGGGTTTTGCCACCTCAGTGAAAGTATAAAGTCGGTTTCGTTTTAATCTTTTTTCTTTCGGGCATAGTAATGATGTCTACAATAACCAAATCTGAGCATTCATCACGAAAATAGGCAAGAGCATAGCAACCAGTCAATTTTATTGCGTTGTTTCCTTCGTGGAGAATAGCTAAAGATTCATCGCCTCATCTACATTCCCATTTATGATTATTCCCGAACAGTGATAGTCGATCATAAAAGTGGTGTGGTAAGATTCTAAGTTTTTTCATTATCTATGCACGACGTTAATGGGATTAAAATTAGTACAGTGTTTACCTCAACTTAAATACAGTGACTTTTGAGCGATCGTCAGCTGTGAGGCGGTTATTCAATCGGGAGATTAGTTACCACATAATGTTTGTTATTAAAACTCTAGATTGAATAACCGCGTCACATAGGACGAAGTCAGTCAGAAGTCATCCTAATTAAATCGAGTATAGAAGTGATATCCCGTCAAACTCGCAACCATCGTTTACAGTATATCACATACTATCAATTAATTAATTGTGCCTATTGATTACACGTCTATTTTGAATACTTTCCGATCACACTCTGATCTACCAAGTTTTTTTTAATTTTATGCTCTGGATAGTTCGGGTTTACTGCTTGTGTAACTTATTTCCGTTCCAATTTTTGCTGCAGCCACAAATAAAAATTGGTATAACGGAATCTCGATATACAGTTTGAGACATTTCGAACCTCATAACATCAATGAACTCCGAACAATATGATAAACAAAAGCTTCTTGTCATTTTACTGTAACGTGAGAACTTCATTACTGCACAATAGTTTGTCAATGAATCGTGATTTTTTAAAACGTCCGGAAACTTTTCTTGTGATTGATTACCGTGAAGCAAACAATTAAAAATTGTACGTGGCGAGTGAGGAAGACGTGCAATCTGTGCAAGTTTCGTTGAGCTCCAGAATCCTAAACTCACCCTCAAATTTCATTAAGTTGAATAATCAATAATGGCAGCAACGAGCATTTTTCGCAAAATTATAGATATATTGACCTCATGTATCACAAATGCCCCATGTAGCATTTAATTCAATTCAGCCGGCGTTGTTAGCCGATTGCTTAACTAGGATCCGTGAAGTCACGGAAATTAAGCAATTTAAGACACCAGGGATTCCTAGACGAGTGACAGGGAAACCCGATAACTAACGTCACCCTGACCGAAGGGATCAAAGGCACTGACACTGTGACTAACGTGGCGAGTCAAAAACACCCAAAAACAACTTCAAGGAGGATTACTCCAGGTGTTCAATGCTCAAGAAAAGCTTAGTAACGTGTTGTGAAGCAACAGATTATTAAACAATCGCATTTTGGAAAGTCCGGTCGAGAGAAAGCCTCTTTGGAGGCAGGAGACGAGCGTAACGCCCGTGTGTGTGCGCAGGGAGGTCGGCGTCGGGGGGCGGTCCCCGCAGGCGTACGCCGCGTCGGCGGAGGCCTTCATCAACGACAACTCGGATAGTCTAGGTGTGAACGGTGACGCCGAGGCCGCAGGTACGCTGGCGAGCGCGATGTGCACCTACCACGCTGCACAGCGGGAAATGCCTAGTACTCCGGGAGATGGCATCACAAAACGTTCGCCATATCACCAAGCCAAGTTTTCGCTACGTTTTAGAGCAGAAACTTGAATTTAACATTGGTCTGCGGCATCGATTGTATTATTTGAAGAACTTAGGAAATTAATAATCTCATGCCACATTTTGGCCATTGAAATTCTTGTTGATGTCTATATCGCCCTCAAATAAATAGACCTTAAAGCTGTAGTGTGCTCTGCGAAGCCGACAAACCCATGACTATTTTTGGTTTACCATGCCGATACCGCTTGTATGAATTATAATTGGGGAATGGCAGACAGTTTTGTGAATATCTCTCGCATTATAAAGACGACTAAGAAACGCGGCTCGCAAGGTAAGTGTTGCTCTGCTGTTTATCACGCAAATACCCAGCGGTCGCTCCCTGTCCCATCATTTCCCGAATATGGCTCCACAATGGAGCAACTTTCCATAATGAAGCAGGTAGTTGCAATTTTTTAATTTTTTGTTTCCTTGTCACGTACATCTTTAACCAAAAATCTGTTAAAAACTGGTTGGCACATTTCGATATGGGATAGTTGGAACACTGTCGACCAGTCTCCTTCTCTGTATGTCATCCATTGCCACAAAATAAAACTTTATTTCTGATATTTTTATTCATGCCTGTGATGATAGCACTAGTAGTGAATACAGTTAAGAATATTTGTTTGCTTTATCCAACTTCTTGTGCTACAGAACTACATTCAACACAATGGGAAAAATTCCCACCTATTTCTTTTTGCATTCTTTGCATAAAATTGCATTCTTTGCAATTTTTTATTTGTTTTGTTTTTATTAATATATTTATAAACCCCCATTTTGTTCCAGTAGTGGCCACTTGAACATTGTAAAATTTTGGTAGTGGTCAGGAACTCGACTCACTAATGGCCAATCGATATCACTTGACTGGCTGAGTTTAGCTAAGAGCCAGCTTCCATTGAGAGTTGTTAGTCGTACGATTTAACCATGATACAGCAAGTATGAAAAATCCGCCACTGTCGGGACACGAACTTTCCTTCAGAATCGTGGTAGCGACTAACAACTTGAATTCAGCCACTGTCTGAAAGAACATTCTAGTGGCCGGCTTCTCTGATCGGTAGTTGTCTGTGGTTTCTCCGATCAATACCAAGAAAATTCCCTAACAAACGGCCCACGGACCGCGCGCGATCTTTCCGTCCTCTGCTTTGTCCTTTCTACTCCCTTTACACTCATACATACATACATACATACACACACACACACACACTTTTACATGCACAACACTATCACACTTGTCTGGAGACCGTCGAAAGCTGGGGTTGGAAAGGTTGATCCGGTTGGAGCAGTGCCCCACAGGAAAGAGATACTTTAAAGGAAAATCCTCCGCAAGCCTACTTGTAGTTCGGCGCAAATCTCACGACCCAGCGGGAAAGAATTACTGCCACCTCCCATAATAAAACATTCACTACACTAACGGGACCAATGACTATAGCAGTTGACGTGTCTGGAAACTTCAATTAATCAATCCACCTAAACGTGTCTGAGTCCGAAGAAGTCCCAAAAATTACCGGTTCTTGTTATATTATTCCAATTCCAAAATTAATAAAATATATTCAACTTCAATAAGTTGAATTTTAAGTATAAAATATCTGGGAAAATTAATAATATTTGGTCTAGTCCTCACTGCTACATAGAAGGTATATGCTCCACGTTCTGCAAGATTGAAGCGATTGAGAAGCATTCAGTTTCAATTTTTTTAAAATTTGTTCTTGAAGTGGCCACTACTGACCAAGTGATCACCACTGATGTCGTTACCTTACTAACTACCATTTTGATGAAATACATTTCGTGTCATTTGGCGCGTGTTTTGGCCCACTGCTTTGGCAATGCAGTAGGTTCATTATGTGGGCTGTCCCAAAACTCGTGAGATGAGACGATTGTCAACACATATGAGGCCCATCGTGCTTTTAGTATAATAGCATTTCGCGTAATAGTTAAGGTTGATAAATTCTAATTATGTCAATTTTAAAACAACCGAGACTGCTGTAGTTGACAATGAGAGGCTGTTCCGCAACACCAAACAATGATAAACTGGTTTCCATTTTTATATGTAAACAAAACATTAAAATTAATCATTTTGATATTGACTCTACACTCTCACGAAAGTGATGTGTCAATCTACCCCCTAATAGTATCAACCCACTCCAGTGACTGTGCCCCACTTGTGAGGTTAGTTGCTACATCTTGATGATATTTAATTACTCTAAAATTTCGATATTGAAACATTCACTAAAAAACAGCCTCGGTATGATGATGAGAAACTTAATCAACCGAAATAATACAATTAAATTAGTAAAAAAACTATTAGACTGGTAAATATTTTTATACAAGATTCTTAAGAAAGTTTGTTTGTAGCCTTTAAGTATTTTTTTAATTCGAACAAATTATTTTGTGAAATACAGTAAAATCTGTCTAAACCGGAATCGATGGGGAAAAAAATATTTCGGTTTAGGAAGGTTTCCGTTTAATGCGAGGTTGTCCATTTATGAAACTTGGTATATTAATATTTCCAACGTAAAACTAGTAACATGACTTCATTCTAATTATAAAAATATATTAACATATAAATTATTCATGGAAGAAATTACCAATAAATAAATATTAAGCATAATTATTTCTGACGCTCAGAGAGCCGGAAAAGAGGGCATTCCCCTAGGGATACGCCTTGAGAGACAAATGACCCCAATGTCGAATTGTACGTTAACAGCTGAAGCCCCTTTCTTTATGTGCTTTCCCCTGTGCGGATGTCACAACTGGAACTCATATCACATGTACGGAGATATTAAATGACATGCAGATCGCACTCATTTCATTAATAGTATCTCGATCCTGCCAACCATTAAATTCACTAAAATTCCGTTCTATGAAGATTTTTTCTCTGCAAGACATGAAAAACTGTTCCGTTTCCACGTTAAACATATTCCGTTTTATGCTGTGTAAAATGCCATTTAACTTCATGGCTTGTACATGTTCCGGTTTCGGCAGATTTTACTGTATTTAATCGCAATTCTATTAAATATGTCAGGATCAAATAACTGTAATTCATACTAATTCGTAATAAAATTTATAACAATTTCCAACTCTTTCAGTAAATGTAGGCAGATTACAAAGAAGAAAGATCCACGAGACCGTTTATAGTTGTTTTATTCCAGAAACAATATATTTTCAATATGATCAGTTCTAAATTACCTTCTACAATAAGAGTTAAAATAATAACATTGTAAAAGGAATTTTCAGTCTCTTGAGAGATTCCTGTTAGACAATTTATTAAAACACAAAAATAGTAAAGATAACGTGGGACAAACTCATATTTGACCAGTCTCTAATTGTCTCTAGTCCAGTCTCCAATTTACCTATAAGCTACCATGACAAATGCTACAAACAGATTCGTGAGACCATGACGCCATATGAGATAATTAAATGCCATTCCACACTGTTACCATTTATGGCGCATCGAGTTGCACGGATTCTTTAATAGTCACGACAATATGAAACAACTTGGATATCTATCTACCTATTTTTTATTTTTTAGTAAAAAACAGTTAAAAATTGTGTGACGTACAGTAGGGAGAAGTGCAATCTGTAAACGTTTTCTTGAGCTCTGGGATTTCTAACCTAACTCATACATACTAAGTAGAATTATGAGTTCAGGTAGCAACTCGCGTTCCTGGTAAGAATTGTTAGCAATTATTCGCTTCAGTGAAATAAAAACAATTTGTAGCGAGAAACTAGCTACATATTTTGGCTCTAATCCCTTATCGTGCGCTTAGTGAAAGAATTTACCTACTTCTGCGAGAACAAGGAGATCCATTATTTGAATACCTGAGCTCACGAAAACGTGCACAGATAGTGAAGCTACATGTATGTCTAGGAGCAAAACGACAGTGATCAACTACAGAGCGAGCATATCTACTTCGCGTTTGACACGCCAATAAAAAGTTGACAAAAGGTGGTAACCAGGCACGACCATGTGGGCCATTCCTGGACCTCATGTGTGGGTCCTGAGCTCGTATGTTCAAGCGGCTATGAGCGAGCGAGCGTGCGTGCGTGCGTAGGAGCGTGTCCGGACGTGAACACCAAGGGCTGCAGCGCAGAGACAGCGCGCCTCGCCGTGAAAAAGCCGCGCCCCAAGGCGGCCTCCCCGAACCGGCAGGGCCCGCAGCAATGCCAGGTACCACGCCCCCTCCCTCGAGCTCCTTCAAGGCTCGCCAAGGTCCATGGACATTGAGAGAAAGCCAACATTTTTTTGATTTTTTGACAGTTTTCAAATATGTTGATGTGACAGTGTTAATGTGCGTTTATATTTGAGGCGTTCAGGAGTGAACAATGGAACCTTACATTTTCAGCGAAATGGAGATAACTGACTTTATGAAGGAACGAGTGCATATCTCTGTACAAGCGTTCAAAAAGTTGAGAACGGACAACAAATAACGATTGTACTTTATGGCAACTGCAGCTTATTTCGTATAATCCTGCAATCACATTGCATTGTCCTAGGAAATGCGAAATGTCAACATTATTTACACCTGAACACCTCATTTATCAATTATACTCTCGTTAGTAAAACTTAACTCTATTTACTCGAGATTTATATGGAGTGTATGTAGCATTTCGTATAAATTAGACAATTCCTACATAGTAACTAGACCATTTTACATTGTAACTCAGCACTTCATCTAATGTACTGCATTTACAATTGTAATGAACTCAATTATATCATAATTAATCCATAACATTCTCTTTAATGAGAAGGTCGTCCCGCAATAGTTAGCACATACAATGTTGGCCAGTTTGGCATTGCAACATCCGGGTACACTTGTAATTCTTTTACACTTTCCTTTACATTTATACACATTACACTATGGACATGCGCATTCACAATTACCCTTTATACATAACTGAATATTTCGTCATGATGTATTAGGTTTAATAACGCCCACGACTTTCGACTAATGAATAACGTCAATTATAGAACTTACAAGATTATATTTATAAGATATGCTGACATGAATGCCCGAGGTAGTTAGATCTTAGACCAATTCAACATCTCGATCTCTCACCTGGGAGTAGAAGGTGAACTGTCTTTCACTGGATAAAAGTGAATCATGCAAAGAGACTAATACAAGGTTGGTTTCGAATTTCATATTCGAAAAGGATCAAACACAATTTTGTGCCTTGATCCCATTGAGAGAGGCCTCGCTGCAGGAGTGGTGGGTGTCCGTAGGTGTGCGGCAAGGTGTTCGGCAACGCATCGGCGCTCGCCAAGCACAAGCTGACCCACAGCGACGAACGGAAGTACGTGTGTGGAGTGTGCGGGAAGGCGTTCAAGAGACAGGACCATTTGTGAGTCTCATAATAGCTCTGTTTTTTACTTAAGATAAATGCATAAAATATCCATGCATGCATTTGCTTCAAAAGTATGTGTTGCACGAGTGTTTATGTATTGTCAAAAAATAAGGATCTTAGGATCCGTGTTATGGTTAAATAGTGTCCAATAATGTTTAGACATCCGGAATATGTTATAAGGAGTAAGAATATAAGGAAACCCGTTGGTGGTTCCTTTGTGAAACGCCAGACTCGCCGCCTCTGTCACCTGCCGATAATGCAGACCTGTAAAATTAGTTGTTTTTTTATTTGTGTGTTCAAATTGGTCAGATGTTACCTAACGTTTTTATCCAAAATTCGAATTTGAAATTTTTTTAAATTATGAAGGTATCTTTACAATATACACTGAAATATTCAATTTAATAAGAAATTTGACATTTTAAACTGTAATTTAATGTATTAAAAACATTTCAGAAAAATCGAGTGTCTTCATTCTAAACTTCCGCAAGAACATTGAAAAAAAGCAACAAATAATTTTCTTCTCTTCATCGAAAATAAATGTTGCGTTAATTCGCGCTAGTAAACAAGTTTCCATCCATTCTTGTTGGCTGAAGGAAATAAATGAGACTTATCTTTGTCCATGTACAATATCAGGCATCAATAAGAAAACCAAAGATGGTCTTTTATATCAAAATCTAGTAACAATTAGGATACGTGTGTTACATTTACATTCCAACGCCAATTACAAAATTACCAGACGCGCGCCAGCACTCCATCATCCTCCAAAACAGAAGAGGAATCATGAAAAACAACTTCAAGTTTGTCCCTACGCGTTCACATACGTATCACTCCGGCCATTTTCGTGGACACACACCTCAGAAAAGCCCAATACACCCAATCAAACAACATGAGCGTTCTTTTTAGATCCGAGTGTTGGAGTCATCATCGGCACATACTTTCTCGCATCATTTTTAAATTTTGCAATTATCGAAAGTTCAGATAATTCAACGAAAGTGAGACCTGCACTATTTTTCATTGACTGAAGGTCTACTAACGATGTTGGAACATGACTTCCTGGTGCAGTTAGTGGTATATCTTGATAAGAGGAAATCAAAAAAAGCAAGTTTTTTACCATGTCTTTTAAGATGCTGTGGTTCATAAACCTTGACAGCCATTTCAGTGCTTAAATTTTTGGTTTAGATCTATCATGAAATTTATCAATCTTGCAGAAAATCGTGTGAAAGGTTGCTAGCGATTACCATAGACATACAAACCGGCAGGCAGACAGACACGCTGACAGACAGGTCGGCAGACAGGCTGGCAGACAGACAAGCAGAGTAATAGGTTGACAAACAGGCAAACAGACAGACAGACAGGAAGGTAGGTAGACAGGCAGGCAGGCAGGCTTTTTGCTGAAAAACGATTTTTCGTTATCAAGGACAAATGAAACTCTGATTTTTACTCGTGTAAGAAAGTGTAATTTATTACATATACAGGAAAAATATGTATCCATGTTTTCGTTACCACGGCCCGGCAATTAGAATTTGTATGTCGAAAAATTGCCAAATTATGGTGCACGATTACAATACTTCCTCTTCTTACATAATAAGGCGAGAAAGTGAAATGAATTGTGTAAAATATGTACATGAAACGCAGAAACAAATTTGAGTTATTAGGGCAGATATGATTTTTTCTCATGAAATATTTCGGTCGGTAAAAACATCGCTGGCCAGTGTAATCGTCTCATGTCAAATTAACACCAAGAAAAGGATTTTTGTCTTTCCTGGAAATGGCTTCTTTAAGACCTTTTTGTGTTTGATCGAATATCGAACAAAAGATAGACGAACGCTTGCCGGCATCCGGGAAATTTCAATGGCAATGGCAATGTTTTGCGACAAATATGTGATGTTTTGTAATAAGGTAACGAAAATGTGTGAGCAATAAACAGTGAAAGCAATTGTGCAGTACGAGGCGCTAATTAAATTGAAACTTGATTTATTTTTTCAAAACAACAATAACAACTAGTGGTGCTAAAACAGCACGTACTTTCGCGTAAAAAATCAGTACAAACTGTATGCGATATGGGGGAAAATACAATCTGCACAAGTTTTCTTGGGCGCTGTAATCCCTTCTCCGACTTTTAAACATAAGTAGTTGAATAATGAATAAAAGTATCAACACAGCGAGGTTAATATCATATGAAAATAGACATCTTCACTCTCGAGTTACAGAAAACATATTTGCATCGGTAAACTAATTACAGATTTGAGATTTTAACATTTCTAACAAAATAGTCTTCCATACCACCGGCTCTAGTCCTATACCAACGAAGAAAAAGGTGAGCTCAACTAAACGTGCGCATAGCGAAGCTACATTTTTTCACTTACCTTCCCAAAATGTGCCGTAAACAAGTGTTGATTAATGCAAAAGGTGACTAAGGACATTCTTAGATTCTCCGCTGGACAAGGGTTCCAAGTATTTGTTTAAACTGAATTTTATATTAATAAAATAGTAAAAATATTTTAATATTACATTTTTAAATTGAAAAGGTAAAAAGTTCATTTTTTAAATAATTTATATACTTCAGTTCAGTATTTCAATATCAAAAGTAGGACCTTTGATTTCGAAGTTTAGAGCCCAACATAACATTATATTATTATTTCGACCTTCACTAAGAATTTTTAATAAAATTTCATAGTGAACGACCGGCATCAAGAGCCAAATGTTTTCAATAAAAAAAATGATGAATATGATATGAAGAATATGATATGAATAATAAATTATGTGAGTGGGAATATTATTTGGGGCGGTGAGATCAACAAATGACATATATACTAACACGAAGTCCACAAATTGTACTTCTCCCCCATTCGCCATACAGAGTAACAATTTTTTTTAAATAAACGCAAATGCCACAGAAGTCACAGTCATGACATCACAAAGCACAAAAATCATACGCGAAATATTGTTAGCTCATTGTGATCTTGTTTTGTAGAAAAACACGTTTTACTGAAGAAATGCCTTTCCCTGAGAAAATGAATAAAGACGCAAAATAAATAAATAACAATCCTTTAATTTCACAAGAATTACTAATAAATTCATGTCGAATATTAGTAGTACTAATACCTTTTCAAAACGAGAAAAAAGCAACGCAAATGCTTTGTTTCACATAGCGTAACACACAAATTGTGTGCATGAAGTACGAGGCCGCGTAAGGAACGAAATTAAAACGGTCAACACTCGTTGCTTTGTGAGCATTTTACTGTCCAGTAATTTGTCTCTGAATGGCCCCGACATAAACACTTCTCGGAATACAACCTAATTTATGAGTGAAGATGAACACAGCAGAAACACGCACCCCTAAATAGAGAGGCAGTGGTACCATGGGAAGCACAAATTCATGCAAAACTGCCACCCATCAGGAACTAACTGACAGTGGCAGGGCTTCCTGGCTGACAACATATGTGTTCCCAGCCACTCTTCCCCAATATTTTCACGTTGAAGTCCAACCAGTTAAATTCTTAGAAATTCCTAGATGTGTTGGTCCAAATATTTACAAAGCGAGATGATGTATGTATATTCAGAAATTAAGTCGTAAATGCAAACCACACACACATAAACTTGTACACACAAACACTATACAATATTTGTTTTTCAAAACAAAAAAGAATCGTTTACTTTCTTTATTCGCATGTTTTCTTTTTACCTCTGAGTAAATACCACATTTTCGTAGTGACAGGCGAGAGCACAGACGCCAAAGAAAACATTGTGGATAGGGGTTTAAAAATAAAATTTCAATACTAGAGAGATCCATAACAGACACACTAATTTGGTTATAAAGTCGAGATTCTTGCAGTTTTATTCTCACGACCGCTGATACTGCTCAAGCGAACACGCACGTCAACATAGTACGCGCATGCTCCTAGATTGTAGGACCTAAAATCACATCGCGAACGCCCCAATCGGCAGCCCTCATTCCTTTTTGATGCTCCCACTGCGCTGAGACGTGTTTGCGTTCCGCGCCGCGCGCCTGCATAGGAACGGCCACATGCTGACCCATCGCAACAAGAAGCCCTACGAGTGTAAGGCCGAGGGCTGCGGCAAGTCGTACTGCGACGCGCGCTCTCTGCGGCGGCATACCGAGAACCACCACGCCACGGGCGCCGGCGCCGGGGGCGGAGGCGGCGGCGGAGGCGGGGGCGGGGGCGGAGGCGGGGCGGCGGCGGCGGGGGCGGAGTCGCCGGCGGCGGTGCGGGCGCGCTGGGCGGGGCGTGCCGCTGCCGCCCGCCGCAGCCTCCGAGGACGCCAACCTCGTGGCGGCCGAAGACCTGGTGTTGGCGGCGTCGTGCATCCAGTACGCCCCGAAGCCGCCGTCCCAGCGCCGCCGCGTCCACGCCCGCGCCCGCGCCCCCGCCCGCCGCGCCGCAGCCCGCCCCGAAGCCGCCGTCCCAGCTGCAGCAGCTGTTGGCGGCCGAGGCGCTGCCGGACTCGCCCGCCACCGCTTCGCAGGTGCGTCTCCGTCCGCGCCTTCACCGCGTTCCACCGTGCCCTTTGTATGTGGACACAGTACGCCTCAAGCAATCTCGCTAAATTTGAAGGGCTCACTATAATTTTGTGCTACTGTGATTTTAAGAGATCTTTTAAAAATTCTAATATACTTCTTTAGTCAAGAAGTTCGTCGTTGAAGATTACGTACAAATTAGTTTACAGATTTATTAGTATAACAAAGAGAGAAACTGGCAGAAATCATGTGTCTAAGCCAAATAGCATACAATTCAATCGTGCCGAGCGTTTGTTGGGTTGTTACATAAACGTAGATTTATGATCTGAGAGAAAAGGCAGCATCACACACTGCTACTCCAATAATTTCAAGAGAATTAAAATCATATTCATACCAGATCCATTAAGGATGACGTAACCTGTATCTCGAGGCAACGTTAAAGCTCCAACTGCTATAAATCGATGTGCCCCTGTAATCTGATCTCAGGGACTGACATGTGCTTCGCGGTGGCGGGTGTCTCAGGCGGCGGACGGCCTGTCCTCGCATCAGTTGGACCTGCTGCACAACATTATGCAGCAGCAGGCGGAGGAAGTCGGGCCGAGCGACGCGGGCGGGGGCGGGAGTGGCGCGGGCGGCGGCGGCGGCAGCGGTGGCGGCGGCGGGTGTGGAGGGAGCGGCGCGAGCGAGCGGAGCGTGTGCGGCGGCGGCGGCGGCGGAGGCGGAGGCGGCGTGTCGAGCGGCGGCGGGGCGGCGCGCATCAAGCCCTTGGCCGAGCTGCGCGAGCTGCGCGAACTGCGGGAGCTGCGCCCGGCCGACCACCTGCTGGCCAAGATGCCCGCGGGGGCCGGCGCGGGGCCGGCGGCGGCAGGCGCGGGAGCGGGGCGTCGGCGACGCCCGCGGGCGACGTCAAGGCCGTCGCCATGGTCACCATGAAGCCCAAGATCCTCTCTTTCCAGGTGCGCGATGGAACGCCGCGCTGCCAAGCGCCGTACTCACGCAACACGCACAGACTCCACCACGCCCCTTTCAAGAGCGTACTTTACTCTACAACAAACCGAGTTGAATCTCAGTAACAGGGCCACACATTCAGGGATCTCGGCACGCCAACTTGTGATCCACCCTTCACAAGGTCACGGTTCAACTTCGTGAGGGTGGTGAGGCAATATAGATGACTTCATTCGTTGAAAACGCTTTTCTACAAATATTCAGTGTTTGCCTTTCGTCTCATTCCATGCCCCTCACTCTTAGAGTCCAGATCTTTGTTAACCACGTGCAGCGGTAAGTGTCGACGGTACATTGGAAATTTTACCAACGCGTTTTGCATGAAGCGTTAGCCAAATGTCAAGATATAATCTTATATGTGACGGATGTTCAGACTTACTCGCCCCAAAAGGTTGCTCTATATGCACCGTTTGCTAGCAACCAATACTTTTTCCCAAATAATAATGCAAAACATTCTTTATTCTGCAATAAAATGGCATTCAGAGCGCACACAAGCGACTCTGGCCATGTGATTCACATGAAACATCTGCTCACAATTGTTGCAGCACGTACTTCTCACCGAAGATACTCTGCATGTGTCTAGAGGTGAGCGCTGCGCAACCATCCTTCTCAAGGTCGTGCATGACACATGCCCGCGCATACCGTGGATCTGATAGTGAATACGGCGACATGTGCCTAATCTTTGGCGCTTGCCGGAGCAACATCCGTGCAAAACTCGCGTGTAACACTACGCGAATCGGCGTCACCTCACAAATGCACACCTCGCGCATGTGCCTCTCGACGCACGAATGGAGTGCAATGCAGTGACACAGTTTGTCACCCAATACTTCGTCCGCCTTCGCACCCAACATTGTTACATTGGGTTTTGCATAGTTACGATAGCATATTAGGCGACGCTGTGCTGGCATGAGATCGGCGTGTTCATGTGACTATGGTACATTTGAACATCGGCGTAATAGGGAGCAGTAGCGATGCATTGCGTCCCGTATCTTCAGGAGTTGACTTATAAACTTTGTCCGTCTTTAGCACTTTCATAATATTGGTATGATGTACAACGTATGCAACATGCAACGAATACAATACATAACTTGTATTACCTGTCGTATTTACAGTTGGTATTATCTGTTGTATTTTATTAAATCGTATGACCGGGCCGTTTCCTTTTTGAACTGGCCATTTAGGGGCACAGCGCACCAGGCCGGCTCCATAACTGCATCTCCGCACCAAATGCATACCGCACCAAAAGAAAACAAACCGACAAAAAACACATACCGTTTATCATACGAGAAAAAAGGTTTTTCCACACTATTTGGCAGTATTATCGAGAAGCGTAATAAGAATATATTGATAAGTAAAACTAGAGAATAAACGGAAATGGAGATACGTCATTTTCGAAATAGGCTCTTCAATTATTCTAATTCCCGAATCCTTAAACATTTTCATGTGCAAAAATTCATAATGTGTACAGATATGTAATGTTAAGAAAATGTGTTAAGCAAATATTAAGAGAGACATTTTACATACGTGTCATTGCTACAATTGTATTACTCCTATTGCAGGGAGAAGAACTTTAAAAAAATTAAAGGTTTTTTGGTCTTTGTATTTCTTTTAACAAAGGTTTTAATACACTTGAGATGAAATTGATACGCTTCAGAGTAGACCTTCGGGTCATTTGTAGACGTGGCTCCAACTTGGCGTGGGTAAGTCTGGACAACCTGTGTACTAATCTTATCAACCGTAATGTATAGTAAAATATTTTAGTAACCTGTTCAAAACGTTGGCACCCGAAATCCGACGAAAGTTCAGGATATGAGTCGAGTTACAGTCTAAGAATCCAGACTCGGTTATAAGAGAGTCATAGAGGGCATGCAACCTCAAAAATGTAAATGAAGAAAATTTAATTTACATATACTTCCAACAGTTCACAAAAATATTGGCATTTTTGTAAATTTGATTACAACAATAAACTACATTAAAAAGAAAACAAATTTCAAGGGAAATAGTTTTAAAATATACTACTTCATGAAATGAAAAAGACTTCTTAAATTTATTGATATTTCGTTTTAATAAATAACGCGTATAATCTGTATAACAATACTTCTAACAATCTACCGGACAATTATTGCCAATTTCCAACATACGTGTAACAAAATACAATGCAATATTTAGGTTGACTAATTTCATTTCGGACTACGTGATAACTGCCCCCTTATACAAGTTATAGACGTTTAATTCGTGCCATTTATTCGTGCACGTTTTATTTGAGAGCCCATAATTTATAATATAAATCTTTCATTGCCTAGTACAAGTAATGATTTCATCCCGTAAATATATTCGAAGTACGTGTTTCAGAATAAATTTATAAACTTCTAGGATATGTAGATGGGTCGAAGATGGTTACTTTTTGCCAATGATCATGTGGTGGGAAATTTCAAATAATGAAGTTACGCATGTGACATTTGTGTCTAATTGGTAAGCACCTCAGCACGCACCGATGTTCGCGGGCACACGAAATCCCTTTGACTTTCTCAGAATGTGACCTGTCAAACAGCAGTGCAGAGTGAGTTACTTACAATCAGGGGCAAATACCACACGTGTAACTTTTTATAAGAAAGTTTTCACTTATTCATGGGGAAAAGGTGATCATCTTCGACCCCAATACATCTCCTAGAAGTTCGTTACCTTTATTCTGAAACACCTGCCTAGATACAAGAGGTGAAGCAATAGTGAGTGAAACAAGAGAGGCTAAATTCGCAAGTCGATGCGGGTTATTAGATCTCCATAGGTAAATGGCTTCGTCGTAACAATACTGCAAATATAGAGAAGATATACCACCACACAAAAGTTATAAAACTATCCAATTTGTAGTTAATTTTTGGAATTGTGTTTTTTCGATTTTTTTCGCAATTAAAAATCATGAAATCATTCAGATCAAAATACTCCATAACTAGTAGGAAGTTTAGAGCTTGACTCGATTGCGGTAGTGTCACTGTGGAGAGATACCTGCAGTGAGAGATAACTGGAGTGAGAAATCCCTCGCAAGTTGATGTAGGCCAGATCTCACTATCCACCAGGGAAGGAACTTCACCGCCCCACAGGAAAAACATTCACTACACTAACAGGATTAATGACCACACCAGTTGACGTGCCTGGAAACAATCATTCAGAATTCTCCTCTCCAAGAATGCCTCGTCTCCAATCGTCCGCTCGCATGCCTCCTCTCTCCCCCTGCGAGCACTCCCTGGGGCGGGGGCACTGTGTGGTGCGGCTGGCAGATGTTCTCGCAGGTGCAGGAGGGCGCGCGGCGGTCGTCGGAGGCGGCGGCGGGAGCGGCGGCGGGGGCGGCGGGCGCCGCGCCCGGATCGGCGGCGGCAGCCGACGCGAAGGAGCGCGCAGCCGCCGCGGCCGCCCACTCGCACACGCACGCCCACGCCCACGTGCACGTGCCCCCGGCGGGGGCGGGGCCGGCCGGGGCGGACGCCGAGCCCATGCAGCCGCAGGACCTCAAGCCCGTGGAGTGCAACCTGTGCCACCGCAAGTTCAAGAATATCCCGGCGCTCAACGGACACATGCGCCTGCACGGCGGATACTTCAAAAAGGTGCGAATGCGCGGCGTTCAAACCCAGGTTGCAAACGAAGTGTATTCTGCACGCTAATAATATTGGCCACTGAAATCTCATAAGTCCATAAAACTCAACCTGTGCGTACGTTCCTCAGATCATTCAAGCAAGCCCTCACCCCCACTGCCAACTCCTGCACACTCATCGTGCCTGTAGTGCATGCCTATCTTTACTGAATCCAGACATTATTTATAAACTATGAAAGTTACTGTTTATTCTGGGATACGTATCTGCCTCACTTGTTTGTTTGCTTGCTTTTTTGGAGGGGGGATGTAAATTTCGAAAACCTTTGGTATGTATTCGTTGCCACAGTTTTTAAAAATTGTTAATTCCCTGCTACTTTCATCGTCAGCAGGTTCTAAGAAAACTGCAGACAAAATGATGAAAATAAAATTATCTATTCATTTGCAACATTATTTGAAAAATTAAAGACAATTTTTGAACAATTATCTCGCTTCACTTTTATATAAACGCATATTATTCCCTCACATTTTAGTTGCCAAATATCTGAAAAAGGGATGACTTATATTCGAGAAAATACTGTAAATAGATCCAGGACGGCAAAGAAATAACCCAAGGAGCTTTGGTTCGAGAACTTTTGCGGCTCAATGTCGTCAAAAAGTAATATCTTTAGTGGTGTATACTTTTATACGTACGTTTTACGGACTTACTATCCTTTAATAATGCCTTCGAGTTGAAGGAATATAATACCCTAGCATAATGCCTTGCTAGTGTAACTTTGGTATGCACCTCGGATGGAAGATATGGTGGGCAACAAAAAAATCAGTAAAAATATAGAAATAACTTTATACTGCGATGTTTATAAAGCTGTCTTTCAAGGCCTGTCTTTACAGTCGCATTATGACACTGTATTTCTCGTCTTTCTCGGTAGTGCCGCTAGATGTCGCACATTATCAAGCAGTGCTCGATACGGTCGCGATCAAACATCGCACTATAATGCGGTTTCTGCGCACAGTTTCGTCATTTCGAACATCACAAGTTTATTAGTCATATTCGTCTACCATATTAAGTTTCCGCTTTATATTTATGCCACAAAGGACGATTTTACGATAAATTAATACGACGATTTGACAATCAGTAAATAAAATTAGTTGTCGCATATTATTATGAGGGCCTCAACAATGAGATCAAAAGAGCATCGGCGTGTCAAAAGCAAATGTGTAAGGGCCACGCACGTGCGCTGCGCAGGACTCGGAGACGAAGAAGTGCGAGAAGAAGGAGGCGGCGGGCCCGCCGCTGCAGACGGCCAGCATGAGCGTGCGGGCGCTCATCGAGGAGAAGATCATCCAGAAGCGCACCACCAACCCGCAGCTGCTCAACCTCGGAGGCAAGTGGCGGACGCCGCAGGTACGGCGAGGAGCGCAACCTGTAAGGCCGTTTAAGGTCCTCTCACTCCATAGCCCCACCGGGCAGCATATACTATTTGATGAGAAATGAAAACAATTTATGATTATGAAGGATCCAGGAGGTGTCAACCGTAAAGTTTATTTAAAAATATGCTTTCATGTTTCGGGAATCTGTGCAGTGACAATACTGCACAGATGATACGAGATGAGCCCGAGCTAAATCCCATGTGATTCATCCATGATACTGGAGCCACGGAAGATGAGACAAGATTCACGAAACAAGTGTATGACTAATTATTTTTAATATTAAATAGATTTTTAAATAAACTTTGTGGTTGACACCTCCTGGATCTTTAATCATTATGGATGACCACAATGTCTGTGCTGCCACCACGAAATTTGACAATTGAAGACATTTTGGGTAGGGGTGAGTATATTGCTTTTACGCCGATTGAGGGTTCCTAAAGCACACAATATCGCAGAGTTTGCATTCCCCTGACAACTGAACTAAATCGGCGGCGAAAAAGGAATGCGCTACTCTTTGTATTCTAGTAACGGAGGGATCGAGAACCCGCTCGCACACCCGTCCACCGGGAAGTGACCCGCTCGTCGTCAGCAGTCACTGTCCGAGGCTATAAAAAGGCGAGGGTCATCTTCGCAGCACGGAGCGCGAGCATAGCTTCCCACATCTGCTCCTCTGTCCCAAAATGGTGCACGCACTGTTCTTGTTCGTTTGTTTCTTAAACTTCCGGTATCATTTAGTGGTCTCCTCTGTTGAGGAGCGCCTCTTCTGTAAGTCCCTTTGCGTATTTTTTCACTCTCATTTCTGCATTTCTTCTCCCCCTACATTTGGTGAGGCTCGTCCGCATTCAATTCCCACTAGCACGCTGCAGTCGATGGCCCTAGCGAGCGGACCCTCTCTGTGATAAGATCTCTATGCTTGGATCCGTCCGTATGACGGTGAGGAAATGAGGCTGCAGGCAACAAGGCCCCGCCATTCGTCCCTCTCTACGGAGAGTAGAGGGCCGGGTACTTGGATTAGCGGTTTGAACTCGTCAATGAGAGACCAGCGACGGTGAGGAAACGTTGGTAGAATCGACTTTCCCACTAGCAGCCTGCAGTCTATGTGCCCTCGCCAATGAGCTCCATCAAAAGCCCCTCGATAACATTTTTTTCTTTATCTCTCTTCTATTTTTATTTCCTTTCAAATAAGAGAGTTATGGCACGTTATTTCTTTCTCTCTTTTGTTATGTATATTACGTAAATTCCTAATTCGTGCAAAATCTTACCGGACATCATCACGCACAAATCCTCTGAAGATATCAATATCTCATTGTGTATCTCCGCGAAAATTTCAAATTCGGGATTTGCAGTTGTTGAACGAACTCGATGCAAACTGTCTTCAGCCATACTCTCTTTGCGTTTGTTCCACAAATTATGTGATTTCAATGGAAAGCACGCTGAAATTATGATGGCAAAACGTGATCGATGTTGATGCGAAGTAGACGATACAACAGCATCAGCGAATGTATGATCCCAATGAATATCATTCTCTAGTAAATGTAAACGTTGACAGGCTTCTCAATATGTTGCGCACAATTCACCATTGATCACTCGTAGAAATTCGAATGAAGTTGGTCCACGAACATTAACTAATAACAAACGCAAATAAAAACATTCGTCATTGCGTGGGTAAACTGTGTAAATGCACCCTAATGCATAAGTTGAATATACATTCCCGTATCCTGGTAATGGCTGTCCTTGTTTCAGACGGAAATTTTTGTACGACGCATTCCATGTAAACTATTTTAGCATTTTCGAGTAAAGCAATGTTCTTGCAAATGGATCGCTTGCGTATGTTTCGTAAAAGCTTGTCACTATTGTCGCTGGTGGTCGTTCAGCTCTTTGCGCTGCGTTTCTGCCGTGAAATAAACTGGTTGTCCATTCTCCACAGCTAAATAGACTACGGAGGGATGACGTCCGTGTATAGAAGATGAAAAGATTCTCCAAACAACCCCATAGCTACTAACATATCTTCCCATCTCGTATTGTTAAATGTCATCGTTATTATTTGAAGCTTCAATACCAAATGCAGCCATACCGTTTCCTTTCATGACGTACTTGCAAACATATTTAATAGACTTGACCGAATTGCAGTACACACCATTGCAACGCGCTTTAAATGTTTTGGAAAGCAGCGGCAAATACGGAACAATCCAGTTGTTCTCCAGGTGTCCTCGCTAAAGTGCGTTTTTTTCGAAAGGTATGTACATGCCATACTTATGGCGTGTAAAAGAACCTGAGCTAAAAGCCCCGCAAAATCCATAAAAAATTATCGTCTTAATGAGAACGCGTATTTGCAATGTCGTGGATCTCAAGTATTGAATCAATATTACCAGTCCGTTGTTGAAGCATTCCCTGGTGACTAACATAGAAGTCAAAATTTAGTGGCATCTCTGAAGGGTGAACGAGATTTACAGGTGCGGGAATAAATGAACAGGTTGCTGGATAGATATCAGATAGAAGTACACGTGCAGGAAACGACGCCGTCCCCTCGGGAATTTCATTCAGTTCGCAAATCGCAAACTAATGAAGTTGATGAAACATAAACTGGCGCTATAACACCGGTCACGCAAGAACGTAATTAGAGGTAACGTATTACTCCTAATGAACAGAAAGGATCAAACGAGAGGGAAACGAATACACATTTCCCGTGTTTGAGTACTTCTGTTAAACGCGTTTGTGCATCGTACGTGAATTACGCACCATGATGTTCTAAGCGCCAAATTCTTAGTCGACATTAAAAAATATGCAATATTTTTTTTCTTAAAATAAGTTGTCATTTAAAGAGGTTCGTATTACATATATCGTGAATGCGAAATGCTTACTCTTGTGTGATTGGAAACATTGCAACGCGCCATGTGCCATTTCCCCTCTTTCGTAATGGCCTCAGTGTTCATAATTTTTCACCATTTTTCGTAGAAAGTGCGTCCGAATTAAATTGTACATTTTCTAAACTGTTTGTTTTTCTACTCCCAATGTATAATTTTGTCATTTGATGGTTGCAACCCGTTTCATAATGATACTCATTACGATACGGATTTCATTATGATAAAGGTGCCTGACCAATCACAGAGAAGTTCACAAACCCAGTATTGACACTTCATTAATCATTACAAATCGTTATAATAAATGTTTCGTTGGATTATGTACATTAAAATTGCATTTAATATTATATTTTGTTTGCCAGTTTTCATTTATTTTATTATCAGTAATTTTTACGTGGAATATTATTTAAAATAAATTGGATCGTAATTTCACTTTGATCCTATTTAACTAGCTCAGTGGTAGTGGTAGAGAAGTTATGATCAGAACGCAAGTTATTGTGTGTTTGTCCTTAAAACCGGCCAATTCTTTAGTTTGAGATGTCTAGTGAATCAGAGAATGATTTAGCCCCTCCAGAAATATAAGAGAAAGCGAAAATTGTGACCTCGGAATAATTGTCAAAACTTCTGTATTCTCTCGCAGGTGGACTGGTAAACCAAAGCCACCTTCGGCAAGTAGGGTATACTTGGCTTTTTAACTTAGCAGTTGACATAAATCAGCTGTTAAGGTATCATCCAATCGAGAGCTAAAAGGTCATCACGGTGACGTCACTGTGGTGACGTTTAAGCTCCCAATTAGACAAAACCGTCAACAGCTGATTTACCTCAACTGAGGTCCGGGTTCGATTCCCGTCGAATCTCATGTGAAATTTGTTCAAACAAAACGAGTTTGGCTGCTTCACAAGGGCTAGTCCAACCCCTGTGAAGTGTTCTAAACCCTACCCCCATCCTTATTCCTTCCCAATTCCGGTAGTGATCCAGGAGCGCGTAGTAGGAGGCGCGTACGCGGAGATGCTACCTGGCGATCCTCTTGACAACTGACTGCGACGTGATGACATGACAAATAAAAAAAGTTAATGGAGGATTACTCCCACACACACAAACGTAAATGGAGGATTAATATCCAGCGCAAAGCGCTCAACGTCCCATCCTTGTCTACGATGCACCTTTTCAAAGTACGAATGGCGTGTTGCATCGTAGAAGTGAACGGCATAAATAATATGCCCTAAGTAGTTGAAACAAGACCGAATGAGGGACACGACCACCTCCCCGCCCCTAGAAATTAATGGCCTTTCATTGCCCACTCATTTGAGGATGAGGACTGTTTTTGAAGATGAATCTGTCACTTAAGGAATACACATTATGGGTTCGGCCTTTACTATCCCACGAAGAGTAGCGATCCCTTGCCAGTAACCACTGACGTTTACCATACAGCGCCTTTCCTGTGTCAGGAAAGGAAGAAATGAAAGAGAAATCCCTCTGTCGGGAATAACACAATTCTTTTCTTCAACAACTTCATTCATCTTACTATTCTATAATACTTTGAATAGACATTGTTTCCGTCAGTAAGCACATTTTATAAATGTGAATCTTTGAAAATTCAAAAGCTTCACGAAACCATTTCCCCGAGTCCATGACACCTCACTCTCCAAGACCTGAACACGCGATTCGCCAGCACTTCTCACTCTGAGAAGCATGTCTTTTCCCGCAGCGCATCCACTCTCGGCGACACGAAAAGCGAGCGTCCGCTGAGCGCGTGTGTCGGTTGTTCGCAGGTGCGGGGGCGGCAGCTGCGGCTGCAGCGGCGGCGGCGGCGGCAGCCAGCGAGAAGCTGCGGCGCCATTCGGACTCGGAGCACGCGCCGGGCGGCGCCGCCGGCGGCGGCGGCGGGGGAGGAGCCGGGGGCCCGGGGGCGGCAACGCGGGCGGGTCCGCGGGCACGCCAGCCGCGGCCGCCGCGGCGGCGGCTGCGGCGGCGGCGGCTGCGGCGGCCGCGGCGGCGGGGCGGGCCAGGGGCGGCGCCGGGGCGGGCCCGGGCGGCATGCACGAGGTGGCGCTGGCCGAGCTGCTTTTGCGGCGCGGAGGCAAGCTGGCGGTGAAGCGGGCCAGCTCGACCCGGGCCCGCAGCAGCTGCGCGAGCTTCCACGCGGCGGACGGTGGCGGCGGGGCGGCGGCGGGGCGGCGGCGGCGGGGCGGCCGGGCGACCGCGTGGTGGTGCGCGGGCTGGAGGGCGCTGGCGACGCGGCCCTCGCCGGCCGAGTGCTCCAGGTGCGTGCGCGCGACACTTGCACATATGTCCGGAAAACCTTCCGAAAAAGATCTTAAGTTTAACTTACTGTATTATAGAACATTCATTATTACAATAACATATTATCTGCTGGTATTATTGGCTGATTTTTAAATAACATTTCTATACCTGCGATATTTATGTTTGTTTTTTTCATTTGCGGAACAAAACCGTAATACGAGTGACATATAAAGGGTTGCGGGAAAATAACGCTCTCTTTATTGTAGTTTCCCAACGTAAAGCAAATTAATATAGGCCTAGATGGGGATTCGACTAACAACACCCAAATTTGTGAAATTGATATATGTAGTATCGTGACGGAAACTTCTATATGTAGGTTTCGTTTTTTTTTTAGTATTTATTTAATCAATGAGAGTTGTAATGCAATTGTCCCCAAATTCAAATTTCCTTGAAACACATTCCTCTTCCTCTTCTAGTACGAAATCTTTCCTCGATAGTTCCATTCCCAAATGAATCAATATTCTCGTTGAACGTTAAAAGTTTGTATATCTGTTTACATAATTACATATTTTTAAATTCAATGTATTTATAAGATAATATTACAATATACATTATATTTTGGTATGTCTTAAATTTACTGCACAGCCTATAGGAAGAGAAAAAGAGATGAAGTCCTTCCATTGATCTACTTGAATATAATGGCTTTGAGGCTCAGTATGTAAAAAGTGTTATTCTTCGGTAGAGAGGCATATCTGCATGGATTTCATTAGTCTTTCTACGTTTTTATAGAACTCTGTACACATTTTCGGTGAGGTAGTCCCTTTGTTGAAATCAGGAAGCCAGACGTTCTGATTTAAAATTGGAAAGTTCTGTTTCTCATACAAGAACATTTCTTCCAGAACATCCTCAATAGTTGCTGAAAATACTCCAGAAATTGAAGGAAAAATTATGTTGGTAAAAGCTAAATAGTTTTCTCCTGTGTGTTAAAAATGAGAACTCTGATATAATTCTTATTACGATATAGGTAATCAGGAGCACTTTCATTCAGAAATCATTAATTTTATTACCAAAACAATATTGCTGTTAAAGAGTGATATTTGATATTACTTTAAGCATCAAAAAACGGAAATATTTATTGCCTTGATCATTATTGTAATACAGTTTCTGGATCAATGACTCCCATCTCGATCAATTTTCTCGTCCAGTTTCCAATGATCCACTGAGAGAATTGGGCCCATACTTTGTTTGTAAATCATAAAAGTCCTCGCATTATTTACGAATGTTTTCTTGAGCGCACTAGACATGGAAGGAATGGGTGTAGAAATTGTTGCGTCAGCAGTCGTATCAAATAAAATCTGTAGATGGTTTGCCGACTCAAATAGTTTATATTGCGTGGTAACGAATATTTCTAGCTATCATGTGTTGCCAGAAACGCTCCGTGTTCATTTTCTTCGTAATTCAACTAATTACGGCAGAAGAGACGGCTCATTATAGAAAAGATTCGGCTCAAAGAAAAGTGCACAGATTATACCTTTCCCCCTATGCTACCTAGCATAATTAATTTTTTTGTGTTACATAAATCAATAACAAAACTATAATTGATGACTCATATACAAAAATCACCATTTGCTTCACTTTGCAGCTAAAGATTTATCATTAATTTCCAAAGCACTTCTTATCATTAATAGCAAAGAATTATTACCATTGATAGCATCTCTGGATTTGGGCGGAGTGACTTGGCGCACGTCTGTGTGAAGAGTGTTGCTAGAAACGGAATCACTATCCAATTTTCACCCCTCAACATCTCAAGAAGGTCTTGACTCAACCGAAAGTTCATCCGAAAGTTATTATTGGAAAATTACAATCTACTTCTAGGACTGGAAAGATATTTTTACTTTCTGTATATTGTCAATATCAATATTGTCAATCCTTCAATATCTTGACGGTTCCTCAGAGTTTTTCGCGTTTATTAATTACTTCAGTGTGTTATCGAATTTGAAGAATTCATATTAAAAGTTTAAGTGGCTATTACGGGGTCAGAAAAAAATGTCCGTCTGCCCGCCGACCTGGCTTCCATCAAACCAGCACTTCAATATCTTCCGTATTGACAATCCTCCAATACTATACGATCAATATATTGTCGGATTGACAATACATATTGAGTGTGTGCACGGCCCTGACCCGCAGTGCGCGGCGCCTGTTGCAGCTGCAAGCCACGGAGGCGGCGGGCGCGGGAGCGAGCGCGGGCGCGGGCGCGGGCGGGGGCGCGCGCGGGGGCGGGGACGCGGGGGCGGAGGGCAGGGCGCGAGCCAAGTCCTCCGAGGCCAAGGCGTTGCCCTTGACGTTCGCCGGTCGCGGCCTCAGCCTGCAGGGCAAGGTGCGTCCCCAGCGGTGCACGCCGCGCCCGCGCGTAGCTGCTTCTCAGCCAGCGGCCCCGGTGCCCTTTCCCTTACCTCCCTTACATGTTCATCCGCAGTTTACTTTCATTTTCTTTCGGTTTTTTTTATTAATGTATACCAATAGCGTCTCGCCGTCTCATCGTCAAATAGATCGCCATCTCGAGCAGGTTTTTCGTCCAGTTTGCTGAGATGGACACTTGTTTTGCTTCTGGGCATAAATGAAACTTCATTATCTGTGCACGTCTTCTAAAATTCAGTGGGAAATACAATTTTTCAAATGATTGTTTCCATGTTGTCGCGGCAGGAAGTATTATTCCGATGGACAACATGGATAAGAGCCCAAAATTAATTGCTTATTTATCCTTGAAAATATATTTTATTACATGAGAGATTTTTAAAGTTTTTTTATCGTTTAAAATTCAAGTAGTATATGACTTAGTGTAGGGATCAGAGAATTTTGAAAATGTGCACACAATTTATTTCTCCCCATAGCACGTCATACGCAGTTTTAACTGTTTTTGACGTAAAATAAATAAATAAATATGTCCTCCCATTCAAGAGTATACCATCATCATTTACATGGTGGGTGGTATTTTACATGGTTAATAAATCTTCAGAGAAAGGAATCTGAGAATGAGCGTGACTCCTGCAAAAGCATTAATTTTACACATATTCTTTAAAAGTAGTGCCGAAACCTTGTTCTTGATGGTTTCAGAAAGTCTTCCAAGCATAGTGCAAGCCACAGGTAAACAGGTTAACGCTGATCAATGAAATATTGAGAAAATTCCACACAGATTATTAACATAAGCACACAAAAAAGTTGTCACACCCAAACATTTTTCCAGATTTATTTCGACGGGCTGAATCTGAAACCAGAATTGTGCCATCACCCTCAAATTTTTTTAATCGCGAAAAATCACAATAAAATTGTATTTTTGTTTTGGGGGGTTGTTGGCAGATGCAAAGACTAGACACATGTTTCTCTATGTATGTCGGCGCGCTGATTGCGAATCTGAAGCCAAAATTGCGTCACCCCTCTCCCGTTTTTTTAAATAGCAAAAAAACACCTGAAATTTACAATCTAGAAATTCCCTGTGGTTTTTCGCGAATACGCAGAGGATTTTTTGTGATAACGTTAACACTATTTTAAGCAATAATATAGAAGAAATTTAGTAAGAAAGAATCAAATTAGAAGAAAATAAGACTTTATGATTAGACACATGTGGCAACGCGTTGCAGATGCTAATGCGTTGCAGATAAATCTAAAATGTTTCACGATTTTACTGTTGCCCTAATTTTTTTTAATTTGTTGGGTCTATAACTTGACGCCACGCGTCTCCCTTAAGGGACGTCAAGCGCTTTGCAGTAAGGAGTAATCCTGCATTAATGTGCGCTATTTTGGGGAGTAATCCTTCATTACTAAGGTGAAATTTCCTTTCCAATCTTCCCTACTACTTTAAACTTTGACGTTTCATTGCATGGCTTTGGAGCAATTGAAGGAATTATTTTTATTTTATGTTACATATATCTATATGTCTTTTAAATGTTGAAACTTTAGTGTGTTATTAATGTAAGTCGAGTAAATTTAAAATCGAAAATATTCAACGTTTGTACTGAATGTTTCACAAAATGTTTTCACAATACTATCGCAGTTATATCAAAGACGTTCATTGCAGTTAATTAGGCAATTTTTAATGCGTGGGGCGCGTGGAAAAAACGTGTTGGTTAAAAACAAAACAAAACTGTGGAAGAGTGAAAAACGTCTGAAAGGTGAAATTTTTAGTTACATAAAGCATGGTTTCTGTTTCAGGTTATATGTTTGAGTTTAAAGGGGGCTTATTCTCCAATTCAGATTTGGTGATTAACTTACCATTTGCTTACATAGTCAATGTTATTACGGAATGTTGAGACTGCCAATGTCAGTGTTCACTGAACGTTTTGTAAAGCAAATTAAGACAGACACAAAATGGACACACACACAAAAAAACTTCACACCTGTTTCTCTAGGTAAGTCGACACGCGAACACGTTGAATCCGAATGCGAAGCCAGAATTACGCCATCGCCCTTTAGTTTTTTAAATCGCGAAAAATCACCATGAAATTGAAATTGTAAAATTCAGGGTGTTTTTTTGCAATTAAAAAACTGGAGGGTGGTGGCGCAATTCAGGCTTCAGATTTCGATTCAGGGTGTCGACATGCATAGAGAATCATGTGTCAAGTCTTTGGGTCTGACAACTTTTTTATTTTGCATTGGGCATTTTCGCCTTCCTCTAAATTGTTTCAATATCGTTAATATATCTCTAAGAATACGAGCAACAGAGCACGTAGAAAACATATTGCAATTTTTTTTTCATATCCTGAAATTATGAAAGTGAAGCGAAGAAATGCGATAGAAACCTGTTTCATTATCGATTCTTTCGACTTGTCATTCAGAGTTCTGATTTTACAAACAAGGAAAATATTTATCGTCAACGTATTCCGTCATGAGTATGGTGAAGGTCTTTTTTGATGTTCCACAAATGAGGACATCCTTACGACGGGTTCCTGTGTTCCTTTGATTGCCATATCGCTCACAAGCTGACACAAAGACACAACTCAAAATAATATTTGAGAAAATGAGTATTCATCTTAGTAATTGAAATAACAAAAAATTCGGCTTTGTTACGATGACTGATTTGCTTTCTTAATACAAATATAATGTTTTCAATTTTGCTCTCAAAATGGTAAACTGTCTAGTTTGTGACATCTAGTCAAATCAAGTTCAGTATTTTAAATTGAAAATGTATTTAATGCAATATTATATGATGGAAATAGTTTGCTTGAAAGTCTGCATTGGAATACTTTAAACGGTTCACTACTGCTGAAACAAATGAATGTTATTTGCCTACACGCATACTGACACAATATGAGAATTACTGTTACGCACACAAATAACTTACCAAAGCCAGAAAAACAGAAAATGTGCGGTAGCTTGTAAACAAAATTTGCTAAATGCCATAGTGACACGTGTGACCTCTCGCGGAACATATGTGAACTATCACTGAGTCAGTATTGTTGCAAGAAAGCACATTAAATTCAAATTCAGGTAAAATAATTGGTACGTTTTTTTTGTTTTGTTTTTTTAGATATTCCATTATTGACCCCGGTGTTCCATCATTCTTCACTCAAATTGAGCAATATTTCTAATCGAGTTTTGGGGAAAAATATTTCGTTTGTGATGTCATTTGTCATATGCATCTCACATACTTTTTGTCACAAATTAATACGTTGTGTCAACATTTCCTCTCTCATCTTCGCTGCCAAAGCCTCTTAACCATCCACTCCAGTCCTCGCGGAGGGTCCGTGAGGAAGCGGAACCACTTCAATGTGCTCTCTAGCCCAGGATCGACGAGGGCCTCAGCAACCCCTTCAGCCCTCTCAAACTCCGATGTTTGACGATATACAAAGAGAGTGAAAGCCCGTAGAAGACTGTAGAAAGAAGTTGCTGTCGGAAGCTGTCTGTTAGATGTTGCACTACAGCGTAGTGTTGCTATCTTGTACCAAATCTGAGACTATTTTACAAAGTCTCCTGATCATGGTCCCGTTCACCATTTTGCATTTTCTCGAATGGAATTAATTATGAAATACAACAGGTATTTTCTGACAATTATTTTTCTACAAAATTGTGTATGTAACCTTTTATACACAACATTTAACCAATATATGTCAAGCATCCGTCAAAGCAGTCGAAACTATAAGAATAATATCAAGTTCGTTTAATTTTCCAACGCCACATTGCACTGTAAAAGTGCACAATTTCTCAATGGAAAATTTTGGAATGAACAGCATAGAATTCAAAGGAATACTAGAAAGATTATAAGGGGCCCCATCTCCCCCAACCGAAAACCTCGGTATTTTGACAATTCAGCAACTAAATCCTGGAATGGTAGCGGACACGAAAAGTGCGTAATTCAGACACAAATGTAGATACCAGCCAGAGTCGCACATGCATTTTATACCGAGAAGTCGGATTCTGCATTTGCAACATAAAATAAGCCAAAATTACTTTCACTTCTTCCACTGCGTAAAATCCTACAATACATTCTTGAGTTTCAATGTTAATTAGTTGAGGAAACTTAGGTCCCCTCATATCTTCTCAGACAAATTAATTCACAATGGGGAAACACTCGTACTCATCACGATTATATTCATGTTATGGCAGCGGTTAAGAGCCAAAAATACTAAGAAGCAAATAAAAATATAGATTTGATACCATACTTCCAGAAGTTTCAGATATGTTCAAGAAAAAAAGGATGGCAAAAATATAATATCCCGTAATCAGGCATTTGATACTTTTCACAAAGTTTCGCAAGGAGTAAATAGTGGGAACAATGGCATAAAGAGGATAGAAAAAACGTAGATACTGGAGACCTAGATAGAAATTCAAATGAAAGTAAAAGGCAAATAGCGACTTCTAGAACGAAAATAAACTTAACAGTGTTGGTGAAAACAAGAAGAGCAAACAATAATTACAGGTAATAAATAAATTACCGGTAGTAAATAAGGGCTAGTGATAGGTGAAGAGGTAAGGGGGTAACGAAAAATGCGAAGAGGAAACGAGAATCCAATGTAATTAAAAAAAGATAGGGGGAAATTCGAAAAGGAAACGAATACTAAAAGCTAAAAAAGGAAAAAGCAAATAAAAAGACAAATAGAAAAGGGCTAAGTACAAAAAACTGGGACAAAATTCGATCAATAAATGACTGAGAAGAAGAGCGAAAAATAAAGTGGCAGAACAACAGAAGACGAATGACTAGAAGTAAAGAACATCAAATTTAATTCATTAAAATTAATGGGGTTTAGAGACCCCTAAACTGCTCGAGGCAGTCTCATTTGGGCTCATGAGTTACGACACAATGAATTAATTACCAATAAAGATGAATTAATTACCAGGTGAATAATTATAAAGAATTTGTGGAATGAAAGGCTTGAGACACGGGAGAACTCGGAGAAAACCTGCCGAGAACTCGTTTTGACCACAACAACATTCACGTGTATTTGCGGGAAAAAAACACACTCAAGGATTAAGAGAACGGGGAACAGGAATGAGAAGGGAACAAGAGAACGAGAATGAGAAACAAATAACAAGAACTCGGAGAGGTTTCTATAATCATTCACTTATCATGATACACACTTCACGATCACCCTACAATTCTCAATGTAGATAAGACTATAGTAAACCAAAACTTAGCAACTACCCAGGAAACGGGAAGACGTAGAAAGCGTTCCCTTCTACGATTGCCAACCGAGTATATCTATAATTATCATCATCGTCGTCGCGGGAATGTGGGTAAGGACTAGTGTTTAGCACAAAGCACAAAGCACAGAGGGCAAAGGGGGCGTGTCGCCTGCGCAGGTGCAGCCGTTCGGACTGGCAGCGTTGGCGGAGGTGCCATCGCAGCTGCTGCTGGGTGAAGATCCCATGCTGGGGTCCAGCCCGGCCGACAACAAGCCGCGCATCAAGTACGAGTTCAGCAGCGAGGGGGCGGCGGCGGGCGCTGCGAGCGCTGACGCAGCCTCCACGGCCAGCGGCCTCCGCGTGGAGGGCATCAAGGTGGAGCCCGGGACGCTCACCTGCGGCAGCGGCGCCGGCGGCGGAGGGAGCGGCGGGGGCGGCGTGGGCGGCGCGGGCCCCACTGGCACCAAGGTGAAGGCGGAGCCGCCAGATCCCCCGGAGGAGTCCTACCTGCTCGACTGTGAGAACATCCACATCAAGACGGAGGTTGTGGACGAGGTAGGTGCCCATGGTGTGCATGCGACACGCTTGAATTGGATTCGTCAGGATGCACTTACTTACACGACTTAGGTCATTGCCCCTGTGAATGTAGTGTACATTACAGCCTGAAGATGCGGTTTTACTTCCCCGCTAGAACCTGTGATCCAGCGACAACTAACACTTCGCTTTTCGAGGTTTCACTCTCCAGGTTTCTCCTCCAGCGGGGCATTGCCCCCAAACCAGGACATCATCCAAGTTCCCAACTGGTCTCCTGACATCTCTGATAGTGTCGTGTATATTTGTGTGTGTAAGGGGAAAGTAGTGAGGAAGTGAGGAAGAGTGAGGAAGGGAAGATCGCACTCGGTCCGTATTGGGTTCTTGATGAATATGATAGATTCTTGCATGTGACGTTTATTGCTTCAAATCCAACGCGTGACAGTAGATTTTTTCGTACAAAGAAGGAAACAAAAATGGACTTCCAGTTCACGTAATAAAAAATAATAGTACGTGAAAAATGACAGGCGGCAAATCACACCTCATAATATTAGAAAGCATTAAATTATTCCTTTCGTTCTGGCATCAAAAGCACAGATTACCGCAGAAAGCGTTTCTTGTAGTTTTCGAATTTCGTCAACTTAAAATTCGGGACATTTCTCTCATTTGCGAACAGCAAGTACACTGCATTTCTGAAGGCCATCTGGCGAGGTCAGGCGTAATTCCAAAGCTTCGTGTGACACGGACTGATTTAAAACGCACTCCAATACCGACAATTCATACATTGAAGTTTTTTCTCTTTTGGATCCGGAAAAATATTTTTCTTCTGTACTGCTTAGAAATACCCTCAGCGCTTTGACTCATTTATCTTCTGAACGATGTAGAAAAAGGGAAATTGTCTAGAAACTGTTGGGCAGAATGAAGCGTTTCTCAGCAAATGACAAGACAAATGTGTACAAGTCGTTGAGCAGAAGACAGTAGTGGGTGAAAACACTTATCCTGTTTATCTTATTGGCTTTTTAGAGCGTATTCTCTAAGTTTTTACTGAATAGTCGCTATTATGTATGGATTACTGGAGCCATTCTTGTGCCCGCAGGCGCTGGCGGTGCGGCCCGCGCGTCGCGCGCTCTGCCTCGTGCTGCCGGCGCAGGAGGTGTCCGCGCAGCCCTCCAACGCCGCCGCCGCAGCCTACTCGCAGCCCTGCGACGCCTTCCGCACGCACGAGGAGGTGCAGATCGTCATGACGGAGCTCAAGGAAGACAGCGACGAGGACGTGTTCCTTAGTAACGTGGGGTACGCCCGCCCGCGCACCGCGCCACATCCCCAACAACCCGCCCAGCACGAGTCGCGTCGCGCGAGCGGAGCCTGCCCGGCGCCCCAAATATGTTTCTACATGAATACAATTTTCAAGTATTTCCATTATATCATTTTAAAATCATGTGAGGGCTCTTACACTTTTTTTAATTACACGAACAGTTCTAATTTTTATTATACAAAAAATTCAAATAAACACCAAAATTATAGTAAGATAATTTCCTGGACGATTTTGAAATTTCCATTTAGGAAGATGGTGCAGGATTTATGAAAGACCATTCTTTCTTATTTCTTTACAGATTATCACTAAAGAAAAAAGAAAAACACTGACTTCTTTAATACATCCTGCACCATCATCCTAAATGGATAAATTATTTTAACTCCATTGGGGTGGCCGCAGCCCCTGGGGCCCCTGCGTTAATCCGGCCCTGCGCGCGGGCGGCAGTCGTCCTTTGGTTTGCAGCCCCATCCCTCTGCCATCCCACGTACTAAAGTTGGCGAACTCTCACCACAATAAATATCCCCCTCCCACATTCTCACCTCGAATCTAAATTACTTATTTCCAATACGCGAAGAAATTGAAAGAAAACTGTACAGCTGCCTGTCATGTGAAAGGTGTCTATGGTTTCGTTATATTATTCCAGGAACTCTGAAAACATCCAAAAACAATTAATCAGTTTCGATTTTTGATTGAAAATGCAAATAGTTTATGTTAACCCGCAATTTCTCACACTGCGCACCCTGAGTGAATTCACATACTCGTGTCATTGCTTACGACACAGCTGACATCATGCGACATCAATGAACCTAGGGAAAGGCCGCCTCGTCGTTAAATATTTGCTATTCACATGTTGCGTTATAAAACAAACTTGTTTGCTATTCTTTGTATGAAAAGAAAGAACAGCTGTACCGCGTATATACTATACTATGTTACTCCATTATTTGTGACGATTGTTTTTGTAAAACGTTTAGTTTATTGCAGTGTTGTACGAGTGTACTTTATTTTTTGTTTGTTCAAAGCTACAGATAATACACAAAAATTGATCACAAACTCAATAAATTTAAAACTGATCAGACGCTTCCGCTCCAACAAGCAACTGCACACAAATCTCTGTTCCCGGCCTCGTGTCGTCAGCAAGCGGATGCGCGTGTCGCAAGTCGTGACCTACCACCACACAATGGGTCGAAAGCAGCGTTGTCGATCAATAAACTGGAATGATATGATGGTCCATAAAATAATACTTGCAATAAATAAATCAGTGACGGGATGAGGAAATTATTTTATTTTAATCTAATTAACGGTAGATGAACTTTCCTGGACACTGACAAAATAGCTTCCGGGTTCATTAAATCAGAAAATTAGATAAACGAAATAAAATAATAACTGTGCTAAATAGAATAATAACTGTGATAAAAGAATAACTGTGCTAAAAATGATCGAAATATGAAATGACAACTAACAAAAATAATTAATTAGATTGTTGGTGATATAGATACCTTATTAATTCACAGTAAATAAACAGAGGTTGTCTGGTATCAAATCTATATTTCTTCTTAAGATCTTTTCGATCGCGTAGCGATCATCGTCAGAGCTTGCAGCTGCTGGGCGGAAAACGATGTTCTGCAGAACATTTGTTTACTCCTTGGACAACCTCTGTTTATTTACTGTAACAAAAATAAATTCCTTATTGAACTTTTCCTCTAAAAATTTCTTCATGTTGAATACCAATGGTTGACCTCAAGTCATCTTTAAACTTTTGGCGGTTATAAAGCTTCTCAACCGTTTGCTACTCAATTTCATCCACGAGAGGAATAGTTCATCAAACCAGGGGCGGATCCAGAAAGTATTCCGAGAGAGGGGGTATTTTCAGTTTATATTCGGAATATTATTAATTTTCTAAAAATTTGTTAGCTTGAAATTAAAAATTGGGAACGAGTATATTCGTAATGGAAGTTCTCAATCTATATAGGGCAATTAATTTGAATAACTGGAGTAAAATTACAAAAAATGTTCGCTTGGAGAGTGTGCATGACTCCTGTATCCCTCATGGCATGAAACAGACTGATATGAAAATGAATTGGTTGGCCTATATAAACTACGAAATCCAGCTGCATGCATGATGAGGCTCGGGGAAGAATTAATAGGAAATATTTTTTATACAAGTCAGAAAAAAAAGTAATTTCCTATATCAAACACACTCGGTCTTGAAAATTTTCAGTTTGTCTCGCCCGCCATTACGCGTTGACCACAGTGACTGATTGGGTAATTGATGTTTTCGGGCACGTCAACTACTATGGTCATTCTTCCCGTTAATACAGCGAACGTTTTCATGCCTGAAGGTGGCGATGATACTCCCCCGCTTTAACAAAATCATTCGTTGCGTCACAGGAATTAAATGAATCTTTTTAAAAATATTCGCCTCGTGCGGAAACACAAACCAACGCAAGGACCGCGACGCTCAAACGAACGCCCACGCTTACAGAGATGATGATCAATTATTTTTATTTGCGTTCGCAGGGCACATGATATTTGCACTATATTATATGAGTTTTGCACAGAAGGATGACGTCGTAAATCTTGGGAGTTTTGCAAATTAGCCTTCTTTAATTGGATTGGAATGAATTTACAATATCCAATACGTATTTCTAGGAGTAGGCAACGTCACTATTACGCATTGAAGAGTATCCATAAACTCACAAACATTCCTAACCAACACAAATTTTGTTTTCAGCGACACCGAACGATGAGTGGGCCCTTCGTGTTCTTGTGGACAGTAAATGTAGATTCATCCCCCGCTTTCAAGAGTAATTGCCATTTCCCGACACAAATAATTAGTAATATTGAGCGTGACAACGTTCTCTTGGCTGTCGCAGCGGGGCGCCGAGCGCGGCCGGCGGCGGCGGTGGCGGCGGCGGCGGCGGCGGCGCGGGGGCGGGGCGGGGCGGGGCGGGCGGCGCGGGGCGGAAGCCTGCGCGCCGAGCCGTCGCCCACGTGCTTCGCGTCGCGGCTGCGCGGGTCGGCGCTGCGCAAGGAGCTGGCGCGCTACACGCCGCCGCCCATGCTGGACCCGCGGCGCAGGGGCACGGGCCTCTTCTGGACGCAGCGGCGGCTGGACGGCCGCGCGCGCTCCCGCTCGCCCTCCCGCCCGCGCCCGCGGCGCAGGTGGCGGCGGCGGCGGCGGCGGCGGCGGCGGCGCGCGCGGGGGAGCGCCACTTCTGCTCCACACGAGGTGAGCATATGATTTTACACTTGTAAAAGTCGTGAAGAGATAGTGCTGCTACGTCCAGATTGCACTGTTGGGTATTTTTCGCATTTCTACGACGAAATTATTTGAAACTTACATCGCTCAACCTCATGACTATGAGGGAATAACTTTAGGGGCCAAAAGAATGGGACTTCCCATAATAATAATATGAAAATATTGAACAAAGTATTCAAATTAGTATTAAATAAATAATAACCTCTCTACCATTTCGTTTCTGGCTTCACTGGAAAATACTATCAGGCTGCGGTGAATTCATTCCTTATTTTGTGATGACGGCTGGGTCATAGTAGAAAGTACTTACGTAAAAAGAGTATTGTAATGCTGCGGCGGAGACTTTTGTTTGTCACATGCGTCTTTAACACATATTAATATGCAACCGTTCAGGTCTGTAAAGTCCACTTGTACAAACCTGTATATTAAGAAATTTAACAGCCTTAGCAATTGGTTGAAAATCCTTAGCAAACGTAAATAGTCATCGATTCATCCTATGTTCGTTAAGAAAAACTATGGCGATGTACGAAACAAAACCGATTCAAACAATTCAAAATAAAAGTAACTCATATTAGTTTTGGCGATCATTATTGATCATTGTAATAATGGTACAATTAGAAAAGTGTATATTAGGTACATTAACCTCATTCTCCTGGCATTCCACCAAATGAAAATCTTCTCCGGTAATCATATTTACTGACGATGTGAAGGTGTCGTCACTGGAAGTAAAAGAGCCAACTTCCTCATCCAACGTCATTGCTTTAAGTATCTTTAGGTTCAGGAAAATTATTTGCATCTACATTTCTCGAACTACGGTAAACAAATATTGTTTAAATAGATATATCGCAAGCAACACCCCACAATATTGTATATTTATTTATAGTCGCAGTTGATGCGACTATAAATAAATGTAATTAAAAAATTGTATTAACGAGCCTCAGCAACAGAATTCATTTGTTTACTATCGCAGTATTGTAAATTTGCGCGAAAATTTGTGACATTTTATTGACCGATAAAATGCTGAACATACCACGAAATGTTAGTGTTACTACTGCCTCACCCAAATTAAAAATGTCAGATCCGCCTGAATTGTTTAAATAATTACATAATTGCAACACTTACAAATCTTTAAGTCAATTAATTTTTGCCAAATACAGAAAGGGTAACAAATAAAAATAAAACTATATATAACTTCCTAATGTAGAAGCATAGAATAAATACACCATATACAGGTGAGTCATTTCAGTTAGTAAAAATGTCAAGTAATATGTAATTTTGATGAGAAGACACTTCTAAGTATTTCCGAAGAACAAAATGTACATCTATCGGGTACAAACGAAGAAAAACAAATTTGTAAATTCACGGAATTAGGGTACAAAAGGCATGTCCTTCTTGCCCCACCCCCTGGACCCGCTATTATGTACACACCTAAAATTTCTCTAAGAAAAAAGACACAAGTGGAGTCTATTCGCGAAGCTGTTTTATAATTTCGTTAAAATTTACAATGCTGGATAATGAGATCCAGAAGAGAGGAGGCATTTGAGAATGTTATACAATAAATGGAGAGAGGCTAAATATCACAATTTGAGTTTTTTGTATTCTGAGGAAGAGATTAAAAATATTCATAGACCTGAATGAACCATATTTATTATGAATGTATGGATTGACGATTAAAAGAATTAGCTTATTCGGCTTAAGCAGAACATATGAATATTGAATTGGAATTCGAATCCAAGCGACAAACAGTGAAGTTATGGTCAGTGAACTGAATTGTTCATTGAAATACGCGGTTCAAACATAATCCCTTCCCTTGGGTTCTAATAGCATATCCAGCATTCAGATTGATTTGCCAACCATCTTCTCACTCACTTTGAAAATGTTGTATACCCATACATCTACACTATTCGTAATTCTTCTAATAAGGAAACTGGTAACACAATTTTCTTTTCCGATATTGAAGGCTTTAAGATCTGTAGAATTTATTTTTGAAAAAGTTTCATACTTATATTAAACTAGGTTAACCGGCGAACGTCATACCGCCTAGCAGTCAATGAATGTCGTGTTAACTTTTAGCTAAATTTAATTTAGGATTTTAATAAAGTAATAAAATGAATTTAAAAAATATATTACGTTCAATTATGTTTTAGGATATTTATCTTAATTGGGTTATACTCGGGTTGATTCTCTTCAGTGAAGCACCTTGTGATGTAGGATAATTTTCGTTTTGTTATTAGGTGCAAAAACAGATAAAGCCCATGGTTTGCCTGCACCAGAACATGCCACGTACAATTGACCATGAGAAAAACATGCATTTTCTATATTTAGACCACAAACACTCAAAGATTGGCCTGGCGATTTATTAATCGTCATGGCGAATACAAGATGAATGGGAAATTGATTTCTTTTAAACTCAAAAGGTATATCGGTTGGGATAATCGGAATCCTCGGAATGAGAAATTCCTCACCTCTTAATTTTCCTTTGAGTATCGTCGCGTGAATCACATTGATCATCAGTTTTCTTATCACCAAACGCGTTCCATTGCATAGTTTTGGTTGGTTTAGATTTCGAAGCATGATGACTACCGAGTCAACCGTCAGTTTGTGCAAATTGTGCGGTGGTAATGCAGGCACATCCAAGGAGTTTTTTTTCTATCCATTTTGCTCATTGGTTATGAGGGAAGTTTCGCAGGAAGCAAGTTCGAGCTCACAGATGACACTAAACGGTTATTCCCTGTCATCCGTTACTGTGATCCTCAGAGGCCTCGGGACATGCCCCCGTAGGGTCCAAAGAGGGGTCTGTCTGATCGCCAAGCGGCATTACTAAACCCTACGGGATTTTCACTGACTGCGGAAAGCAGCCCCCTTCGCTGGAGTTGTTGCTGTTGTTGTTGTTGTTGTTGTTGTTTTATTATTATTATTATTATTATTATTATTATTATTATTATTTTGTTAATAAGTATAAAAATAAGAGAAGCTCACTTCAGCAAGATATAAAGTAGATACTTTAGTTCATAATATATGTTAATATAAGTATTATTAGTTAATATAATATAAGTTATATAAAAATGTAGTCCATAATATAATATAAAAAGAAGCTTCAAGCGTTTACGACTGTGGATAGAAATTGTGAGAATTTTATTACATTGTAGGGGCTAAAGTAGAGAATTTTCAGATTAAAAGCATAGTGCATAGAGAGACTGAAGTCATCAACAATAATATGGAAATTAAATTACAGAAATTAAACTCAAGCTAGATTAAGATCCTAATATTCATACTTTATTCGAACGCATGAAAGGAAATTTAACTGTATGAAATGTAAATCTAATAATTTGAAATTAAAGACATACGCTTATAGAAGATATAAAATGATATATCGATAAATTATGTTCTCCTTTATAAAGCTAATTAAGAAGTGTGTGCGTTAGTTAGTTCTTATGAAAATCGGTGTTCATCCCAATATGTATAAGTGAGTTCCACTGTGTTCGTGGTTTCCAGGGGACAGCGGCCTCAAGTGCGGGTCTGAGCGCCCGCCGCGGCCTAATGTGGGCGCCGCCTACCAGTGCAAGGTGCCGGAATGGCGGGGCGGCGGCGGCGGCGGGGGCGGCGGGGGCGGGGGCGGCGGCGGGGCGGACGCTCGTGACGTGCGGGACCACGCCCCCGAGCTGCTCCTGTGGGACCCCCAGCGAGTGGCCTGCTGCACTGAGGGTGCAAGTAAGTAGACTTCCAGGGACTACACAACCACACGCAGAGCCGCTAGCCACAGGGAGAACGATCGTGGTCCGAAACGCCAAATTTTCCTGGAGAGCAATTTTAAGTAGGAAACTTAATGTAATAGATACCCAATTACGTACAAATATTTGATTTCCCTTTGCAAGGATCCTGTTCGTTTCTTTATTGTATTAATTTTTCCTTTGCTTTACAGAACATTGGTTATCTCCTAATGAACTTAGCATTTTCCAAATTTCAAACTTTTACCTCGCAGGCTATTATTGAATAGAGAATGAATCGTTTAAAGGTCCTGCATATGAGGGTTCTCGAATTTATGTTAGAAATAATATCGATTCTATCTCCTTGACGGGTTTAAATGTCTATTACCTTGAAAATATTTTTGAAACATCTACAGTACATCTTCCTACGCTAAAAAATATATTACTTTGCATCTTCAGGTCTCCAACAAAGTGAACTATTTTTGAACTCATCGTTGAATGCGGAGATTTCAACATCGATTTTCTGATCAAAACTTGCGAGAGAAACCCCAGTTTTCAATTTCATTAATTCCTTCAATTCAGATTTTACTATAACTGTACCTACTCGGTTCACACTAAATTCAAAGAAGGCAATCGATCTAATAATAATTAACAAAACTACTACTCGATATGACATTAAAACAAAATATTTAGGATACAGTGACCACGATGCCTAATTCTTATGATTATAAGATATGCGAACACTGACACAATAAATAATACACATATGAGTAAATTGTGTACTAAAAGTAAAATAAAATTATTCAATAATTACTTACTGCAAAGGTCGTGGGACTCAGTTGGTTGATACAAACGATTTTTTTTCTTCAAAGCTTTCATTTCATTTTAACTCTTGCTTTGCTCTTCAAAAACGAAAATTAATTATTTCGAGGAAAATCAATTCTTGAATAACAAAACGGATTAAGACATCATGTAAAAACAAACTAATACTATCTTTCATTTCGAAGCATCTTAACATTTCCAAGATGACCTTAAATTTAAAAAAAAATTATATTTTGAACTCAAATAATAAAACAAAGGCAATATGGAATATAATAAAAAATACGACCAAATCAATTAGAAACCTTGTAGAGAATGCTGTTTTAAATTATGACGATAGAACAGTGAAGGATCAGGCAACAGTGGCTAGTCTCTTCAACCAATACTTTCCGAGAATTACCACCGATCTCAGTAAGGGTATTCAGCCACAGAATTCAACATCAGACGTTTCCAAAAAAAAAAATTTAGACACGATGTTCGTTTCCGAAACTTCTTCTTATGAAATTCTCAAAATAACTGGTAAACTAAATAATAAATATTCGGCTGGTTTAGATGAACTTCCGGATCGTTTGTTAAAGATTTGTGCGCCCACCATAACACATCCGTTAACTCAAATATTTATTGCATCTTTAAGCACCGGAAATTTTCCAGATATTTTTAAAACAACTAAGATAGAGCCGCTTTTCAAAATGGCAACAAAAATTAAATTCAAAGTCATTTTGTTTTGTCAGATTTTTCAAAAATATTAGAGAGACTTTTTTTACGTACAAATGGAATCCTTTCTCAGTAAACAAGACGCGTTTTCAGATTGCTAACATGGATTTCGAAAATCAAAATCTACTGAGACAGCCATAATTCCTTTTCTTAAAGATGTCGCCTCATCCATGGATCAAAATAAATCACTAATTACAATATTTTTTAGAGCTTTCAAAAGCTTTTGACGCCATTGATCATAACATTTTACTTTCAAAATTACTTCGTATGGAATCCATGGTATTTTTACATTTTTCTCTCAATTCAGTAGAACCTCAAATGGAACGCCCATTTAAATGAATTGAATACAAAATGAAGTTCAGTGTGCACCGCTTTCAGAACTCTTTCAAATTCAATCAGCCTTCATACTCCTCGTTGTGAATATTTTGTGCTTGTTCATTCCCGCCTGAGATATGACATACTAGTCTGGGGATATACATTTTATAGCTCCCAGACATTCAGATTACAAGAAAGAACTGTACGAATAATAAGCAAATATCATCCCCATGCTTCTTGTGAGCCTTTATTAATCTAGGAATTTTACCATTACCTTGTCTCTTGATTTACGAATCAGTGTTTTTTTGTCAAAAACGACTGAAGGCGGGAATATATTTTCAGGAAGCGCCGATGTCTATAATTATCACACTCGACGTCGTAATCATATTCATCAGTAGACAGTATCAACAGCTCACTACAAAAAATTAACATACAATACATGTACTACATTATTTTACATCACATTACTAGATGGCATTAAACGATTAAATCCGATACAAAAGTTTTAAGTCTCAAGTAAAATCTGTACTGTTTTATAAATATTTCTATACAATTCGAGACCATATTGAGCATAAAAAAATAAAGAAATATTAATTATAAGAATGATACTTAATGTATTATTTATCATTTGGACAGTATAACTCTAAAGAACCTGTAACAAATATTTAACCTCACCTTTTGGTCAATGACTCCCATCTCGATGAGGTTTTTTGTCCAGTTTACCTAATTCTTTTAGCAAATGGAGAGATGGCCCTTTTTTTCTTCTGGACATAAATGTAACTTCATTATCTCTGCACGTCACCTAGAATTCAGTGGGAAATATACTTACTCAAATGATCATTCTCCATGTCACGGCAGAAAGTGTTATTCTTTAATCAAGAACATGATGAGGGATAAGAGCCTAAATCTACAGCTGATTTACCTTTGAAAATAGATTTTATTACATTGGAACGAATATTTTGTTAACCATCCTTGTAAGAAACACTCATTTCTTTCTGTATTCAAAATTTATGCCTAATGTACAAGACATACAAAGGGGACACAGCCTGGGATGACATCGATAAAAGATTACAGAAACCAGATTATAAATGCAGAGGAGACCATCCTTGGAAAATACGATATAGAAAGCAAAGAACTGATATAGGCAAGTTCTCCTTTGTGAATCGTACTAAAGGAGATTGGAACAAACTATTTGCAAAAGCACTAGAGACTCTTCCTTCTAATGTAGCGAAATTTAAAAAAATATACAAAATTCCATGTAGATGATTAATAGTACTGAGATTTTTATCGTTATTATTATTATTATTATTATTATTATTATTATTAATGATATCATAATTATTAACTCTGTTATTCGCTTTGATGTATTTTTAGTTGTTATTATTATTGGCCACATTATTATTATTATTATTATTATTATGGTCATGTTCCTTATCCAGTGAAGTGTAGTGTAGTGTAGTGGAGGGGTGGGGAGTGCAGTACAGTGTAATGCAGTGAAGTGAAATGAAGTGAATGACATGCTATAAGTCAGTTAACATATAATTAAAAATTAATTAGAACTAGGATATCAATCTCTAATTTTATTTGTAATTCTATTAGTGAATATTCGTAATAGTTTTGTAATTGTAAATCTAGTTGTAATCATGTTTGCCACCGAGCATTACCTTAAAGCGAACTTTCATAAATATCTATCAAACAATAATTTTATTAAGCTGAGTTAATTACACATTAATAAATTGGTGAACTTTTAATACAGTATTATAAAACGTCTGGAATAATGTTCATCATTACTATGAATATCCTGTATCAATAAATCATCTTTCAATCTTTCAGTTCAACTAGTGTATGGCTTAGGGCAGGATCACAGAATTATTCATTATTCATTATTAAAATTCACATCACATAGCACATCGCACACAGCTATTAACTGTTTTTAACGTAAAAAATAAAATAAAACACGAAATTTTGCCACAATGTTATTTGTTGAGGTCATTCGGAAAGGTGAATGTAATCGAAAATGGGAATACAAAAACCTAAACTTGACAGTCTACAATTTGACATCCACGTTACCTTGCTTTAAGAACGGCGTCACCTCAGGTACGTTTAAAGGAGGGAAGGTAGTATTAAAGAACAAGGTTTTCAGAACAACTGAATTTGTCCTCAAAATCCTTCAAACCAAACCAGTAGGAAAAAAGGAGGAGGTTTTTGTTAATTGGAAAGATTAATACTCTTGTGTATTTTATGTGACAATTGTCAAGATAAAAACAAGTGAGATAACCTTGCCTGGAAAACCGAGAGAACACTTCAAAACTGAATGGCGGTTATTACAAACTTTATCGGCTTTCCGGTAGTATCATTGTGATAATAACATGCCAAAACAGAAAATTATTAAAATACCAAAATATTCCAAATTTTCGCTGTCTGAAGGAGAATTCTAGCGGTCAGCTACTCTGATCGGTAGTTTTCCGTGGTTTCTCCGATCAGCACCAGGCAAATGCCGAAGCAGTACCCTAACAAACGTGCCACGGACCGCGCGCGATCTTTCATTCCTCTGCCTTGTCCTATCCTCACTCCTTCACACACTTTCACTAACATGCACTACACTACCACACAGGTCGGGGACTTAGAACTTGTTCCGACTGGCGTCTTCCGACGGCGGTGTTCCGTTGGTGCGAGATACCCGGTTGGGAAAACCCCGCTAATCGACGGTAGGTCGGCGCCGGATCCCGCCATCCAGTGGAGGAATATCACCGCCACCTCCCGATGAAAAAACATTCACGAGCCCGAGCCCGAGCCTTTGGCCCAGGACAAAAGCCCTCCTCCTTTTGGCGTCGCTCGATCATTAGAACCAGTTATCAACCGTGGTACATATGAGATATTTCATAATTACATAATTTTAACAATGCTAACTTTCCTCGGTTTGTCTTTTTTCCTATAATTCCCTTCGTAAGAATGTAAAATCATTCCACTGTTTTCATACTTTCCTCGTAACCCAGATTCTCTTGATCCAGATAAGATATGCATATGGTGAAAAGACATGTGAGTTCCGCCGATTTTTACGTTCTGCGCAGCACCAGTTTACGTCATGAGCCACGTGACCACAACACGGGCACTTCGTTTCAAAAGCCGGAGCAGACGCTAGCCGCCAAATTGAATGGAGAACGAGAAGTGTTGAGAAACATTTTGAAAGTGGCATAAAGTGAAAATTTTCAACGGAGACCAACCAAAAATAAGACGATGAAGATGTAATTGAAATAAAAGATAATATACTTGTAATTTCTCGCTACAACCTACGAAGTAAAAAAGGGCGAAGTTTCGGCAGAAAACCCGTTATTACAGGACCCTGGTAACAAAAATCGATATATCCAGTTGTTAAATTTAGGGGGGATATCCTCTAACACGTGGTGTAGCCAGAACCCATGTTTTGTGGGACCTTTATGTCGAAAAATGCCGACGGCAAAAGGCCTGTCTGTCTGTCCGTCCGTCTAAACAACGCTAACCACTAAACCGTTCATCCGATTTTCTCCAAAATTGATATTTCCCCTTTGTTCTGGCTGATGTCACGGCCCCTGGAATTTGAAGCCGATATTGTAATTTTCGAGGGTACTTTACGTGAAGCCTCGGGGGAGGGACTGTTTTGGTCGTGACTGGTCATTTTTTCATTCCGGTTTATTTCATTTTACTTTTGTTCGTTCGATTGTGTATTGAATTACTAAGCCAGGTATTAATTGTATCTATAGATTGTGGATCTATATTGTATCTGTATGGTGTTCGATATTACAGTATTGCAAGTAGATGGCATCTTGTTTACATGCAAGTTTTTAGGACTTTTAGGACGTTTGTAGAACCTTGATACCGAAAAATTCATTGACAGCAAAATATGTGTCTGTTCGTCTGTCGGATGTTTTGATTTCCGAGGGTACTTTACAAGAAACCTCGACAACACAAGTTTTCTAAACAATAGACTCCTAATTTTTTAATAAACTTTGATCTCTAATAGCTTTAAGAACGAGAGTGGTGCGAATCTCATGTTTGTTGATATCCCTGATCTTTCGAAAATTTCAAATGTGAAATTTTTTGGGGGCGTCGTCCTACAGTTACAATATTAAAGAAAAAACTTTTTTTCCTTAATGAAATCTGTTCTTTAAAGACATCATGAAATAAGATCAAGTACAATTTTTTGAAGATTGGAGCAGTTTTCGCGAAATATAAACAATTTTAATATTTTAAATAATTCATTCATCAAAAGCCGTTCAATTTTTTAAAAAAAATTCCTCATATGTATAAAGGGAGGCTAAAAATATGAAGTGCTAGACACATTTTCGGTGAAATCTCCGTTTTTTTCGAAAATTACAGAAAGTTAACATTTCAAAACTACAAATTTGAAGATAGAGATTTTTCCTTAGAAAAACCCTGAAGTAAAAAATCAACTCTTTAAAAAAGGACATGTACAATGTTTGGAAAAACAAGTAGTTTTGGCGACATTTGTGCTTAAAATTAATACAATTTATAAATAGATCTTTTTAAGAACCACCCCAAATATCTTTCTTCGTTTCTTTCCACGGATAAAAGAATCGATGCGTAAAAGAATGGGGCGGGTCTCACGTTCGTTGAACTTTCTGAGTTTTCAAAAATTGCAAATTTAGAAATAATGCGAGAAATTATGTGCTGTTGTAGCTCTACTAGTCATAATATTACGTCACGTTCCTGAAACTGCCGAGTCCCATGAGTATGCAACAAAAGTTATGAGTGTTGCATACAGAACTCATATGCGAATCATAGTTCTCTGCTACCCCTGTTATCCTGTGATGCTTTGTCGTGTGGAAAGAATATGTGGAAGTTTGGCTTATTGCGCACTAATGGCGCTGCTTTAATATCACGATGTGTTCGACATTCCCCTGGGTGAGTGGCACACATGCAAGGGGAAAATTGAGCTTACCTCTGGCATTTGCTTATTACAGTTTGCAAAGTCACGTTTGCTTTCAATCCAGGCAAACACGGGCGGCGCTAACTGCCTATTTGAATCGTTCAATTGCCGACGTCTTTTATGAATCATACAGTGCATGTTTCGAGGCTTGTCATGCGACGGTGCTGGCACGCATAGTTCCAACTCTCTCATCACCCACAAAAGCTCATTAAACTCCGTAATTTACGGTTGTAAGTTATGATTGACCGCCTTCGTAGTGTTTTGATTATTTGGCAGTGATTAATTAAATACCAAATATAACATTCTCGTTATTTCACTTTCTCGCACTTACTTCATAATACGTCACTTAATAATCGTGCGCTGAAAAGCTACGAATACAGAAACACTCTTATTTCCGGGCTCTGATAACCAAAAGAATCCCTGTTTTGGGGGACCTTGATACTGAAAAACTGATAGACAGTCTCTCCGTCCGTCTCGAATTCGAAACGCATATTTTCATTTTTGGGGGTACTTTCCATGAAACCTCAAGAAATCCGTCCCTCCATCTGTCTGTCCGCCCGTCTGTGAGTGCGTCCGTCCTTCCCCGTCCGTGTGTCCAACGCTAGCGCCAAAACCGTCCAGGATTTTTCTCAAAAATAGATATTCCCCGATCGATTTAAATGAACCCGAGACACTATGAGTTTCACATGGATATTTTGATTTGGGGGTGTACTTTATATGAAGCTTCAAAAACATTTTCAAAATTTTCTCAAAAATCGCTCCAAATTCTTTTATTACATTTTGTTCTTGGATAACGTAAAGAACGCTTCACAGAATGGTTCAGTGTCATCTTTGTTGAAATCTTTAATTCTTCGAAAATTGTCAAAGTTTACATTTTTTCGACCTCTTCCACGTACAATATGGAAGATATTGTATTCCTTAATGAAACCTGCTCTTTAAAGACAGATCTTGAAATAAGGTAATGTAAATTTTTTTCTAAAATATGAGTAGTTTTCGCGCAATTTTGCGTGCAATATACGCAATTTTTAAAATGTTAAAAAAATGTTCTCAAAACAACACCAATTGCTTTTTTCATATTTCTCTTGGAATGTATCAAAGAAAGGTAAAACATTGGGGCTATTCTCCTTTCCGGCGAACTCTGTGTTTTCGAAAATTGCAAAGTTTAACATTTTAAAATTATAAAATTGAAGATAAAGATTTTTGCCTAAGACAAAATCTTTTCTAAAAAATCAGCTTTTAAAAAAAGCCATGTACAATGTTTTGAAGAAACAAGTAGTTTTTGCATAATTTGTGTCCGCAATTTATGAAATTAAGAAAAAAGCATTTTCACAAATAACGCTTCATTTTTTCTCAATATGCCATCCATGGATAGAACAAGAAACGCTTAAAAGAATGGCCCAATCCATTTTCGTTGAACTCTGAGTTTTCGAAAAGTGCAAATGCAGAAATAATGCGACAAAGTTTCTACTATTTCCCACCCACTAAGAGAATTGCAGTGTAACAAATTCTTGTATAAGTGTGTCTCTTTCATACATCTGACTCCTCCCGATCAGAATGAAAATGTGATTTATTTATTTATTTATTTATTTATTTATTTTACGTCAAAAAGAGTTAAAAACTGCGTGACGTGTTATGGGGTAAAGTGAATTCTGTTCACGTTTTCAAAATTCTGTGATCCATACACTAAGCCATATACTACTTGAATTTGGAATATAGAAAAAATTAGCGTATATGCAAGGATTGTAATGCTGTGCATCAACTGATGCCAGTGCAGCGCCTCTGACCGGAAAGTCCTAGGTTCGAGTCCTGACGGTGGCATGATTTTCGACACTAGCTTTTCAGCTAGGTCGAATTCAGTCGCAGTCTGGAGGAGAATTCTAGCGGCCGGCTGCTCTGATACGTTGTTTTCCGTGGTTTCTCCGATCAACACCAGGCGAATGCCGGAGTAGTACCCTACCAAACGGGCCACGGACCGCGCGCGATCTGTCCTTCCCCTTCCTTGTCCTATACTCTCCCCTTACACGCTCACTTACACTAACATGCACTACACTACCACATATTCCGGGAGACCGGTCGGGAGTTTACAGCTTGTCCCGGCTGGGGCGGTGGCCCGCTGGTGGGAGAGTCGTGGTTAGGGGGAACCCCACTAGCCGACGGTAGGTCGGTGCCGGATCTCGCCATCCAACGAGGGGAAGACCACCGCCATCTCCCGAGAAAAACATGCACTACACTAACGGGACTAATGACCGAAGCAGTTCACAGGCTCGGAAACACGAAAAAATCAATCAATCAATCAATCCATCATGTCCTTCGTCAAGGAATAATACTTCATGACGCGACAACATGGAGAACGATAATTTGAATATATTTGCCACTGAATTCTAGATGACGTGCAGAGATAATGAAGTTACATTTATGTCCAGAAGCAAGACAAAGGCCATCTCAGCATTTGCTCAATGGATCAGGGAAACCAAGAAAAACCCTATTGAGATGGGGGTCATGACCCGGAGGCTGCGGTACAATACTTGTTAAAGGTTGTTTACATTTATACAGTCCAAATGGTAAATAATGCATTAAATATCACTGTTCAAATTAATGTTACTTTCCTTGTGATGCTCAGTATAGTCCACAATTGTGTAGAAACAGTTATGCAGCAGAAACGATTTAACTTGGGATTTAAACTTTTCTATGGAATTTAATGGTTTAATGTCATCTGACAAAGTGTAAAATAATGTACATGTATTGTATGTGAATTGTTTGCAATGAGCTATTGATACTGTCACCTGATGAATATGATTTTTAAGTCGAGTATTATCACAATAGATATCGGCGTTTTTTGAAAATATATTCCCGCCCTTAAGCAAGTCATTTTTAAAAAAAACACTGATTCGTAAATCAATAGACAAGGTAATAGTAAAATTCCTAGATTAGTAAAGAGAGGCTTACGAGAATCAAGTGGGTGGGATTTGGTTGATTGAGCTATAAGTTTTATTTCCCCAGAATATTATACCATATTTCAGGCGGGAAAGAACACGACCGTTCGCGAGATATACACAACGAGCAGTATGAAGGCTGAGTGAATTTAAAAGAATTCTGAACGCTTAGCAAAATGAACTTAATTTTGTGTTCAATTCATTTAAATGGACGTTCCATTTGAGGTCTGACTGAATTGAGGGACCTAAAATTTTTGTTGCCTTAACATCAGACAGTGGTACACCGTTCAATTTCAATGGAGTACAGAATTGTTTATTTGAAATAGAAAACTGTATTAAAATCGTTTTCTTTTAATTTACTATTAATTTGTTATTTCGAAACCAACTTGAAACATCTGATACTGTACTATTTACGGTTTCTTTACTGCAAAGAATGTTCATATCATCCGCAAAGAGAACTGTTCTTTCGTTACGAATCGTTGAGGGCATATCGTGTCCGTATAGTAAGAAGAGAATAGGGCCTAAAATCGATCCCTGCGGTACTCCACGTGCAATTGGCAAAGAGTCGGAAAGGTGTGTACATAATGTTCTTTCATTCCAGTACGGTATTTCCACTCTCTGAAATCGTATTTCCAGAAGGTATTTCCACTCTCTGTTTAAGATACGAACAAAATCATACTAGGGCAATACCACGTATTTGCTATGAAGGGATTTTTTAAGTAAAATGTCATGATCAATGACGTCAAAAGCTTTTGAGAGATCTAAAATAATCCAATAGGTGCTTCGTTTTAGCCCAATGATGAGCCGACATCTTTAAGAAAAAATATGGTGGTTTCCGAAGATTTTGTTTTTCTAAATCCATGTTAGCAATCCGAAAGCGCGTCGTGTTTACTGAGAAAGGTTTCCATTCGTACGTTAAAAAGTCTAATATTTTTGAAAAACTGACAGAATAGAAATTGGCCGATAATATTGAATTAAATTTTTGTTGCATTTTTTGAAGAACGGCCCTATCCTAGCTGTTTTGAAAATATCTGGAAACGTTCCGATGCATAAGGATGCATTAAATATATGAGTTAACGGGTGTATAATGGCAGGCGCAGAGGTCTTTAATAAAGAATCCGGAAATTTATCTAAACCGGCCGAATATTTATTTTTTAGTATACCGATTATTTTGAGAATTTCATAGGAAGAAGTTTCGGAAACGAACATCTGTGTCTAAAATTTTGGCAGAAATGTCTGATATTGAATTTTGTGGCGGAAGACCCTTTCTAAGATCAGCAGCAATTCTCGACAAGTATTGGTTAAAGAGACTAACCACTGTAGCGGGATCGTTCACATTTATATATTTTAAAACGACATTCTCTACAAGGTTTCTAGTTGATTTGGTCGTATTTTTTATTATATTACCACATTGCTTTTGTTTTGTTATTTGAGTTCAAAATATCCTGATCGTGTTTCATGATTTTAGCCTGCCTTATGACTTTTCTTAACAATGATTTGTATGTTTTAAAGTAGAGGAGGAAATTTTGAGATACGTTTTGATGTTTAGAAATGAGAGAAAGAATTCGCTTGTTTTTACATTATGTCCTAATCCGTAGTGTTATTCAAGAATTGATTTTCCGTGAAATATTGAATCTTCTTTTTTGAAGAGGAAAGCAAGTGTGAAAATGAAATGAAAGCGTTGAAAAAAAGAAATATATTTATCGTTTGATAATAATATAATCGTTTTATAATAATATCGTTTGATAATAAATCGTATTATAAACCGCGTCCCATGACTCCTGCATTAAATAATCAATGAATATTACTTTTAGTAAACAATCTAGTCTTAGGTGTATTATTTAATGTGTTATTTATTGTACGTGTGTTTTACGTGTATTGTTTATTGTGTAATTCACATACATACATCCTTATACAACAGATAGACGATGCACAACAATCGCAGCGTTCAACGGTCGACACAATGGCATCGATCGCCGAGTGTTGATTACACATTCGCTTTAATTGAATTGTTGCCTTCCTCTATCTCGTCGTGAAGGGCGCTGGCACTCACAGCTCCATTCCCTCGCCTTGTTGCAGTTGAGACGTTCCTGGAGCTAGCAGCGAGCGCAGCGGTGCCCGGCGCTGGCTTCAACCAGGAGTTCGCGCTCCGCCTGCTGCACTGCGCCCGCGGCAACATCTCCGTAAGTGACTGCCCACTCCGCTCCCGGCCACTCGTCCCGCGCACAGCCATTTAGCTCCGCACTGAAATATTTGACCAGAGGTATAGTGGTCACACGATTAATCTTCCACCTCTGGGTACCGGGATTTAAAACTCGAGCTCTCAAACTTTATAAATATGTGTTTCGTGGCGTGTTCGTTTAAAAAAAATGTATTCTTTTTCGCTGCATTTTTAAGTTCCGGTGATTTTTTTTCTTTCTCTCATATTAATTGTATACAAACATTAATGTACCATTGCAGAAGAAAGTACCGATTTTTCGACAGGAAAAGACGTTTTGTAGGTCCTTGACATCGAAACAGTTAATCCTATGACGTCCCATATTTCCCGGCCGTTCCGTCCGTCCCATCCGTCTCATACGTTCTGGTCGTCCGGCCCATCCTGCCCGTTCCATTTATTTGTCCAGTCTTGTCTGTTCCTTCCGGTGTCCTCTTTTTCCCCTTTCGGTCTGATTTCCCGGTTCCGGTCGGTCCGTTTTCCTGTTTGACGGGTATCAGTTGTCTTATCGGTCTGTCTTGTCCCTCCGACCGTTTGTCCTGTCTGTCTGACCTCCTGATCGTCTAGCCTGTCTGATCGACCGTATGCTTTGTCTGATCGACAGTCTGTTCTTTCTGATAGTTCAGTCTGTCTGTGATCAACACAAGTACCTAAACCGTACATATAATTTTCACCATAATTGGCATTACCTGATCAAACTGGCTGATGTCGCTGCTTCGAGAATTTGAAATGGATCTTTTTATTTTGAGGCACATTATATGAAATCCGTAGGACATTTTCCAAATTTTCACCTACATGGAAATGGAATAGTTCATATTACGCTTATAAAATATCCGATTTGCAGTAAAACCTCTCAAATCGCAAAAGTTTATTTTTTTAATATCTTCCCACAAATACATGACTTTTTAATGATAACCGTTCTTCCACAGTACAGTTTTAAATAATGGCAAACTGGCAAAGGTAGGTCAGCGCGTCAATTGACACTACAGGACCCCTGACCGGGAGGTCCTAGGGTTCGAGTCCCGAGGGTGCGTGTCAGGATTTTCCACACTGGCTTGTCAGCTAGGTCGAATTCAGTCGCTGACCGGAGGAGTATTCTTCCGCATTTTCTCCGATCAGCACGAGGCGAATGCCAGAAAAGTATCCTAACAAAACGGCTACGGACGGTGCGCGATCTTCCTACCTTTCCCTTGTCCTTTCCTCACCACTTACACACACACACACACACACACACACTCACATACTCTACACTACCGCACTTGTTGGGAGTTCAGTCGGAAGCTTAGAGCTTGTCCCTGGCTGGGGAAAATCCCTGCAAGCCGACGTAGGTCGACGCCGGATCTCACCAGCCAGCGGGGGAAGGTCACCGCCACGATAAAAAACATGCAATACACTTACGGGACTAATGACCTTAGCAGTTGACGCGCCCGGGATAACAAATCAATAAAAAAAATCAATCTGAAATATATGAAAATACGAGTAGTTTTGCGTAATTTTGACATAAATATTGAGCTAAAAACAATATATGTGCATGGTCATAACAAGTAGTGGCATTAAACATACTGTATTATTATTATTATTATTATTATTGTTATTATTATTATCATTTTTATTGTTGTTGTTGTTATGGTTATTATTCTTATTAAATACATGTATCTGTAGCCTGCGATGTGCCCACTTGTGCAGGAGGCAGTGCTACGTCTGGTGGAGGTGAACGGTGCGGGGGGCGGCGGAGGTGGCCGGCTCAAGGATCCCGCCTTCGACTATTACTGCTCTGCTAACGACCACTGGACCACCGAAGAGATCGACGTCTTCCACCAGGGTCTGCATATGTACGAGAAAGACTTCTACACCATCGCGCAGGAGGTAAATGACCTCGTGATGTCTCCCCCACTTCTGCGAAGAAGGAAAGGGCGTGATCGAAGTCAAGGATCACGCCCCGATCACAACTCATGAGTTTTGAAATGTCAGGGAGTAGCTTTTTGACATCAATTTTCCTTCTGCCATTATTTAATCTTATAAAGTGATAAGGGTAAAATCTTTTAAAGTGATAAAGGACTTTTGCAACCAAAAATATGAAAATGTAGCAGGACCTTCATGTACAGTAACTCTCCAAAATTAAAACATCTTTATTAGCCACGGAACAGCACTGCTGTATCTCATTCCTGACGTGATTACCAAGTCTCAGTTCAATAGCTACTTATCATCAATCACATAATCCCGTTCTCTCCACAATCAATTCTATCACTTGTATCATCAATTCATAGATTCATTAATACTGTCAATAATTAGTGCCATTCACAGTTCGGCGGCGAAATATTTAAACAATAGCCATGGCAAGTAAAATTAGTAATATTATTAATGACAATAATTACAATAAAATCAATAATGATAATAATAATAATAATAATAATAATAATAATAATAATAATAATAATAATAATAATAATAATAATAATAATAATAATAATAAATATTGGTCTTTCTAAACTGGAACGCCAACTCGATCAGAAATAAAAAAAACTGAACTAATTCACTTTTTACATCATGATAATGTCAACAGAGCCGGTATTACAGAAACATACTTAAATAAAAAAAACAAACTATTTATTCCTAATTACACAATATACAGGACACCCAGGTAAGAAATCAAAAAAGGCATACTTCTCATAGCTGTAAAATATGATTACCAACATAATTTAACTGAATTTTCAAACACACCAGGATTGGAAACCGTACCAATAAAAGTAATCTTTAACAACAACGTATGGAAAATAATATCTGCTTACAAACCTCCCACTATCAAAATAGCCAACACTAACACACAAAATTTATTCAATCCAATAGAAAAAAGTATACTTTTAGGAGATATTAACACAAATAATAAACAATTACAATCTTAAAATAATATCCCCCAGTGAACCGACGTTTTTTCGCTAGATCAAACCTGATATACTAGACATTGGAATAACCAATAACTACAATAACTTTTTCTCACCAGTAATGTTTGAATTAGATTCTGATCACCTACCTGTTCTTGTTTTATCACAACAACTAACACAACAACACCCCAAGATTATCACCAATTACACTTAACATAAACTGGAAAAGTACACAGAGATAATAAAACAATCAAAACCCAGAATAAAACTCTTAAATAATCCACTAGAAATAGATCAGTCCGTAACAGCATTAACCAACCTTGTCAGAAAATCTATGTTATAAGCACAATCTCCCACTACTGACAACAAAGCACAAAGAAAACATAACGAACTTCCTCCCCACATAACATATGAAATAAAAATTAAAAATAAAACGATAAGACTATGGGATAAATTCAGAACACCACAAATAAATAAAGAATTTAACATAATCACCAATATTTATCATAATCATAATCAATATTTATCATTAGCATAATCACCAAGACTTATAAAAACCCATGATAATCAGTAATTCCACAATTTTATAAACTCATTAAGCAGTATCACAACTCTATATGGCAATTCACAAGGAAAATTCTAAAGAAAAAAACAAACCAAATCCCCTACTAAATACACCCACGGTAAAAGCATTCACATCAATTCATAAAGCAGAGGAACTCTCCAAATATTTCGAAACAATATTCGCAGTTAATAACATCAACTTCCATCACAAACATAACAAAATCAATCAAAAAAAATTCTTAACCACAAAACAGCACCAGGACATGACAAAATCACTAACATGGCAATAAAAAACCTACCCACATCTGCAATAACCTATTTAAATAATATATTTACGCTTTAGAACTGGCTACTTCCCCCATTCGTGGAAACATGCAATAGTATTCCTCGTAGCTAAACCAAAACCTAACGCATCGGAGATAATTAGCTATCGCCGTATTAGCTTGCACCTTCTCAAAAATGTTTGAAAAAATACTTATAAGTAGACTTAAACATCATCTAAATGCAACTAATTCAATCCCCAAGATACAGTTCCGTTTCACAGAAAATATCTACGCAACATCAACTGCTAAAACTATCTGAACACATCTACTCAGGCTTCCAATCAAAACACTGTACCATACCACTCTTTTCTAGATGTAGCACAGGCGTTTGACCGTTTATGGCACCAAGCTCTCAGTTTCAAACTCTCCCAAATAGGCATACTTTATTTTCTACACACAATCATTAACAAATTTTGAATCAATAGAACCTTCTCCGTTAATCTCAACAGTCACCTCTCTAATCCCCATGCATCAAAGCACGATTACCCCAAAGATCCCTCTTATCACCAACGTTGTTCAATCTGTATGTAGCTGACATTCCCAAAACAAAAAACATACATTTAAAACAATTCGCGGACGGCACACCATTATACATCTCTGGCAACGCAATGGCAGACTTGAGAGCAAACCTCCAATTATATCTACACTCACTTGATACTTCGGCCGCGAAATACAAAATTTAGCAGAACCCCACCAAAACAGCAATTAAATACCTAGGACTGTATCTCCATTCACAATTAAATTGGCGCCATCATATTGAAACAAAGATAATGCAAACCGAAGCAAAACTACATCAGTTAAAATCGATAATAAACAGACACAGTTCACTACAACACAATGCCGTCATAGCAATATACAAAACCATAATATGACTTATAATCACTTACGCCTGTCCCATGTGGATTAACGCCCCCAAAACAAATATACGCAAACTCCAAAAAGTCAACAACCAATTCCTAAGAACCATAACTAACGCCCCAGGTTTAAATAATCAGCTCCACAAGGAATTCAACATTATATAATTAGATCATCACATACCTTGCTACAAACTTCTATCATAACATACACAAAATCCTAGCACTCACCGAATTCAGACTCGCAAAAAATCCAACCCATAGAACCAGAATTCAAAATAAATACTTTTACATGTCTTTCAAATCAAATTCGCAAACATTGAACTAGATTAGAGGACTTAAAGTGAGCAAACTCCCCCATGTATAGCACGTGAGAATAGAATTAGTAAATAAGTAATAAAAATTGATATGTAAAGTTGAAATAAGTACCTATGTATTTACCTTCAGAAAAAAATATAAAAAAAGAACAGGACTGGGACTTGAGATCTGTCTCGACGGTTCTCGAAATTGTTCCTTACTACCACTTCCATTTTAAAGAGTCGTCTCCTTCATCGATATTTGTTTGTCAATCTTGATTAAATGGTGTAATATTTTTGGAACAAAACTTTTAACACATTACTTTTTTTCTCTTTTCTCCCGACAAACACTTTAAAAGAGTGACGTCCGCCCTTCAAGAAAAGAGGTGATATCACCGTGACTCATAGGCAAAAGCGATATTTCGTGCAAAAGAAATTACAAAATCTATATAACCAAGACACATTACATTCATTTTAACGCATTTTTCTATTCCTTATGAGGAGGGGTGAATGACTCGCAGATATAAAATTGCATTTCAGAAATGTTATCTGATGTAACCAAATATAAATATGCTGCTGTGCCTCTGGATTCTGTGGCGACTTCCGCACATTACGACACTTAATAAGGTAGTGTTAGGTTGGAATACACTGCCTTTTTGGATTCTTTGGGTGCATGATTGATCATTTTTGTGTTCAGGTGTTCGGAATATTTCTACTTTCTCAGATACTACATACGTAGTAGAGAAAATATTGTATGTCTACAGGGAAAGGTGATTTTTTGGCAGGAAAACTGGTTTTGTGGGTCCCTGATACCGAAAAAGTGCTTAATTTTTGCATCCATCGCGTACATTGCGATCATCTTCAGAAAAGTTTGTTTTGGCTTAGTGATCAAGTATACATGCATATTTCTTGGAAGATAAGGAAAAATTATATTGCCGATTTTTTTTTTATTCGGAAAATTCCAACTATATCCAATTCATCGTTCGAAAATATCATTCATGTTTGACACCTAAGATACATCACCCGTAACGCACGGACGTCACCTCAAAATCTAGACAACGCAGCACAACGACTTGGTGGTTTAATCCTGCTTTAATGCTCTCAACAATCTTTTCTTCAGAGAGAAATATCGTAATATTTCTCGTAAATATTTTATACAAAACTTGCATTATAAATTATGGTCTAAAACTATTTCTCTTGGAGAAAATCCCTGTATGAAGTTACTGGTAGTTACTTTCAAAACTTCGTTTCTCAAACAAAAAATTTGAACATGCGACTATTTGATTTCAAAGAGAAGTATAAAATCTTTATCAGAATGTTTCGATTGTATTTGGTTACATTAGTCAGCATTCTTAAAATGTTTAATTTTTGGAAGTACTTTACCCGTCGTAAGGAAAAGAACAAAACACTAAAAGCAAAAGTGTTTGATCATATAGATTTTGTAATCGTGTTTATTAACAAAATACTGTCTTTTTGTTCTAACCGTGCAGAAAATCTAATGAGGCCGCTCCAACAGAACATACTTTCTTGCATTATTTTTAAATTTGCAATTTTTGAAAATGCAGAAAGTTTAACGAAAATGAGATCCCGGCCATTCTTTTGAACGTCCCTTGTTTTATCCTTGCAAAAAAAAATTAAAAAAATTTGGAGCATTTTTTGAGAAAAAGTTTTTTTATAAATTGCATTAATTTCAGGTACAAATTACGCGAAAACTACTCGTGTTTTTTAAAAAAATTGTACATGACCTTTCTGAAAGAGCTGATGTTTCACAAGAGACTTTGTCTAAGAAAAGTCTTCTTCAATTTTGTACTTTTGAAATGTAAACTTTTTGCAATTTTCGAAGAAACAGATTTCGCCGAAAATGGGTCTAGCAACATATTTTACCGTTCTTTGATGTAAATCAGAAGAACATTAAAAATGAAAAATGTTTCGCGCGAAATTGCACGAAAACTACTTATATTTTTGAAAAATTGAACACAATCTTATTTCAATATCTGTGCGCTAGCGTTGATCACAGACGGACAGATAGACAAACAGACGTCAGTCAATTTTTCGGTAACAAGGACCCACAAAATGACTACATCGCGTGTTACACGAAGTAATTTACTAAATATAGCAACAGAATTTATCCATTTTTTCGTTACCATGGCTCGGCAATAAGAGTTTTTCTGCAGCAAAATCGCAGTTTTCCGGCGAACAATTACAAAACTTTCTCTTTGTACGAAGTGCGAGAAGGTAAAAAATGGGAGTCGTATCTGATTAAATATTTCCGTACTTTCCGTAATATTTTCAAAGCTAAATACTCTTTTACCAGCAGTACACCAGATTTTTATTTGTGTCGGGTTAATAACCAAGACACAGGTCAATTCATGTTTCGTCGCAATTTAGGAATTTTTGAACAATTCTGCATGTATTGTGGGTGGTTCTTCTCAATCAAATAGGAATAAGTTCCAGATTTTTATGAGTGTTATTGTATAATCCTTGTGGACGAAATGACCAGAGGAACAATATGAACTTTCTGGAGACACCATAGTGCCTTGACATCAGCTGCTAGTTCTGTATACTTTGTTATTTTTTCTGCATGTGCTGTTTGAAGATTAGCTGTCTGTGGAACAGTTATGTCAATCAGGAAGCCAATCTTCTGCCGTTTGTCTACGAAATTTATGTCTGGTCTGTTATGATGAATTATGTCTGTTATGATGTTTTATCTACAATAATTTCTCTGTCATAGTACAACTTATAGTTTGAATTTTCAAGTACAGTATCGGGAACATATTTGTAATATGGGCAGGTCATTTCTTGTAGGTTGGATTTTGCCGCCAGTTTCTGGTGAATAATATTTGCAACTTGATTGTGCCAATAGGTGTAATCTGTATGGGCCATAATTTGCATCTGATGTGATGTGCTGTTGCTCTCAACTGTTGTATGGCTTTTTTTTAGTGTTCCTTATTCTGTATGGCGACCATGAACCCTTCTGTTTCGCCAAACAGATTACCGTATTTTAGCCAAATGTTTGAGGCTTTTGAGTCTACATGTGGTTGTTTGAGATCATTTGCATGGCGTCCATGAAGTTCCTTTCTTGACCACATGTCTATTTTGGAGTTATTGTCTGTAACCCGCGACGAAATGCCCAGGTGTTCGTTGTTAAGGTTAAGAGGGGTTAATTTTGTATCTACTTCTATTGCAGCGTGTAGTTCTGAGGTTGCCTGTTTCTCGTAATAAAAGTTCCTTAATGAATAGATTTGTTTGTAGCTCAAGTTCTTTAGATCTATTAGGACTCTTCCTCCCTCACTTCTTGGGAGTGTTATTCGTTCTGTTGCGCTATTTGGATGGTGATGACTGAATTTTATCAAAATTGTGCGGGTAAGTCTCTGGATGTCTTCGAGGTCTGTATCACTCCACGGTATAATTCCAAATGAGTACATATATACGGGTACTGCAAATATGTTGATTTCTTTTATCATGTTATTACCTGTTAATTTGGTTTTCAGGAGTGCAGTGGTTTCCTGATTTGTACAGTTTTGTTAGAGATTGTTTTATTGCCTTGTTGACTGTGATTGCTACCTGATCGAATCCTAAATACTTGTATATTTCTTCATTACCCATTGGCTGTATTGTCGTTTGATCACTGAGTGTGCTGTCTATCTTCTGTTACTTTCCAGTTTTGTCTATGTGAAGCGTTTTACTTTTTTCAATGCCAAAACTCACATGAATGTCTTCAGAAAAATTTCGTGTTATTTCAAGGAGATATTGAAGCTGTCTGTTGAACTGTCAAATTTAATGTCATTCATGTACATCAGATGTGATACGGTGTGGATAGTCTTCTTATTTTTACTTTATTTTTTGGAATTTGGAATCCATAGTGAGTACTGTTAAGTTGTGTTGATAAGAAGTTTAGAGCCAGACAGAACAACAACGGGCTTAAGGAGACTCCTTCGAAGATTTCCCGCTTAATTCTGATGTCTTTTGTTGTGATTGTTAACTCTTGCTGCCTTAAGGTCAATGTTGTTCTCCAATGAGTGATGATATGTTCCAGTAAGTTGATGATGGTTTCATTAATTTTGTATATGCGGAGGACTTCAATAAGCCAAATGTGACGAACGCTATCAAATGCTTTCTTGTAGTCAATGTATGCCAGGTGCAAGTTTCTAAGTTTTTTATGTGCTTGTTGGAGAATGTTAGAAGTTGTTCTTTACATCCTTTATGTAATCGTCTGCAACCTTTCTGTTGTTCAGTCATTATTTCTCTGTCCACAATATAATCTTAAATTTTACTTGTGATGCACAAACTCAAAATTTTGTACATTGTGGGAAGGCAAATGATTGGCCGGTACTGAGATGGGTTCTGTGTGTCTCTACTTTTGGGTTTCATGTATGTAATACCTTTCGTTAGAAATAAAGGCATGTCTTCTGGCTGTTAATGACTGTGTGAAGCCTGGCCAATTATGGTGAAGCATGTAAACTGCTTGTACCAGAAATTTTGAACGTGTTCTGAGCCAGGGGCTTTCCGGTGTGGGTTTTCGCAATTGCAGTGCTGAGGTCTTTTACTGTGATCTCTTGATATAACATTGGATCTATATTTTGAACATTATTTATTTCTTCCTTAATCCAGTGTGCCTCACTATTGTGATGAATAGTTTCTGGCCAAATGGCTGACCAATACTGTTCTAAATTTTGTTGACCTGGTGCACCGTTATTCTCTTGTTGGAAATTGAAGTTTTGTCTGACTTGTTGATAGAACACTTTTTCATTCTGAAACATTGAATTTTGTTGTTTACGTTCTGTTGTTTCTTTGTATCATCTAAGTCTTTGTGATTTAGCTGCAAGTTTCTGTTTCAATTCATCTAAGTGTTCAGCTATTAATTTGGATCAATGGTATTATCTCCCTGGTTCTTGGATTTTCTGGATTAATGTTTTCTGACCTTTGCAAGTGTTTTCTTAATTTTCTTGGCTAATTTCTTGTTGTTTGGTTTGTTCAAATATTGCGTTACTCGGCCTATTTCTTTTCTGAGATACTGGATTTGATTTTCGAGTCTTTGCTGCTATTGTGGTAAGGTATTTTTCTTGATTTTTTTAAATTTGTTGCATCGTTGTTGACGCAACGCGTCTCTTAACCCTTGTTGGGCGTTGAGCGCTTTGTTGGAGTAATCCTCTGTTACCAAGTAATTACTATCATTACTGTTATTGTGTAATTACTGCATTTGTCGAGTCTCTTCACGTCGCAGTCAATTAGTGCCTTTTATCCCTTCGGCCAGGGGCTCGACGCCGTTAGATCCCGGGGTTCCTAGCCTGTCACCCAACCAGAAACCCGCGAGTCTCGTATTTGCTTAACCTTCGTGACTTCACGGAGCGTAGTAAACGAATTCGGCTAGCGCCGCCGGTGACTGACATCCCTTTTTGACTTTCTGACTGATCCTTTAACTTAAAACCAGATTTTACAGCTACGGTAGCAGCTGCACAGTAAACTATAGCGTGTATACCTGTTAATGTATCCTCTTCTCTGATCTGATCAGGCAAAACATGTTCATTTATATATTGAATTATTTGGCCGAGCCTCCTGTTTCTTTTGGTGTTGAGTTTAGGAAGTCTGGGGCGAAGAGTTGGATCTAATCCTGAGTTCTTGAGAAAAAGTTCCTGGTATTTGTGAATTACGTCTGATATGTTGTCTTCCTGGGCACCTGGTGTTGATGGATCCTGATTTGCTTCATCAAATTGGGTTGAATTTGGAACTTCGTGTGAATCGGTGATAGTTTGTGCCAAGGGGCATCCATTACTGGAGGAAGAGATTTCTGCTTCTACTTCCCGTTTATTTGTTCCGCCCTTACTTTTGGGATTAGATTGTTTTCAAATATAGCTCTTTTCTGATCTACAAGCTTCTGTTCTGTGACGCCAATATGGGAAAACCTTTCTCTGAATTCAGCATGTAGAGATTGTCTGTATCCAATCATTTCTGTTTCTAGACGTGTGGCTCTGTAGTAGACACATAATGTACTCATTCAAGATATTCGTCCACTTCATACGTTGCCTCCTTTTCCCAGCCTTGGTGGTTGCGAGCAGCTGCTCGGGCAAAACACTGTCGGCAGATGAAGCCACACATTGTGGGTTGCTTCTTTGGGATTTGGCTGTAGTTTGTTCGGGTGACCCGGTAGGTGCCCGCCTGTTCAGCATCCTACCACCGGTGGCTCGCATGCTGTCACGCCCTTATGACTTCTTAAACGTCTCTCTATATCAGTATGGGTAATTGCCATTGCCCCACGCACCTTTATAATCGGTGACAATTGCTCGCCTTCCACGCTGCACAATTGTTCTTGCTAACACGTAGAGTTGGACTTAAGAAGACGTGCATAAAGAGGGGGAGGGGAAGAGGGGAATATCAAGGGGAGTTCGTATTTCACTTGACGAAGGGAAACGATGAAGGACAATTAAGGACAGGGGCAGGATGGATAATTAGAGATGGATAAATTTCACAGGTAGGGACAGCGGACAGCTGCTCCGGTTAGTCGCCTCTTACGACAGTGAGAGATCCCACGGTTCTATTCTACTATAAGCCCCGGTCACCACCCGGGTTTTTTATTATTATTGTTATTATTATAATTATAGTATTCTTTCATGTTTTCTTAATTTTTAGACCCCTAATTGTTTAATGAAAATTAGATTTCCGGAATATCACAGAAATGTAAATTGTTAATATGTTATAATATAAATAATATAATATAATAATTTAATAATATAATTATTTGCTAATATGGGAATTTTCGTGAAAAAATTGAATCAGTTTTTGAGAAAATGAAATTTGAGCCGTTACACTGAATCAATTTCCGTGAGTCAATTTGACCTCACTCACACTGAAACCTCAGGAGATTTGAAGAATGTTCTCAAGAAGTTATGGGAAACAATTGCATTCGTATATTCATTAAACTATGAAATTTATCGGTATTGTCAGTACAATGCCTACATCTTTGAAATCTGTTTTTCCATTAAAGTAATTTTCTATTTTTCCATAATTGTTTATTTCCAATGCCAAAGTAAATACAACTTCACCCAGACGAAAGCAAGCCAATTCCTACAATTTCAAACAACTTCACATCAACCTCATCTCATAATAGCTCGTCCTCTGTTCCAGATCGGCACCAAGTCGACGAAGAATTGCGTGCGCTTCTACTACATGTGGAAGCAGCTGTGCTCGCGCGAGTACCAGCGTCTGCGGCTGCTGTGGCAGTGCAACAGCGTGGAGGACGCCGAGAACCTCAAGGCGCAAGAGCGGGAGCGGGAGCGCGAGCGCGAAAGAGAGCGCGAGCGCGAGAGGGAGCAGGAGAGGGAACGAGAGCGCGAACGGGACCGCGAGAGAGCGGGAGCGGGAGCGCGAGCGGGAGCGGAGCGCGAGCGCGACGTGGCGTTCGCGGGGGAGCTTTGAGGCCGCGCCGCGAGGCCGTGCCGCGACGGCCCGGCCCCGCGCCCCGCCCCCGCCCTCGGCCCCGGCCCGGCCCAGGCCCGCTCCCGGCCGCGGCCCCACGCGCGCGCGCGCCCGCCCTCGCCCCCGCCCCCGCCCGCATCGCCACGAGCGCGACCGCGACCCCGCCCCCGCCGCGCTGCACTGACTCCGAATGCATCGAATACATTAGCTTACCTTGTCCGTACAAAACTGTCCGTCAATTGGAGCCTTGTTATTCCTAACTGTGAAGTGCAAAATAACGCAATACTCTTTATAAACATTTCTGCGGTGTAATATTTTGAAGATACCATTCATTAGTGTTATCGATTTCTGTTTCTTTCTCCTAGGGTGGAATAATTTCGTTAGCGTTTGTAGATAATATCTTTTGAATTCGTTCAATTGCTCGTTTTTATGTTCGGTGTTGTGATAAGAGGAATACTCATGGATTTCTTAGAATGGAAATAACGTGCTTGTTTAGTTCGCGAGCTAGAAATGAGCGAATTCAATCCAGAGACTTGGGGAAGACGACTTGATGAGTGACAATCAATTACCGGTATTCTCGCATTCGTACACAAGAAATGTGGCCTGCGTTTATTAACTGCCACCTCATTTGGGGTGGTCAAGTCATACTTCTCTTTCTTGGTAGATTTGCTTATTGACTTCGGCTACGAAGTGCATCTCCAAAAAATATATTTTTTAGAGAAGTAAAAAGTCAAAATGATAAAAGTCCACAGCCAAACGCAGCTAGTGCATCCAAATAACAGTGCACTCTATTTATGGAAATTATAAAACGGTATTACTAAGAAAAGTCGAATTTCCGGTGGTCGTGTCACATGAAAATCTACCATTCAATCAGCTCAGACTACTGCAATGGTTTTCCCTAGAATTATCTTCTAAGTTGCACATTAAACTATTATTAAGTAAATGTTATATTACCTGACCTTCTTCGACATATTATACAATGCTCGAAGGAGGATCAAAACGAACGAGATTTAATTGTGCCTCTCAATGCGGTTCATGTTACCAGCGACATACTTGAGACAATCATCGCTTCTAATTAATCTTCGGTTTAAGGCACGTTTTTAAAGACTTTGTTATGCAGTTCGTATACCCATTGTATAACTGGATAATAAAGAGTGCTTTAAACAGAGTGTTTGATAGCTATGGATATGGTGTTCTCAAGCAACAAATCTATATTGTAGTTATAAATTGAAATGATTATTGTTCTTTGTACTGGTTGAAAACAAATGTATTCCGAACCATATAGTGTGAATCATAATCTCCTTCTAGCAGAAGTCAGTATTCAACAATCAAGTAAGTGCTGGAGTGTTTAATTCCGTGCATTAATTGTATGTTCTGGGCGATTTTTTTAACAAATTCCTCATTACTTACTGAGTTGTACTTTTTTCGAAAATGAAGGTGCAAAATATGAATAATGAGTTCACTGGAGGCGTGAAGTCAAGTAACACGCAACCCTAACACTAGTCGAGATGAAAGACTGAAAGTTGTGCACGGGAATTCGAATATCACTCTTGACAGGGCGCCTTAACGTTTTTTGTAAACTACCAACCCCCAAACGAACGTCGATATCGTGTCATCTCATGTAAACTCCAAACTGGAATATAATTGTTGCCGAATATCCACTCAATTGTTTCATTAAAGTAGCGCGAGCAATGTTGCCCTACACCTTCTACGATCGCTACCACGTAAAGTTAAGGAGCTGAAACAATGTTGCTTCATTACCAACCCTGTAAACGAACGACTGAAATACAACTTCCTTTCATGAATTAATTTAAATATTATACATTCAGACTATGCATTTAGTGTATCACACATTCCGTATTAATTACTAAAGTCACATCAATGGTTTTCGCAACTTCTCTTTACGTGGTATCGATCTTGTCTAATTCCGCACCTTCGTCTGCTTTTCCGTTACCTCTCGACGTCATGGTTCACTTTCCATTTCCCACACACAAGGATACATTCATCATCCACAAGATACCCTGTTATGGTTACAGTGTGCGTGTGTGAGGCGGGTGAAGTCTTCAATAAATTGTTCGGCATATGTTCAACAAATCGCATTTGCAAGTGAAGAACAATATATTTTCATCGGATCCACGGGAGAGGAGGGTGAATTGGGATCAAGTCAATATTTGTTTAATTTTACTCAATTCATTCAGAACTACATATTGATTACAATACATTCAAAGGTGTATTCCCATTATTTATTTACATTTCTTTTAAAAATTTAATGATTAGAGATTTTTTAATAGAATTTCAATAATATTTATGAGATATGCCTCTGACAGATTCCTGCAATTTTGGATCATGGGCCAAACATGAACCAACAGAAAGAAAATAAGTACTTTCTGGAAAATAGCTGGTGTACGTTTCACCACCTATTTAAATTAAAACTAATACAGTAAACCCTGGTTAGCATGAACTCGCTTAACACGAATTTCGCCGTAACACGAACAAAACTTCGGTCCCCGCAAAGGATAACGGTAATACAGACATTTATTATACTCGAATAACACGAATATTTATAACGAACTCAGATTATTTCGGTCTCTTGGAATTCGTGTTAATGAAGGTTTACTGTACAACAGTTATTACATCCACATTTTCAAAACAGCATATGTACATTAACATTATAAACAGGCAAATGTAATATTCTCTCGTAATTAATATTTGCTCAGCATGAATAATTTTGTCCATTCGTATGAAATAGCGATATTGCAACGTAGATGTAATTTCCAATAAACGAAAAAAAAAAACATTCGCAATGAGGTAGATAGTTTCAAAACCTATCATTCCTATCGTTCATAAACTAATTACTAAATACTAACAAATGTGACCTGGAAAACATCACGAGCGTAGTTTCTGAAAAAGCAGCGATAAACAGTTCTCTTTACGAATGATAATATTGTGACGTCGTAAGAAAGAACGAATATACACAGGAGATGTTGATATTTACATTGATTAATTTACAGACTTTTTATAGTTAACACATGTGTACAATAAGGCAACACTCTGAGGCAACCTCGTTTCGCACACCTGCGGGTACCTGAATCCCATACGTTTTTTAATATATTTTAAATAAATACCATGTTCAAATGTATTTTTTATAAAATAATGTATAAACAATTCAGTAATAGATATTTTTTATCTTTATCTGGTGCGGGGTGACACCATTTATTTTGCCCCGGGTGACACCAACTAAAGCTACGGTACTGCATTTGCCTAAAAATCCAAAATGTAGTTATGATGTATAAAACGAACAAAACCGCTGCAGTTATGTCGCAGACCAGGCGAAGAAATGCTGGCAAAAGAAACAACAATAAAATCTTTACAATTTAAAAAATTTCCAAAAAATTAAAAAAAAATTCCAAAAGTCATGTGTCATAATTAATTGATTTTGAAACGTCTTGAAATCAATAGAATCGTAATACCAATAAAAAAGGAAATACTACTGTAAATGACATGCGGAAACGAGAGATTAGGAATCAACACGAACTGATCTCCCATAAAGTAATAGCACACCAAGGCGCAAACAAGAATATCAGAAATAATAATAATAATATTAATTTATTATTATTATTATTATTATTATTATTATTATACGGATGATAATAACAACAACAAAACGAATCCACCTAGGGTGTGCGCAACCTTGTATTTGGAGGTGGTGCTTGAATACACCCTTGAACCTGAGAGCTATATCGGCGGTAGCCTAGCTATTGGCATGGCCTCCCACTCTGAATAGGCTTAAAGGTGAGGGGTCAGATGCAGAAGTACTCAAGAGGAGAGCCTCAACGGCATCTTCGAAGAAGAAGAAGAAGAAGAAGAAGAAGAAGAAGAAGAAAGGAGGATTGATGAAGGCGGTGGAAGAAGCACCTCGAACACAACCGCAGTGACTGATCCGCAGGCAAGGGCGGCTGGAAACAGAGTGTCTCCATTTTACGAGCGCTGCATCCACAGAGGGAAGTAGAGAGGAAGGGTCATGAACCTTAGGACTTTCTGTTATCGGCCCATGGAAGGTACAGCAGGGACACTGGGTTGGCACACCAGGTCACTAATTATAGTGGAGGCCCAAACCTTGCATTAGCCAGCGAAGGAGGCTGCTTTCCGCAGTCAGTGAAAATCCCGTAGGGTTTAGTAATGTCGATTGGCAATCGGACAGACGCCTTGCTGGACCCTGCGGGAGCATGTCCCGAGGTCTCTGAGGATCACAGTAACGGATGGCAGGGAATAACCGTTTAGTGTGATCTGTGAGCTCGAACTTGCTTCCTGCGAAACGTCCCTCACAACCAATGAGCAAAATGGATAGAACAAGAAATGTAATGAATCTTAAAGTACCTTGTTCTACGAATATCTCGTACCCGCTCAGAAACCGCGCTAATGTCACCTTGTCAACATCTGGCCATCCAACAGATTTAGTCTCAAGGACACAGAGTCGGCAGAAACTCGAAGTCATCGCCAAAGAGGGACACGGGATGAATTAAAGGAGGTGATGTGGTGTTCCTACTACGCAAAAGCAAAAAATGGGGGCTCAGAAATAGAAGTTTTCAAGACACGCAGACAGAGGAACCCAGATATGAGACCTACCCTACATTCAAAGGAGCTTGCCAGTCAACGACGGAACATACTCAGTAGTGAAAAATTCACAGCAGAACAACTTGCTGGCATTCAGAGAAATGCGGAGTATGTTCTTCAACTAACTATCAACATGACGAACATTTAGAACCATACTCTTGAAGGTTCATATCTCCCCAGTGAAACATCCGTCACTTTTGAAAATTAATTAGACTATGAATCACCGATAAAGACATGATGCGGAATCTCTTTCGACGCAAGATACAACGGGTTCGTCTACTTCCATTCGAATCTCGCGTATCGATTAAGAGAATGAACTAAAATGATAAAGGTAAAAGAGTGATAAGAGGCAGCAAACTCTGTCTTAAATGACAGACTGGTACAGACCCCAAAGTAGAGATCTAGTTATGACTGAAATCAATCACATTGTATGCATCGGGATATCTGGTATCAGATAATGGGGACAGCCAAGAACACCGACGGCTGGCAGCAAAACAGAGTAAACAGCTCCGTACCCCCATGGGCAAAAATAATAATTAAACAGATAGCCGACATTCGACGTGAAATATCACTCAGCTGAGATATTTTCTAAATCAACGTACACCTCTAAAGTTGGACGAAAAATACTCAATGTTGAACAAAAACACCAAATTCAAAATGACACAAGGCTAGTGGAAGTTGAGAAGCTAAGAGAGAAAATACAAGCATGGGCTCAACGAATTAGACGATACAAACGTTGAGTAGATTTCCGTGTACAGAATCAGTTGTTTGAAACAGACGCCAAGATGTTCTATTGCAAGCTGTCTCAAAAAACCGAATGGCAATGCTTTCAATTCTTCAAAAGACGACGTCGTAACATTTTGGGCAGGAATCTGGGAGGAAAGCAGATCCTACAACAAAGACGCACCTTCACACCAATCTGAAGCTGTCGATGAACTTGTGAAAACAGTTGGAACATGCTCACGAATTCTTGGAAGAATTCCTTCAAGCAATTAAGAAAACGGGAAATTGGAAATCGCCCGGAATTGATAAGATCCAGAATTATTGAATTAAGAAATTAACAGCATTACATTCTCATCTATCAAAGAATGTTAATAAAAACCCAAAGGAACTCCCGAAATGGCTCACACGCGTCATCACTTATTTGCTACCCAAAGCGGGAAACAGTTCTTTGACGAAGAACTACAGGCCAATCACTTCTCAGCCAGTACCAATATTGTACAAAGTTATAATTGCAACCATAGCTAACAAAATGTCCCCACACTAGAGAAGAATCAACGACTGCCAGTTGAAACAAAAAGGATGTCGTAAAGGTTCCTATGGCTGTAAGGATATCTTGATACTAAATAAAGTCATCTTGAATAATGTAAGGAAATGGAAACATAATTTAAGCATAGGTTGGATTGACTACAAGAAGGCCTTTGACATGTACCCCATGATTGGTTTTTGAAAACTCTGGAGATCTATCGATTTCATCCTAGACTAATTGAGTTTTGCGAGGCTAATATGAAGTCGTTGAGTCACCAGGTTACTAATACATAGCGGAAAGGAAGTGGTAGAAAGACGAAATATTCAGATTAACAGGGGAATTATTTAAGGAGATTCACTATCCCCTTTGCTGTTTTGCATTATTTAGATCCCACTTTCTAGATAGTCCCAAACTGACTTTGGTTACTAGCTCCGTGGTGATGAAGACCAGTAATCACATTGTTTTACATGGATGATCTGAAAGTGTTTGCTAAGAATGAAGCGATTCTCTCCCAAATGCTCTCTGTCCTTAATGATTTAGGTAATGACATCTGCATGAAGTTTGGTCTTGACAAGTATGCAAAAATCAATTAAAAGAGAGGCAAAATGACTACGTCAAAAAACATTGAAGTTGATATGTACTTTGTGATGCAAGATGTTGAGCCAGGTAAAACTTACATATATCTGAACATTGGAGAATGTGGGAACATCTCCAACGACACAATAGAGAGATAATTCACAGAGATGTATTACAGAAGAGCGAGACTTGTCCCGAAGTACTCTCTGAACTCCAGGAATAAAATATCAGCAATAGGTAGTTTGGCGGTGCATATAGCCGAATACAGTTTCGGACTCGTGGACTGAACTGAACAAGAAATTCGGATCATGGATCGAAAAAACAGAAAACTGCTAACAATGTATCATGTGCTCCACATTCAAGTAGACATAAATAGATTTAATGAGTCACTTAAGGAGGAAGAGGCCTGAGACAAATTGAAGCATCCTGGCACAATGTAATTGGGATGGCGAAGTATTTAGTCACCCATCAAGATAGCCTACTAATGAGGTTGGTCATGAAATCTGACCGAAGAATAGGAAACAGGCATTGTAAGTGTAGCAAGAAGCATCGCGAAGAAGACAATGCAAGACACGCAGACTAAGACAGACACTGAACTGCCGATGCTCCTTAAAACGAAATGTGAGATACAAAAAATGTTAACGAAATCGTGGAGAGGCAAACCACTCCAAGGACAATACCTGAAAAAAAGGGACAATGTGCAAATCAATAATCATCAATCAATAATGTGGTTTAAAAGGGGCGGAATGAAGCCAGAATCGGAAGTAGTTATAATAGCTGCCCAAGATTTTGCGTTGAGAACACGACATTATGATAAAGCGGTTCCCAAAATGTCCCAAGATGTTTAATGCCGCATTTGCCAGGAACAATCAGAAACCATTGATCACATTGTCGTAGCTCGTCCAATTCTAGCAAAGACCGAATTCTTGAAAAGACACGGCAGGGTATAAACTTTCCGCATTGGAAGATCTGTACCGCCCTCCAAGTGAACAGAATTGTTCGTTTCTGAGCTTGCAGGCTACTACAGGTGTAGTGTAAGTGTAAGTACAGATATTATCGCACTATGGAGCGAGGAGTGACAGCATACATTGACCGATTATGTCATTTCTCAGAATGTGACACAAATTTCTCAAGGCGCTGGCCATGGTTGCCTTGGCTCTCTGGATGAGTCCTGGCGGACTTCGACCTTTGAGCCCTCTTGGTTGTTTTTTTCGTGTTTCCGGGCGCGTCAACTGCTATGGTCATTAGTCCCGTTAGTGTAGTGCACGTTTGTTTCTCGGGAGATGGCGATGGTCTTCCCCAGCTGGACGGCGAGATCCGGCGTCGACCTACCGTCGGCTAGTGGGGTTTCCCCCTAACCAGGACTCTCCCACCAGCAGGGCACCGCCCCAGCCGAGACAAGCTCTAAGCTCCCGACTGGTCTTCCGGAATATGTGGTAGTGTAGTGCATGTTAGTGTAAGTGTGTGTGTGTAAAGGGAGAAGATAGGACAAGGAAGAGGAAGGACAGATCGCGCGCGGTCCGTGGCCCGTTTCGTAGGGTACTACTCCGGCATTCGCCTGTTGTTGATCGGAGAAACCACGGAAAACTACCGATCAGAGCACCGGCCGCTAGAATTCTCCTCCAAGCAGCGACGAATTCGACCTAGCTGAAAAGCTAGTGTCAAAACCTGCCGGCCGGGGCGGTCAAGGCGCTGCAATGACATCAGTTGATGCACTGAGCTACCGCTCCCGGTTTGAGCTTCCGGTTTGAGCGGTTTGAGCGCCCGGTTTGAGCGGTCTTGCTTCAGTCTTGGTTTCTCCGAAAGCCAGCTCCCACATTACAAATTCGGATGTTCGAAGCAAAATATCAATTCTAAATCGATTGAAATTCTAATTTAATAGGTACGGAAATACTATATACAGTAGAATCCCGGCATTCTGAACTAATTGGGGGTGTGGTCTCTTCGGATTATCCAAAAGACTGTACCGTACATTTACTAATATATCTATAGGATTACCAAACACAATGCAATTGCGATGCGATGTGAGAAAATGGCAACGTAGTGTAGAGACCTGAGGAAGTGGCAATGTTGCGAACAACGGAGTACAATACGTATATAACCGATGGCATGTGGCAAAAGATGATTACCGATATTGCATGTTCCTCTAAGTGAAAATGACTGGTATAAAAACATGTGATTTACATCGTAGTTACTAATGTAATAAACGTTTCATTTCGACTTGTTTCAATAATTAGTAGATCAGTTCTACAGTAATTATAAAATCATTTCCTTTCACTACAAATAAGTATTTTATTATGTTTATTTTTTCCTCCATCCAGAATTTTGTTCGGATTATCGGAAATTTCGGATTAGCATCGTTCTACTGTAGATTTCTTTAAAATGGTCAGCATCTAATGTGTTAAATAGTGGTGCTGAAACCACATACTTTCTTGACCGTACTTTCACGCAAAATTATGCGAAAAGTGCTCAAATTTTCGAAAAATTGTAATTCTGAGAATACGCTGAAAAATTTTGAATGTTTACTATTTTCAAAAAGTCAGGGTTTTCATCGAACATGGAACCTAAACCATTCTCTTAAACGTCCTTTACACTATCTAACAGCAAAATTTAATCAAAAACGACGTGTTTTTTTTTTAGTCCCAGGGGCCTCATGTAAAGTACCCCCCAAAATAAAAATATAGGTTCAAATTCAATGGGCCACGACGTCAGCCAGATCGATTGGGAATAACAATTTTGGAGAAAACCTGTTTAGCCACTAGCGTTATTCACAGACGGATGGATGGACGGACGGACAGTTAGGCAGACAGACAGACGTTTTGCCATCATTCGATTTTTCGATATCCAGAACCCACAAAATACGAATTCTGGCTACATCACGTATTCGAGGATGTTTTTTTCTAAATTTAGCAATGATTTATCCACTTTATCGTTAACAGGGCACAGTAATAATAAGTTTTTTGTTTGTTTTTTGCCGAATATTCGTCTTGTTTTCGCGCAGCATTACATACATTTCTCTCTATTGCGTAAATGGTAGCGAGAAAGTAACAATGCGGGCAACATACGCGTGAAAATTATGCTTGAAAACAAATTTACAATATATTTTAAACATTAGAATGATTTGAATTCCACGACCTACTTCATACTATGTGTTATGGCAATTATCGAAATAGAATGACTTGCAATTGACACAAAAGTAGTCGTGTTCTCAAGTGATCTAGCAAGGAAGTAGATACGTCGAGTAGTACGTCAGTCCGAGCACAGCCCATCTGACGTGATGTTGGTTATCTGATCGTGTCTACTGTTAATTCAAAACAGTTAAGGACTTACTTTGAGAATACGCGGGCGATTAACAAATTTCCAGCGCTGTTATGGTTTCTATTCTGCTCTTGCAGGCCAGCAACCTCCTGGACATCAAGCTTCAGTACGGCGGGCAGGCCAGTTATCACCACAAAAAAGAATTTTGAAGATCACCTCATACTCAATTTTTAATATAGATGCAGTTTGGATTGGCTCTCACTCGTTAGAGTGCCAACGGAATAGTTTTCATCCACTGTCCAATCAACCGTGGTGCTGACATAATAAATAGTACATATGCTACACTAGTCCACTCATGACCTACAATAGTACATGTGTACACTAGTCCACTCATGACAAACACTCGTCACATAGTTAAATCTTGGTTCTATTCTTCCTAGTTGAGGACGACCACAAATTCGAACGCTTTTAGAGCGAAATTATTGTTATACTGATGTTGATTTTCAATTTGGGGTACAGAGTGGCCAACCTCTGCTCGAGAAAGTGTCTTATAGATGGAAGCGATAGTGTATTTTTATTTTGAAAATTACGCATTATGAAGTTTGATGCTGCTATATATTTATATTACGTTATTCATTTAATTGAATGTTTACTTTGTTTTATCATTTTCCGAATATAGAGACACAATTATAAAAAAAATATAGTACCTCAGTTTGTTGCCATTTTTTTAATATATTCATTCCATCAATGCGATGATTGATGAGCGACGGAAGAGTAGGCCTATGCTTCTTTATTGGTGTGGGTTTTGAACCTGGATACCCAATACATACATTACATACTTGTACGTTATTTTACAACACAATGCCAAATGACATTAAACAATTAAAATCGTATGTTGCGTTATTTTCTATTTGTTTTGTATAGCATCGTAGGCTTTCACGGCCGGAGTCAATATCAGAGAAAGTTTCCGAGCTGGTATGCTGTGATAGAGTTGGCGATAAAGGGGCAAACAAAATGATTCTAAACTTCACGGAAACGTGCACCGAATATATTTTTCTTCCGTGCGTCACATAGTTTTTCGACATCAATTAAATTAACCAGATTTGCATATACAGGGCAGAAGCGAAGGAAGCGGATTTGAACTGCACATTTTCATCAAGCGGGTAAACTAGGTAACCAACAATAAATCACCATAAACCTCGACCTATATTCTGTTTTTGAGCAGCAGTTCACTGCCATCATACCATCAGTTAATAATTGCACCCAGCTGTTAAGGAAAATACACACTCTTATATTCTGGTAATACATTCTTTCTTTATTCATTGTAGTATGGCCTACGAAAGCAATCTATGAAATATTTTTGATTACAAATTAGGTTTCATCTGTTAATAAAAAATTATTTAAATATTTCATATAAAAGTTAATTTGGTAATATACTTCATGATAGGAATATTCATATGTTTATAGAATTTCACGACTTCAGAAAGTTGTCCTCAAGGTAATATTCAATGACCATGGGCAACTAGGAGGGCAAGATTTTTAGATAGTGCAAGAAGTTCTACCAACACATTACTGATTACTGATTTTTACTGATAATTCACTTAATTTCAATTAAGTTCACTTAATTTTAAAGTATTTAGGGGTATTATTGTTAAAATTATTTAAATTGGGTATTAGATGGGTAAAAGATTTGCAATAGAAAAATCTGATTTTATTAATTAACATATAAACAAATCTGAGTATGAGTACATAAGACTACATTAATTACAAATATTAAATTTTATACAAAACATAACAAATATTCAACAACAGCAACAAGTCAAATAATGATGTTAGATATGATACAAAATGTCATTTTCTTCTTCAAATATTGAGTAGCACGCAAATTGGAATGCCTCATTCAAATTATTGAATCTAAAAGAAACAATGAGAAAACATCTCTCAACACAATTTTTGTATCAATTAACTCAAAGAGAAATGACAATTTAAATTGGAGTATTTTATGTACTGAAAAATATTTTGCAAAAATATTACATCACATGAATCTTCCGAATATATCAACTGGCAAGCACAATGCCAAAAGTCCTCAGATAAGAGCAGTTTATGAGTATTGCATGCAAATCACAGGCTTACATCATAATATATTATCACATTAGAAAGTTTTTCTCATGAGTGATATCATGTATCTATAAATTCATATTACATAATCTTTGGTACGATAACACAGGCACAAAACTACAAATTCAAATTTTTAGAAAATGAAAGCATTAATCCTAAAGACATTTTTCCTTCTCTTAGGAGAAAAGGCTTTCCCAAACATTTTCTTCATGTTCTGCTATTGAATAATGATTTCATTTCAATACATTGGAAGACAAAGGAAAATTGAAAGCAGAATTGTTAACATCATAATTACATTTTTAGTAAAATGTAATTCAATTCACGAAGATTCACACCAAAGTAACAACAAATTTTTAAAAAAATATCACAGCCTTTTTTTTTTTTTTTTCACATGGGCAAATTCAATTTTTGGGCACAAATCCTCTGAATTGATGTTTGGCCCAATCGTTTGGCTTCATTCATAATTCTATGAATGTCTTCAAATCTCTCATTCTTCACAGCAAGGAGATATGCTGATTTCAGCTGATGTGTTTCAATGTATACTGATATCTGCAAAAAAGGTAACCATATAATGTTTATGAATAGAACATCCCACAACCCTAACCGCAAAAAGAAATAATGTCACTCAGGGCAGAGGGTTGCACAATCTTTTCACAATCATCTTATATGCTTCCATTCAACAGGAGAAAAAAGGTGGGCCACAAGAAATTTTATCATATTTCCAGGGCAGGAAGCATTCTTTCTTTCCTTGTTTTATGAATTAAATGCTCACATATTTTAAAGATATTTATGTTGACTTCAGAAAAAACTGAATACGCATGTTACATACTTACATTTAGAAAATATATACTATCATTCAATAAGCTATCAATATTATGTATGTTAAGTATAAAGAAATACAGAGAAAATTGATTTCCGATTTCTGGTTTTTCTAGTTTACTGAAAAATTGTAAGGTTCATATCAAAGCAAAAATATTTTTGTTGCATATTCGAATTTCCAAACTGAATAAACAAGGAAAGTTTTACTGTCAGACTCCTTACCTTTGCTGAAACACCAGTCATGAGTTTGACTAGATTCTCTCCAATATGTAGTTCCCCTTTCTCTGAGAATACTTGCAATGCAGCAGTCAGAACTTGATCACACAAAGCTGAAGTGTCTGCCACAGAAAGGCCTGACTGCTGGATGCATTTCACCAACCTCTCAATATCAGCTACTTGGTTTCTTTCAGCCAAATGACGAACCACAACACCATACACATGGAAGTACTTGATGTGATGATCCTGAATGATTCTACGAATACATTCAAAATTAATTAAGCACTTGTGCACATATATTAAAAAAATATACTTACACTTGCGCTAATTATCCATGTTAAGTTACATTCATAGTATGATTTTCAAACTGAGGGAGGATTTTGAATGAGACTGCACCATTAACTGTGTGATACTCTTTATAATTTCATATATTCATTATCTCATACAACATATTAAGAAACAATTATGCATTCCCTCCAGAATCAAATATTTCTCAGGACAAAAAGAGCTTTCCCATAATTTTGTATGCAATGGGTGCCTCTGTGTTCAGAAGTCCCTAATAATGAATCACATTGTTCAACTACTAATATTAAATGTTTCTATAATAATTTTTCCTCGTTAATAATTATAATCTTCTATTTTTACCAGAAATTTTACAAGAGTTCAATAATATATATTTCTACTACAAAAGTATTGGCTTAAAATTAGTTAAATATTTGGAAAACTATTAACATTAATGAGTAAACACACACACACAGAAACATTGTATGTGAAAAATGCCAAACACTATAACCAAAGAGAATGGTGTGGCTTATCAATCTGCATGAATGATTTTATAGCTAAGTAGTTATTTTGAAGCTATACTTAGAATTTTTTTTCATGACACAATATTGCCAAAATCTAATTTTTCACCAAACATGGGTTGTCAATTTTGTTTTCAAATATCACTGAAATATATTTTCTGGTAATTTAATATAGCCATTACAACCATCGTTTTATACGTTTATCATCATCATTGGGGGTGGACACAGAAAAATGCTTTCCAATAAAAGTTAATCTTTTATTCCTTTCAATTTCGACAATCCAATTTCTTATGGACATAGTCAAAGAACAATGATGCATCCATGTGTCCACCATAGCAGCATACATTTCCTTGCCTGAGACAAGCCTTTAAAAAATAAATAAATTATCATCACTTAATAATGCAGTCATAAAATTTGAGATCCTACCATATAGATAGGTAACTCATCTGGAAATTTCCAATGCACAACTGGTATTTAATATTACTTTCATGAATGAAATTTCTCCAAAAAGTTTCAGAACGCACCAAATATTAATTATTGAAACTTTCTCTCCAAGCACATCCCATGACTGATATATTGCGCCTTGGGATTAGCCAGCAGGGGGGAGGTGGTGAGAAATGATCATTCTTTGAGGATACACAGTCTTCATTGGTGCATACAGTTATACCTATAGTTCAACACTGTGTGTGAGGGTGAGTGTGAGTGTGAGTGTGAGTGTGAGTGTGAGTGTGAGTGAGAGAGAGAGAGAGAGAGAGTGTGAGAGAGAGAGCATAAGCGTGTGCGTGTGTGTGAGAGAGTTTTCAAGGATAGCTGATGAGGCAGATTTCTAGTAAGTAGACTCTAAAAACAGTTCTACTGGAAGAATGGAATATTATTTTGGACAATGTGACATTGAATTTGGTCAGTTCTAAGTCATGAAGTTTTGAAGCAATAATAAAATAAAAAGGCCGCCCCCCCCCTAAATATTAAATTTACTTAAAAACTATTTTCAATTATTTGTTTATGAAACCTATCATTCGTAGGAATACTTTTCATTCTTTATTTTTGCAAGATAATTCTTTTATTAACAAATAACTCAAGCTTGTACTCATTTATCTAAACGTATTAGAGCAATCTTACAGTATGATGGAGAATTTTATGTAAATATATTATTTTAGGGAAATGCAGTGTTGTTTTTCTTGTTGTAATATTCAGTGTACAAATGCTCTGTACACTCACTGCATGAAGGTCATTCAATAATTGAAGACACAAATTGGTCTGGATTAAAAATAGTTGGTCGGATAAGTTTGGTAGTTGTAGGACCAAGTTGGCATCACCAGGATGGGCTCTGACCATCTGCAGGAACATCATTGTTGTGTTCATTACCTCAAAATTAAGTTAAACGATGGTGAGTTCACTTGAAAATTCCACATTGGTTGATTTTTTTTTTTTTTAATCATGAAACAATTTTTTTGTTTGTTGTTATTCTTGCTGAGAATGTGCTTACTTGCTAATAATGTTTTTGAATCATTGGAACTTCAAAAATAAACTGATCGTGTTTAACAGAATTGCACCATTTCAAAGCAAATACCTCCAAAATTGGCAACATTTTTTAAGAAGAAAATTTTGACTACATACATAGTAAGTATTTAAGAAAATATATTCTTTTTAAATAAATTAAAATGCATGCATTTTTCTTCTTTAAAAATACATAGTTATAAATGCACACAAGAAAAAGAATGGATGTGCAACTTGTTCCATTGATGAATTGAGAAAGAACTCTTGGAATCTGCAGAAAAAAGAATTTCTACAAAACTTTCGAAATTTCCGACTACAACAGGACTGCACAAATGTATGTTTGTTATTAGGATAGGATGTTTAGGAGTATTTGGACATGTTGAACCTATCAATTTATAAACGTCAATACAACTGCAACATGACAACTTCCAAACATCACACATTATTTTAGAAGAGACACATTTATCTTTTTTTCCGAATTTAAATAATTTTGACTCTAATTTATATGCATATCATGCTCATTTTAAGAGGTGAGTATTGTCTTCTGTACCGTGAGTCTTTTTTTATTCGTCTGCATTCGAAAGTTTGATTGTTTCTATAACGTAGTAAGCCAGGCAGAGACGTCGCGAAAGGTTCTGTTGCGTCATAGAGGGTTCCCAGCACGTATTAGCTTATTAGGATGAGAGTATCCTCAGCTGTAGCACGTGGGCGTCAAGGCAACTTCCGATCGTGAGCCAGCCTGTTTTCAACACGGTAATTGGCTAGCGTCTGGTCTCGGGGGCGGCGACGGTTCGGTTATCGAATGGAATTGCATGCATTTTGGTTTTGCTGCCAAACCAAAGATTACCAAAGCAACTTCTGTTTTAATATTGTCTTAAGGGGCCCCGTCATTTTTAGGAGTTTAAAAAACAAAACACAGTTTCCCGAAACTACAGTCGCGTGTATGCTTGCCTCTGAAAACCAGCTGGGGAACGGATGCGTGATTTCTCACAATCATTACTGCCAGAACTAGGAAGGCAGGAGAATGAGTGAGGGAAGACTTCATGACTCTAGCCACTGCCCAACTTCGTGGGAGAGATTGGCATGTCCGTATAATCCACCAAGTGTGTTGGGAGTGTGTGAAGTGTTCCCAGGCGCACCTGAAGGCGATGCCGAAGCCCTCCTCGACGTCGCGGCCGCAGAGGATGGCGAGGGCGGCCAGCTGCACGCGCTCGCGGGCGCCGCCGAACAGCGTGGGCGGGGCGGCGGGCGAGGCCGCGGGCCAGAGGGCGCCCACCAGCGCCATCGGCCGCGCCCCGCGCGCCTCGCACGCGCTCAAGAAGCGCGCCACCTCCCTGGCGGCGCACCGTGCGGATGTGCGCGTCCACCTGGCGCGCGTCCAGCTGCAGCGGGCCTGGCCCCGGCCCCGGCCCCTGCGCCCGCGCCGCGCCGGCTCCGCCACCTGGGCGAGAGGCAACACAGGCTCAACTACGAACGTCACTAGATACGTAAGTGTAGTGCATGGTTTATCGCGGGAGGTGGCGCCGACCTACCCGTCGGCGAGCAGGATTTGGCGCCAACCGTGTATCTGCCACTAGCAGAACACCGCCCCACACGGGACACACTTTAAGCTCCCGACTGTCTCCCGACATGTGTGGTAGTGTAGTGAATGTAAGTGTGTAAGGAAGTAAAGGCGAGAATAGGACAAGGATAAGGGAGGAAAAATCGCGCGCGGTCCGTAGCCCGTTTGTTAGGGTACTGTAGCTGAATTCGTCCAAGCATTTCATTACAGTATAGCGCTTATGGAAAACAGCGTTGCCACTTCTCAGCAGCGCTTACACGCAACACTTGCCGCGCTGGATACTCGGATTGACATGCACTTTTGCCACTTTTTTAGCATCTTTCAAATAAATATTGGTTTTTATATGTCTAATGGTTCTTGAATTTGGGTCACAGGAAAGAAAACAGACACAACACTGCCGACGTTTCAGCCATATCTTTGGCCTTCACCAGGGCTACAGAACAGATAAAATCTTTATATACAAGAATATGTATAGTGCAACATTTCCTTAGCGCTAAAATTACAGTCGGTTTGTTAAAAATATAGTTTGTTTCTTTGCCTGTAAGGTTGTGAATAATGCACGTCAAATGTTCCTATTGCCTACGTAGTTCCATCTCACCTAAATCATATTGGATTCAACTGCGATAGACATTTTTCACGTGTTGTGCAACCATGTCTGTTAGCGTGTGTTAGGCTACAATAGTGTTGCCAACTTATCAAACATGAAAATACAAAATTGTCTATTTACATGTGCAATTTCCTTAATACACACCGCAAAATACAATTTGGATACAGAAAAAACAAAAAACCAAAAGAAATTATTTACCAACAATTTAGTACAAAATAAATTTTCTAGGGAAAAGTCTAGAGAAAATCCACAAGAAAAACATTTACCATAAAATTTCAATGTTTATTTTCTATTACTATGATTTAAATTATATTGTTGTTTTTCAATGCAAATAAGATTGAATAATTAAAATTAAACTCACTATAATCATTTCTAAACTATTATCTTCCATTTGTGCCATATGGAGACGAACTGTAGCTTCCTTGCCGCGCAAGCTTTCTACCTCAAAGTCTAATTGTTGAAACCCTCCCACTACATTTAAAATCTGTGATTAAAACACGGGGTGCGTGGGAGGATTTCGCTTCTTCCGACGCGGCGTCACCCCGCCAGGCAAGTGCATTCGTATGTTCCTGGGCTGCAGAGGCCTTCGACATCCCATACACCTCGATCACGCCTGTAGGCGGCGCTTGAGCTCACCACTGCACACGCACGCGCACGCGCACGTACCTGCAGCGGAGGCGGAGGCCTGCGGCGCAGCTGCGGGCCGCGCTTCCAAGGCGCCCCAGGGGGGGCCGCCGCGCCGCAACGCGCTGCAGATGCGCCTGCAACCACAGGCATTACGACACGTCACTGAAGAGTTTCCGCGCGCGTCAACTGCTAAGGTCTTAAGCTAGTCTCGTAAGTGTAGTGTGTTTTTATCGCGGGAGGCGGCAGTGATCTTCACCAGCTGTGGCGAGATCCGGTGCCGACCTACATCGACCTATGGGGATTTTTCCCCAACCAAGTATCTCCCACCAGCGTGTCACCGCCCCCCAAACGGGACCAGCTCTAAGCTTCCGATAAGTGTGGTACTATAGCGCATGTGAGTGTAAGTGCGTGTAAGGGGTGAGGATAGGACAAGGAAGGCGAATGAAATATCGCGCGAGGTCGGTGACCCGTTTATTAGGGAACTGCTCCGGCATTCGCCTAGCGTTGATTAGAGAAATCACGGAAAACTACCGACCAGAGCCGGCCACTAGAGTTCTCTTCCTGACAGCGCCTGAATTCGACGTAGCTAGTGTCGAAAATGCCGCCATCGACGGGACTCGAACCTAGGGCTTCGCGATCTAAGGCACAGCACTGACATCAGTGGATGCCCTCCCTGTGTCACACGACTCGAGAGGCCCCCAGACGCTGGAGCACGGGCGGAGAGGGGCACTCACGGAGTAGTTACCGTTTTTGAATACAGCTACTTAGAATATCAGTTCCATACGTAAAGTGCATATTATATCTTGGGAAGTGACGGCCGAGGCAAACTACCTCAGGAGTCGGCGGCTAGAATTTTCTACCAGACGATGGTTGAATTCGATCTATGTTGAGTTCACTATACGTTAGGTGTCGAAAATCCGCCACCACCGTCGGAAGTCGAACTTTAGGACCTACCGGCCAAGAACGTTGCCGGTGATACCGCAGCGGCATCTCAACGGTTGAGAGTGAGTTGACTTATTGAAGCGAAGGTACGCGGGGGAGTCCAGGGGAAGGTCAGAATCGATCCGTATTCGGCCAAAGTACAGTTTTTGAATACTACTTAGAATATCAGTTCTATACGTGAAGTATATGTTATATCCCCGGAAATGGCGGTGTTCCTACCGAGCTGGAACATATCTAGTGCTGATGTACACGTCGGATCAAGATATCTCTATACGCAAACGGCTCACTTATTCAACCGAACAGTGCTGATTACACTGCATTACACAAAGTGATATGCCACAATGCAATGCAAAAGAGGAGGGCTCACCTGCCAGGAGGCGAGCGAGGGGTCGGAGTCGCGCAGCGCGGCGTGCAGGGCGGCGGTGCGGCCCTCGCGCAGGCAGCGCAGGTACAGCGCGTCCACGAAGGTGTCGGGGTCGACGCGCGCGTCGCGCACGTGGCGCACGGCGGCGGCCAGCGCCGCCCGCCCCGCCCGCGCCCGCGCCCCGCGCCCGGCCAGGAAGGCCAGCTGCGCGCCGGCGCTCCCGTACGCGCGCAGGTAGAACAGGCACTCGTGGTGCGCGGCGCGCGCGCCCAGGGCGCGGCGGGGCGCTGGCCGGCGGGGCGGGCGTGGCCACGCGCCCGCGCGCCACCTCCTCCAGCGCCGCCAGCCGCCGCAGCAGCGGCTCTGCCTCGGCGCTGCCGGCAAGCGGCGGCGGCACGGGCGACGGCGGCGGCGACGGCGGCGGGGCGGCGGCGGGGCGGCGCACGTGCCGGACTGCAGCAGGTGCAGCACCTCCGACAGCGCGGGCTGGTCGCCGCTGCCTGTGGCGGCGGCCGCGGCCGGGCGGGCGCCGAAGCGGGGCCGAAGCGGACGCCGAGGGCGGCGCGGGAGCCAGCGCCGGGGCCAGGCAGCGCGCGAACTTGTCGCGGGCGGCGCGCCAGCGCCCGCGCGCAGACACGCGCGGCCCCACGCCGCCCACGCCGCCCCGCCGTCCAGCCCGGCCTTGGTGCACACCTCCACGGCCAGCGGCCAGCGCTCCAGCGCCAGCAGCGCGCGCGCAGGTGGCGCAGCGCGGCGGCCGTGGCCACGGGGCGGGCGGCGGCGCGGCCGCGGGGCGGGCGCCGACAGCAGCGCCGGGGCCAGCGCCGCGCAGCCGCCGGGCGCCGACGCCAGCAGCGCCAGCAGGTCGGCGCTCGCGCCCACCAGGAACCTGCCGCACGCACCACACACACCGCCACTCTACGTTCACAAGCAATACCAATTGCATACTTTTTTTTTTTTTTTTTGAGAACTAATGAAAGGGTCGGGCTTCCGCGGCCGAGTCGTGTAAATGATCTTGGCTGTCCGGTTGACGCCGCGTCGAAGGCTGTGGTGCCGACGTTCCGACCATGGCAGACCAGCCCAGATGAAGACCACGAAAAGATGGTCGAAACATGAGCAACACAGCTTTCGACGCGGCGTCACCTGCACAGCCAAGATCGTTTGAACTCATTAAAGGATTTGAGTCGATTCACATGTTGACGAATAATCAATCTTTATTCAAGTTTGTGGGAAAACGTTGAACGAGACGACGTCGATCGGTAATAACAGCATAACTTAACGCGAATGAAATTAAAATTATTGATCAAGTAAGCTTGTGAATTCTAAGTAAAAATCCATTGAAACTGAGCAGTGATCGGAGAAATCACAGAAAACTAGCGATCAGAGTAGCCGGCCGCTAGAATGCTCAAAGACGACTGAGTATTAGGCAGTACCCTAACAAACTAAATGTAACTTCATTATCGGTGCACGTCTTCTAGATTTCAGTGGGAAATATAGTTATTCAAAATATCGTTTCCATGTTATCGCGGCAGGAAGTATTATTCCGAAGGATAACATGGATAACGGCCCAGAATTTATTGCTTATTTGTCCTTGAAAATAGATTTTATTACATGCGAGTTTTTTTCCCCTCTTCATTCATTCAAAATTCATGTAGTATATGACTTAGTGTAGGGATCACAGAATTTTGAAAATGTGCACAGAATTCACTTCTCCCTATAGCTCGTCAAACGCATTTTTAACTCTTTTTTGACGTAAAATAAATAAATAAATAAACATGGATAAGAGCCCAAAATGTATTGCTTATTTATCTTTGAAAATATATTTAATTAATGGGAGCGGTTTTTGTTTCTTCTGTTGTTTTTTTTAATTCAAGTAGTATATGACAGTGTAGGGATCACAGAATTTTGAAAAAGTGCACACAATTTACTTCTCCCCATAGCACGTCTTAAGCAGTTTTAATTGTTTTTTACGTAAAATAAATTTTAAAAAATAATAAAAAACGGGATACTAACCGCATGCGATCTTACCTTCTCCTTCCTAATGCTATCTTCACCCCTTACTTATACACACACACACAAGCACTAGACTCTCACATTGACATTGTCGGGAGACCAGTCGGGAGCTAAGGGGTGGAAGATACCTGGTTGAAGAAAATCCGACAGGTAGGTCGACCCCGGATCTCGCCAGCCAGAGTCGAACATCGTAACCTCCCCCGATAAAAAAACGTGTACTATACTTATGGGACTATCCGTTAACACGCCAGAAATCACCAATCAATCAACCGACGCAGCTATACGTACAGCTAGTGTCGAAAGTCAGCCGCCGCGCGCCGTCGCGACTCGCCCCCAAGGCCTCTTGATGAGCATCGCCGCCTCACAGGCAACTCACCTGGGTTGGTTGGTTAGTGATTCGTCACTCGCGTCAACAGCCTAGGTCACTAGACCCGTAAGTGTAGTGCATGTTTTTTCCCTCGTGAGATGGCGGTGATCTCCCCGCTGGATGGCGAGATCCGGCGCCGACCTACCGTCGGCTAGCGGCGTTTTCCCCCTCACCAGGACTCTCCCACCAGCGGGGCACCGCCCAGCCGTGACAAGTTCCAAGTCCCCGACCGGTCTCCCGGCGTGTGGTAGTGGCCCCGGTAGTGTGGGGAGAGGCAAGGAAGAGGAAGGTAAGATCGCGCGCGGTCCGTGGCCCGTTTGTTCCAACTCACCTGGGGCACGCGGCGCTCTCGGAGTGCGCGGCCAGGGCCGCCAGGCACAGCGCCACGCTGGGTGCGCGCGCGTACGCGAACTCGCCGCGCACCGTCGCGTTGTGGGCCGCGTCGCGCGCCAGCCGCCACTGCAGCGCCGCCGCCGCTGCCGCCGCCGCCGCCGCCTCAGCCTCCGCCGCCGCGGCGTCTTGAGCGTCCGGGTGGTCGCCGTCGGCGGCCTCCGCGGCGACGGCGGCGTCGGACGACGAAGAGCCCGCGGCAGCCTCCGCCGTCTGGCGCACGCACGCGTCGCACACGCGCACCGCCACCTGCCCGTAGCCCTCCACCTGCGCACGCCGCCGCCACAGCCTCTCGCCATTTGTACTACTCATTAACGCAAAACGAATAGAAAACCATTCTCTTTTATATTTCTTTGCAATTATTGATACGCATGGTCCACAACACCACTACTCGATTCGTCAGGGGGACAAGTCCCCGGGGTGGGCACCTAGGCCTTATGGGGGTGTGGCTCTTATCCTCACCACCTACCGACGGGCTGGCGTCCAGATCCAGCCGGAACCCAGTTTACCTTTGCGGCAACCTCCGCATACAACGCTTGGGTAAGGGTTGCCCTGCTAGATCAGAGCTCCTAACTTTCAAGGCTAGTGCCGGAGTCCAAACAATGCGCCACTGACATGCGCGGGGAACAAGTTCCCTCCTCTTTGTCAAGAGTATCGGGCCACTGCCACGACGCATCCGAGAGCCCACCTGAACGAAGGTCCAGGCGGCTCGGAGCCCCCCCTCCCGTCTCCCCGATGCTTATCTCCAGCTCACGACGTGGGTAACGCCGGAACCGGAGCAACCTGATGGGTGGTTTCTGGAGATCCCGCCGGACTTTAAAGTGGGATCCAGAGTACTCCGAAAAGCATCCGTCACCCAATCCTGCTCCAAGGTCGACGCGCCATAGGCCCATCTGGTGGGTAGCCGGGAGAATCCGACTAGCAGGAGCTTAGTATTGCCTTCTCATTGCCTGCACGTTCAGGCTAATGACGTGAGAAGCGCTGCAGAGACTCAGGGTCCGGGTGGTTGTCTACGATCCTCCACCTGAGACCACGGCAACCTACGCCATCGTGATAAACACATATCCCCCACCCCTGCGGGGAACTTATTAATATGTAGCAAATGGTGTTGAACAAAATCGTACTGAACCGACGTAGGCACACGGGTTCGAGAAAACGCTCAGGTACTTGATCCATGCGCGGTTCTGCCGCGCCAATACTTTTTGGGTTGGTGAATAAATGCTTTTGTATGTAACTTCACATCCAGTGCTGCTACAACAGCACACACAGGTGCATATATTCAAAATTGTTGTTTCAATTACGCATTATAATGTATAATTGAAAGACAAACAACTGTAACCAGAAGTTTGGTGCCAAATTTAAAAATGCAAATGCATATATTATATGGATTTGCATTTTTAAATTTGGCGCCAAGCCTGTGGTCCACCGATGCTAAACTTTCCCTGCATCTAATTGAATCTAACTTCGTTAATTTTGTTTCCGCGCGGCCGATATTTCCTCCGGTTTTGCTTTTCTTTTTCCCCAAATCATGCTGATTAACAAATAAAGCACATGGACCAATGAAGATTAAATGTAAACAAATGATACACATGTTTTGTTACTTGGCTGCCAGGTGGAAGCACGGAGTTGAAGGCGAAACGTCATGGTCTTTATATAAACTCTCAGGGCTTTTGCAAAGTTCTTTAAACATAGTCCCTTCTCAAGGCCTTGTTGAATGGTAGAAATATGAATCAAACCGTTCCAAGTGAGTGGCTGTAGAATATGTGTTTATCAGAAAAAAAAAAAACAGTCTCTATACAATTCAACATTCCCCGATCAAAGTGATGGGGACCCCCATGACAGCGGACCTCAACCAGGGTTCTTGGAACTCTAGGGTTCCCTGGAACGTTTACAGGGGTTACGGAAGTGATCACCATTGGCTCGGTCAAAATATACATACAATGGAAATCACCTGTACAATAAATTTTTCATGTAGAAACGGGTTAGAGGACTTTCTTATTAAATTATTATATTTTAAATTTAAAATATTACATTTTATAATATTTTAAATTTGTATTAATACTCGTACAATATTTTAATTATTAAAATATTATATTAATATAATATTGAAGTTATCTATTTAGCAGTTTTTTACAGCCAGTGCCGTTTCCGCATCCCAATTTCCATGCCTCTTTATCCCATACGCCTTTTTCTTCCATGGCTTCAGTAATTGGCATGTCCTTCTCGGCATTCCTCTGTATCTTCAATTAGTTATTCATTCGCAAACATTTTGTGGAAGTCTATGATTTCAACCTTCTCATATGCCCATAACATATTAGTTGTTTCTTTTCATATGTCCATAACATAGTATTTCTTTTGAAGATTGTCTGTCATATTTTTTATTAGTGTCCAGACTTCTGCCCCATTGAGTACTGTACTCTGTGAAGGGGCTACATACGTGTTTGTTTGTCTTTATTGAAATAATCGAGTTCCGTTGCACTGGATTCAACTGCCTTGTGGCTATTTTTCTCCTTATATTTTTATTTTTTACATCCTGCTCGTTTCTACCATCTGCTGTTAGCGTGACTCCCAACTACTTATATTGTGTCTCTATTACCTTTTCTCAAAACACATCATCTTCATCTTCTGCCATTATCACCTGATCGTCTGCAAATACTATACACTGTTTCATTACCTATTTTCACACCCATATTTCTACACTTTCTTTTCGATTCTTTTAGGGCTTTATCAATGCATATGGTACATAGGGTGGGAGATACACAGCAGCCTTGCCGTAATCCTTTATTTCCTGGAATGTCTTCTGATAGATATTTTCCCACATTTACTTGACTTCTGTTATCTTTTGTAAAGTTGTTAGACTGCATTTATGCACGTTGTTGATATTCCTTTTTCTTCCATTGCCCCCATACTTCTTTTACTGGTACATATGATAATAACTGGTACTTATGATAATAAGCCATTTTGAGATCTATGAAACTTATGATAAGTACTCTTCTTCGCTCAATTGTTTTTTCTATCAGTTGTTTGAGACAGAAAATAATGTCAATACAGGTTCTTCCTTGTCTAAAATCACTTCACGCTTCTGAATCTGACATTTGCATTTAGCACACTTCCACACCGTCTAAAGAAAGACTAAGTCACATTTATCCCTCTATAATTATTACAATCTTTTTACCGCCTTTTTGTACATTGAATTTATATACGGTAATTTCTACATTTCTCGCATTTTAGCTCCTTTTAAAATGCCATTGAATATTTCTGTAATTAATTCCAAATCTACAATAGGATAATGTTTAACAAGCTCTGTGGATACACCTCCATATTTAAGTAAAACTTAAAATATTAATATAAATTGGATATAAAAAGGCAGTTGACTGTACAAACGTGTACGATTAATCAAAAAATTTTAAAAAATATAAGGATGAAAACAAAATTCACAAAAATAACGATTTTTTTCATTTTTATACATAAATAAGTTTATATTAATTTTGTTCACACATAATGATGCGTAAAACTCCATTACATGAAAGTCGTCTTTCAGAATATGTGAAAAATAAAACTTTTTTTTAATTGTACTCAGTGCAAAAAACGGATATCTGTGTTGAATTATTGATATTATGTGAGAGTCGCTCTATTTTATATATTTTTGACTGTTTAAATAATTTTGGGAATTTGAAGAGATAAAAGCTTTGATAAACTATTTTATTTGCTACTTGAATATTCCTCCCTGAAAACCATGAACTCGAAGCGGTCCTAAAAATGTAAAACACACTTAGCGATTCCGCCCGGGGTTGGCGCTGGCGATCTGCCAGCGTAAGTGGGGCTCAACAATGAACTCAAAGAGAAATAAACAACATAACGATTTTTAAGATTATTCTTAACGTTTTTGGTGCTTACCACAATATTTTAATGCTCTTATATGCTCATAACATTTCTTATTGCTTTTAGATGCCGAATTCTATGTGCTTTGTATCCAGGGTGTTAAGTTGCTGCGAATAAGCCTGTCAACCTTTCACTTCAGTTTATGAATGACTTCAAATGCTCTCCCAATTATCATGCGATTTTCGATACTTTAACAATATTTTTTTGTATTTCTCATATAATTCGTGACGGTTACGTAATATTATAATATTGCAACTTCTATCCTACCATCACTTCTTCCCTCTCTTGAAAATCTCTTGCCACAATAACGCGTGCGAGGGGCAAAAAAATTCTCATCTTCAATTTTTTTAGAATTCAAAAATTTTACTGAAAATGCCGCTTATGTAATTGAATACAGTGCATTGTGTTCAATACAAAACTCTTTCTCGAGGATCAGAATTTAAATCCAAGACCTTCAGTTCACGTCAGCACGAAACCAAGATAAGGCTAAATGAACCGACACGGGTTCAATTTATCACTACCACGTGGCAGCATCAAAATTAGCCAAAATTATACCGATACCGAAGAAGTATTGCTTTTTTTCTTTCATTTCAAAAAGTCCGTCCGTCAGTCTGACCATCTGTAAACAACACAAGTGCCCAAACCATTCGAAAAATTTTATCGAAAACGAATAAGCCGATCGGACCTCTATCATAGGTTTGCGAGTTGGAAAAAGATTCTTTAAAATTTGAGGATACTTTAGATGATGCCATTGGGACATTTTTCTAAGTTTCTCAAAAATGTCTCCAAATTTGTTATAAGAATAGATTGAAATACGCTTCTCAAGGTGGCATAGGTTCGATGTTTACTGTTTCCTTTTAATATTTGAAAGATACAAAAGTTTTAATTTTGCTAGGCGTCTCCTCACAACTACAATATTGAAGAAAAAGATTTGAGCAGGCCTTCGAACACATTTGCTGCTACAAAACGATTCTTTGCATCATGAATAAATGCATTTTAATGCACGGCTCTATATTAATATTGCTTTTATTATAACTTAGTGCTTTAAAAATATATAAATCCATCACAAAACAATGCTTCACATTACAATTTTTTGCATTAGAACTACACGCATCTATCTGTCTCAACTATTTTGTATTGCGCTGAATGGCACTTGCCTACAGGCATTATTTCACTGTTCATGGAACTCAGTGACATTTTTATTTACGACGAAAATGTTCAGGTTTCTTACACTCTTTAAATCATTAGAAACTATGTCGATTGTTTGCGTGTAATTTGCTTGTTGTTGTTCGTCTCCTTTCTGCTCATCATCATCATCATCATCATTTTCTTGCTGGGTGTCACGATACGTTCTCTAGCAGAACCAGATGCTTGGTCCAGTATTAAAGCTGATGATGTACTGTGTAGCATCTCCATCAAATACATAAGATTCATCGCACTGCTCCATCTTCAACATTGTACATGTGGGCAGACGCCGAGAAAAATTGTAACTTTTGTATCTTTCAAAAATTAAAAGTCAACAGGAAACATCGGACCTATGCCATCTTGAGAAGTGTATTTCAATCAATTCATACGACCAATTTGAGGAGAAAAATTGGAGCAACTTTTGGGGCAGACCGATGAGGCGTTTTGCCGTCAATTGATTTTATTTTCTCGTATACACACGTAAATATGTAAATAATATACGTAGTATAGAGAAAGTTATGCAATGCTGCGGAAAATCGCTTTCGAGATTTCAACGGTTTTAAGGTCCCTTGATACCAAACAAGTGTTTTTTTTCTTTTTCTTCTTCTTCTTCTTCTGCTTTTTCTTTTTTTCCCCCAAAACGTCCGTCTGTGAACAATAATAGCGCCTAAACCATTCGTACGATATTTCCCCAATTGAAGAAACCCCTGTATATCTGGCTCTAGTTGAAGCTTTGAAATTTTGAAAAACATTCCTTAAAATTTTGAGGTATTTTACATGAAGGCCCCCGGACATTTTCAAAATTTTCTCAAATACTACCCCAAATTCTTTCTTTAAATTTCTTGTAAGAATACAGTAAAATACACTTATAAAGTTGGCATAGGTCCAATTTTCACGGTTAAATCTAAATTTCCAAAATTGCAAACTTGTGAATATTTTTCGGCGTCTTCTTACAACGATAAAATTGAAGACACAGATTTTTCCTTCAAATGAAATTTGTTGTCCATAAATAGTTCTTTCAACATGCCCTTATGTCATGTACATTTTTTGAAAATTATAGTACTTTTCATGCAATAGTGAGTGCAACATTTGCAATTTTAAAAAATAACAAAAAAGATATTTTCTCATAAACGGTTCAAAGTTTTTTCTTTAAATTTTAGGTCGGTGTAGTGTCAAAAGTACACTATACGACGACATAAACCTGCTCTATTCTTTTGTCTTTTTCAAAAATTACATAAATATATATTTTTACTTCTCTCACGTCGGTAATATTTACATTATAGGCGATTTCTTCACATTATTATATTTGAGTAATGTGCTTTAATAAGGTCATATCGTTTCGAAAAATCAAGTTTTCTGTAAAAGAGCTAAATTCCGCATTTTCAGAAACCTCAAGCATTTTCTCAAAAATGGCACCGATTTTTTTTTCAATTTTTGCCAATTGATAGTGCTAATTGCACTGTTGAATATGACGTGAAGTTCATCTTGGTGTATTCTTTTGTTATGAAAAAGAGCTTCAAATTTCGCTTTCACAGTAATGCTTAATCACCATTTTCTTAAAAACGGCTTCAAATTTTTCAATGAAAATTTCTATTTAGGGCGAGGTTTTACTCTTCTGTAATATTCTTGAAGTATTATTTCGGTTCTACAATTAGGAAACCTAAACTCTGAGAAAATGCCAGAAAAATATACTTTGGGCGTCGATAGATGTCAGCTGGCAAGAGGATGGGCAAGACCGTAAAGCCAGACCACACCAAGGAAATTGGAAACTTTGCTACGAGACTTATCTCAACTGATCAAGAAACTCTCTTACTCACCTGCATACGTCCTGCTGAACAAGCCGCGCACACCAGGCGTCCACACCGTCGACAATGATGACGACGATTAAACATAGAGAAGGTGACAGCTCTACAAGACAAGCATTCTGATGCCTGAAAATAAAATAAAATGACATTTCACGCTCGTAAATTTTTGAAGTACATGAACTGGAAAAATGGCTACTCCAAATAATGGTAATACTTGAATTTCAAGACTTACAAGTTAATAATATGTTTTGTACGACACTTTTAAATGTGGTTATAGATTTTTTCTTCATATATAGGGAAGAGAAATAAAGGCTGTACGTCACCTATTTTGATTTTTACTTATCGTATACATACACATATACGGAGTAATATACACAGTATAGAGAAAGTTATGTAATGCTGCGGGAAAGGGATTTCGAGATTTCAACGGATATTTACGTTTTGGTGTCCCCTAATATCGAAAAGGTATTTTTTTAAACATCCGTCCATCCATCCGTCTGTGAACACCACTAGTGCCTAAACAATACGTACGATTTCTTCCAAATTGTATATTGCCAGGGCGATCTGGTTCGAATCGAGGCGCTGCGATTTTGAAAAACTTTCTTCAAAATTTGGGGATACTTTACAAGAAGACCCCCGGACATTTTCAATTTTTTTTCAACAACTGCTGCATTTTTTTTCTTCAAATAAAAGAGTAAAACAGCTTTATTGGCATAGGTCCGATTTTCAGGGTTAACTCTAAATTTTCGAAAATTGCAAATGTTTGAATTCTGACAGCGTCTTCCTACAACTACAAAATTGAAGATACAGATTTGTCCTTCAAATTAAATTTGTTGTCCATAATTAGTTCTTCCATCAAGATCATATATAATTTTTGAAAGTTTTAGTAGTTTTCGCACAATATTGTGAGCAATATGTGCATTTCTAAATCGCAACAAAAAGGTGATTTTCTCGAAAACGAAAATTTTTTCTTTAAACTTTTGGTAAGGATAGTTCTTAATGTACACTATTAGATTACATAAACGCCATTTTTGTTTTTTCCAAAATTAAAAACATGTGATTTTCTGACTAGCCTCTCACGTCGTCAATATTTACATTGGCGGCGAGTTGTTCACATTATTGCATTTAATAGTACAAGTGCTTAAAATAATGTCATAAAATTTCACGAAAACTCCCAAGTTTTCTGCGAAAACGAGCTGAAAATTTTTTAAAAACGCTCAAAATCAATTTCTACAAACTGTTCCATTTTTTAAATTTTAAAATTACGTTTAAGATGACCTAAAATTAATTTCGCGTTTTCTTGTTTTTTTTTAAAAAAAAATTTTTAAATATCTCTCATGCCTTTAATATACACATTTCCAGCGATTTGTATCGATAATTGCATTAGTAGCATTGAATAATTGCATTAGCGCATCAAATAACTTCCAATATTTTTTTCGAAAACTCAATAGGTTTCTGTGAAACAAAGCTTCAAATTTCGCATTTACGGTAACGTTTAAACGACATTTTCGTAAACTCAGTTCCATACTTTTCAACGAAAAATGCCCATAGTGAACGAGGTTTACTCTTCTTTAATATTCTTAAAATATTTTTTTTTGTTTTTGATATTAGGAAACCGAAAAATTGAGCAAATGTCTGGACGGCGATAGATGGCAAAAAGATGGGACACGACCGAAAAGCTAGACCCGCCCAAACAAATTAGGAAACAAACTAGAACGAGAAACTGATTAATTGATTGATTCTTTCGTGTTTCCGGGCGCGTCAACTGATTTGGTAATTACTCCCGTAAGTGCAGTACATGTTTTATCGGGAAATGGCGGTGATCTTCCCCCGCTGGATGGCGCGATCCGGCACCGACCTACCGTCGGCTAGTGGGGTTTCCCCCTAACCAGGACTCTCCCACCAGCGGGGCACCGCCCCAACCGGGACAAGCTCTAAGCTCCCGACCGGTCTCCCGAAACATGTGGTAGTGTAGTGCATGTTAGTGTGTGTGTGTGTGTGTGTGTGTGTGTGTGTGTGTGTGTGTGAAAGGGGAGAGGATTGGACAAAGAAGAGGAAGGAATTCGGATGGCGCGCGGTCCGTGGCCCGTTATGTTTTAGGGTACTGCATTGACCTGGTGTTGCTCGGAGAAACCACGGAAAACTACCGAGCAGCCGGCCGCTAGAATTCCCCTCCAGACAGCGACTGAATTCGACCTAGCTGAAAAGCTAGTGTCGAAAATCCTGCCGCCGTCAGGACTCAATCCTAGGACGTCCCGGTCAGAGGCGCTGCAGTGACATCAGTTGATGCACTGACCTACCGCTCCCGGTGGTACGAGAAAGATTTTCCCATTCAGTAGCAACAATAGTTCTTATTCATGTAATGAGAAGGGTTGATCTAATATTAATGAGAACGATTATCATTTTAATAGCCAGTTCATACTGATTACTAAATATATAACTGACCACAGCAATAGATAATATTGTGTTAATACCCGAGTGATACAAACAATATTTATACAATAAACTTTAGTAAAAATAGGAAGGAACTCTGAAATTTAAATGTGAGGTAGATAGAGCAAATAAAAGTTTTGAAGGATTACTACAGATTTTGAATGACTGATGATCCTAATAAAAATATCAGACTGAAATATTTTCTTTCTTAAGTTTCACTTCTGTCTGCAGCATAGTGCTTTGTGGGTCAGTTTCAAATTGATTAAATCTTCTACACACCTGCACATCTATAGTTTCAAATGTTTCAGCTGTGATTGTCCATCTGATTTCGATATTGCATCAAAATTAAATACAGCCGAAAGTATTATTACAATCAGCTTATATTTGAACATAGCAAAATGATTTTTCTATTTAAAAATTTAAAAAATACAATTATTTCTCCTTTCTCAAACTGCTCAAATTAATGAATTTCCGTTTTCTCTAAAAAGAAAATATAATTTTTATCACACGGGTAGAGTAAAAACACACCCCCACACACAAAACACACACACACACCACTTCAACCAAGAGACAGCCGACGGAATAACTGCCACACATGTGTATGGCAAATTGCATATCTCAGACGACATTCCCTGTATTAGTGAGGAAATTGTCTATAAATCCAAAAATTATGGAACAGCAATTGGTGGAAATTATGCAATATTGGAAAATGTTACTTGACATGGACAATAATTTCTTAAATCAATATGAATGTACAATAACAACATGAATTTGCCAGTGCATAGCTATGCATGAAAATGAAATAAGTAAAACCTAGAGAAAATTCATGATTGGGATATACAGGGCAAATTCTTTAGTTTATTGGTCCGTTCCACGGGTAGGATAGAAATTCAAATCTATAGTTTTGAGAGTTGGTTACTCATTACTGTTAATGACGCATATTCAATTATGCATAAACAAGTTCCTGACATTTTATATGAGTACAGGAATTCCAAACTCTAGCATGTCCACAGCAATATATTGTAACTTTATAAATTTACCTTGTTGTCAGGCATCCAATCTCCCTTGGCGGGTACTTTCTTTGGCATGAGAAATTCTTCTGCACCACTCTCCAATGAAACTTGACCATCTTCCACTCCTCCACCAGTCCCCTTTCCCTCTTTGTTTACCATCACACTCTGAGACAGAGAAGATTCTCTTCCTGAACTAGGTGGAGTAATCTCAACCCCCAAAAAATCTGGTTGGCTGACCCGGCACTCCAGTGCTTGGGCTGCATAATCACGCAACAGAGCATCGATTTTATCAGGATTAAGGGGTGAAGAAGGGGGCAACTGAGTCAGGGTATGACGGAGGGAACTAATTATCTGTTCCAATGCCAGAAATTGGCTGTTCATCAGGAGTTGTTCCAAAATGAGCTGAGGTTCACACACTAAATCCCAAAATGCTTCATGAAGGTTTGATGTTAAGAAGTCTAGCATTCGCACCCCTAAGGCCATTACAGTGTATTTTGTCATTTCTTCCTCTGTCAGAGTCTCATGCAGAACATCCACAATAAATGCTACCGCGCTCTTCTTGCAGTTGATACTCTCAACCTGATTTAATAACTCTTCACAAATGGTAAATGCCTTCCGAGGAGGCAGTGACAGCAGAAGCTACAAAAAGAAGAAAAAATAATAATAAATTAGTAAATCATTATATTAACTTCTACTTCTGAATGGTTCAATCAGTTGTTTAGTAAACCATATTCAGTGCTCTTTCTAATTCATTAAGTGATTTGTTAGCAAACATTTGAAGAACTTAGTGCAAGGTGATGTTCACTGAAACGGTTAATTTCTACTTTACTAAGGCTATTCTGCATAATGGTGCTGTGTTTTTTGTTATTTTTAAGTGGTATTTGACACACAAGTAAATAAAAGTAATATAAAAGAACCTTGATTCTGGAAACTGGAAAATTCCAGTGTGTGAGTACACCTAAATAACATACAGCTTAGTGAGCTTGCTTCACTTGTGCAATTCAATTGGCAGTGAGGCTTTAAAGCTGATAGTTTTGAAATTGCCACTGTACATTACACCCATATAATGGGATTTCCCTATCTCTTTGGGATTATCTTCTAGAAAATTTTACATGATCGTGAGCTAATGCTTGAAAACTGCACACTAACAAATTATAAACAGGTGTGTACTGGTGCCTGAACACTGCTGTAATATAAAATATTTGTCTTAAACTGCTTTTTAGAAGTTTGCAATCTGCTAATGTAAAAAAACCAAATGTATGCAATCAAGATACTGAAAAATGTACAAGTGCACCCCTGATTACAGATTCATGCACATCCCTGAATACAGTTCCAAACTTATTTGATATCTACGAAGGTATTTGAAACTGAATTTGATCTACTTAGAAAGACACAAGTAATACTCACATTATGATTCATGAACAATTAAAACAGATCATTAATGTTCTACATTTTGATCATCAAAACTGACCTGCCCTATCCATTATCAATATATATATTGAACTTAAGCAAGTGAATTTCAGCATCCATGGGCCAGTATAATTCTATACACACCTGCTCAATAACTGTGAAATCATAATTCTCCAGTTCCAGTAGAAGCAAGATAAATTCCACATTCACTTGAAAGTTTTGGGGAGTCACATGTGGATGCTGCTCAGCCCAAGACACACTCACCTACAAAAGAATCAAGAAATCTTGCACACTTCGAAGTTAGCTATTGCAAGCTTATGATCAGAACCTTCCAGAACATACACACATACAAAATCACATAACTGCAAAGTTTTTAAAATGACATCACACACCTTTCGACTACATACTTCACAAAGCTATGTAAACTTCTTTCTGATAGTTACAGCTAATAACTAGCAACTTACATTGTAATATGATAAACATTTAAGCTTTATAGAAATGGAGAATAACTCAAAATGATTAAGATTTGTAAATATTTATTGTAAAGTAATACTGTTTAATACTTTTAATACTTTATTGTAAAGTAAAGTAATACTGTTTAACAGAGAACTCCAACATAGTCATAATTCACATCATAATTATTTAATTTAGCATAAAATTTTTCTGTTAAACTTCAAGACAATCCATGATGACAGTGCAAAAACCTTGATTCACAAAAACATCCAATTTTCTTTGATGTCTTACCTTTCCTTGTACTTGGATATGAAGGAGCCGCTGTTGAAGAATAACTCGAAGTGCTCCAGGGACAGGTTGCGACCACTCACCTAAAAGTGCCTGCAGAACACGTTGGCATGCAGATAGTGGCCAATCACCAAGATGGTCAAGCACAGAGCTAACGGCCATATTCTTGTTTTCCAGCAAGAGGCATTGTTTCCATGGCTGTATACTCCCTATACAACAATTAATTAATTAATCAATCAATCAATGTGTAAGTCAGATGTTCAATTACCATATGCAGTTATAATTCATTATTCAGACTCCTCCTCTAATCCAAACTTCATGAAGAAGTTCATTAAATGCATCTGAATATACATAGCAAATAAATGCAGGAAATAGAGAAAGTCACAATGGTAATTTTAAGATAATCAACCTAGCTTCAGAGATGCCAACTGTGCTCACTACATATAAATGTCACATTGCACATAGATAACCCCAGATAACACCCAAATAATTATAACCTATAGAACTACCTTCTATAGTTAACTGAAGATGTTAGGTTCCTGAATTAAAACGTTAAGAGGGACATCCTCAGTCAATAAGAATTTGGCAAGTTTATTCATAGGGTCATAAGTGAATGTACTTATATGCTGATAAATGTATATGAAAGTGGATATTTCAGTAAGGGTACATCCCGGGTTATTGTACACTTTAACTAACCCCCTTCAGTGAACTCACCCTAATGACTGTATTTTACCGCTGTACTACAGGATTGGAGTCACATGGTAACGGATGCAACTCGCGGCGTCACCAGAAGAATGACATGGCAGACCCTGCCTTGGTATCAGCAATCACTCTTCGGCTGCTGAAAGCCTGCGAAGCTCCCGTGTCAACACAACAGGAGGTAGTCTACTGATGGACAAAGGAAATTGCTGAACAACGCAAAAGATATTTGCACCTCAGGCGGAAGGCACCAGGAGCGTGAGAGAAGTCGGTATCCATCCTTTGGGCCCCGAGACAAGACTGAGAAAAACTATTGCGCACGCAACCAAAGTGTGTCAAATGGAAAGTGCTAACCAAAGAAGCAAACAAGGATCCTTGAGGGCTAGGAAGCAAGGTTAAAATGAGGAACTTTCGCCAGACCCACTAGAAGAAGCCGACGCTGAAAAATCGTTAACGCTCTATTCCCCTCGAGACCATCAATGAATAGGGGACATCTTGCTGTTTACAGTACCAGAGCTGAAGTGCGCAGTCGGCACTCACAGACCACGAAAGTGCCAGACCTAGATGGCACCGCAGACGCACATAAGTTGACACTACAGCACAATCCATTACTATAGATCGATTTTCCTAAGGATGAGCCAAAGTGACAGTTCGCGAAAACAAGTGAACATCACATGTATTTCAGAGAAATATCCCTCCCCCGCGATAGCTGTTCAGCCACGCCCCTTCGTAAAGTGTTAATGGCTCCTGTGAAAACATCCCTATGCAGAAGTCGCTTAAATATATGCACGTATGTGAGTGCGGGAAATATTTAAATTTATTTACGTGTGTGGAAAATCTCTTAACCTGGTCTCACAATCAGTAAAAGAAAATTGCCACGGATGTAAATAGAAAGCTCTCAATCACTGCTCGCCACACAACAGCACAAACGCCGGAACCACGTGCATCGGTACGCATCTGGCATTAAAGTATCGGTTTTAAAATAAACGATATTTATCATACAAAAAGTAAATTCAATGTAATATATCAAGAAAAAAAGAATTTTTACAGAAGCGCACATAACACTACACTTCCTAATTTCAATAATTTCTCTTGGCGCACTATATTTTTGTCGGACGAGGAGAAACACAAATGGGAAGCGTCGAAGCCCTTTACAAGTTAGCCAACAGTACACGAACGAATGCGGGAAGGGATTGTAAAGGGCTCAAAGGCACGACGATCACAGAACCTTCAGTTATGTTGCCAGCACTAGCTGTCACTTTGGCTCATCCTTAAGGAATACGTTCTATACTCTTGGAAAGATACAACTGGTTGAAGGCTGGGGTCTTCGGCCAACGATGGAAAGCAACGCGACTCGTTCTCGTGGATAAAGGGCGGAAGTAACACGCCATCCTCGTTGATTTGTTGGTTGATTAGTGATTCCGGGTGCGTCAACAGCTTTGGCCATTAGTCCCGTCAGTGCATGTTTATCGGGAGATGGCGGTGATCTTCCCCCGCTGGATGATGAGATACAGCGCCGACCTACCGTCGGTAAGCGGGATTTCCCCCTAACAAGGACTCTCCCACCAGCGGGGCACCACCATAGCCGGGAGAATCTCTAAGCTCCCAACCGGTCTCCCGGAGTATGTGCATGTTAGTGTGTGTGTGTGTGTGTGTGTGTGTGTGTGAGAGAGAGAGGAGAGAGAGAGAGAGAGAGAGAGAGAAGAGAGGATAGGACAAGGAAGAGGAAGGAAAGACCGTGCGCGGTGCGTGGCCCGTTTGTTAGGGTACTGCTCCGGCATTCGCCTGGTGTTGATCGGAGAAACCACGGAAAACTACCAATCAGAGCAGCCGGCCGCTAGAATTCTCCTCCAGACAACGACTGAATTCGACCTAGTTGACAAGCTAGTGTCAAAAATCCTGCCGCCGTCGGGACTCGAACCTAGGACCTCCCGGTCAGAGGCGCTGCAGTGACATCAGTTGATGCACTGAGCTACCACTCCCGGTACCATCCTCGTACAAACCCTTGTGAATGTCGGACACGATTTTGGAAAGTACTTGAAAAGCTGATACAACCACAATCACGGCTGACCGAGAAGCAGGAGAGCAGTTAGATTCGAAGTTTGGCTTCAGGTACGGACGGACCACCACTGGAGCCACAAGAGGAGCCATAGAAGCTGCCAAAGCAACGCAAATCGAGAACCGTTATTCACATAAAATGTGCCTCCGTGTAACACTAGACGTCGAGAACGCCTACAACTCGTTGAAATGGAGCGAAATGGTTGAGGCGCTGCAAGACACGTTTAAGGTCCCAGCATATCGTTTGCGACTTATCAAGGACTACTTGAAAGATCGACAAGTCTTGCACGATTCTTGCAAGGACGGCGAATGAAGGTCAGCGCAGGCGTTGAACAGGGCTCAGTATTGAACCAGGATATATGGAACATCTTTTATTACGATCGACTGCGCATTTCTCTGCCAAATGGAACATCATTGGTAGCTTATGCAGACGACGTCGAGATTGTCATCGTATTCCAAGACGCTGAAACGGTCCAACTTTCTCTACTGCAAAGAGTCAACACGTGGAAAGAAGGCGACGGCTTGAAACTCGCCACAGCGAAAAATAAGATCGTTAAGCTGACACGAAAGAAGATCCAAAACATCAGACCAAAAACAGGTCTCAACGGAGACTATCACCGCCGAAAAAACCGTTAAGTACCTAGGAATAACAATCAACTCACGACTCATCTTGTGAGCACATCCAAAATGCTGCCGATTAACCTGCTACAGTAACGTTGGCGCCAAACAGACTGATGACAAACAGTCCTGTAGATAATAAACGACAATAGCAAATGACAGTCACTCACTCTATTATGTTGTACGTCGCTGACATCTTAGCTGACTCCCTGGAAGTAGACAAATGTGGGAAGACTCTGATAGCCGCCCTAAGAAGGGTACAACTGAGTCTCCACCGCGCCTATCGCACCGTCTCAGATGATGCGGTTTTAGACATAGCAAGGACAGCACCGATTGACTTGCTAAGAAAGAAAGGCTCTCTACAGCCAGAATGACGAAGCTCAAGCGCGAGATGACGTCGGGAAGGAGAAGATAGACACGTGGAAGACGAGTAGGGACATGGCCCCGAAAGGAAGATGGACGGCAAGGCTCATACCTCACATCGCAGCCAAGACTAACCGAAAGTCAGGACTAATTCAAGAAGACCCAGTTTATGACTGTACATGGCTATTTCGGCCAATGGCCTTCGAATGACTAGGCCTTTTATTTACTGCAATTGCGAACTTGACACAGTGGAGCATACGTTTTTTGCATGCGAAAGATGTGTATCGCAAAGACAACGCATAAAAGAGGAACTTCGGGATGTGACGGCAGACATCATCGCGGAATGTTACAACACAAAGTCGCAGGCGGTGATCACTTACGTGAAAACCATGCTGCGCAAGAAGACCGGTCACAAGTCCCTACAGAGACTGACGGCGTAGTAGACAATCGACACGGTTAGGGCGTAAGTCATATTGGATTATGACAAAAAAAGATAGTCTTAAGTAGGCGCAAACTCTGATGTCGCCCCGAAGTGTAGTATCTCATAGCGGTTCCGGTGCGGATCTCGTCCCACGGAAAAGGGTTTGTGATTTTATTGGCTAAGAGACAAATACTACTCAGGAGGGCGATCCCTTGTGGGTGTTTTGATTTCCAGTTGTCATCACAAAAATACCATTATTTGTCATCATTATCATTTATTATTATTATTATTATTATTATTATTATTATTATTATTATTATTATTATTATTATTATTATTATTATTATTATTATTATCATTATATTATTATATTATATTATTATTATTAATTGTTGTTGTTGTTGTTGTTGTTGTTGTTGTAGTAAGGTAATGACGGGTAACACTGCCAAGGATGAAACATTGCCACAACTTCGAAAAATTTAAGTAGCGCAGTCTGTATCGTAAATTTATTTGCTGGCTGTGTTCCCATTGTTAGCTATCTCTCTTAGAAACATTATATAAATCTTTTGTTAGGTTAAGTTACAGTTGCAACCTAAAATGTCCGTAAACATGTATTGTGTATTATGACGCAGCCAAATCTCGTAATCGAAACTTTGTTAAATTTGGGTTAATCGAGTTGAAATAAATGACATGGATAAGTAAATGTTTCATATCCTAGGTATGCTGTCATGACTTATAAATTATTCAGTATAAACAAGACGAAACGTATTATGAGCACATGGATCAGTGTGTTATGCCAAAATATGATATTGTTGTTGAACTTCCCAGATTAAATATAGAAAGGAAAAATTACTTTTCATTTAAAATAAATTGTATTTTATGACAATGTAAAGCAGTTAATAAAACTTATTTTAGACTACGTTCTCAAAGAAGTATTTATTTCTATTTAGTGTATTAAATTTTTTATATATTTTAAAAGTATTTAGTGTAACTAAAAGCAAAGACTAATAATCATAAAATTTGTTCTGATGTATATTTATGTGTTTCTGTTTCCTATCCAACTCTCATACACATAAACGTTGCCAGAGACTGGAAATAAATTGAGGTGGCAATGTTTGACCCCTGCTGGGTAACTTTTCCACTTTGTTTACTTTTAAGAAAATAATAAAGCTTTCAAATTATGGAAGCTGTGACTTCAATATTTTGAAGAAATATTGACTATTATACTATTGTGAAGGATTAAATTGTAAAAAAAAAAAAAAAAATTGTGAAGATTGATGCAACAATGTAGAACTTTACCACATCTTTGTTTCTTTTAATGTTACCCCCCGTTACCTTATACATCCACTGCCCAGAGCCAGTGATGTTATATCTTCACTAGCAGATGAGTATTCTTCGTTTGGAACACTTTCACTGTCCATGTTATGAGCGGTTCATACTTGCTAAAGACTTTCCACCAACTATACACTTCCACTATAAAGTATATACGTGAAAATATGTGTTCATGTGAATGATGTTAAATCGATATAAAAAGCAAAAATGGGAGATCTACAGCATGGTAATTTAGTAATGAAAAGAATATTACTTAAGAAATATACGAATATTAAAGATCACAGCAGTAACCTTTGATTTCAGACGATGATGCAGTTGGAAACAAAAGCATGTCTCGGAGGACACTCATGCCTGGGTGTTCGTATACCGCTCTCTCTGGAAGCATCCATACAACTTCCAGCGCTTCCTGTTCTCTGCCACACTGGAGAAGATGAGCTACTTCAGGAGTGACTCTGTCCACAGCAAATGGAAGCTGCAATGCACACGTAACAGGGCTTCCCTCAAAAGCCTCACGCAGAGCAGCAACAGGCCTCGACACAAGTAATCGACGCAGGTGCTTGGTCACGTGAGCCCACTTAGCCAGCAATTGCTCCGTGGTGTCTGTTAGGTCATCTTTCTTGCTTTCTTGGAGTAGTCTGGACAAAATAATCGCCAGCAACCAACAATGAGACTCTACAAAATGGAGAGCACCCTCTGTGATATTACAATTGTCATCTTTTAATAGAAGGTCATCTTTTTTTGACTTAGGAACCTTCTGAGGGCAACCACTCAACTTAATAGTAAACTTGTAACTAACATTTGAAAATTCAGCACCATCTGAAATCAAAAGTAGTGACAATTGTTTGTGAGTTATATAATGCTTATTAAAGGAATATTCAAGATAATTTATTATAGCAAAAACTGAAAAAATTGAAATTGAGAAAAGAACAATTCCGAATTTGAGAATGAAAAACAATTTGTTTTTTGCAAGAGTATTTAATGTATTATAAATTAAAATATCACTACCAGCACTCAATAAAAAAAAACATATAATACTTCTGCAACAGATTTTTTAGAAAAGAATATATGGATATTTTACATTCATATTTAAGCACTAAGTTAATTCTTTAGTGTGTCAACAAGCTTACAATGAAAAAAATTAAAAACAAATTTATGTATTACTACCTACCCCATACAGTTTGTAGAAATTTTGAGACAAGCTCAATACTTTCAGACTCATCACCCTCAACTGACTTTGTAATTGTTTCTCTTTTCTCCTCATTGCTCAAATCCACTAAATTCATGTCATCTTTGGCATTGACAAAGCTACAATGACTTTTCAACTTCATAATCTCAAAAATATTATGTTCCTTGCCTACAGAGAAAATAACAGGACAAAAAATTGCTTTATCAGTATACTGTTTTTAACAAAATGTGTAGAAAGGATCAAAGACACGAGTAATGACTTATAAAGAACTATATAAAGTACGTTTTTGAAAAAAACAATCACTAATATGTATGGATATTTTTATTTAGTTTTACTTGACCATATAGAAATATAGAGAAAGTTGAAAGATTCGAAAAATCGATTCCAAATTTTAACGGAAATACACATTTTGGGGGCTCTTCACAGCACTTATAAAAAACTTTATTACAAAAAAGGCTCCAAATTTTCTCTTTACGTTTTCCTCGAATGCAGCAAATGTTTAAAAAGTTGTGTAGGTCTCATTTTCGTTGAACTCTGAATTTTCGAAATTTCCAAAAGTTAAAATACTGCGAGAAATTATCTGCAATTATAGTACCACTACTTTAATTTTAATTTATATACAATGCTTTACCTCACATTTCTTGTACTCGTCTCTCCGTCAGGTCATAAGAGGTCAGGGGGGGCAGAAGGGTCAGAAGAGCTAGGGAGGTCGAGAAGGATGGTCTGGGAGGCGGGGTGATGAGTAAGGGAGTGAGGGAAGCGAGAGTAAGGGACTTTGACAGGGAACGGGGGAAGGGGAACAAAGGACAGAGGCTTGACACACATTACAAATGTAAAAACACCCTAAAATTCGAAATGAAAAACTGAAATTTTTACGAGTGCAAGCTTACCGGCAAAAATGAAAACGTCGCTTGATACTATAGGGGCAGTGACATGTCGCCACGGAGCGAAGGTCTGTGGTAGTTGTATTGGTTCGTCACTATTCTGTACCTGGGACATTAGATATTCCGCAGTTGCAGTATTCAACTGATTCTCCAAATCATCTTGGTTGAGTACCTACAAAAGTAAAGAGAATATTTCGTTTAGTTGCAGCTAAATCAATGGCATCAAGACGGCTAACAAATAATGGAAATTATACAGCCGAGCGGCTAGTTCTGTAATATTTTCTCCATTCTTAAGTTAGAACTAGAACACAATATGTACTGTATCATATGTGTCTATGCTCTAAATTTTAGATCCATTCAATTCTTGAGAGTTGGAAACGAGTAAGATATTTCGCGTCGTCTCCAATACAACAGAAAATATGGTTTTGGTTTTTACGCACAGAAAATTTACTGGAAAAATTGAAGTGTAAAACACACTCGTGTGGTTAAGGAGTACGAATTATCAATGCACTTTAATTCTTTTCACATACTCGTTTAGTTTACCATAGACAGAGATGTAAAAAAGTGCTTTGAGATATCAAAATGTCAAATGTGTGATATAAAAAATATTTAAGTCCAGAGGAACATGTAATCAAGTTCATACATTTTTTTCTTTTCCAATTCTTAATTGAGATATCGAGCATCCAATGAAAATTGCCTTTCTAAAATAAATGTTTCGTTTTTTTTCTATATGAGAACCCCGCCCGAGTCGGGGCACTTAATAATATTGAGCATTTTAGTCTGTCCTCTCATCCCCTTATATTTATAAGCTGAGTATTTTTTCATCAAACATTGAACAATGTATTTATACAAAGTACATCGATTTCGTTTTCGACTATATTTTTGTTTCATTTAGAATTCAGAAAAATGTGAAATGTGGCCACCTAAATACCTATCATCAGAACCACGTGCATTTTACTTGCTAGAAATTCTAGGAGTGGAAATTAAGAAGGTAAAATTATGCTAGGGAATGGGATAGCCGAATGAATGAATATTAAGTGTCCCTTATTTTTTGACTTCAACATTTTTGAACGCATACCCGCTAAATATTTTCGAAATACAATAAAACATGCACCCTGAAACTTTCTTGGCGATGGAATCATTTTAGCCCGCTCCGACTTGTGCTTGAATATCCTAAATTGAACATGACGCGTCGAGGCCGCTGCTTCTGGTTCAATGACCCCCATCTCGATCTCGTTTTTGTCCAGTTACCCCGGTTCGTAGAACAAACGCTGAGATGGCTCCTTTTTTGTTTCTGGACATAAAACTATGCGCAAGTTTTTTTAGGTCGCTTTTCAACGTCTTGGTCATATAGCGACCACTGCGATTTTTAAACTGTAGGGCGAACTGTAGGGAGACCACGTTGGAACAACACAATCACACACAAACATCTATGCCCGATGCGGGATTCGAACACAAGATCCTTCGGGCCCAGGCTGCTACGGTCCTTCAGCCTTAACGACCTTGACGATCCTATCCAGGCCACCTTACGCAAGTTTCCATAAGCTCTCGTTTTGCTAGTTGTAAGAGTAGCGCCAGAGGCGTGGGTTGCTATTTTATTAGCTACATGCAAAGGCTAATCACCTAATATTTTGGCTATTATCTCTTATCGCGCCCTTCGTATTGGAATCATCTTACTTGGAGGTTATTTGAATAATTATATTTCCCCACTGAGCTCAAGACAAAACTTCGTTTATGGCCAGAAGCAAAACAAATGGTTATCTCAGCACTTGTTCAAAAGATTCATACATATGAAGGTTCCTATAATATATGACACAGATTCTACCTTTCTGTCAGAAATCCATCTATATTAATTTTCCCCCCTTCAATATCAGTCGTATATGTTACAAGACACAAAACGTTTCTTAGTGCGCATCTACAGACCTTCAAGGAAGCGAGCTATAGATCACTTCACTTTCTTAAAAAATGTTGAGATAAGTCTGAACAGAATTAGTAATCCCTCTTTTGAATCCATTAATATATGTGGAGATTTCAATACTGATTTTCTGGGCAAATCTAACATAAAAGAGAAGTTTCTCCATTTAATTCATTCTTTTAATGTAGATAATACAATGAATATATTCCCAAAACACAGGGAAGTAAAGAAGAAAAACATCAAATCATAATTAACAGAACCATAACTAGATATGAAATAACGAATGGTCTAGATTACAGTGACTATGGTAATTAAAGTGGCTACACCAATAGTAACAATTATCAGTAACTTAAACACTGACATATTAAATAATAATTTTTTTTCTATTTTTCAATCCCTTCGTTTAATTTTGTTCAATCATGTAGTCCAAAATTAAACAAAGGGACTGAAAAACATTAAAAAATTATAAATTACAATAAGGGACAACCAAAATCACAACTTGTATCCTAAATAATACATGCAAGTGTAGATTATTAACTAACGTTAAAACATAATTATTTACACTCTACTTTCTGGATGCAGTTTATAATTCTGTTCTCACAAACAAACATATATAATTTATTTTTTCAACACTTTCATTTCACTTGAACATGTGCTTTCTTCTTCAAAAATGAAAATTAAACATTTCACGAAAAAGCAATATTTTGATTACAAAGGAATTAGAACATCGCTAAACAATCGCACTTTACTTCGTAACATCACAACATATCACCCAGTTTCCATGACTACGTCCGCAAACACAATATTATTTTAAAGAAGGTAATGTCACAGGCAAAGTCAATAAAAAAATGAGCAGAATATTTGTATAACTAAAGCAATGTGGAACAACCTAAAAAATACGTGGTCCCGAAATTTTGTAGAGAATGTGGTTGTAAAGGACAATGACATGTAGGAAGGCGATTCGGTAAAGTTGCAAGTTTTATGAACAAATACTTTTCGAGAATTGCGAATGATCTCACAAAAGGTCTAAAACCACAAAATTCAATATCAGATGTTTCCCAAAAAAAAAAAAAGTTTGACACGTTTGTTTCCGAACCTTTTTTCCAGTGAAATCCTCAGAAAAATCAGTAAACTAAAAATAAATATTCGTCTGGTTTAGAAAAATTTCCGGATTGTTTATAAAAAATTGTTTTATAACCCGTTAACTCAAATTTTCAATGCTTCTTTTTGTACAGGAATATTTCCAGATATTTTCAAAACAGAATATATTAGACCACTTTTTAAAAAGGCAACGAAACCTAAATTCAAAATTATTGACCAATTTCTCTTTTGTCAGTTTCCTCAAAAAAATATTACACAAACTTTTCTAAATACGAATGGAAACTCTTTTCAGAAAAAAACGATGCATTTACAAACTCCCAACATGGATTTAGAAAATCAATGTCTACATTTTTTCTTTCTTAAAGATATTTCTTTCAAAATTTCCTTCAAATGGAATTCGTAGTACTGTCCTAGATCGGATATCCTCGTACTTTAAATATCGATAGCAAAGAGTAGAATTGCCTTACTGTCACGGAAAATTATTTACTCACACATCTTACATTTTTTACTTTACTCACTTTCTTACATTTTACATATTTAGTCTAATTGTTAATCTGCCGCCGCCGCGTCGTCCACAGAAGCTTGAACATCATGCGGGTGATAGATGTACAATCAGAGTAAGCAAGGCTTGAGGGCCGAGCTTGTTCGAATTTGGGTAGCTACAGAAACGTCGCCACCAGCTCAGTTCTTTTATAGGAGGAGAAACACTCGTTCAGAAGAAATCGTAAAGCGAAATCCTTACCTGCACTCTTGGTGTGTACTGATGACCACAGGCTAAAACAAATGCCAGCCGGGGATCTTGTGTGCTGATAGATGCAAGACGTTTCTGAGAGTTCCACAAATAAGGCCATTTTGATGATGTTCTACATAATGTATTTTGTAAGTTATATAATGATATAAAAGTTTGCTCTTTTTGGCCTATTATATAGCCCACACTGCACTGTGAGATTGAGCGGCGCAGCTCACATGACGACAGCAGACCAAAGCCTCTTTTGCCGGTTTCCAACACCAATAAGCTATGCAGCCAGGCTAAATTTGCTAAATTTGTGTAAAAGGCGACCGTTTCAGGGCCAGGCTGCAGGAGCGAGAGGTCGAGCAAAGACAGACATGCAGTTTGATTCAGCACCCACCGCACCAGATGATTCGAGGCCGCAAGAGAACCCTTCGCTTTGTCAAGAAAAGTTTCCCCTCCAGCCAACGCCTCGAGAGCAGCTAATAGATGGCCTAAGAGTCCAGCCACTGCCTGACTGGGCAACTCAACCGGTCCAATCCACGACTGCAAGGAAACACAAACATAACTCCATCACAGAATACTCAAAACAGTAATATGCACTTAGTCATTTTTTCTAAAATCTACAGAAAATCGTACGGTACCTCTAGCTGATGGTTTAGGATGATGCGACTTCCAGAAGCCGATTTTCTCAGAGATGCTGTCGACACAGGAGTGCCAGCGGTGGCTTGTAACGTTTTTGGCCACATAGTACTTGCCATACTGAGCACAAGATTGTGGTGCACAAGATGTGCAATGGCCTCCAACCGCGCTTGGGCTAGCACTGAAGTCTCTCGCTCTGGCTGTATGTCCAGCTGCAAGGCCAACCCACCAAGATGATCCCGCAAGCTGCTCCCCAGCACACGCTCAGACATGCATTCTGTTGCACCTGCTCATAATGGACATCATTAAGGTTTTTCTTTTTGCATAGATAAGATTAACGGCGGTAAACGAGTTATATTTTAGTGTCGCTAAAATCATAGGTGTAATATTTCCGTATTTATTCATTTTGACAGTAATTCGATTTAAAAAGTACATGTTAATATAAAGCGTCAAATACATTTTAAAATATCTGGATTACTATCGAATAATTATAAATCAGGTAAAAAATGTTTAAAAAACAGAATATTACAAATAATAAGAAAGATGCCTCCTCGATTTTTTTCATAAGCGCCTTTTACATATGACACCGCACTGACGGAGCGAGAGAGTGCAAGTTCGTGGTGCCTCCACACACAGTATAGCAAGTGTAAACGTGATCAGCTGTAACCACCCATATGAAAACGCAGAGGCGGAATCAGGAGCTACATTTACAAGAAATAATACTATATAGTATACTATCAATAATGAATAATATACTGACTTTTTTCTTTCTTCAATTTTTGTGGATTGTGCGAATCTGTGAACCTTATAAAGAGCCCCCTTAGACTCTGATGTTTACTCAGGAGATAAAGTGATGGTACTGCATTTTTGCGTCTTGCATTTGCCGCCACCAGTCGTGTGCCCCTCGGCCTAGCCCCTCGAGTTGGTTACGCTGCGGTAACCAGTCATTAACCGATCCGTCTTCGAATGCCTGACATTCCGACTTCTCCATAGATACGCGAATTTCTAAATTACGTGCGAGGATAGCCAAGGAGAAAGTTTGCCCGTAACTTTGCTCCGAGACCACGTAGGAGAGGTGGAACACAGTACCAAAAGCCCCAGCCCAGAAGTGACCGAAGGTTCTGCAATGATTCGCCATCACCAAATTATGTTACGATCTTGAAAGAATGTTGCAGCAAGTTCAGACTGTCGCGGGAATGAAGCGCGACGTGACAAATAATTACTTATCGCTAGGGGCATCTTTTAATGAAATGGCATTTTTTCTTTTCACTTTAGAACAATGCCGTTTAGTACAGAAATTAATTTTGTTATGACGAAAGGAAATGACCCATTTTATAGGTCATTACTTTGCATTTTTTGTTGATTTCGACTAAGAAGTCTTTTTTACCTTTTCCCATCATTTTTAATGTAGTTTTTGCTGATTTCGTCGATTTTAATGACGTTTTTAATGGTACTTGCTTCAAATAATGTTTATGTGATGCAACAAATGTTCTTCACAGAATTACTGTAGCATAATCGCTTTGTTCGCTCAGAAATGGTTTTTAAAACCGTAGTGAGTATTTCATTCTTGTGACGCGTATCGGCGCCATTGCCGGTTCGGCCGATTTCGGAATAACTAAAGACAGAGATTTCCTGGTAAAAACACTCCAAACTAAAAGTATGCAAGATGAGTTCACTCGAACGAGTGGAAGAAGCCTGAGATACGTCAGTGACGTATCAAACAGCCGAACTGGTTTTGATAAGATTTTTTACGTCATTTTTCTTTGGATTCAGGGCATTTTAGGAGCATTTTATTGATCATTTTTGGTGATCTTTTAGGTCATCAAAATCCGCTCCCTACTTATCACACTCCAAACGACTAATAGCGTTTTCCATTCGTTGCACTGAAACCCACCCTAGTGCAAGGCAAGAACGTCATCGCTTCGCAAGTGCTGCCCCACACACGTGAAGGGCAGCTACGAATGAAACGGATTCCGGAACTGAGTCAGTGCTTATGCGCTAAGCAATGAAATTATACACAGCTGTTCTTGATCAGTCACACTGATGGAACTCGAAAAATAATAATTTTGAATTACGATCGTCGTTATAATTTTTATGCAGTCTTTTGGTAATTCTTACTTCTTAATTCATAAATTATTACGTGTGATTTCTTTATTTAAAAACTACGAAAACTTCAAATGCGTATGAGTCGAAATTTCATTTTTCGAGATTTGCCAGTGATCGATATAGTACACAAGATTTTGAACCGAAAGGCTTTTGCAGAATTTTTTGATTACTGAAAACAATAAAAATATTAACATGAACATTTCCGCTGGAATATGTATGGGCGGGCGAGAAACATTTCTTAGCATATATACTTGAATGATTTTGTACGGGTCACTATTTTTATTTCACTTAATTAGCGTTTCGAAATTGAGTCGTACCTAAAACACTTTAGTTTCTAAATAGCACTGGATTTGTTAACAGAAGTTATTCAAGGTTAAATTTTCGGAAAACAATCTGATTTTCCGAACTTCGTGTAAATCACAAAAAATATTTTAAGACATTTCTTGCAAAACATAATATACTCCATCATTCGAAGTATCCCCGCGTGACAGATCCTCAATTACCTTCACAATTGCACCACGAATCTAAATCAGCATGGATAGCTTCCGTACCTAAACTCACAATGGCCCGGTGCACTGGACTCCACTGACGCGATCGTCAGTGCAGTTTAGGGCGCCCCGAGTGCGTCCTGGTTCCGTGTCGTTGTGCAAATGGAACATGCGCTTCTTTGCACTGGTGCGCCCTAGCGGTCGAATGGAATAGAAACCTGCCCTGAGTGCGCACCAGTGCGGCGAATGGAAAACGCTATAAAAGCACTTGTGACAAATTGTGCTCTAGTTCAAAACATGCTCGTCTGAGAACTCTGATGTTGCGAGTTTGTCACTGTCGTAATAATGAAGTGACAAGCCGAGTCGGTTATGTTTGATGGTCGCGCTCGTATGTCACATAAAGATGCCCGAAACGTGGGCGAGAGCGATGTACATCGCCAGCCAGAGGATACCACGCTGCGGCGCACGGCCACCTGAGTCATCGGAGTCGGGCAGAGGCGTTCTGCCGACAGTCGATCGAACAGTCGAACCTTCATCCAACAGGTAGATCAGTTGACGCTTTGACACTCGTTAGAGTAATACGTCATATTCAGAGACAGGTTCAGGTACTATGTTCTTAAAATATTTGCACTGTCGCTTCTGTACTAAGACCCATTATTCGAGCAAGAAAGTTCCATTAACAGTGTTTAATTCTGTGACTATTCAACAAGAAGAGATAGAGACTGAAAGCAGATTCTAAGAACTAAACCCATTGTTGTAAATGCATGTCATTACTGAGACGAAACGGACGTGGCCCATTTCCCTCATATGTCAACTGAGAGATGGCTACTCCCTATGTGTAGCCATCGTGACATTTGAAGACCGCGCGCGGATGACGTCAGGGGATGACGCGCAGCGACGGTTGTTTTCAAACCTGTGACCAGTATGATGTTAGCCAATTAGGCAAAGGCCGATAAGACCCTAAATTGCCATTGGTCGGCATCAATCAAGCGAGGTGGCTGAAAACGGTCATCTGGAAGGTTCGCGAAAAGAACACTTTCTTTCAAACGTCGAGGAAGTAAGACAGATTCTTCTCTTTCAAACGTCGTTGAAGTAGGACGAATTTTTTCAGTAGATGAGTATGCGAGAAGAATTTTCTATTAGGAAAGTCTCGCCAGACAGTGCTACAGAATTCGTAAGTGGCGAGGAAGATTTGCATTTCGTGAAGATAACTAGTCTTCCCGAGAGCTGTGCAGTCAAATGTTGTTTGTGCGTCACGACGAGTTGAACTGTAATTGTCGCACGAAGGCCGACCGTAACAGTGAATATTACATTCAGTAGGCTCGAGGCGCAGCGGAGAGAAAACTCGTTGTCGAAAGATGCTCGGTTTGTTAATAAATTTGCGGAAACGTGTGCTGCACACTAAAAAAACGGCCAGATCGCCAGTACAAACCGCAGGCCCCCAAGAAATGCCGTCTGTGAATACATTCAAGAAAGGAGAAGTCGATTAACGTTATAATTTGTCACGGACAATCCGAGCATGAGTGGAACTCGACTCTGTGCGCATCCGAGGTGGTGGTATGAGAATTGGGGCACCGTGAGGAGGAGAGCTGCGTCAGGGGAACGCCGCGAGCCGTACGAGCCCACCGCCGGAGCTGTCGCTTCAGTACGAACTGGACGGATTGCTGCCTTTCGCCCCGGAGCGAACCTGCGAGGCCATCGACCACGACCACGAACACGACCCCGATTCCGACCCCGATATTTGCCTAATGAATTGTTTTTCAAAGCACATCGTAGCGCCTATCACTGAATGTGTGCGAGTTTCCTAAACCACGTTCCAAGTAGGGTTTCCTGGGGAAAAAAACATACTATGAGTGAACAATTGGTAGGGCCCGGCGACGGAGCGGCAGAGACGACCTCGCACGTTGCTGGTGACACCTACGCTAGAATCTTTCTCGTGGGGTATAACCGCCCTTATCATCATAAGTTGATGAATGCAGGGAGACGTGTTCCGTTGCATTACATACAAATTTTAAAAAATGTCTTATGAAGCCGACTACTGCTTAATAAACGTAATTCGGTCTCTTCCTGTCCTCCTCTTGTCCCAACAAAAGTCGTGTCCATTGGTACACGAAAACCTGGTTTCAAGGGCTTGAACGCATCGTTTCCGAGGTAAACGCAATTGTAATTTGTGTTGCAGTAATCTATTCCTAAAGACACAGTTTGCAAGCTTCTATTTTTTCGTTTTAAATCTCTTTGATGCAGGACTGAAGAATATTTCTCTAAAGAAGAGTAACATATTTGTATCAATGATTTCTTCGTTAAATTGTTAAAAAGGTCTTAGCGTATTATAATGGAGAGGATACTTACATTGGGCACGATCTTCTGACAGGCATGCTGACAAAAACGTTATGTAAAAGAGTAATTTATCGACATAATTTTCTTTACCACATATTTCTTCAGCCGGAGATATAAAACCTATAAAAAATTCCACACAAATATAGTTTCTCCTTAGAAATAAAAGTTTCATATTCCAATACGTAGATTGATATTTAAATAATACATTTGGAAATAGGGATAATGCGTCATTATTGATAAAAATTCCTCTCTACTGATGAAAATATATTTATTTTACCTGCTGAAACATTTACTGATGTACATAACTTGACAAAATCACGAAGCGTGTCACTCTGCAGTAATTTAGACCAATGCACTTCCGATGTTTCAGAATCTCCGCACACGAGTTTATTCCAACTCTCAACTTTAGTAGCTAGAACTTTCCAAAACTGGAGTTGCTCTTTAAGTCCTCTCCACAGCAAAGGGTGCAGATGAGAGTGAAGAAGACTGCAGATAGAAATACGCGACGAAACGCCTCCATCAGTGGTATCTTTGTTGACCAATCTGAAGCTCTCAACTAGAGCCTGGATGTACGGCCCAGACCCTAGAGTCTGTCCCTTGGAAAGCGATGGTGGTGGAAGATTTCCCAATCGTCCGGCAATTTCCGTGCACTGCTCCAACAATCCCAACAGAGCTACTGAGTGCTCATTAGTAGAACTCGCTGTCAGCAACACATCCCAGAGAGCAAGTGTAGAGCTACTCTGACTCACTCCAAGGACGTTCTCACACACAGGGAACTCTGAAAATATTCTAATGTGAATTTCTTTTCATTATTAGTCACTAGGGAAAAGAGAAGAAAATAGTAGCACTGTACCTGCCATCACTTCCGGAGCTTCTGGCAGGTTGGCCAACGGTGTAGAGGACAGGAAAAAGCCCACTTCCTTCGTGACCCAAGCAATGAATGCCCCTTCTGTAGCAACCTGCTTCACACACTGCATTCAAAACATTTAAAAACATACGAGTATTTACACACGACCTTGGCTCATCTACTTTATACCTAAAATAGAACGTAGAAAATACTGGGGGGAGAAGAAATAAAAGTCCAGGTGTTAGTGGCTTTTATTAATTATAACGTTTCGTGTAATACGTCGCCCACCTCATGAGGTTCTTAAAGAAATTAATGTACATATAACAATTAGAATATCAAGCACAAAACTGCTTAGAATGATGTAAAATGAAAAATTGCTAGTCAAATGCATACCATTCACAATTTAACAAGCAAGAAGATACGGCCATCAAAGGGCAAATATATAATAGAGTTCACGCAACACTTATGTACAGAATAAATGATAACCAGGAATATCAAGAAATGCATATAAACAAATACAAAGAAACTGTGTACAGTTACAGTAAGTATAAACTGGAATGTATAGCAATAAATGTAACGATTGATTGTGTTTAAACTACTTCAACTACTAAGGTCATTGGCGCCCATGTCAAAGTATTTCTAAAAAAGTCAATTAAAGTTTGTTAAAAGGGTTGCTGGTGCAACTTTCCAGCTAATTTAAAAGCTCATATATACCCTAAAATATCCATTACGCATAAAAACTTCAGGTAAACAAGACAAATTTTAAAAACGAATCTGGGGCAGAGAAAATATTTCTTACCCTTATATGTCATAAAATTATATATTCCACTTTCTCTCAAAAAACAAAAAAGCTTTGAGAGCGCGGAATCGTCATCTCCGAGAACCTCTCGTATAGAGTTGCCCAGACCATGTCGACTGTCAACAAATTTCAAACACTGCAGGAGGACGTGTTCCACAGAAAGATCCGCCCTGCATCTATCACAGGGAGGAGGAGACTCACCTCGAAGGAGGAAACTGTGAGAAAAGTGGCAGTGTCCGATACGAAGACGGGTTAAAATAACTTCCTCGCGCCTAGAAGGTCTGGACGAGGAACGCCAAGAATTAACAGCGTCCTTTATTGCACTTAGTTTATAGGTGGTATTGTGCCACTCTGTTTGCCACGCTCTAAAGATGGATCGTTTTAAAGAAGCTTTAACATCAAACGATGGTACAAAAGGAATGTCAACACGAGTACTCTCCGTCGCCGATTTCGCCGCCCGATCAGCCATCTCGTTTCCCACGATTCCCACATGGCCTGGGACTCAACTTAGTACTAGGTCATAGTGGTGAGACAAAAGGCGATGGATGAGGTTTTGAACTGATTGCGTCAGGTAGTCTGATGAAGAACGGGAGACAGCTTGTAGTGAACTGAGAGAATCAGAACAGAGAACTACTCGGCGCAAACTCGCTGACTCGATGTATTTTAGGGATTCAAGAATTGCATACATTTCAGCAGTGAAAATACTGCACTGAGAGTGTAGCCGATATGATTTGGTGGCTGATACAGTAAAAACTACATGCCACTGTGCCATTGCACGATGAACCATCTGTGTATAAGAATACATGATCTGGATAGGCTATCCTCATCTCCTGAAAATGCATCTGGTAAACAAGAGGGCTACTCGTTTGTTTGGGAAGCTTGGATAGTCTGAGATCAATATTCGGACGGAGGAGTTTACAAGGGGGAATGGGGTGACTTGGGGGTTTCACAGGGGTGGGAAGATCAACATTAAGGTCACGCAAAAGATTTCGCAATCGAATACCGGAGGGTGAGGCAGCGATGTTCGAAGAATATAGGATGTTTCATACTTAGGATGGGTAATTATTTGGCGACAAGAATGATTAGGAAGTCCTGATACTTTAGCACCGTAAGATGCTAATAAGATATCCCGCCTTTTTAAGGAGGGCTCACCAGCCTCCGCTATAAGGCACTCAATTCGGCTGGTGCGATACGCACCAGTTGACAGACGGATACCAGCGTGGTGTATACTATTGATGGGTCGCAGAGTGGAGGGAGCTGCCGAGCCATACACTTCACTACCGTAATCCAAAACTGAGCGAATGAGTGATCTATATAACCGCAGTAGGGTAGTGCGGTCGGCACCCCATGATGTACCATTCAGCATTCGAAGAAGATTAAGGGGAGAGACACATCTGGTTTGTAATCCACGGATATGAGCACGCCACGTTAGGGACTTGTCAAATGTAAGCCCCAGGAACTTAGCAGATTCAGCGAATGGAAGCTGATTTCCTCCCAAGTAAAGAACTGGGTTGCTATGCAAATGGAATATCCTACAAAAATGCAAACAGGTATATTTAGTAGCAAAGAAATTAAAGTTCGAAAGGAAGCTTTGAAGGAATAGAGGGAGCTTCCCCCTAAATCCCCAAGAGTGCAGGGTTTGCAGAATGCCATGCTTCCAGGTGGTGTCGTAGGCCTTTTCTATGTCGAATAATATGGCCACAAGATGTTGCCTCAAGACGAACGATGAACAAACAGCTGTTGCCAACGAAGCGAGGTGGTCCAAGGTTGAACGGTTTCTTCTAAACTCGCTGTGGATTGGCGTCAACAGATTTTTATACTCCAAGGTCCAGACCAGACGCTGATTCACCATGCGTTCCAGAACTTTGCATACGCAGCTTGTGAGAGAGATAGGTCGATAACTTGATGGCAGTGATCGATCTTTGCCTTCTTTGGGAACTGGGACGATGATGGCTTCTTGCCAAAAAGTAGGGATGGTGTGCTCTTCCCAAATACGGTTAAAGAGTCGGAGAAGAAATTGCATGGCCATTTCGGGAAGATGTTGCAGCATTAAGTTGTGAATTTGGTCTGGACCTGATGTGGTTCTTTTCGCAAGCATTAGAGCAGAACTCATTTCAAACATGGAGAAATGGGTATTATAGTCCTCATGTGCTCTGCTAGAAAAATCCAAAGCGCGGTTTTCCATTCTTTCTTTGAGAAGAATGAAGTTTGGAACATAGTTTTCGGCACTCGACATATTTTCATAATGAGTGGCAAGTACCTCTGCAATGCCGTCTCGAGCTGTGATAACCTGACCATTTTTTTGAAGACCTGGCACAGAGTTTGGGGAAGGATATCCTTTGATTTGACGCACCTTCCTCCATACCAGACGTGGTGGCGTTTGGCAATTCAAAGAGGAGACGTATGACCTCCATGATGCATTTTTATTTTTTAAAATGGTTCTCCTCGCCTTTGCTCTGCACCTTTTCTACTCGATTAAGTTATCCGCGGTAGGATAGTGTTTTAATCTCGCCAAAGCTTTCTTACGAGCACTAACAGCCTTTGAGCAATCCGAGTTCCACCACGGGACGAAGGGGTGTCGCGATTTACCAGTCGACTTGGGGATAGCAATGTCCGCAGCTCGTAATACAGCTTTCTTAAAATGTGCTGTCGTTTCTTCCACACTGACAAACTCCTCCTCCGATACACTGACGTTCGCTTGGAATGTCAGCCAGTTAGCACGTCCGACACACCATTGAGGGGGGCGCGCCAACCCACGGGTAGCCCATCAATGTGGGCGATAATGGGGTAATGGTCGCTTCCGTACAGGTCATCTAGGCAGGACCATTGCAGAACGGTTGCAAGAGAAGGGCTGCAGAGTGCTAGATCGATACACGTGCTTGAGTTTGAGGCGACGGCAAAGTGAGTTGGTTCACCGGAATTCAGAATAACCAGGTTCGCTGAGTCTATTACCGATTCTAATACACTACCTCTCGGGCAAGTGCGGGAAGAGCCCCAGAAAGGACTGTGGGCATTTACATCCCCGACTATCACAAACGGAGAGGGCAGTTGGTTGATCAAACCCAAAAGTTCATGAGCATATACACTCAGTCCTGGAGGGATGTATATATTGCAAACAGTGAATGTAAGGGATGGAAGGTGCACCTGCACACACACTGCTTGGAAGTCGGTCTGAAGAGGTACCTCTGAAGACAGCAGCGAATCATGAACCAATAAAGCGACTCCACCATGAGCACGGAGGCCATCATCCACATCGGACCTGTAGGGGGAAAAACACGAAGAGACAAGGGACGGCACGGAGTAAGACGAGTATCTTGGAGACAGATTACAAGACTATTGTGACGGGACAACAACAGCTTGAGATCGTCCCGCCGCGAGGAGTAACCATTTACATTCCATGACATAAGAGCCATGGAGAATAATTAAGTTTATTTTTTCCTCCGGCGTTGGGAGCCGGATACTCGGGGTCCCGCCCCAACGGGAGTTTCATCCGAGGACGAAACCTCCTTGACAATGCCAGAGGGGCTGCGTGCTCGCTCAGTGCGAGTTTTGTTAGGTGTTGTTGCCTTTTGTTTTCTATTGACCGGGTCTGAAGTATGTGTTCGTCTATCAACTTCCATTGAAACATTAGAAAGAGGTTTGGTCTTCTGCGAAGGCTGAGCTCTTTTTTCAATTTTCTTGTATTTTGTCGGGATAATCACTCTCCCACCCTGCAGGGGTGAGGTATCCACAGGGAGGTCCAGTGGAGACACTAGACAAGCGAAACTCACAACTTGGGGGATAGCTCGTTCCGTTTGACGACCCGCTGCTACCCCCGGAGTCCTAACCTTCACAGCGGTGGAGAAGGAGCGAGACAGATCAACGGGGTTCCTTGATAGGTACCGACGTTTGGCCTCGGGAAATACCTTCTCAGCAGCTCGGATCTTCTGGATTGCCCTCTCTCTCAAAAAGGTTGGACATTGCTTGTGATTGGCCGGATGGTCACCTTCGCAGTTAACACAATGCGGTGCAATGGCGCAGGGTTCAAGTTCGTGCGTAGATCTCCCAAACTTACCACACACGGGGGTGTCTGCCATGCACCGCTGCTGTGTGTGGCCAAATCTCTGGCACTTGAAGCACCTCAAAGGGTTAGGGACGTACTGTCGGACGTGGAGGTTATAAAAACCGCACGAGATCTTCTCAGGGAGAGTAGGAAGATTAAAGGTCAAGATAAAGAGTGGAAGTGGGAATTTCTCGCCCATGCTCCCTCCTCTTGATTCTATACACATCAGTCACGCGTTGGTCTTTAAAAAACGAAACTAGTTCTTCCTCACTCTCCGTTGAAAAGTCTTCGTGGTTGACCACTCCCTTACAGAGGTTTAGTGTAGGGTGTGTGGTCACATCCACCTGGAGGCCGGCAATCTGCTTAGTGTTCATAATTTTCACAACCTGGTCATCAGTACGTGCTTCAAAGAATATGGTACCATTCCTTTGTCACACTACAGCTTGCAGCTTTCCAAAGCAGGGATAGGGATCGGTAGAATCCCGAGAAACGTAGCTTACGGACACTTCTTGTCTACTGTGAACATTGTTTGGCTTTCTTATTAATTGTTTGCATGTAATGCCCAGTGTTGGAACCTCCATAATCACGGATGCACGGAACACTTTGGCGCTGCCGGCGCGCTGCGTTGAAACGCAGATAACAAGTTCTTTAGTCCCACCGCTACAGCGCACGCGCCGGAGCTGAAGCCAACACGGCGCGCCATGCACGCTGGATGTTCATCCCCTTGTTAAGACCTGTCTACACAAGGCCAGCTAGTGAGCTGGACGACAGCTGGAAAGTGACTCGACACGAGGAAGCGTGCTGCAGTAATTAATGATTCGCAAACAGTGAATCAGAGTAAATTACGTTCATTATTTTGTTTAATAGATACCCTGCTGGGAAAGTAATGACAATTAATAGCTAAAACATTAGATATAACTGTAGCATACAGAGTTTTCTTAACGCACTATATGCGGGAGGTATTGCATGCAAGGACACTTAACTCGCTATAAAAGGCTTGTCAAATATGTAGAGAGATGCAACTTCTGCAATAGAAGCCCCTAGTGATATGTTCATTGGCTGCTAATGTTATTGCAATTTCAAAATTTTTAAGATTATGCTCATTTATAATATTTCTTACACTGCAAAGTTGATTTTACATCTTAGACTTTATAGTCTCTGTTCACCTAACAAGGGCTATGGGAGCTTGCATGGTGGTTTACATTGTTGGCGTAACATTCACAATCGACTAAAATGTATTCCTCAACACACATAATTATGCACAAATTAAATACTTCAGTGAACGTGCACACAATTCACTTGTGTGCACACAATTCACTTTTCCCCATAGCACGTCATACGCAGTTTTTAACTGTTTTTGACGTAAAATAAATAAACAAACGTCGTTCGCTAAAAAGCATCACAGAAAAATGTGGTAAAAAGCCCCTCCGGGACTCGGCACCACCATATTACAACGCAAGTGCAGGAGTAACTACATGCTACATACTACATGCTTGCAATGTGTTCATTAATATACATACCTATTGTATCCTGAACATTATCTAGTTTAACTAAAATCGGTTCATTATTTTTTTTATATTTCTGAAGTACTAATAATCTTACCTGCAACAACGGATTTTGTACACGTGATGGTTCGCTTGGGAGTGTTTGTTGTTCAGAAGTGCTTTGACTCTGCACAGTAACAGGGCTTACAACCCTTCTAGTGCCTCCTTCTGGGCCAGTACTTCTAAGGCGAGCTCGCATCCGTATTAGGCTAGCAGAGAATGCAATATCAGAGACCATTGTTGAGCTCAGTTGATGCATCTGAAAAAAAAAAGACAAGTTTTAAACAACGTAAATCCTCCGATTTCAAACTTTGGAGAATTTTCTTCAAACAATGATCTAACACAACACAAATATATCATACACCGCAAGAGGAGAGCTCTTATCTATTTTATGTCGAAATCGCTAATAGCCTCTGTTGAGGCTGCAAAATAGTTTGAGGTTTTTGGAAGAGCATCAGACGATGATTCGGGTTGACAACAAGACTCCTTTCTGCCTTTTTTTACCCTCGACCAGGAAAAATTCTGAGAGCCAATTATTTAAGAACTATTAGTTTACCTCAGCGTAATAATTCTTGACTATTGAAGAAGTTGTCAGTATTACCTTGTCGTCCAGACAAAAGAAATCGTTTTCTTTCGTAATGCGGGCGTGATAGCTAAATTTGCGCGCCAATACCTCTCAGCAGGGGTCGCAATACCAACCCTACATAATTAAATTGATAGTCAATAGCATTAATGCGTGCACCATAACAGCTTTTTACTCAAGCGAAGCGAGTCACCGCGAAGATATTTCGGCGACCTTCTTTTCAAACAATGCGATCCCATCGCGTCATATTTGGAACGGCGTTTGATTCTCGGTGTTTTGATAATACTAAATGCTATGGTCGCGTCTCAGTAGCGGGCGCGATCTCTCGGTCATCTATGAAAGCAGATCAAATTTTCAAGGCAGTTCGGCCTTGATTTGGCCAAATTTGAATAATTTGTTGAAATTAATTTTGGCCGCCTATGTGCAAAAGCCTCTATCCTGAATTATAGCGAGAATAAAAGCTGCATGCTACATAAAAATCCAAAAGCTAAGCAAAGGACCTTCTCAGCTTATGCTCTATAGTCCGAGGTGACTTAAGATAGATTATACCTAAAAAATAATTTTAAAAAATCTTCGAAAATTCAGTTTCACTTTCTAGGCTGACTACGCACTTACGTAGTAAAGAGAAAGTATTGTAATGCTGCAGAAGAAATTGGCGATTTTTCCACAGAAAACTTGTAAACTTGTGCTTATGCTACTTTCACGGCGTATATCTTATTAGTGTTTTTTATACACCTCAACAAACAAATTTCAAGAATTTTATAAATGAGTCACTTAGTTATGTTAAATACGTTCAGTTATGTGTTCTGCAATCTGAATATGAAGAATGAAAGTTTTACAGTAAAGTACATTCCTTGCACTACAATATTCCGCAAAGATTTTAATATTCCTGCAACAAATAAACTAGGAATACGTCATAAAAAAGCGCACTGTTAAACTTCAGTGAGAGAGAACAGGGACCTTCGACACCCAAACATTCGAAGGCTTCAACGAGCATTCTGCGAAATAAGACATTAAGATAGTGTGTTCGTTCCACTGACTACAGTGAAGGTCCTCCAAAAAATACTTTAAATGAAAGTAAAATCTGTTCAAGATGGTAGGAAAAAACTAGTGGTGCGAAAACAGCACATATTTCTCGCCTTTAATAATGGTTATGTAATACTATTTATATCACAATTTCTCACCGAATTAACACATATCAGTCATCGTTTTTGTAAAACTCATCACTAGACCGCTGAACTTCATGCAACTGCTTATTTTTACTGATTGCGCACATTCCATATTTTTGGCATTTTTTTTTTCATTAACTGCATATTACTTTCTCGCTACCTCTTCCGCGGTGGAGAGAAAGTTATGCAATGCTGCGCGAAAAAATTGTGAATTTTCGGCAGAAAAAATCTTATTACAGAGCCCTGGCAACGAAAAAGAGGATAAATCGAAATACTAAATGTAGAAAAAAATCTTCTAACACGTGAGGTCGCCAGAATCCATGTTTTGTGGGTCCTTGATACCGAAAAATCGATTGACGGCAAAATGTCTGTCGGCCTGTGAACAACATTAGTGACTAAACCGTTCAGCCGATTTCTCCAAAATTGATATTCCCCGATCGATCTGGCTGATGTCGCGGCCTCTTAAACCGATAGTTTAATTTTGGGGGGTACTTTACACGAAGCCCATGGGACACTTACAAAATTCAAAAAAATGGCTCCAACGTCTTTGATTAATTTTGTTAATGGATAGAGTGAAGGACGTTTAGAAGAATGACACAGGTCTCATGTACGTTGAAAAGCCTGATTTTTACGAAAATTGAAAAAAATCGATTTTTTTTCGACGTCTTCCTACAACTACAATTATGTAGATAAAATTTTTTTTCTTAATGAAAGCTGTTCATGGAAAACAGAATTAAAAATAATGTCACGTTCAATTTCTCAAGAACATGAGTATTTTTTGCGAAATTCATTAAACCCTATTTTCTTAAAAAACAGCACAACCTTTTTTTTTTATTAAATTTAGACCTTAGAAAACGTGGGGACGCTTATCAGAATGGTACAGATCTTATGTTCGTTGAAATGTTGAACTTTCAAAAAAAATTTCGGCGTCTTCCTACAACTACAATTGTGAAGATACAATTTTTTATTAATGAAATGTGTTCATGAAAAACAGATCTTCAAATAATATAATGTTGAATGTTTGGAAAATATGAGTATTTCTGAGTAATTTGGCGACAAACTAAGTCGCCCGCTCCGAAAATCCTGCGCTTCGTGAACGTAATTTTAGAGATTGAAGCAGTTGGATCTTACGTCAGTTAGAATGTGTATATTATTTCATACTTGTTTGTTCGTTTCTTACATTGCTCTTTTCATTCAGCTTTTTTATATGTTTACAAGTTAATCTTATAGAAATTATTTGAAACTTAATTGAAAATGTGAAATAAAAATTGCTACTCTTCAGGGAGTAGATTGGAATGCAACAATAGCATTCCGCGTTGGGACTTGCGAATTTCTCTGAATTATGTCTCATTGTTGTGACATACATTTAGCTGTATGAAAAGCAGTTATAATTGTCATATTTGTGGTGATGTTTGCTTGAAAATATTTAGTTCGCACCAAATGCTCTACCACTTACAATCAGTAGACCCCGGAACTTTATGCACAAAAAAGTGAAAATTACGGATGCACTTAAAATTGGCAATATACTCACTCAAAATAGCCAATTCAAGCGCTTAAAGCTTAGAATTTGCGTTAAACAATCTTATAGTGAGCAACAAGATAACATTTATTTAAATAAATCTTTATTTTACACTGTAGAACAAAACGCTTATACCAAAAATATTTTCAAATATTATAATAAACAAAAAAGTTATTAAGCAAAGAAAATATCTCACTTCGACCCACTTCTAGGCAAAAACCTGGAATATGAGCTCATAAATAGGCTACATAAATAAAAATATGCAGTTGATGAAAAAATCCTACAAATATGCAATTATGCAAAACAAAAATTGACACCGTTCTTTTGTTTTACTTCTGGCGATAAAGTTCTATACATTTCCTTACCATATGCGCAATCAGTAAAAGTAGGCAATTTCATTACGTTCCGCGGTATAGTAATGAGTAAGTGAAGCTACAAACCAGTACTTCCGTTTGCGATGAATTTCGCAGCAGTTTTTATAAATTACTCCTCAGAATGCCAGATGAAGAATGTCATATATTATTTAATATATGATCTCTAAAAAATTACTCGGTATTGAATAAAAGAAAAAGGTACATTAACCGTATAACTTCTTCAATAACTTAAAGAAAATTACGTCCGCGAAAGTTTTTCTAAAATAGCCTGTACTCATTTAAACATCTTTTATTCAAAAAGTCGGCCAGTAAGGGCCAAATTGTTTTTACAATGTTGAAGAACAGAGATTTTACTTTCATTTAAAGTATTTTTTGGAGATACTTCACCGTGGTCGTTCTAACGAACATACTACCTTACAGTTTTCCTGCGCTTCGTTTACGGCGGTGTCAATAACATACAAAAAGGCAGTAAAATTAAGTTAATTACTTAATTTTACAAATCGTAGAATATTAGTAATTTAATTAGTTCATTAGTATTAGAGTTATTTATCAACTGTGTATGATGTACTATGACTAACCGATACACTAGTTGAAATCTAAAAACAGATGGAAATAAGCGTTTGTGCAAAGAACTGATATTCGCCAAGCGAATGCACATAGTTTTGACAACGCTGCGCTGGCAACAGAGCTTCTGTATAATTTGCTGCGAATACCGTATCAGTAAAATGTATTCCCGTTTCCTTTGTCAAAGTAAAAAAAAAAAAAAGATTGCTGCTTTTGATTATCGAAATGAATGTAGTACAGGTGGCACTAGTAATGCATCACAGGTGGTTTGTTTGAATTGGTTGAATTGGATCTTTTCAAATAATAGCTCAGGTGTTAATAGCGCAGAAAATGCAATACTTCAATACTACGTAGGTGTTCCCAATAGCGTGAGAAAGTATGTGCTATTGTAGCACTAGTTTTTCTTTATGCGGCATATTTAAAGGCATTTATTCTAGGTTTTTGCTAGAAGTGGGTCAAAGTGAGATACATGAATGTGAGTGAGAAATATACGAAAATACTTTCGTGTACTTCTCTTTCAAAAGAAAAGTGAATTAATCCATGTTAATGCTACAATATCAACATAATATTTCCGACAGCGTTCTGATAAGATTGTTTTCGCTTCGAACGATTTACTTCCAGTAACTTTATTCGTGCGCATGAACATAGTAAACTGGTCTGAATCTTACGGAATCTTGAAACCATGATATTGGTTATCTTCCTTAATAAGTTTTTTATTATAATATATTATAATTTCTCCACAGAATTCGTGAATGGCCAATTCGATTTTTTCGATCTGAAATTGTCAGCCGTTGTAATTTAAGATTCCTTTCACACGTATCAGCGACATTGTTAGTTTGGCCGATTTCGGGATCACTGATGACCGAATTTCCTGGTAAGAAAAAAACAGTCCAAACCAAAATTTTGCAAGCTGAGTTCACTTGAATGATGGAAATTGGCCTCAATTACATCAGTAGTATACCCAACAGCTTGAGTGGTTCATCTGAAGTGGTTTTGATCAACTTTTTCCCGTAATTTTTCTTTGTTTTAAGAGCATTTTTAAAACATTTTAAGAGCATTTTATTATTGTTGGTGATTTTTGGATCATCAAAATCCGTCTCCTAGTAATTTAAAATACACTTTTGGCTATACCTTTTATAAAATATAATCCTATACCTATATACCTATTATAAAATATAATCTAAAAATTTTCATCTTTCTTTTTACATAATGAATTATACACTAGTATTCAAAAAAGATTATTAATTGCAATCACTAATAATGTAAATGAACCTGGAATATATTTTCAAGTAAGCAAGAAAATACAATATAGGAACAAAAGTTTACATTCCAGAATTACATATAAAGGCACAAAACCATGCATTAAGGGAAAAATAATTCGTTTCATATCAATTTTAATGTCATTTTAAGTCATTCATGTTTCTTGCAAAACAGAATTAGTGGTGTATTTATTAAGCATAATTAACATTACGTCTTAATTTCATGATTATATAATAAAGACACACATGCTGAGTGAAACTGGGGTGGGTTCCTTGAGTTAAAAAGTATCCTTCTCATGGAGGATAATTTATTGTGAAAATGTTGATGTAAGTCGCCAAATAACGGCGGCCACAATAAATCAGCCTATTCAACTCGTTGCCGCATACAAAGGTAGAGTTTTCAAAAATTCGAAATACATTATTCATTACGGAATTCATATACATGCGTTACACATCGTATAAAATGATGGAAAATTAATTTATTACAATGTTGGGCAACAGAAAATGTTTAATATTGTAATTTAATTTAAGCCTAGAAATGACAAAAAATAAATGTTCAAATTGTCTTCAATGTCCATCACTGCCATATGAAAGACACCTAACATGTAATTCTTTTAACCGAGCCTTCCTTCACTTTCCTTCCTGGAAGAACATCTGGGACGGTGAGATAGAAATGTCGGAAGTCGGGGTTATTAACTTGCACCCTGAGACGCGAATGCAATGGTTACATCGCAAGCCCGGCGCTCACCCATGACCCATCGGTCACCTACGACCCATCACTTCTTTTCTTTGTGCGAAGAATTGAGGACAAAGCGATCTCTTGGTCTCTAAAGATACAAAATGTTAAATTAAAATCAAATGACATCCTCAATGTAGAACTATACAAAAATAGAGGTTCCACATTTAGCAACGGCATTTATCCACTTTTTTCGATACCAGAGCCCAGTAATAAGAGGTTTTCTGCCGAAAATTCGCCGTTTTCTCGCGCAGCATTACACAACTTTCTCGCTACTCCATATGGAGAAAGTAAAAAGAAGGGTCCAGTGAGAAGTGAACAGAAAATAATACTAACAAGTACTGCCACAAAGTGGCGCAGACTTTCTCTTAGTAAAAATTTCTAATTTCCTTGCTGTGGACTGGCCTCCGTCCTCTCGCCAACTGCCATCTATCGTCGTCCAAAGTACATTTTTTGACACTTTCTCAATTTTTTCGGTTTCCTAATAGTAGAAACGAAATATTACTTTAAGAATATTAAACAAGAGTAAAACCTTGTCATAAATGGCAATTTTCATTGTAAGATTTGGGTCCGTTTTTAAGTAAATGGCATGTAAGCGTTACTGCTAATGCAAAATTGAAGATCTTTTTCAGAGAAATGATATCGAAAAATCTAATTTAAACTTATTTAAGGCACTTTAACTCACAACTGCAATGGTGTTTACAAATCGCTGGAAGTGTGCAAATTAACGGCGTGAGAGATATTTCACAAAAATACATATGTGTAATTTTTGAAGAAACAAAAGAATACCCCAAAGTGAACTTTATGTCATTTTAAAGTCTAATTAACATTACCCGTTGGAAAAGTTTGAAAAAAAATTGGAGCGATTTTTGACAAAATGGCGATTGAGCATTTCTGAAAGCGCGGAATTTTGAGCTCATTTTAACAAAAAAACGGATAAGTTTTCGAGAAACTACATATGATATGTACTCATAAATACAATAATATGGACAAATTGCCGATAATGTAAATAATAACGTGAGAGACAAGTAAAAAAGGTACATTCTTGTAATTTTTGAAAAAATGAAAAGAACAGCACAATATGGCAATTATGTCATCTTGTAGACTTCTTTTGGCACTATCCCTACCAAACGTTTTAAAAAAATTGAAGACATTTTTGAGAAAATGTTTTTGTAATTTTAATTATAAATATTGCAGGCAATATTGCGCTAAAACTGAGTTTCAAAAAATACATGACCTTAATGAAAGTATTATTCATGGACAAGAAATTTCATTTGAAGGAAAAATCGCCATCTGTAATTTTGTAGTAGAAAAAAAGAGGAAAAAATCCAAAATTTGGCAATTTTCGAAAATTCAGAGTCAACCGTGAAAATCAGAGTTATGACACCACTATAAGTGTATTTTGCTCTATTTTTACAATAAATGTAAAGAAAAAATTTGGAGGCGTATTTTGAGAAAATTTTGAAAATATCCGGGCGGCTTCATGTAAAGTACCTCCCAATTTTGAAGAAAGTATTTCAACATAATAATGATTATTATTATAACAGTTATTAATAATAATCAATAATAAATTAATTATTATTTATATTTATTTCTACATTATAGTATATATTAATATTTAATAATTACTAATTATTAATATAATTAATAATAAATTAATAATAATAAATATTAATAACAATAATTATTATAACAATTATTATTATTTACGAATAATCAGAAGTTTTAATGAAAATGGAAAGAGTTTCAGAAAAAAAAAGTGACGCTCAAACAGCACATACTTTCTCGCGTTTTTTCTAACAATTTCCAAAACTTCAGTGTTTGAGGAAAATGAAACGGCGCCATTCTTTTAAGCATTCCTTATTTTATCCTTGGAAAATAATTAAAGAAAAAATTTGGAGTTTTTTAAGAAAATGCTTTTTATAATATAAATTGCATGAACTCCAAGAAAAAATTAAGTGAAAACGATTTTTTTTTCAAAAAATTCTAGTCTTTTTTAAAGATCTAATTTTTATAACAATTTTTAAACAAAAATCTCTGTTCAATTCTGTACTCTTGCCTTGTTAACTTCTCGCATTTTTCGAAAGTACAGAATGTTCGCTAGAAATGGGACAAGCCCCACATTTTTACCTTCCTTTGATACATACGAAGAGAAAATTTAAGAAACAAAATTGAACTGTTTTTGAGGAAATAATTGTTTAAAAATTTCTTGAATTTCGCCCAAAATTACGGGAACACTTTTCAATTTTCCACAAATTACACCCGACGCTATTTCAAGATCTGTCTGTGAAGAACAGATTTCATTCAGGAAAAATCTCTGTTATAAATATTGTAGTTGCACGAAAACTCCGAAAAAAATGACCTTTTGTATTTTCGAAAAAACAAGAATTTCAACTTAAATGAGACCAGCGCTATTCTTTTAAGCATTCTTTACGCTAACTGAGGACAAAGATGAATCAAAATATTTGCAACCATTTTGGAGGAAATTCTGAAAATGTTGAGGCTTCATGTTTTACCTCTGAGAGTTTTTCGGAACATAAGTGAGAAAACAGGACAATTTTACAGCAAGTAAACGAACCCTATGTCAACACACTGTTTTTAAACACTGTTAAATGATAATTTACATTTTGAGCATTTATTTTCCACAATAAACACCAGTGTTTGTATTTTGTCTTTTTAATTGCTCAATGTAAAGCAAATTTCCGTAATGTTCATTTGTTACATGTAAACCTTTTAAATTTAATTTAATATATTTAATATGATAATTGATCATCAAAAAGAAAAATAATGTTTATTTTAACAAAACAACGATGTCCAAGCTTTTTTTTTTTTATAATTAAAGAAAATACTTAATATGCCTACAACAAGTAATGTTTTTCAGCTTCCAGGTCAATGACAACATCTGGATCAAATTTTTGTCCAGTTTACCTGATTCATAGAGCAAATTGTGAGATTGGCCCTTCTTTTGCTTCTGAATATAAATGTAGCTTCACTACGCACACATTTTGTTGAGCTCTCCTTTTGCTTGTTGGAGTAGTAGGAGTAGTGCTGGGGTGAATTACTAGTTTGATAGCAATGCAGAAAAATCAAATCTCCTGTTCGTTTACCGATGCAAATGAGTTTTCTATAACTCAGGAACAAAAATGGCTAATTTTTCAAATGTTGATAATCTCGCGCTTTTTAAAATTTTTAATTTGGTTTGTTTTATTTTTTAAACTTTTATTCATCTTTCAATTATCTATAGTTAAAATGTTAAGAAGAGATTCTGGAGCTTAAGAAAATGTGTGCAGATGATCTCCCCATACCTCACATACAGTTCATACTGTTTTTTGACTAAATAAATCTAATCAAATTTTCTAGTCACGTGAAGAGACCAATAAAATTATTTAATAACTGTGTTACACAAACACATCGAGGAAAATTCTTTGTTTTGCTCTCCTTACCAGTTCTTATTTCCTTTTCCCCTCTACCCTATCAAAACTCAGCACTGTCTGAATATCTTCATACTAACATGCTGTACAAATTTCTTCATTAAATACGCACCTGTACAACTTCCTGAGCCTCATCTAGACGCCTGTGAGCAAGGCACTGCACAGCCAAACTGTTTGGTGATGACAACAACTGCACAACATAATTATCAGCCATTGAGTCTGCCTCTCTGATAGGACAACTTCCAGTACCTGAAAGTAAGATATGAAAAATAAGTTTCAAATTGCGAAGTTGCAAAAGGTAAGATTCATTGCTTTCTGCATGTCACAAAGCTGCTCATTGTGAGTAGAAACGCATTTCAATTGAATGCTATAGATTTACAGCGGGTCAGCATAATCAACCAGTCTCAAAAAAAAAAAAAAACATTATATTTTGGAAATCGAATACACATAAATCAAAAATTACGTAATGTGCGCTTGATATTAGAACATTTCTCATAGATAATTTCAATGCGAAGGAACCTTGCGTTAGCGGCGTAGGTGTCATGGATGGGGTGCGACGGAGGGTGTCGTATTATGAGATAAAAAAGGGAGAAAAAGAAATTTTATCGAACTATATATTCCATCAAAATATCTATACATTGTTGGCAAACTACCCACTTGATCGAATTGTAGTATTAATGACGCCACCCCGAGACTCTTCGACACCGATATACCGGGAGCGGTAGCTCAGTGCATCAACTGATGTCACTGCAGCGCCTCTGACAGGGAGGTCCTAGGTTCGAGTCCTGGCAGCGGCACGATTTTCGACACTAGCTTTTCAGCTAGGTCGAATTCAGTCGCTGTCTGGAGGAGAATTCTAGCGGCCGGCTGCTCTGATTGGTAGTTTTCCGTGGTTACTCCGATCAACACCAGGCGAATGCCGGAGCAGTACCCTAACAAACGGGCCACGGACCGCGCGCGATCTGTCCTTCCTCTTCCTTGTCCTATCCTCTCCCCTTACACACACACTTACACTAACATGCCCACACTATCACATATTCCTGGAGACCGGTCGGGAGTTTGGAGCTTGTCCCGGCTGGGGTGGTGCCCCGCTGGTGGGAGAGTCCTGGTTAGGGGGAAACCCCACTAGCCGACGGTAGATCGGTGCCGGATCTTGCTATCCAGCGGGGGAAGACCATCGCCATCACCCGAGAAAAAAACATGCACTACACTAACGGGACCTTCCCCAGTCAATGAATCAATCGACACCGATATGATGATGTTTAAGGGCATTTCAACAGCTAAGGTCATTGGCACCCGTGTCAAATTATTTTAAGACCAGTACGCACTGTGAAAGTGGAAAGCTAAATCGTTTTTTAATACAAAATAAAATGTAAGTAAAAACTGAAAAAACAGCGTGTCCACTTATAAAAAGGGTTGGCAGAAAAGAGCCAGATAACCACTTTAAAATTTCCAACTAAAAGCTAAGTAATAGTCTTCTATCAGATATGGCAATACAGGTTGGTCTCTCGTAAAAAACTAAAATGCTTGCAGAGATAACATTCGTCATTTCCAAATATCTCCGCTAGAGACTAAGCAAGGTGATGCCTTCGGCGGCTCTCTCTTATCTTACCATAGTGCAAGAGAACAGGCTCCAGTTTCGCAGTAATCGCATGTAGGGTCTCTGAGAAATGGCAGTAACCGATCCGAAGGCATGTCAGAATAATCTCCTCACGCCTAGCACCACGAGATAAGGAAAGCCATAGATTTATGGAATCCTTGATTTTTGAGAGCTTAAGGGGGCAGGGAATTACCTATAATGGCAATGTTAAATGTTTGATTCTAATTCTCAGAAGATATTAAAGTTAGGGTTATGAAATGTTTACTGGTTACAGGTATATCACTCGTAATAACACTGAAGAAACGGTTTTTAAAAAAATCTATTACATTACAAAAATTACTACAAAAATCTGTCCTTTTAATTTGCATCTTACTATTTTTGTAGATAAAAATATTCTCTCATAATGCATTTTTACCGCGCTTTCTAGTAAATAAAGTTTTGCAGAATGAATAATACTAAGATAATCAGAAGGAACATTGCTTCAGTAAATGCAAGAGACCTTGAATAACCTGAAGTTTTCAGTTTCCTACTACACATGTAAACTGAGAAAAGGTCATTTTAGTATCAAAAAGAACAACTGCAATGGGAAATGGGCTTTAAAGATGCAACCCTCCCAACATGCCAGCTCGATAACTTGCCTCATCAGAATAAACATTTTGCAATAACTATTTTTTATATTTTTACCTTCACAACCAACACTTTTATATATTTTTACCTTCACAACAAAGTTTTTAATTTTTTTCTGCTCGTCTAAGTCTTTTAGTATTTATGTGTGCATTGTGTCTCAGCATCTAAAAGCACTGGAGACAGCACCTAAGCACAACGGGAGGAGGTCTTCGCATATAAACAATAAAAAAATAAATGTGATGTCAACATAACTCAAGCGCAAATTTATCGTGAAAATTATGAAGATTTCTAAAAAATAAAATACCAAAAAATTATATTTTGATTGCAAATCAATTTCGTGTCCCCTTAAAATCCGAGTTCTGCCACTCAGTTTGCCGTGCACTGAGAATAGGGCGTTTGGTAAAGAGCTTAGTGTCTTCCGCGGGGACTGTAAGTACGTCTAACCCTTTTTTCTTCGTGGCGAGCTTTGTGACTGGTCAGCTATTTCGTTTCCTACTATTCCAAAATGGACAGGGACCCAATAAAAAATAGATATAACTACAAAGCAATAAATGATGAATTTGGTGTTGGATGTTCATTATCAGATGGCACAAGACGAGAAGGAAGAGATAGATTCGCGAGAGCTTTCTGAATCACTGCAGATCACTACTTTCCTTAACGACATCGATTCAGCAAACTTAAGTGCCTTCAAGAGCGCATATTTTTCTGCGTATATTTTCTGCAGTATAGACGCTGCACGAAGAGTCTAATCGAAAACTCCGCGTGGCACTGACAGTAGAAGGGCATCCTACTTTGCCATTTCGGTAGAAACCATCAGTGAACATGAAGTTATGTCGAGGATACATGAATTTCATCGTCTGAAATTTCGTTAGAAATGTACTGGGAGAAGTTCTATTAAGGTCTATTACGCTAAGCTGAGCTAAGGTCTTTTATGGGCCAGGGGAACAAGGTTTCGGGGGGTTCACAATGTTGGGCAATTTCATATTAAGCGTCTGTAAAAGCATATGGAGACGGATTCCGAGAGGATGGGGTAACAATGGTCTGAGTGCATACGATGTCAAGTCAGTTGGACGAAGGACTGCTTGGTGTGAGGGAGTACTCACAAAGGATAATTTCGGACCACATGAGGCGATCAAAATATCTCGCGTTGGGCGCGTGCTTTTCCAGCCTCTACTAAAAGGCATTCGATGCGACTCGTGCAGTAGGTGCTTATCCTTATACCAGCATTGTTTATAGTATTAAATGGCCCAAGGGTTGACGGAGACGCTCACCCAGACACAATACATCTATAATCCAAAATACAGCGAATGAGGGTCATATACAAACGCAAGACACACAAGAAACATACACGGTCTGCACCCCAGGAGCTGCCAGTAAGGGTGCAAAGGAGGTTCAGAGGTGATACACAAAGGCTGTTCAATTTTACTCCTCAGTACGCACTGAGGAAGGCCACAATATGTTGGCCGAAACGTCAGCTACAAGCAAATCGACGCGGCTTGTCCCGGACAGCCAAGAGACATACTCCGGCTGCGGAAGCCTACGTAATCACAACCCATAAGGAGATTATGAATCCAGCAGACGTGCATTCAGTTTGTTTTTGAAGCGGAGAACGTAATTCTTGTTTCATCGCTCCATTCCCGCAATTTGTTGAGGACAATTTGTAACTGCCTGTCAATACCTTGCGTGCTCTTGGAGGAGCAAAAAATGGCAAAGTCTTCAAAGAAGAGCGATGCTTTCACATGCTCTCGAATTGTGGATGCTGTACTACTGACAGCAATGGCAAGCCCAGGGAGACTGGGAATTGATCTCTGAAGGACCCCATTTTCTAATTGGTCGCGGAAGGATAGTTGACTGATTGATTAGTGATTCCGGGCGCGTCAACTATTGAGGTCATTAGTCCCGCAAGTGCAGTGTATATTTTTCATCGTGAGGTGACGGTGATCTTCGCCCACTGGATGGCGAGATCCGGTGCCGACCTACGGTCGACTAGCGGGACCCAAGTATCTCTCACCAGCGGGGCACCGCCCCAGCCAGGACAAGTTTTAAGTCCCCGACCGGTCTCCAGGCATGTGTGGCAGTGTAGTGCATGATAGTGTGTGTGGGGGGAGAGGATAGGAGAGATTGCGCGCGGTTCGGGGCCCGTTTGTTAGGATTCTGTTCCGGAAATCACCTGGTGTTGATCGGAGAAACAACGCAAAACTACCAATCAGATCAGCCGGCTGCTAGAATTCTCCTCCAGACAGCGACCGAATTCGACCTAGTTGAAAAGCTAGTGTCGAAAATCCTGCCACCGTTAGTCCTCGAACCTCGGACCCCCTGGTCAGAGGCGCTGCAGTGGCATCAGTTGATGCACTATGCTACCGCTCCCGGTACTTTCCCCGGAATATTATGCCCAATCTCAGGCGGGAATGTTCATTTGCAGAATACACGCCATGAGCTGAGCTGAACGAAGGCTGACAGAATTTGAAACAATTTGAAAAAATCTGAACGCGAAACATAATGAACTTAACTTAGTGTTTGAATGTTATATGTATACTCTATTTGAGGTTTTTACTGAACTGAGAGACCTAGAAACTTTGTTACCTTAACATCAGCTAATTGCATATTATTTATTTTCAATAGTTCATGAATTGCCGATTTGAAATGCAAAAATGCATTGAAAACGTTTTTCTTTCGTTAACTATTAATTTGTAGTACAAAACCAATTTGAAACTTCTGAAATCGTACTGTTTACTTTTCTGTTTTGCAGAGAACATTCGTGTCATCGGCAAAGAAAACTGTTTTCCATTTAACACACATCCAACATTCAACTGAGGATTAATTGCATCTCATCATAGCAATACTGAAAACACATTTAATACTCACCACACAAGTTGTATCGCTTAAGAACATTTAGAGACTGGGAAATATTTGTCATTGAAGTAGTTGTCCTTCCGCTGCCAGCACCATCAGTTACATCAGTCAATTTGTCCTGCCCCGGGAGCTTAGGTCCCAATAAATGAACACGCCAATTGGCCTCACTCACAGCCATTGACAATCTGCAACAATGACTTCTCCATTAAAAACTTGAGGTGACACTTGTTAATCCGAATCACATACGCCCGTGAAAGAAAAAAGAAAAAGTGGTGGTGTTGGTGGTGGTGGTGGTGGTGGTGGTGGTGGTGGCGGTGGTGGTGGCGGTGGCGGTGGCGGTGGCGGTGGCGGTGGCGGTGGTGGCGGTGGCGGTGGTGGCGGGGCGGCGGCGGGGCGGAGCCGGCGGTGGGGTGGTGGTGGTGGTCGTGGTGGTGGTCGTGGTGGTGGTCGTGGTGGTGGTGGTGGTGGTGGTGGTCGTGGTGGTGGTCGTGGTGATGGCGGTGGTGGTGGTGGAGGCGGCGGTGGAGGCGGCGGCGGAGGCGGTGGCGGTGATGGTGGTGGTGGTGGGGGTTGTGGTGGTCGTGGTGGTGGTGGTGGTGGTGGTGGTGGTCGGGTGGTGGTGGTCGTGTGGTGGTGGTGGTGGTGGTGGTCGTGGTGGTGGTGGTGGTCGTGGTCGTGGTGGTGGTGGTGGTGGTGGTGGTGGTGGTGGTGGTGGTGGTGTGGTGGCGGTGACTTAACATGTGTACAACGACTCAAATTTTTATCTCAATTTAATTGTTTTCACCGAGAACAGGATGGATATTTTACACTGAAGTAAGAAATCATTAATTATAATAATAAGATAATTATAATAAGATAATTATAATTAATATAATAAATATAATTAATAAGATAATCCAATTTTCTCTACATTTAAATAAGGAACATGAAAATTAATTATGAAAATTTACAGTAGTCCTACTTCTAGTATATGTCAAACAACTAATGAAACGATGAATATTGTAATAACGTTCTCATTAAAACTTTTGTAAATTCATTACCTATTAATTCGTTGTACCAATGTGTCTGGCACAGAAATATTTATGTTCTTCTGTTGTTGATACAGAGCTGCCTTGGTGTGTACCAAACACTCTGACAAAACATTCAGCAATGTGTTCACAAGCTTATGGCTGCACACAAATAGTTGCTTCCCCCGAGCTCTGAATGTTCCTGTTCCTAATGGGGTGTGTGGCAAGTACTTGTCGGTTGAACCACTATCTTTGGCAGTTGGAGGAGAAAATGCTGTTTGTGTATCATCAATTCGGCCTTCTCTCTGTAATCGAGGCAACTGCATTCCAGTACACTGGGAAATCTTCACATCACTATCAATAAATGGATCATTTTTAACATCTTCATTTTCACGTAATATTTCTGATGCTGTTTCATGACTAGTTTCACCCACATCATCTCGAGAATACTGTTGAGACTTCATTTGTGTGAAAGAGATTGCAGATGGTTCATCTTCCATATTTCCTGATGAAAGCAATTCATATTCATCCAATGTAGAAGTTTCAAAAGCTTTTGTATTTTTAATTTTGCTGTCTGATGGTTCTGACACATTAATAAAACTAGTTACAGAGCTTGCAATAGAGCTCTCTAATCCAGTTTCATTGTCCGGTGGACCTTCTTCTACTGCACCTTCTTCCAAGCTAGTGTCAGAGTCACTGCTCTCCTCTCTGCAGTCTTGTTTCAGAAATAGTAAGGAGAAAATATCTTCCATGACTTCAATTCTGCAATCACATAAATGTTTCAGAATAAATGATAATAAACGTACAATACTGCGCAAGTGCGTGCATACGAACGCAAATATTGACGTGCGCACATTCGCACACACGCACACGCGCACACACACACGGCCACAAACTTACTGGAAACACAATTTGAGACATTTAAAAGTATGGGATATCGAAACACAATTTGAGACATTTAAAAGTATGGGATAAAATATCAGTGAATGGCCATGAGCTTATCGAAGAGACACCTTCGTTGGCTGAGAATGGGCATAACAGGAATCACGTGAAGCTATAAAAGAAGTAAGAAAATTCTTACGAGTAGAGATTGGAGGCAATGCAGTTCTAGAGGGACAAGGAGGCCGTACCTCTCCCTTCAAAATTTTCAGAATTTAAAAAAATTAAATAATTAATTATATATAGAGAACGGATTTCCATGTTATTACATGTTCTTACAGGAACTAGATAACTGCATTGAATTATATTCTTTACAGTTTACAAGACATTTTAAATGAATTAGAAAGATTTTTATTTTACATATTTTGGAATAATTACATAGTTTTACATTTTTATCTTTATTTCGTTACATTTTAATATATTTATATGTCGAAACGGAACATTTCAGATACGCGTTTGCAGTATGTTACGGAATCATCTTTCTTACTAATGGAACGCAATGCTGCTGCGCTTATGTGACAACCATATCCTCAAACTTACCCCCCCCCCCGTTGCTCGCTTACTGCTTGACTCCTAGCAAGGATGGGCGGATTTTTATGAACAAAAGCACCACGTGCTTCCGCACGTTTTAAACAGCAAATTCGTTACTCAATCGAAAACTAACAAATATTTTTTACAGAAAACCATTTGCTACGTCTTACCACGTTGTTCAATTTGGAGGGAGGGGTATATACCCTTTAACCCCCTCCGCCAGGATTCATCACTCGCTACATGGTACTACTATTCAGTTGTACATCGGCTTCGCGTAAACATTGTAATATATACTATGAACGTATTTTATATTTCGAATAAAATTCGTGTATGTGGTGAAGTCTAGTGTATACTTATAGTAGAGATAGAACCTACTTTCAGCCACTCCGGATCCTTGTTAAAAACTGATCGGCGGCGTTCTATAGTGAAAATGCTTTATCAGAACAATTTTATACGCAATAATGAATTTTACATATTTTCTATTTTTCTTACATACCGTATTTTGGAAAAACAAGTACACGTATTTTGCATTTTTATTACTATAAATTCCGATCACTAATAATATGATTCAAAACGATAAATCACTTGCGAATTTATTTTAATATTACGAACAATTCATGGATTTTAAAAATAATATATTTATCAAATTGTACAGAAAATATTTACAAATCTCGTTTAAAATGTTTTAAGCGTTGTCTCTGGGATAAAATTACAACAATTTCTAGGAAAATTGTATCCCTAGTAGAAAGATTTATAAAAGTATTATTTTACATGTATGATTATATATTTAACTAGAAACCTATGTATAATAGTGGTTACTAAACAAAAATATTAAACATGTAAAAAAATTGATTCCTATAACTTTTGAAAATGCCTTCTCTGAAATATTATCTGATCTCGTCCGTGCTTGAAGGGCAGAATCTGGAGAATATGACTGGAATGTCAAGTGTCAAAAATCTTAATAAGAATTTACTGTGCGAAGAATGCAGTTGTAAAGGGTATTATACAGAAAGGTTGAGAATAACTTTCTTACACAAATTGTTATTCAACTTCTAGGGCATTTACGAGAGTCAAAGGTGGTCACTTTTTGACCACGATAATGAGGTGGGAAATTTCATTTAACGTAGTTGCATGAATGACATTTCTGACATTGAGCCCCTGTTTGGTGGGCAACTGACAATTATTTAGTGTTTGTCCAGCTTTGACAACAAAAGTTTTCAAGGTAGCAGCCACAAGGTTTGATACATGTGTGGTAACGGCGATACAGGTTACGATGCACTCAAAGCTCAGGAACGAAGACAAAAACTCAATACTGTCATTACCAGTGGTCATATCGTCATCGAGTTCCTGTACTTGCCAAACCCAACTCAAAAGTGAATTGCCTACTCATCAGGGGCGCGATGCCACTTATGTAACTACGTTAAATGAGATTTCTCAACACATTTTCATTGGAAGTGATAGGGCACTACGTAGTAGCTGTTAACTGTGGATGGAATACCTACTGTTGCAGCGCCTTATCAGCTACCTTTGATAACTTACTTTCTTTCTTTCTCTTTCTCTTACTCGCTCTCCTCTCTTTCTCTTGAAGTATCACATGCTTTTTAGGAAATGTATCAAACCACTTGCCTGATAATGTATGTGTATCAATGTATGCGTAATGTATCAAACCTCTTGCCTGGTAATTACAAGAAGTGTTGCCATTAACAGGGAATATTAGAAAGTGTATGATAAATTATATATAAACATTAATTAAGAATTACAAAAAATATAACGTAAATAAGTTAAATTAATTGAGAATTGGCAATAAACGAGATTAATGAATTATTATAGAACTATTATAGTACAAAAAAATAATAGTGATTACACTATGAGCAATTGCAGTCTGTTGTTAATTGGATGAGAAGATATCACCTTCAAGACGTTTGATGATCTGTTATGGATAGTACATAAAATCAACTTGCTTTACATGTTACGAAGTTATAGTGAGGCATAGTCTCAACAGGGAGCGACCTTGTAGGTTGCATGGATGACGTACTGCTAGGTGTCGATGCTCAATGTCGTTGACGGCGCTAGCGAGACGCTAGCGGCGGAATACACTTGCCCAGGGGCAAGTATAGTGACGCGGGGGTGCCAAAGGGTTTGATTGAATGAACGCAAGGGCAAATCGCAAAAAGTCGATTGCCAGAGATAGGCCAGTTCACTTATGAAGCAGGTGAGGGGTTTTTTATTTGCCTAAAATTGATCATTTGTGGCAAAGGTCTGCAACACGTCGCAAAGAACTGCAGAGGTGAACTACATTGAATCCCCTGCAGGAAAAAAAAATCAGAAAGATTACCATATGCTACGAGGTAACATCTGCCTCATTCATCGCTGCGTATAGATAACTCAATAATACAAGGGTTATACAAAGTAATCTGGGGAAAAGTAAGCAGACGCAACACCTCTTAACCCAGGTCGCCACTGAGGGGAAAGCTGACATGCTACTAGTCAGTGAACAGTACTATACACCCGACGAGGCCATGTGGTACCAGACTTCCTCAAGAAGACCAGGTACAATTATTTTCAATAAAAAGCTTCGGGTACAAGCAGTAAACCCAACGAAGTTGGATTCGTCTCGGTGAAAGTAAATGATGTTAGGATTTACAGCTGGTACTTCCCTCCAAGTGACCAGAACAAGAAATTTGAAGAGGACATTGTTGAGCTTAAAGGTGTCCAGGAGCTCCCGTTACAAAAAAATACCCCAGATTTTATGTTGACATTCATGCAGAATGGCAGCTATTCCGAAAAAAAATGTCTTCCGTAAAATTGAGTTTAAAAGTTACTTCCGGGTGCGAAATTGAAACCCGCTGCCGCCCCACCAGACATCGGCGTAGCGTCTTGTCTTTGCGGTTTGATGAAAACGGTGGAGTGAGGCAAACACCGCTTGCCGCACACTAGAGTACTTCAGTAACATCTAACATTTTATGTATACTATTCGTTTAATCTATTAAATATATTAAAATTCATTTTTGACGTTATAAACACGATATGCAGTGGCGTAACAATAAACGCTCAACATAACCCAAGCCATATGGAAATCAACAAAATTCCTAGAATGCTCGAATTGTGTGTTGAATATCTTCAGTGTGAACTTTTTGTCTTTCAGTGTGAATTGTCTTGTGTTTAGAAAGTCCCATACGATAAATAATAGTCCCCTGCAGTTTCTTTCCTTAACATGAGAGTGTTAACAGCTAAAATGTTGGTTCATTAAAATGATTTATGAGCTGCAATATTGGTACAACTCGAAAAATGAAGTTTCGAGATAAATGCCGTAAAGTATTAAGTGGTGGTTGAATTATAGATATCACACGATTGGTAACTGGCCCATTACGAGGTAAGCATTACTAAAAGTCTTCAAGGAGTTCTGTAAATAACAATTATAAAATATTTCAAAATCAGTGTCATAACTTAAAATTTGTACTTTTTCTTTGTGCCAGTGTCGCAGCCCACGAAAGAAATATTGTGTTTACTGATTATTTCTAGACTTGCAGTTCGAATTGAAGCTTCAGCGAGTGTCATTTTGGGCAGTTTTAGCTAAAGCTAGCCTGCTTGGATGACCCAAATAAATGATTGTTCACGAATTACCCTGTAGATTTTCTGTCTCTCGGATGTAATTGCTGCCAATGACGGTCAACCCCATGAAGTTTACCTCAAATGAAAATAGTTTGGGGTTCACTGGGTTTTAACGAGTTTCCTTAAAACTACCTAGCAAATTGCGACATTGTTTAGGGCTAATCCTGTGAGCTCATATGACGAACTTTCTGCTATCGCTATTTTATTTTCATACGGGCTGTTTTTGCAAAACACGCTACACGATTCTCTGTGGAACATGGACGTCGCGACAACGACCTCCGGTACCCCGCATAGAGTTCTCGCCGACGAACGTGTAACCTGGCTTTCGTTTTCCTGTTCCATAGGCAAGGTAAACGCATGGCACACTCCCGAAGCCTTAAGATAATTCGTGACATAATTCCTGGGCAAAAGTGGCTGCGGGTTGCGAAATTGTATGTTTCACTGTTTTTCTTACGTTGCAGGCAGCAACTACGTACTTTAAATGCGTGCCTTTTTCTTCAACAGATCATTGTGTGGCAGTGACAGGTTCAAATGTCTATCTACTTCACGATAGAAGCCTCAATATAACCAAGCTACAGCCTAATGAGTACGAAACCTAAGTTTTTCCCTTTTTTACTCTTTTTGACAGGTTCAAATATCTTTGTATGCAATTGTCGACCTGGGGGAAACCCGCGTACACACAATGAATCTGGCAAAAGCATTACTTCAAACCGCGAGTCAAGAAATAATTAATGAATTCAATATTTGAATGAATGAATATTTTGGCTGCAAACCTCTGTTAGCATTTGCCATGATATTAAAGAAAGAAATTGCGGGGGACTATCATTTATCGTATATGACTCTCTAACTGTTTCTATACAATTAGAGACTATACTGAGCATCACAAGAAAAGTAACATTAATTTTAACAATGATACATAATGCATTATTTACCATTTGAACTGTATAAATGAGTATAAACAACCTGTAACAACTATTGTACTACAGCTTCCGGGTCAATGGCCCCCATCTCGATCAGGTTTTTCGTCCAGTTTCCCTGATCCATTGAGCAAACTTTTATAATATTTTTTCCAAACCCTTGTTTTGCTTCTGGACATAAATGTAACTTCATTTTCTGTGCACGTCTTCTAGAATTCAGTGGGAAATACAATTATTCAAATTATCGTTTCCATGTTGTCGCAGCAGGAAGTAATAAGAGCCAAAATTTATTGCTTATTTATCCTTGAAAATAGATTTTATTACATGGGAGATTTTTTGTTGTTTTTTTCTCCCTTTGAAAATTCAAAATTTATTGCTTATTTATTTTTGAAAATAGATTTTACTACATGGGAGTTTTTGTTTTTTTTCTCCCTTTCAAAATTCAAAATTAAAGTAGTATATGACTTGGTGTAGGGATCACAGAATTTTGAAAATGTGCACACAATTCACTTTTCCCCATAGGACGTCATACGCAGTTTTTAACTGTTTTTTTGACGTAAAATAAATAAATAAAAAAATAAATAAAAAGCACAAGACATTAGTTCACACTGAAGATACGCAAAACATAATTCGAGCATTCTAGGAATTTTGTTTATTTCCATAAGTCTTGGTTCGTTCCTTGTTATGCCGCTGCATACCGAGGTTATAACCAACATCAAAAAACGCATTTTAGTAGTTTTAATAGATTAAATTAATAGTACTCATAAAACCCTTGGTGCTATTAAAGCTTTCTAGTGTGTGGCGCGAGACTTTTGCCTCACTCGACAGTTTCACCGAAAAAGCAAATAAACGATGCTACTCTCAGACGCGTTGGGAGGCACCGCGACGTCTCGCGGCAGCAGGTTGAATTTCGCGCCCGAAAGTAACTTTTAAACTTCATTTTATCGAAGACAAAAATGTTTTCGGAAAAACTGGATCTGCAATTCGTCATGAACGTCAACACAGAATCCGGGGTATTTTTTTTTAACAGGTGCTTCTGGACATCCTGTATAAGAAATTTGCACCAATATGTATCCCCAAGCCCTTACGCTTTCTTTTCCAGGTGTGAAGAACTCGTTTAATATATATTTTAAATTGAATGGGGGATATACAACAACCTTGCCTAAGGCCATTGTTTATATTAAAAGCTGAAGAACTATTGGAACCAACTTTTACGCAGCTTTGACCATTCGCATAACGACGCTTTATAGCATTTATATACGCTGTATTTATATTCTTATCTTCCATAGTATCCCACGGTTTAGCTAGGGATACCGAGTCAAATGCTTTTCTCAGATCTAGAAATACCATATGAACCTCTCGATTGGGGAAGTTTTGAAAAAATCGGCTGAACGGTTTAGCCACTAGCGTTGCTCACGGACAGACGTTTGGTCATCATTCGATTTTTTGGTATCGAAGACCCAAAACACATGGATTAAAATACACTACGTGCTTTTTTAAATTTAAGGATATATCCTTTTTTGGAAAATTCGCCATTCTCTCGCGCCGAATTATATAACTCTCTCTCTCTTTCTGTGTAAGCGGTAGCGAAAACGTAAAAAAAAATTCTCGTTTTTTATACACATATGATACATGGTACTCAAATTTCGAAATTTAAAACAAAATCCAAGCAGCTACAATATAAATTATAGTATTTATATACATTAATTTATAAGTTATGCATCAAATACACATTGTGAGCAATACAGATTATTAAAAAGGAAATTGTTTAATTTAATGCAAGCAGCATACTGCTTTTCATACATTTTTATTAAAATTATTATTATTTAAACAAAGATAATTTAATTACTTTTAATAAAACATAACTGTACATTTTTATCAAAAATGCTTATCCCCAAATTCGCCCCCCCCCCCTCTGCTCAGTGCTTCACTACTTACCACACTGCTGATGCCATGTGACAGCAAAGCTCCAAGGAAACGGTCGCATTCCACTAAATATTTGCTACTCACATGTGTTGTGGATCATCATTACTTTCTTAGTGTAAAGAACTGTTCAATTGTGTATTTGTATCTACTATATACAAAATTGCAGTAATTATGAAATCTGTTTCTGTTAAAATATAATTTATATTAGTGTGTTTTTTGTTGTTGTTTTTTTTTCCATTTTGTGTATTTTGCTGCTGCAGGCCACTACTAATGTCTAATCCTTCAGTTGAAGCAAGGAAAGAATATCAAAAGCATTTAGCAGCCTTTGCCCCAAAGCAATAACCATAATATAATAAAAATGATAATATAAATGTCTTTATTTGTGGCGATGCTCAGGCCTTAAGGCCTGCTCTTCCGCCTAACAACTTGTGAGCAACCATTTCATAATTGCACAACAATGAATGTAATGAATAGATGTTGAGATATGTCAGGTCCTTTTTAATAATTTTAGTAATATAAGAAACAACTCATCAGTTCATTCCTCAGAACAATTTAATTGCCACTAGATTCTTTCTAGAAAACACAAGTGTAAGTTTGTCAAAATAATTGGGAACATGTTATATTAGTGTTACTGATAATACGACATATTAACCCTCAATAAACCACAGAAAAATGTATACATTCAACGATTAAAAGGGTTTCTTTTGGGAATTATGAGAGCAATAGTACACTGATTATAAAAGAAATTAAATTGGGCTCAGAAATGAAACATGGAAGCTCCAGCATATATCCACAAAAAGTGAGAAATCCTAGAAAAAGTGTTATATTCTGGTGAAACAATTGGATTAGAAGTATTTCAGTGCATGCCCGCTTATAAGAGTGGAGGCGTTCTCACAAGAATCACAAGTATTAGAAAACTCATGCTTAATCAAGAGTCAAATGAAAGACCCAAGATGCACACCACCAGAATTGGCCACACCCTGCTCCATTGGCAAACAAAAAAATTAGGGTCCGGTTGGAGACAGAAGGAAAGAGGACACAAATTAAACAGAGAAAAGAGAAAACTTTTTTAACCTACCTAAAGTCCAGTGGAAAAAGGGAGCATACAGCTTCCTGCACATTCTGCAACTTTGAAAGAATTTCAGCATATGGATTATGAGTATTAGTATCTGCAGTTTCCTGTATGTCTTTTTTAGTAGTTTCAGTAGAGATGTACTTAAACATTTGAGTGTGAAAATAACCTGCATATGTAAAAAACAATAGATTAGTCTAACCAGAAACCAATTTCATTATCAAAAGATCGGGTTGCTAATAACTATTACTCATAAACAACTTACCATTTTCTTCAAGAATCTTTGCTAAATGGATAGCTTCAAAACAACTTATTAGAATACAAAAACCATCAAAAAGGGTTACATCCCAAGAACACCCTGGTGTTGATGTGCCAGATTGCTGTTCCCCTGCAATAAGGTACACAAGATCAGGGTTTAAAGAAACTTGATGTTTAAGAAAACTAGTGGTATTAAAACAATATGTACTTTCTTGCCCGTACTTTCACGCAAAATTAAGCGAAAAGAGCTCAAATTTTCGAAAAATTGCACCTAACCTTCTATCAAAATTAAGGAACAAATTTCTTTAAGGGAAAAAAACTATCTTCAAAATTGTAGTTGCAGGAAAACTCCAGAAAAATGAGAGACCTGAAACCACTCTCTTAAACGTCCTTCACACTATCTGATAGAAAAATTTAATCAAAAACGATGGAACCATTTTTTTGAAAATTTGAAAAATGTCCCAGGGCTTCATATAACGTAGCCCCAAAATTCAAATATCGAAATCAAATTCAAGGGGCCGTGACATCACCCAGATCGATTGGCGAATATCAATTACGCAAAATGCAGTGACATAATGCCATTGTGAAGGAAGGCCTTGAGAGGCAGCTTTATAAAAAATCGCACTATAGCGTTGTTCAGGCACAGACGGACGTTTTGCAGTCATTTTTCGGTATCAAAGGACCCACAAAACATGGATTCCGGCTACACCACGTGTCAGCGGAAGTAATTTACTGTACATAGAAACCGGATTTATTTACTTTTTCGTTACCAGGATCTGATAATAAGTGTTTTTCTGTCAAAAATTAGCAGTTTTCCGGCCCACGATTACAATAGTTTTTCTTACATTCATAGGGGGGCGAAAAAGCAAATAGTGCAACTCACTCAACACATAATATAAAAATATAAGCTGCGGATAGAACAAATAATAAATATAAATCAAATATGAACGTACCCCATTTGCACACTTTCTGTTGACGGCTATGTAATAGTTGTTTAATTTCTGACCAATTTGCCACTGACAAATCTGTCGCTAACCACAATGTTTTCAAGGTACTTGAGCTAGCAGAAATATGTACAATTTCTCCACCACTCATTGAGCAGTTGTGAGTATGTGCTGAGCACCATTCCAGCAACTGCACTTGCTGCTCCAAAATATTTCCCAAGTGCCGTAGAACTGGATCACAGTCTATATCCTGAACCAGCATATGAAAATAATCCTTTAGAAAGTATCGAAATGCAAACACAAATTTAAGAAAAACAAAATTTATAGAAACAATATTTGAAATACAATCCACAATTATGAATCCAATGATAAACAATATTTCATGAAAATTCTTCTCTCTCCTTTATTTCCTCATGTATCACATTATCCTTCACACCATATTTTCTATGTTTTTCACTATAAGTGTCACTCACATCGTTGGCCTTTCACAGTACCTTCAATTCGTAAAAGAATACTTTTCTTCCTTGCTTCTAGAGCTTAATAGTTATTTTTTCCACCTGGAATGGAATATTCCCCATACTCTCCCTCTCTCTGAATTACTCCAAATATCAAAATATACAAGTACATAAAATTCAGGGAACAGTGTTATTTCTCTTACTCTCTACTACTGACTAGTTAGTTTCTTAAGACCAGTGTTCCTATGTCTTGGCCATTCTCTGCTGCTTGTGCCCTTTCCTCTTTAATGTAATATTGTACTCATAACATTCTATCTTCAAATTTGTGATCTGTGTCATTTCCCCTCCTACAATTTTCACATTTTTCCACATCTGATTCCAAATAATAGAAGTCTTTCACTGCCCCTCACAATATTCAATTTACAGCACTAATGTCACATTTAAGATCCTCCAACCGGGGTAAACCACATTCAATTACCATCTTCCACTATGCAAGTAATTTTATAAGGAGGTCCCCTTCCACACATAATCTCCCTTTATTATGTTCCATTAGTGCTATTGATGTGGTGTGGTGGATTACCGATTCTATGAACCATTCTGGAAGCTTTTTAGAAATGCAGAACACTCACACTTGAATCCATTCTTTCAGTTCTTTAAATTATGTAAAACTCTGTGCTGGAATTTCTTTAAGCTACAAACCATGTGATAATCTGCAGGAACAAAGTCAAGAGAAAACAGGGTGTGTGAAAGCACCCATGCTGAGCAATGATAGCCATAGTTTCCTCACATGCATGGTGGTGAGCACTGTTGAGTTGTAGGAGCACCATTTATGCTTATTTTTCTGGCTATTTTTATTGAATTGAAATGCACTGAAAATTGTTGTAGACCCTACATTAATATTAGAAATAAAATAATTTTAGAGTTATACCAGTTTTTTCTTTTCCTCTTTAACATAAAAAGTATTACATAATTCTAAGAATCTTCATTATTGCAAGGTCATATACAAACAATTAATGTTAATAACTCACGATTAGCTAAAAGAATTCCTTTTACATAATTTGATACTTTAACTGCCTAACTCGATTATCTAACACATACAAGATACAATAGCAATTTTAACATTATAAAACTGAAAAGAAATAACAGAGAAGCCATAAGTCATGATCTCAACACACTATTTTTTAAAAGTAACACTGCGTATTGCAAAATGCAAATGGACAATTTTCAATATATCCGAAAGGAAATTGACTGCAAAACCAATTCATGGAAAATATTCATTCATCAGTTTAAAATTATTTCAAAATTTCAAATGCTTACTATTAAAAATATTATTGTTGAGGAAAATATTGGCTATCCACAAATTGATGAGCAAAAATGTTCTTGCAATATCTTTTAGAATAGTGATGATATTTAAAATTATAATATACCATGAAAATCTGACACTCAATTGCGAAGATACTCATGCCATTTTTATTAGCCAGTTCTTTACCTTTCACTCATTAAAAAAAATGCACTTCCTCATTTGTTTCTCACAAATAAGTTACCAACATTACCCATCACTCACTTTTGATCATGAAATATCTCACTTCATAAATTTAAAATTTAGCACGGACAAACTATATAAACTCTACCACAAATCCAAACACACTGGAATAAAAATGCAGAACATGCAAAGCAACCGCTATTTTAACACATGAATGTGCTGCTTAATTTGTATACTTTGACTATTCATAAAATAATAAAAGATAATATAAACCTGAATTTGAAATTAATCACATGTTGCCCATAACCAAAAACCTGTAAAGATACCAGGAAGAATAATTAACATACATAATACATTTCCACAAATTGAGTATATAATTGTAATCGATAATATATGAAAAAAATAATGTTTTACAACAACAAGAAACTCGATCAGTGTTACAGTACATCTCTCTCAAATATGCTTTTGAAGATTGTCAACATTCTTGTCTTTGTGTGACACTAAACTTAAAAATATCATTTGTTACCTAGCTTTTGCCACAGACACTAAAAATACTTTTAAGTATCACGCAGTTACCTTGCGTTTCATCGTTTTAATCTTTCAGTTTTATTATTTTTTCTAGCTACATCAACTTCACAACATTAGCATTATGTGAATAGTGATGATTCACTGATTAATGACTTGTATATCAACTCAGCTGAAAAAAAATTTTGTCAGCAATGTGAACTGGCATGCCTTGACTCAGCTATCATTGCTGGTATTATTGTCCTTTATTACTTCAGTTTTGAATAATCAAAAATAAGGTAGTTATTACAAATAACATGCAAGATTCTAAAAATATCCTAGGTGAAGCTTCCAGAAATCTTTGTAACCATACGGAAATTTTATATAACATAACATCAAAGTTTGAAGACCAATTAGAGTATAAGCACTGTAATAAATCAGTTCAAGTAATTTTAGAATAATTTGTCAAAATATATTCTTGGTTTTTCAGGTTTGTCAATAATAATGCAAAAATCAATGACATTTCTTCTTAAGAGACAAAAATACTTTGAAAGCAGACACATTGACTATTTTGAAAGGGATTAATTCTTAACCCCCAAAAAGATTTATAACATCTTTAACATGAAACATTTTTCACTGAAATCAAGTAAGTTGCAAAATCCTCAAATATTTTAAAAAAGTTGATATGAACAAGTCAATTGAGAAAGGCCTCTTACATAAATCTTAATGGGAGGATAGCTTATATTAATATATAATACAAGTAATGTTAGTATGAAAAAAATCTTACGGGTGACTGTCGAATAGTTCCTGATATCAAGAAAACAACACATGAAAATCATGGAATCATTCAGGCCATCCTAAGTAGTCTCTTTGACATCACCCCTCTATGGATTTAATAGGAGCAATTAAAGTTGTAGTATTGATATTATCTTCTTATTTGTAACCCTCAGTTAGGTAAGTACACCTAAATTTTTATTATCTGGTTTGCATACCAAGGTCAGAGAGGCAGTTATTATTGCCTAATTTTCTTATTATGAATGAATATAAAGTATGGCAACAATGTCGATATATCTTTGAAAGAGATTTATTAATTTTCATTAAATAAAACATACAATTGAAAAATACAATTGAAACTAACTACAACAACTGAAAATAACAGAATCGTCGACAATATTGTTGAATATACTATGGCTGAATTTCCAACATAATTGTATTTTCCAGGGCCAAATTCTGATAGGCAAGAGAATGTTCAATGAGTCACAGTTGATCTGTTTCAAGCTATATGCTAATGAGTCTGTTAACATATTACATAGTAAACTGAAATTACATATAAAAAATAATGCTATTTGCCAATTGCATATGAACAGGAAGATATTTTATAGTGCAGGGTCACAGTGATCATGGTGTACAATTGGAGGGTTAATACTGGTAGCATTTATGTCCCATTTTCATAAAAGTATAGGATTCATGTTTTGTATAGATATTTCAATATTTAATTGTATACCTAACAAATTTCCACTTTTTGCAGCAATATCCTGATATGACTTATTTCAAGTTACTAATGTTCACCCAATACTACAATGGCTCCAAACTCAGCAAACTATTAACAAAAAAAAAATTTCTTCAATTATTACCAATCCCTGTTCTTATATGACATAAAAATTCTTTTGAGTATTAGAATTATTTAAGTTCTGACACTGCAACAAAAACATTGAAACAGAATAATAAGACAATATTTTTATAGTAATATCTTGAATAAAATGAAAAGAAAATGTGTAGATCCACCAAAATTTACATTAGCAATTCTAATTTTCATTTGAAGTTAATTCAAAATGTGCATATCAATCTCTACTTTAATCTTTGTTTCAACCACTTATTTTCATTACACAGGCACACAAAATGAAAAAAGGTGTCAGACCCAAAGACTTGACATATGTTTTCTATGTATGTCAACGTGCAAAATCCGAATCGGAAGCCTGAATTGCACCATCACACTCCAGATGTTGTTTTATTAATGAAAAACCACTGTAACATTGTATTTTTTTGTTTTTGGGGTTGTTGATAGACCAAAATTGTTTCTCTATGTATGTTGATACATTAAATCTGAATCTGAAGCCAGAATTGCTCCACCATCTTCGAGTTTTTTGTTTTTTCCTCTCTCCCCCTTTCTGCAAAAAACCACTGTGAAATTGTATTTTTGTTTTTTGTTGGTAGTTGTTAGACCCAAAGACTTGAAACATGTTTATCTATGTACATCAATCTGTTGAATCTGAATCCGAAGCCAGAATTGCACCACCACCCTCCCGTTTTTTGCAATTTAAAAAAAACAACCTGAAAGGTGGAGGCGCAAATCTAGCTTCTGATTCAACACACTGACATACATAGAGAAACATGTGTCAAGTCTTGGGTTTGACAAATTTTGGTTTCTGTAGAGTATAATGCTAAAAGACACAAAAATCATGTGTTTTTCACAATAAAAAACACTGGAGGGTGGCAATTCTGGTTTTGGATTCAGCACATTGACATGCACAGTGTGCCTGCATTATTACTTAATTGCTAATTATCATTGTTATTTTGTTTTATTATTATTATTATTATTATTATTATTATTATTATTATTACAACATAAGCAATGTCATTAATATCTGTTAAATTAACTATAGATATTTTGTTATTAAATTAACGTTTTAAACAATTTACTATGGATGCAATGATCTCACAAGGTTTATTGTTCAATAGAATTAACCAAGTACCAAATAAAAAAAAAGGAAGATAAAACTTGCTGAAATTCTATTCTATATTCTATTTGCTCAGCAGAATTGCAATCTGAATAAGACTCAGAGCTGTGAAATGTATGAATTTTTTCTCCTTAAAGTACCATATTTTCTGCAAGGTTCACATAATATGGCAACAAACAATACAAATAATTGTGAGTAATGTTACACGCAGCATAAATATCCATATATCTATCCAAAAATCCACGAGAAGAACTAATTTTCATAGTTTGGACAGATTTCATGGTAAAATTTAAATTATAAAAATTGTAACTAATAAGTCTCAAAGTAACTGCAAAATATCCACAACCTAGCAGAATTCAGATGATATCCCAGATGAAAGTGGCTATCATGAGATTCACTCTCAAAACTGGGTTTCATTCATTTCAAGGATGTCAATACAAAAGTCCGCACTATGATAAAAAATTAATTACTGCAATAAAAATCTTAAATGTGACTTAACGTAAGAAAATAATAGATGTTAGGTTTATTATACCTAATTATTATAACTTTCACACATTACCCAGAAGAATCTAAATCATTAACATATAATCACTGAAAACTTTACTGATGATGCAACTGAACAGGTTGAGCATAAGCATGAGTACAAGCATGTTATGCAAACATGCCGCTCCATTGACAGAAAAGTCACAAGTCAAAAATGACGATACTTTAAGTTTTATCACTTGAAAGCATATGTGCTGATTTACTATTTACTGAGATCACTTGATGGAAAACGGTTGTGAATGGTCCTTTTCTCGGATGTGTCACTTTTCTATCAACAGAACAATGTGTTGTATGATAATATAGGTGTGCCTTACAGTAACATACCTTACAAATACATCCAAGCAGCTGTAGCCAACGTGTCAATTGAACACCTGCACTGGCCCGTGTCCACAGTTGAGGCAATAGCAAGGGCAATAGCAATTTCAGGGCATGAGGCCACCCATTTAACACCTGAATCTCCTGATCTTCTTCTTGAGCTAGTAGACAGAGTGCCACTTCCTGCACCAGAGCACAACAATTCATGAGTATGGCAAAGCAAGAAGTGCAAAATAACAATAATAATAATGATAATGATAATGACGAAGATGAAGATGATGATCCACAACAATTCATCACTCACCACCACCACCACCACCACCATCATCATCATCATAGTAACTTAAACACAAATAACAATTTTCAAACTGTTTAAAGTAATTTATTAGTAAATATATTTAGAATTTTAACATCAAGTTTTTTGTTTTAAATTTCAATATTTTTATTTTCTACAATTTTGCTGAATTCAGATATCAACAATATAATTCCTGAAATAGGTTCAATTATTTACCTACATCACACCACCTCCAATTTGAACATTAAACATTAGTTCTATTAACTACATCTCTCAGTTATAATTCATACAGAAGTGATAAGGATACAACTTTGCTCCAAGTACAATTCACTTTCTCAGGATTGGTGTTAACAGCATGTACGCGGGGTTTAAAAAGTAATTTACTATCTTTAAAACAAAAAGTAAAGAATTTTTAAGATTCCCAACCCTACTCTAAAGCACCACATAATTAAAATTAACTTTTTTACTTTTCAAAGAAATTTTTTCATCTTTTTTTGAATTCTAACTATGAATTCTAAAACATTTAATACAGTAAATGTTTGTTGATAGAACTTGTAATCACTTATTTTATCATTGTTAATATTCATCCTTCATTAATTTATGATCATTACACAAAAAAATGACAAAAAAATCAATATTAATCAAACAGATGATATTTGAGCTTGAAACATCTTCAGAATTATTTTACTAATCGTAACACAGATCTTGATATTTTACACTATAAAATATCTTCCTCAGTCAAATCCAAGAATCAATTGCCCTACAAATTTATCGAAGATAAACTTGTGATGATTTTTAGTGAAAGAGAAATCTACACCTTTAGTCTGTGTCTATCAATTTTGGGATAATTTCAAACACCTCTAGACTGCATTTTTCCTCCTATACTCCATCCCAAAACCCTATTAAAACTAATCATGCCTTTCCAACCTCACAAAACAATCAGACCTTCATGTTCTTTCTAGCATGTAATTGTCTCAAAGATGAAAAATAAAAATGCAGCAAATTATTGTAGAAAGAATAAGGAGGAGCTTACCAAAATACTTTCAGCACAGTGGACCTGATTCTTCACAGTTGAATGAAATAAACTGTTTTCTTTAATATTTGCAGATAGCCAATCTTTAGGAATAATAAGACACTGATTCCCCCATTCTATGAACTGATTTCTTTCTTTTAATTTGAAGATATACTGTAATAGTCCCAAATGTCTTTGTGATATCAAAAACCAAAATACATCAACTTCTGCGAGACAACAAGATTATCTACTGATTTCAAATATTCATAAAGCCAATTTCCAAGCTTCTCTTCATTGTTTTCTAAACACATCAGTGACAAAATGCTCAAAAATTTATCCTTTGAATGTGTTAATTCCATACGATGGTACCTTGAACCTAAAAAATGAAACACAATAATACAATAATTAACAGGCACAATATTTAATAAAAATAAATCACACTTTCAACATCCTGACACTTTGAATATGTCTCCTTGACCATCCAAATATATATATATATATATATATATATATATATATATATATATATATATATATATATATATATATATATATATATATATATATATATATATATATATATATATATATATATATATATTGTTATTTGAAAAGGATCTCCAAACCGGATCAACAGGAAATATTTTTAACTGCACTATCATTTAAGTTATAATTTCATTCTCCTTGCAGTATGTTTAATTTATTTACCAGTAAAATATGCCATAAGCAATAAGTTTCATGGAAAAGGGGAGGACCAAAAACGTAGATGAGCCCCTCCCCCTCTTGTTTTATACTGTGCAACCTACGACCATATATAATGGTCGACCATATATATGTGTGTGTTTGTGTGTGTGTGTGTACGTGTATGCCCACATGCATGTGTATGAATGAAAGTATATAAATAAAGGACCCTGGTGGCTCATGACAAGCAAGCTAGTGTTCCATGCCACGACCTGGGTTCGAATCCTAGAGGGGGCAAAAATTAAATTGTCATTTTTCACTATCATGTCCCAGTACATATAGTACTTTGACCTGATGAAAGCTTCTCGCATGTAGTGAATGACAAACAGATGGCATAAGGGGTTGTGACCTCCTTACCACAGGTCTCCTGAGATTATTATGTGGTGATGCCTTGGTAGGGCCCTAGTCAAGAGAACAAATATTCATAATATTCAATTCAAGTTATTGTGATTAAATTGGAATTTTCAATAAATATTTGACACATAAAATGAAAATTTATATGATTTTGTTTGAAACCATTTTGAAAATCATTAAAACATTTAAATGATTCGTTACGTTATTTTAAGAAGGGTAAAAATCTGGTGGATTTGTTTGGAATCAGAAAAATTTAGCCAACCCTGTTCATTTTCACAACATTGAGTAAATTTCATGTCAAATTACAAAAAATTTCTCTTACCTATTTCTGAAGATTTATTGTGAAATATTGCAGTTGAACAGCTGCATTTTTTCAGAACTCCAATGAACAAATCCAATAACTGATCATTGGTTGCATTTGGCTGAGATGATTTAGGAATAATAAACGAAATTAAAGAATGTGCACATACTGCATCATGATACAAAAAATCAGAAAGAACTTCTAATAACTTTTCAGTCAAAAGGCAGATTGTCTGCTGCCCAGCACAAACTCTCCAAACAAAGAGTTGCCATAATTCCTGAAATGTGAATCTTTTAAATCTTCACTATTGAGCATCCAGCATCACTTAAGTTCACATAATTCCAGCACCACTTAAGTCAGCAATGCACATCACTCACCTCTGCTAAATCTGGATGTCTCTTTGAAATAAACTGAAGAAGCCACTGGAATTCTGCAACTTGCTTCTGAGTATTCATATCTGCTATTTTCTCTGGCTTTGTTTTCAAAATGCGATATACATGGGCAACAATTGTCATTTCCAACCATAATTCTTGCCATTGATATTTGACAATTGGAGAGCTCCTAAAAAACGAATTAATATTTATACATAAAAAAGAAAAGGGCCGATCGTACATTTATATTTCAAGAGCAAACATTATATAAACCTATATATAAACCTTAGGAAATTGTATAGGGAAGCATTGTTGAGAGAACATCCAATATCTTACCTCCACAAACGACTTCCAAAGACAGTAAAATCTGGCTCCCATCCAACTAATTTATCTTTGAAAGATTTGCAACTTTCTACAAGATACCACAAACCCAATTCCGTACAAGAACTAGTAAATGTCACAGCAAACTTTGACATTTCAAACAATCTTCTAATAAATCAGATATCGACGACACATTTATAATTTGATTAGCAAAATAGAAAACTTAATTATTAAAATGCATGTGTTTTTATCAGCATTGATATATTTTAATTTTTCTGGACAAAAACTTTCCTAACCTCTCATTCTTCACCGCTCGTATCACAATCAGCTGACAGTCTCTTGACATTTGTATACACACGATGTACCGCAAGTGTCTCACTCGATAGTCGATGCGATTCTCGCATGCGATGTTCGTCATGCAAAGATCTAAGTGTGCAACAGCAATAGAGAAGTCGACAGCACGTGACTTTTAGTAGTTACGAGGGATGTACCGTCGCCTCTATGTCCGTATAGTTAGCATACCCATTTATCAGAAAATTAAAAAAAGACTATTCCATAATATTGTACTAATTTTAAACTAATTTTAACCCAAATTCAAAAATTTTGAACTGATGCACAACATCAAAATAAAAATGCATATGCTTGCGGGGCTTCACCTACCGTAAAGTTAGCAACAAAACCCATGAAAATCGTTGATATCGAAAAACTAAAAATACATCATTTCGTACTAATATTAAACTAATTTTAACCCAAATTCAAAAATTTTGAACTGATGCACAACATCAAAATAAAAAATGTATATGTTTGCGGGGTTCACCTACCGTAAAGTTAGCAACAAAACCCATGAAAATCAATTATATCGATAAACTAAAACTACCATCGTTTTGTACTAATATTAAACTAATTTTAACTCAAATTCAAAAATTTTGAACTGATGCACAACATCAAAATAAAAAATGTAAACCTTTGCGGGGGTTCACCTACCGTAAAGTTAGCAACAAAACCCATGAAAATCAATGATATCGATAAACTAAAACTACCATCGTTTTGTACTAATATTAAACTAATTTTAACCCAAATTCAAAAATTTTGAACTGATGCACAACATCAAAATAAAAAATGTAAACCTTTGCGGGGGTTCACCTACCGTAAAGTTAGCAACAAAACCCATGAAAATCAATGATATCGATAAACTAAAACTACCATCGTTTTGTACTAATATTAAACTAATTTTAACCTAAATTAAAAAATTTTGAACTGATGCACAACATCAAAATAAAAAATGTAAACCTTTGCGGGGGTTTACCTACCGTAAAGTTAGCATCAAAACCCATGAAAATCAATTATATCGATAAACTAAAACTACCATCGTTTTGTACTAATATTAAACTAATTTTAACTCAAATTCAAAAATTTTGAACTGATGCACAACATAAAAAAATGTATACTTTTGCGGGCGTTCACCTACCGTAAAATTAGCAACACCACCAACGAAATTGCATGATATCAAAGAACTAAAAATGTCATAATTTAGTACTAATTTTGAACTATTTTATACCCAAATGAAAAATTTTGGAACTAAATATAATGCCATCATTTTTTCGACTCTTCTGTAAACGTATAATTTGCCTCTCAGCAGCATCAATAACATCCCCATACCATGGACCCAGACAGTGAACTACTTGTGACTGACTTTTGACCGATGACTTTGCTGGACCGACTACGTCAAAATCATGGCAAAGGATGCTCTTCGAATCTTTAGCACTCTGAGATCTCTCATTTTCTATTCCAAACTTTTTATGGTAGCAAACTAAACAAATCGGAAATAACGTATCAGTGACGTTGAAGCAGTGGCGTTGCTTATGTTGGTGTTACCCGGGAAAAAAACTAATGGTGTCTCCCCCTAAATGAAATACATCTTTATCTGAATAGTTTATACATTATTTAATAAAAATACAAGTGTATTTGCACAATATTAAAGATAATTGTTACATTATTTTATCTATACTGAAATAATCTGACTGATTTAAAAGAAATTCAGCCCCAGTTGGTGCGCCATTGGAAATAATCTGACTAATTTAAAAGAAAATCGAGCCCCAGTTGGTGCGCCATTTTGAAATAAATTGCAATTTACTCAAAAAAACTCGACCGAGGAATCTGAAAAGCAAATATCTTTTTATCTTGCTACTTCATTGCTTGAATTGGCTCAATGAAAATCATATATTCATGTCACAAAAACGTGGAAATTTATTAAACAATTTAAAACAATTGTTTATATTGAATAACTTTACCCAATATAAAAATTAAATGTTTGTCATGACCGTTCCAACCTTATGTCTTCGCGCGCTTTTTCGGCCATCTTTATCCATCTCCGACGCCGCCATCCTCAGGTCCAGACACCATCTTCTCTCTTCTTTTCTCGGAAGCACACTTCAATCACCGTTCATCAGATCAACAAACTATTTGCTGCTATCATTCCAGTCCAATCACTGAGAACTTCGCCCAAGCCCTCAATGTCCCTCCAACCCGTTCACATGAAATATTTTATGCTCCACTGTCACACTTAAAGTTCCAATTTTGATTTTCTCAATATCCATTCCCTAGTAGATGCTTACAAGTCCCCAAAGAAAAAAACTCCTAACATTAATTGGAGCACGATCCGTTCACGAGCACGGCATCAGTCAGAATGAAATTCTTTCATCCCTGCAAAGCTCGGTTCTTAATTTCGATTGTTTATTTGCAGATAACATTTGATGTACTTTCGTACCTAGCCAATCTCTAAATTTCTTGCAAAACGAACTAGCCGTCTTCACGACTGTCACTGCTTTTTCGGCCAATCCCAGAATTCTATATAAAATTAACTAGCCGTCTCCGCGATTGTCACTGCATGAATATGTTGACCTTGACGACGGCTCGCTTACCGTTGCTATGCTAGCATATTCACATAATTTATTCCCTTTAATTGACGCCATTTATAATAAATATTGTCCCATATTCAGTGACATATTGGTATGTCACAATACTAACGATAAGATTAGATAAAGTAATCGCCGAAATCGTGACTATTGAACCACTGAAGAGCAGGGTTTCACTGCTTTTAGTTTCGCGTTTTTCTTTACATTATTTTTCTTTGATTCTTTAGTATGTATGTTTTAATATTGTTACTATTAAATTACATGCATATATATAATTTGTAAATAAATCATTAAAATTATGTAAATCGAACTATATAATTTTATAATTGGTATCATCCGGGGCGCATCGCCCTCCTTGCCCCCCTCTACCTACGCCACTGTTCAGAAAAATTAGTTTTTGCACATTACAATTTCGAGACAATCAAAGTGAGCCTCGCTATATACATGACCTCCAAATCCTAAACAATTGCGTCAGTTTATTCCTAATATATTTGAATTAACTTGAGGAAAAATTAACAATGAAATCCCTGCCATATTATATTGACAGTACGTATATTGAATTTTTCATTACTTCCATGCTCGTTGTCTGCTAGTGTTGATTTCAATTGTTATTAGTAAGGGTATACTTTACGCAATATGTTATGATCACATTTGTCGTAGACGTCAAAAGAGGGAGAATGATGCGATCCGTCAATCGAAATCCCGTCATTTGATGCCGCCGCATGAGCAGTACAATTTCTCCCAGAATTGTCGTGTTACGCCTTTCAAATCTACGACTTGCAAGAACTCTGTGTTAATAATTATTTCGATAGAAAGGTGAAGTATTATTTCTCATCAGAAATACACAAAGCATAAATGAAGCTACTTACCGGTTCGTGTTTTCTAAACCGAGATGTTTTCATATTTTGATACAAGCATAAGCAATTATTTGTTGCCAGAAGTACATAAATGGTTCTATAAGAAATCTTCCCTCTTGAGACGTTAAAACATTGCAATTGAAAAAAATAAAAGAGTACATATTTATAATGATTTAGCATGACGTACATTTTCTTTTTATTTCTAAAATATGGAAAAAGAAAAATGCGCAAGTTGATGGTGAAGGCAGAATCTCATTTGCTCACGATGTAGATTCTGACTAAAAATGTTTTCCTTAACGAGCAATATTCACTCCAACAAGGTAGTATGTGGATTCTGTCAATTTAAAGATCATGAAAATGTTGATTGGTGAAAATAAAACTTATATTTCAATAGACGTTGCCTTTCATAATGTTTAATGCATGCATTCTACTGTTGAATTTTTTAATTCTAATGAAACACCTGGGGTACCATTCAATAAACTATAATCAAAGGTAGCTGTCCCTGTTCTTGAACGAAGAAATCTTGATGCGCTATGTTGGTGCAAAGTATGCAATTAGTTCACCAAAATGGATATCGTGGCAAGATCTTGTGCACATCCCGTACACTAGAGATATGACTCCATGAGCACTCCGGGTACGTTTGCGCGTACATCTCGCGTACATTGGCGCACATGCCAATTTTCGGGAGGGAGGGTTTAAACGTTATTTTCTTAAAAACGGCTCCAAATTTTTCAAACGAAAATTGCCTTTTCTAACGAGCTTTTAATCTTTTATATTATTCTTATAGTAATATTTCAGTTCTACCATTCGGAAACAGAAAACTTCGGGCGGAGATATATTGCAGTTGGCAACAGTATGTGGGAAGTCCGAAAAGGTAGGTCAGAGAAAAGAGAGTAGGCAACTAACAAGTACGAGAAAGTCTGTAGCACTACTAGTATAAATAATAATAGGGGGTTCTAACATTACTTTATTAATTGAAAGTATTTTCAATTATGGTAAATAACTTTTTCTAGTTATAAATTAGTTGTTAACTGAAATAATTATATATAATATTTTACGTGTAAAAAATCAGTTTTCATTACTAGTCATCTCGTTCGGTATGAAAATATAGAACCACGTACGTGAAAAAAGGGTTTAGAAATGGTAATTCGGAGGATATTTTTTTTTTAAATTTCGTTATAGAAATATGTATTTATAAATGAGATTATTTTAAGACTCTAATGATGTCTGACCAATGCAAATGGCGAACGATCTTTCTCTGTTCTGAAGCACGTAAAAAATTCTCTGAGATAGAGTCTTAAACAAGACATATTGAATGCATTATCTACATAGAAAATTACATTTTGGGACGCTTAGAGTCTGAAGACATTTAAGAAATTTGCCGAGACTATAGTGAGAAAACGAGATTCCGTAAGACAAACCATATTTTATATGTACACCTACATGATTTTTTGACTTTAATATCCAATTTCTTTTGTAATAAAATGTAAATTACATTCAAATAGAATTTCGTCTATAATACCTTATATTTTTAACTTATTTACCCTCAAATGGTTGATGTTATAAAAATGCAAACATATAATCAATTATTTATACGTATACAATATTTGCATTGTTACAAATATAGTTCATTTTTTACATTCAAAATATTATAAATAACTTGTGTCGAAAAAAGGGCACTAAACATTTGAGAGCCTAGAGCGCACATAAGTCAAAGTTAGGCATTGCGGATTTAACTTTAATAATTGAGAATATTTATAAGCATAATAAGAAAATAATTTAAAACTAATTTGCTTTACGTATAAATTCAATCTAAATTTAAACATTCTTTTATTATAAAATAATAGGTTGATTATTAAATTAAATGACAGTTTTCACTAAATGGAATATTTATTTTTAGACAAAACAAAATTTACATTCATTCTAGATGCATATAAATATTCTAGTACACATTAAACCGAACATACATACTTGATCTCTCCCTATAAATATCTTAAATCTTATTAAATCTAAACATAACCTAAGATGATTCTGGCAACAAACTCGTCGCCCTGGTATTAAAAGAAAAATCAGCAAGTTATCGCGCATTATCAAATTACGTATAGACCAATTATGAATTAGACAAATTTCAAAATTACATTGCACAAATACATCCTAATAGCAGATCACAATGGTCAACAATTAAAATATTAGCAAAATCTTATTCCCCTATACCAATCTTAAACAACGGTATCTTACCAATCTTAAACAATCTGCTTATACTGATTTTCAAAAATAAAATTTAATTGCCAGTCACTTAGTCCAAAAGTCATTTACCTCCGACCCTATTATAGATCAAATTTTTAATAAGGAAGTTGAATCTTTCATCTCTTCTCCACTTTGTTCAGTCCCTTCAAAATAAAATTTTTTCTCCTGTAGAAGTTCAAAAAATAAAACAAAAATTGAATATTCACAAAACATTAGGCTATGACTGAATTACAAACAAAATGATAAAAGAACTTAATTTACAAATCTTATCGAAACTAACAAATATATTCAACTCAATGCTTCGTATTTCTTATTTTCCACAATCGTGGAAATTAGCATACGTTATCCCCCAACCAGGCAAGGATCCTCATTTCCCCTTAAACTACAGACCTATTAGTCTCTATCTTCATTATATAATGTTTTTAAAAACTATTACACTCTCGTCTTTTATCCTACATTAACTCAATACAAGCTATTCCAAATTACAAATTTGATTTTCGTTCTCATTATCCGACCTCTCACCAATTACTACGTTTTTCTGAATTAATAGCTCAAAACCTTCATCAAAAGGAACATACAATTGGAATTTTCCTGGATATTACCAAAGCATTTGACAAAGTATTGAAAATAAATTTTTACGGAAAATTCTATAGGCTGAATGGTTCATCTCCAACAGACAAATTCATAAAGAATTACAAATTGAACTAATTAAAACATTCACACTAATATTCTTCAAAAATACCTACATTAAATGAAATCGCTCCCGCTTCCCCAAAGATATTTTTCACCCTCCATAAATAATTATCTACTTTACTACTCAATAATACCTTCTCTTAAAACTGTAAATTTATAATAAAAACTAATTAATACTTATTAAAATCAAATTTTACTCGAAATTATTATTAAAATAAAATCATGATTAACTGTAATTATGATATTAATTTCTGGCATCTCCAAAAGTTATGTACAAATTTATTCATCATCCTCAAAAATGGTAAAATTGAACTATATATTAAAAGATTATAAAGATTTTTTATACATGATCAGGACTGGTAAATTGCTGTCGAAGGTTTAACTTCCGTTGTTTTCGATCTAAAGTCGTCCATCTGGAACCACGTCTTATTTCTTTTGACAAATGAAACGAAGTGTCCTATAACTTTTTCGCTTAACTTTTGCCTTCCATCTTTAGGACTACGGTAGTCAATTACTCCAATTAATTTATATGTATATGTTGTAATTAATGGCATTGCCAAGGTTTCTTTGATTCCATTCAAAATCTGAAATTTTGGAGTAAAATTGTCTTGTTGTATCTCCAATGTAAAAATTGTTCCTGTAATACAAACATATGCACATTATAACATAATCAAGTATTAATTAAATATGTAAACAAGTATTATCAAAAATGTTTGTTGAAGGATATATCCACCAGTGAATGACTGATTCGAATTTGGTCTCAGGAAATGACAACTTGAAACGAATTGTCAGTAATTGTCACTCTAATGTAACGGTCATTGACTTCTACATGGTCATTTACTTGTGTCATTTACATAGTTTTGTTCAATTTCACATACAACGTATAACACACACACACACACATATATATATATATAGATATATATATATATATTGTGACGGAACACACACGCCGTGGATCATTCCGGCGCGCCGCACACAATACAACCTGGTCTTTGATCAGGGGTCGTTAGCCCTGAGGGTGTGAAGCACCGCTCGGGCGTTACCAGCGCCGTGCGGCAGCCTACTGTCGCTCCGACGCCAGGCCTGTCAGGTTGTTCGTTCGTTTTCCGGCAAATAAGGGGTAGCTTGCAATGGATAGAATCAGGGCGGATCGAATTCTAATGAAACACTTGGATGGCTCTGGTAAAATTAGGCATGTATTCTTAAACGTTTTCCAGAGGCACATACACATACACACTAGATTATAATAAACAAATTGCAATCCTATTTCTATTATAATTATAATCCTAAGTCTGGATTAACGTTCTTGCTCCATCTTGTGCAAATAAACAATAACCTCCCTACCTTAAATATTCAAAAATCATATCTTGCCCGCTAATTACAATACTCGGCCAATTTAATTGTTTATGCAAACCTACTGATCTTGGCACTAAAATGTTCTTTCAGTCTGTTCGTTCCACTACGTTGGATCGAACTGAATTCCCGTGTTAAGCGTTCGGCAAGAATACTTCCTAGTTATACCTTTTTAATCACATCTTTGGAAATATTACGACCTCGCGGTCTGACTGTCGCACGGGTACTCACGCTTTGGCGATTGGGGAACACGTAACCTGGACCTCGGCCAACGCAGTGACCGACCTCAGCTGCTTATCGCTGCGAACGGCTGCTCGCGCCGCAGTGACGCTCGGCCTCGCCCAGCTCGCTGCGCTATACGCTCGCCGGCCGCGCTGCTCCTTGGCTTGGCTGATGCTGCCTCCGTTCGCCCGTGAAGTAGTACAATTTTCTCCGGTCGTCCCGTAGAACGGCCGTGCCTCTACGCCCGTCTTCCGTTCCCAACAAACTTGCTTCTTTGGCTGTGTTGCACCAGGAATGTCGCCTCAGCCTTCCGCTTTGGCGATGCGGCGTAGTTGCGACGTAATGATCGTATATTCGACCCTTCGGCGATTTCTATCAGACTGTTCGGCGGTTTGTCTCCGAATGTTCTGCGATTTCTATCAAACTCTCCGGCGGCCTTTCTCCGACTGTCCGGTTTCCCGGGAACCCCTTCCCCCCCTCGGAGACTGTTCCCTCGTTTTTCTATCAACGTGCCAATCGCAGGATTTAATTTTCCAGCGCTTATCGCCCCGAGAAATCATTGGCGACCACTCGTTACGTCCGACTTCAGCCGCGGCTGACGTCAGATGATGACGTACCAACGCGCCACATTCGAAGTGGTAAACACCCGCGATTTATCTTGGGCGTTTTTGCCTGGAATTCTGCTTCCTCGCTGGGGCGCATATCAGAGCTCGTCTCAATATATATATATATATATATATATATATATATATATATATATATATATATATTGTGACGTCACGGGGTTATACGAACCCGTAACGCCACCATAAGCCACTAGAAAAGACCAGAGAACTAAGAAATAGGGTATGCGGCGGAGCGATGGTCCGAGAAGGCGACATCTACCCGCAGGTTTTCGCACTCCGATGTCCAAAGTTAGCGGATAATATTTTCTCGAGAGGGCGCGAAGGAGGAGAAAATTCACCCCTCCAGAAATTTTCCCCAGGCGGAGTCGCATAAATACCGTGACGCACTTTGGTAGAGCTCTCTTTCGACTTTGACAGCGACGGCGACTCAACTAAATTCTTCAGCGGTAATAATTGGTTAGTGCAGGAGTATAATTTTACTTGCTTTAATAAAGCTGATTTAAGAAACGCGGTAATAAGTGATAGAATTCAGAAGCAAAGTGTATGTACAGCATTTGCACTAACGTTACGCGAGTAAGCAAGCGTTGTGACTGCTCGAACTTGAAATAGTTTCATCATCGAAGTAAATTCGCGCAGAAGGACTGTGAACGAAATCCAGTATTTAATTTTGTACGCCACGACCACGCACGCTCAAAGTGTGGTATGTCGGCCGAGTGCTAGAAGTAGTCAATTCAAGCACGTTAGTTATTTAAAACTGGAAGCGCGAGCAACGGGTACGCGGCAGGCGGCAGAAGGACGACTCCAACACTCAAGCGTAGGCGAGAAAGACTTGGACCAATCCGTGGACGGTACGAGCCTGAGGACGAGAGAAAGGTTTGGAATTTGGACGTGTGGCGTCATCCTGAGATTGAGCGAAAGAAGAGGTGTGACCGCGGGACATCGAACCAGTCGAGTGACGTGGCGAGGACTACGAGCGACCGAACACTCCAAGGTTAACTGACGGCGAGCGGGAAGGAAATGTCGAGGTAAAGAACTGGCAACTTCTATGCGGCAATTTGTTGGGAAACTGTGTAGCTTTAAACACCAGGCGTAGCGTCCTAAAATAGGTGAAAGTTCCAAATAATTACTGGGAAAAATTTCAACGTACGAGCGGCAGTTTGATTTCATTCGCTGTACGCACCAGTAAATTCGTTTAAAGGCCATACCTTGTACAACTTTTCTAAAGTAAATTATAATTGTTCATGTAATGTAAAAGTAATCTTATTGAAAGTATTGTTTCCATTGTATGATGTCAGGAATAATCAGTTGCTATAATTTTGTAAAGGGTACGATTTAGTAACGTGTGCGTCACGTTTATTATTGTGTTAGAGTTAACAGTGTTGTAATAAATGTGCAGCTCAAGGCTGACCTCTGTGAAGTCTATAAAAGAATAATTGTAGAGAATCACTTAAAGGGCCGTGCACGGAGGAAACTTTAGATTAACAAAAGTTAAATGAGGTACACGAAGTAATTGAGAAGGAGGTCAAAGCAAAAATATTGTCAATAGTGCGTATTGAAGTAATCAGGCAGTCAAGGTGACGCCTATACATTCTCTTATTGTTGTGTTATTTCTGTTCTTTTTGTTTCTGTTCTCTTTGCAGTGACCATCTACGTAAGATACATACTTATTGTATATTTGTGCCACTGTGTAATTTGTTTTACTGAATATATGCTCATTTTACCAGAATTTTATATAATTCATTGTGTCAAGGGTTCAGACCTTTCTCATACCCGAAAGATCCTGCTTCCTGAGAATTCAAAGCTGGCTTCACGAGCATTCATAGTTTCACGCTTCATCGCCACCGGCTGGAAGGTAGTAGGTGGGCGTGTTATAATATATATGTGTGCTTATATATATATATATATATATATATATATATATATATATATATATAAGCACATTTACATTGAAAATGTTATATTATATACAACAGATTCAATGAAAACATCATGCAATAAAGAGAGGTCGGTAGTCTTAATATGATTTACCACAATTTTATTGGTTATTTAGAATTATAAAATAAGTACTAAAATGGCATGTCTAATGTACCTGTGTCGTGAATATTAGTTGTTGATTTACCACTGCAGTTCATGCAACTCTTTTCTAGGAAAAGATGCATTAATTCTTCTTGCAGTTTGTTTTCGAAATCTGGCGATAGAAGGCTACTTTGTATTGTAATTGTAGTTTGATTCGAGAAAAAGTCATCACAACCCTTGTTGCAATGATTGCTTATTGTCATACTTGGCTGATTAATTAATAAATGTTCTGCTATTTGGCCTGGATTTGACGTACATAGTTGAGCAGAGTTTCCTGTAGATCTGATAAAACTGATAATTTATCATGTTTCAGTAACTCTGCTCGTTGTTTGTATGTTTTACATGTAACACCGTTTTCTTTGTATCCAGGATCATTTTCAACAATGGAGTATTTTGTCCGTCTGGCAAATTTTCAATCCAAGGATTGTCTATTTCTTCTGTTATTAAAATTTAAATAATGCATCGAAGGCACAAGTATTTCTTAATACGTAAGATTTTCCTTCGATCACTGCAGCCTTCACATTTGTTAAATTTCCATTCCTTAATAATGGAATTTTGTTCAGCTTTGGGTGAATAATGAAGTCTGTTTCATGAAAATGTCTATTAATATATTTAGACTTTCTCTTTGTATTGTCAGTAGATTTCGAGACCAGGCCCATCCAGTCGTCCTTTTCGTTCAATGAAATTATTTTATTAACTGATTGTTGCCTGAAGCCATGACATGCAACACAAATTCACCTTTCTCCATACCCTTCTTCTCCTTGAATTGGTAGGGAACACTCAACCAATAGGTGCACATTTTTGTTACAAATAATGCATTTATGAGCACCTGTCGCTTTATGTCCATTCCTGCACACTAAACATAGGATGTTTTCACCCTGTACCTGTTAATAATTTAAATGAAATTTACAATAAAAAATAGATTTATATATAAACATATTAATTTATTTGGATAATATATTATAGATAGAAAATGAAATCTTTGCAACTATATTTTAAGGAGTTACACATACCGATTCAATTCTGGAGCCACTCTCTTCTTCTATCACCGTTTCGTCTTCTACATCTTGAATATCATTATTCTCAAGTCTGTCTTGTTTATGTTCCTCAATTACTGTGCCTTTATCTGGCTGGATTTTGTTCTGCGTTGTTATAACTCTTGTAGAAATGCTTTCACCCTGCAGCTATTAATAATTTAAATGCAATTGTTATTTATTAAAAAATTTATTTATATATAAACATCATAATTCATTTGAGTAACTTATTATACCAAAAATATGAAATCTTTGCAACAATATTTTAAGGAATTACACTTACCAATTCAATTCTGGAAACATTTTCTTCTTCTATCATTGATACATCTTCATCAATAACTTTCTCTTTATCTCCCAGGATTTTGTTCTGCCTTGCTGTAACAATTTTATTTTTACCATCAATGTATTGGATATGAGTATTAATAAAATCATCGATTCGAAGATTAGATTTTTAGTAATAAACGATTTTTAAATCGTTAAAATCTTAACTCCACTGAGGCACTTGATGGAGGTACTCAGCCATAACCAAACTTATCTCTTGCCACACATGTCCACAGACAAATTGTGGAACAATACTTCACCAATTTATCTGCAAGATCATCGTTCCGATGAGCATTCAAATCTTCTCCCAATTCTTCAGCGGAACGCTTCACATCGTCGTCGATCGATTTTGCCCACTCGTAACAAGAAGTTTGGACGTGCTGGTCATCATTGTATATTCGGACATTATCATAATGTTCTGAAAATTAATATATTGAATTAATTGAATAAAACGGAAAACTAAAATCTTTTTAACATTTTTAGAAATGTGTAATTTTCAATTATTTATAAAGTAATAAAAATGTTTAAAATATTTTTTAACATTTTGTTCGAAAGTGTATATTTTGAATTATATTCCACATTATATTATCTACAGTATCATTATATAATTTAAAATACCTTGTTCTGTGTGAGAAAGTGTTCCACTTTCGTGAAGGATTTCATCCATTTGCGAGTTGCCAGTATTGAATGAATTACCAATTAATAACTTTTTCAATTCATTTTTCGATTTTGTGCAAGCCGTCTCTTCTCCATTAGACTTTCGTCCTTGATAAACGCTTCGACATACGAGTAAAATCAGTTTCAGCACTTTCCCTGCTTCATCAAAATTTGAGCTGACGATTAATTTTCCAATAGCAGCAACGTACAATGTTTTTACTTGCTTATGCGCAGTTTTCAGGAAATTGCAGTATATCTTAACAATATGCGCTACATCAATGCGAATGTATGTCTGGCAATGTACCGTTCTTGCAGAGATCTGAATAATCACATAACGACTTACAAGATGTAAATGCATTTGTTACTGCATTGAGCAAGGCTTTGGAACAATCTGTTACTACTTCCCCAGGTGGAGGAGCTCCACAAGCAATCCACTCCTTCAACCAAAATTCAATTTTGGTCGTAGTGTGCGATTGTGACACCATTTGTGCTACAGGGAACTGGTTGTATTCTTCTTGTTCGCCCGTTCTTATCACGCATTCATATATAAATAAAGGTGATAATTTGTTCGAGTCACTTGTTTGCACATTTTTCGCAAAGTTACCAGTAGCATCGATTGCAATGCAACCTTGTGGATGTTTGCGAATATACGCCCGATAGATATTTAGTTGACTCGCTGTCCAATAATGGACAAAAAAGGGCGATAGACCAATACAGTGGATGGAGCCTCTTAATTGTTGTTCCTTTAGCAATTCCAGAGATCTCACTGGGTCTTTGTCGAGATGATTCTTCCTTGCGTACTCGCTCTTGGCTAATTTAAACACAGAAGTTGAATACAGAATCGCAGGCTCTTCGTTATCTCCGGCTTTCATGTTTTTTTCGGCTTCTTGAACTCTATATACAGTGGCATATTTATCTGCATCATAACACAATATTATTACAAAGAGAGAAAATAAATTAATATTTTTTCTACTGAATTCAGTATATTTTTAAAATTTTACTTTAAAAAGGATCGAACACTCTAAAATTGATAGATATGTACTCAATATTCTTGGGACGTTAACAAATGTAGAGACTGCGTGACTGGACATCATTTAACCTTTCAGTCACCGTGTATGTTATAGCGATGAATCGTGCCAACTGTCTTTGTAACCTTGTTCATTCCTATCTACCTTTGATTCTAAAAGATCTACTCAAATTTCATTTTAAGTTTTGATTCTAAGAAAACCTAGTCAAGGTTTTCATTTAAGAAGAACAGAGTTAAAAGAAAATTCTTATCATGTCCTTAACGTTCAATTTGTAAATGTCAAAAATATTTTAATTAGAATTTATAAGTATTCATTTATACATGTGAATAATATGTGAATCTAGCAGTATTGTTGGCAATGACAACACGAATTATTTCAGGGCTTGGAGTAGCCTAGGTCTTTTACATGTAAAGATATTATTTGATTTGTTGTATATAAGTTGTATTTATCTGTTTAATTATACAAAAATGTGTTCGTTTAATGATTAAAAATAATTTAAATTGTTACGCAATTTACAGACATTTTGTGGATGAGATGCAACGTAAATAATTTCTTCAAAACTAAACATAGCAGTACAGAAGGGAAATTTAAATATTAATAAAATAGATGTCTAAAATTTCTTAATATTCTCAAAAACGTTTCTATTTTTAAATTTCATAATTTCAGAAAAATTAAAAATTGAAAAATATCAGAAGTTAACTCATGTAGAAATGTTTTGCTGCAAATAGTCTGAAGAACTCTGAAAATACATTTTAAATTGGGCTAAAAAGTCTGGAATGTTCCAATTTTTCGAGTTTGCCAGCATACTTCATAATTAACATGTAAAGTCTGAAAAAGTCTGAAATGTTATAAAGATAATCATTGTTTACTAAAAAGTTAGTAAAATAGAATGCAAAACTTGACCGGCAGTTTTTAGAAAAAAACTTGAGTACGTGGTTTTAGAATGGAAAATTAACTAGACCTTTATAAATGCAAAACTTAACTGTAATTTTGCAATAAATGCAAGAAATGAGTAGGTCATTATATAATGCAAATGCTGACTAGGTCTTTTCAGAATGCAAATGTTGACTAGGTCTTTTCAGAACGCAAACGTCGACTAGGTCGTTTTAGAATGTATTATCAATAGGAAGAAACAAGACAATTAACATAAGTCCGTATAGCATATTCAGCTTAACAGTGAAATTTCATGAAATATTAAAAAGGCATCTCAACAATAAAAGCTTAAAATTTTCAGTAATTCCTCATTCATGAGATTTTTTTAAATTAGGGAGAAATGACCTTGAAAGCAAGTTAAGATATACTTAATGTAGAATATATCGTCTTTGGTGTTGATGCTCTGACTGAACCGCGAGGTGAAGAGGGCGCAAGGAGGCGATTATTGATTTGTTTCACAGATGACCTGCCTTCATCGTCTGTGGTAAACGCACCTCCTTTCAGTTTCCACACTATTCCCTCTCTTTAGGCCCACCAAGTTAGCATAGCAATGTTTTAAAAAAGTATTGAAATTAGACTCAAAATTTGTCTTTTTTGTTGCTAACTTGTTACACAAAAATTACATTGGTCCTCATTTGACCCTGTTATTAAACATAAGGCTAACTTGACATCAAATTAGCACCGCAATTACAAAAAAAATGTATAAACTCAATTAAGTGAAAATAATACTAAAAGTAATCACAGCAATTGGTTTGGTCAACAAAAATTTGAAGAGATACTTGGAAACAGTTGGCGTAGACCCTAGTATTATAATTCCTAACGGATTTTGTGATTCTGGAAACATGTAGAATTGTTCGCTCTTTTTTGAATCAACACTAGCATTGCTTAAGCCTATGCTTATGGCCTCTCAAAGAGTTAACACCCGAGATAAACTCTGAGACATAATAATAATAATAATAATAATAATAATAATAATAATAATAATAATAATAATAATAATAATAATGAAGTAACTGGCTTCACTCGTTCTGCAAATTAACCTATCCTTAATCACTGACTTTACAAACTAGTTGTAGAGAAGTATTTTAAAATAAAACACTTATGTTCATAATTTGTTTGTATAAAGTTCTAATAAATTTACCTGTTTCATATAAATATTTGCCAATTCTCTCTCGTTCTTCGCCTTTCAAATGACGCTTTCCACATGTTCCATCACCTTCGGTAATATAGCAAACAATTTTTATAACTTCATCGTCTAATGACGGAATTTCTCCACGCAAAAGCGAACTACACTTGCAATGGCCTGAAAATTGGCCATGTTGGACGTCGAATAAATTCTGTGATTTTTGAACTGATACCCACATTTTATGCCACTTTGATCCAAACGATGGATAATTAATTTTTCCCATTCGCCTGGTTTAAAAACTATGTATGTTCTGTGGAGCAAATGCGGCCTGTTTTTTTCAGTTCTAAATAAAAACAAATAAAATTGCTGTTAATAAATTTCATATATTCTATATTTATTAAAACATTTTATAATTTTAATGTCGATTTTGCTAACTTTAACTTTAAACATTAACGAACAATTAAAAGGAGTTTAGAATATTGTTGAAATCAACGATTACTTACCTTTTCACAGTTTTCTGTACAATCAGATTATCCAGTTCTTTCTTGCTTATATAAATGATGACCTCTTTTCGGAAAATGAGATGTCACTATCTGAGTCACTAGAAATATCCATTGTTGTCTGACGAGTCTTTCGTTGTCATCATCGACATCGATGATTTTTCGTTTCACGCCTTTTCTGGTTGCGACATATGCATATAATGATGATGCGGATTTATTCAGTTTATCCCCAATTATTTTCCAAATTTCCGCGTTTTTTGAAACTAATTTATTATTTTTAACCAAGAGCTCTTTGTTTTCAATAATTACTTGATCAATTTTGTCTTGATCAAGGGTAATCGACGACCAACTTTTCGTGACATCTTCGACAATTATAAAATTTAAAACATAACCGTTAATTACAACGACTTGAAAGTAAAAAACCGACACCACGATTACCAATTCAGTTTATTATCACCTTTAAAACAATCTTAAAACCATGTAACCAAATAACTCTACCTCTCTATATTATTCAGTAAAATGAGCAAGATTCAAAGTGTTAAAATATATCCCTTCCTATAACAAACGTATTCTCGTCTTAAGCAGGCGCGTCAAACTGTGCCACCACGACCTACTATTGCTCTACCACTCTCAAAAAACATTCCACTGCGCATGCCCGAACGTAATATTTCTCGCTTGCATGCGCTCTTTGTCACAACATAGTGTCTTTCTCTCGTGGGTCGCGCGGTGTAATTCAACACTGCGAGTTTGGTGATAACAAACTGATGAGTGAGATGGATCAGACGAATGGCACCTTTCGTGTTTCCACAGTAGGGGTTGTCCAAACGATCAACAGAAAATAAGCAGTGTCTTGAAGAAAGAGTTTCGGTCTCCAGTCCCTGTTTGACCGTGGCTACTGAGCAGTGACAGTGTGCTTTACATAGAAGCTGCTGTTATTCATAAAACCCAATTATTACAAATAATTCAAAGTATATCACTGAAAAACGTTTGTTCGTTGATCAAATAATCATTGAACATGGCCCCATTCCTCTCCGTCTTCCACCGTACCATCCTGATCTAAATCCAATAGAACATGTTTGGGAATTTATAAAAGGGCGCGAGGCAGCAGAAACAATTGGAGCATCCTTACAAGAAAAGGAAACGTTTTGCAGAGAAGCGTTTGCACAATACAGTGCTGAACAATGGAAGAAATCCTGCGAGCATGTGTAGGGAATAGAGGTGATAATAATTCACAATGTGAGGACCAACAAACGATGTATTCATTTCTTTGGACACTCCTGGGAGTGCGAGTTCCTCTTTGACGAAGAGGGCAGTGATGACGAGTGACGGTCAGTGCGATCGCTGCGTCTTGCAGTCGCCTCTCCTTGTCGCCTACGCGCTTCCTTATCGCCGAGGGGGGAAATCTCAGATGCCACTGGGTGGATGTCCGTATAGTTAGCACGCCCACTTATCAGAAAATTTAAAAAAAGTATTCCATAATTTTATGCTAATTTTAACCCAAATTTAAAAATTTTGTACGAATGCAGAACATTAAAAAAACAGGGTATAAGAGTGGGTGTGCTAACTTAACGTTAACTTAGCACACACACTCAATGATATCGAAAATCTAAAAATACCACAATTTTGTACTAATTTTAAACTAATTTTAACCCAAATTAAAAAATTTTGAACTGATGCACAACTTCAAAATAAAAATGTATACGTATGCGGGGTTCACCTACCGTAATGTTAGCAAAACCACCCATGAAAATCGATGATATCGAAAAACTAAAAATATCATCATTTTTGCTAATATTAAACTAATTTTAACCCAAATTCAAAAATTTGAACTGATCCACAACATCAAAATAAAAAATGTAAACCTTTGCGGGGGTTCACCTACCGTAAAGTTAGCAACAAAACTCATGAAAATCGATGATATCGAAAAAATAAAAATACCACAATTTTGTACTAATTTTAAACTAATTTTAACAAATTCAAAAATTTTGAACTTATGCACAACATCGAAATAAAATATGTATACCTTTGCGGGGTTCACCTACCGTAAAGTTAGCAACAAACCCATGAAAATCAATGATATCGAAAAACTAAAAATACCCAATTTTGTACTAATTTTAAAAATTTTAACCCAAATTCAAAAATTTTGTACCAATGCAGAACATTAAAAAAAAACAGGGTATAAGAGTGGGTGTGCTAACTTAACGTTAACTTAGCACACCCACTCGATGAAAATCGATTATATCGAAAAACTAAAAATAACACAATTTTGTACTAATTTTAAACTAATTTTAACCCAAATTCAAAAATTTTGAACTCATGCCCAACTTCAAAATAAAAAAATACTTTTGCGGGGGTTCACCTGAAAAGATGATATCGAAAAATTAAAAATACCATCATTTTGTACTAATATTAAAATAATTTTAATCCAAATTCAAAAATTTTTAACTGTGCACAACATCAAAATAAAAAATTTATACCTTAGCAAACATTCTTTCGGTACATTTTTTGTCTTAGAGGAATATCATTTTTAGATCTTCATTGTATTAATTGTAATAATTAATTAATTGTATGTAATAATATTTTCAAATTACAATTTGTCCCATTTGTTACACACGATTCAATCAGGAAGCTTTAAGTTAAATTTACTATGGCACGAATAATATGAAACAATTGAATATTTGTAATATTGAAAAATTAAAACTTTGTATGGAAAAAGACTTACAATGTTTTTAAGTACACGTTGCAACTATGTGCGGCATCTTCCAAGATTTTGACGCGATAAGCCCTGTAACGTTAATGACCGCGAGGCCCTAGAGTTCGAGTTCCGACGTTGGCGGATGTTCGACTGTGGTTACATATGTAGGCCGAAAAACTTTGGAGCCGTTTTGAAGAAAAGTTTGAAAATGCTCTCCAGGGGCATCTTCCAAGATTTTGACGCGATAAGCGATGACCTCAAACAAGGGTAGTGACAAAAATCATTGGCGTGTTAGTGTCGAATGGAAAAGAATGCGTCTAGGAATTGTTCTGAACTTGGAATAATTGAATTTTAAAAACATGTTTATTTGCAAACTTTGCACCTTCATTGAAATTTTCTTAACTGCCTACGTAAGTTCACATTCCTAATTACAAATGTCCATAAATAAACATATGTCTTTTTCGCATATTTCATGCTGATGCTATATGCTTCTAAAGGCAGCAGACTCACTGATTAGAATGAAATTGTGAATGTTATAACAATGTTTTTCGTATTTGGAACGTGTGAATACTGAGGGGCTGGAAGCTTTAATGTCTATATTTATACGTCAAGACAATTAATGCAAAATTATTGTTTTCTTGTATATTTAATTTGAAAATTTTTCCACAATTTTATATGTAAAGAATTGTCTTCCTAAGAAGGTGGATAAAGGCTTTCTCGAGGGAAAGCGAGTGTTACGATTTACGCTTACAAGCTCAGGCTATTTCGCCTAGAAACGTGTGGAGGAAGGACGCAATTTTCACCGGGGGGGTATTTCTGGAAGCCAATTGATGACTCTTTCTTGCTCCCAAGTTGAAGATTGTTCGGTAGCCGACTCGAGTTGTATTTTAAAATTTATGCTGTAATTGTTAAACAAATGGAACTTAAAAGTATTTAGAATAAAATGAAAAATTAAGGAGCTGAAAACCAGGAATATCTAACCAGCAACAATTTTCGTGGCAATTAATGCAAGGGCTGTGGCCGCTTGTCCCCTCCACTCCGTTAGGAACTTCAAATGTATTTGCCGGAGAAACTAAGCGAGCCGTTGCAAAACGGCTTGTAGAAAAGCTTAACGTGGGAACAGCCAAAAAATAGTTGTCATGACATGCTAATTTCTTATAAACAATTACGTATCTCGAAAACGAAAGAAAGCGCTAATCGGATTGCGCAATTTTACATCTCGTTTAAAGGCAATTTTTAAAAAGCAATACTTTTTTGTAAAATTTAAAAATTTATAAACAATTTCCAAATTTTGCAATTCTAAAGTTGGAAGGGTTTTCTGATGTCCCAGAACGAAAAACTGCAAATTAAAAATTTTGCAACAATTGACAATTTATAAACAATTCCGAAATGTGCGCCATACCTGCCGGGGAGTGTCCCAAATTGCCCCTGATTTGATGATAGCAAAATAACAATTTTGACATGAGATGCAAATTAATTGCTTAATATCTAGCTTAATTGTAACTTTAATGATAAATATACAGCTGGTCTTTGAATTTTACTTTCTTTTATTGAAATGGTTCCCTAGAAGTCCTAACGATTCGAGAAAGACAGTATTTTGCATTTTTGCAAATGTAATATAATATGAACAATTGAAAATATGCAATTATAATCGTTTTTCTTATCGCAAAATTCTGTAGTAAACTGGTCATTTGATAAAGTTCATAAATTGCGTTTGGACAAGAATATTGGAATTTAAACTATAAGAACGTAATTGTTCTAAAATTAGTGTTATTTTATCTGATATCAATGTAATTTCTTCAAAAAGAATTGTGTTAACAGTGGTTAAGTGCTATGAGTTCATATATATTTCAATGAATTTACTTTCATGTTCATACAAGTGTTTCTTTCATGTATTTTGATTTGAAAATACTTCCACATCTGAACTGGCGGCGCCCGCCATTTTGTACGACGCAATTTTGTTAGGGCACTCCCCCCTGCGTTGAGATTGACTACGATGGTTTGTGAGGCTCCGCCTGCGACGTTTCGTCATGACAAGGGCTGGCCAAGCCGTGCAAAAGCTGAACTTAGCCGCAGACGGCCGCGATCAATTTTGTTTCCAGTACTGTACCTGCAAGCATGCTGGACATATGTGTAGCGTTCCGGAGGATGCGCAGAAGCAGCCAATCACGTTTGAGCCCAGGGATCAGGCGAAAATGTTGGGAGCATGGTTATTTCCCCCATGCCTGCAAGTGCGGGCTATAGCTGAACCGCTCGCAAAAAAACCATCATGGCGGACCTACCTTTGGTAAAGTCTCGGAGACTGCCCACCCTGTATGTCCGTATAGTTGGCATACCCACTTATCAGAAAATTAAAAAGAGTATTCCATAATTTTGTACTAATTTTAAACTAATTTTAACCCAAATTTAAAAATTTTGTACCAATGCAGAACATTAAAAAACAGGGTATAAGAGTGGTACCGTAAAGTTAGCAATACCACCCATGAAAATCAGTGATATCGAAAAACTAAAAATACCATCATTTTGTACTAATATTAAACTAATTTTAACCCAAATTCAAAAATTTTGAACTGATGCACAACATCAAAATAAAAAATGTAAACCTTTGCGGGGTTCACCTACCGTAAAGTTAGCAACAAAACCATGAAAATCGTTGATATCGATAAACTAAAACTATCATCGTTTTGTACTAATATTAAACTATTTTTAACCTAAATTCAAAAATTTTGAACTGATGCACAACATCAAAATAAAAAATGAAAACCTTTGCGGGGCTTCACCTACCGTAAAGTTAGCAACTGCACCCATGAAAATCAATGATATGAAAAAACTAAAAATACCATCATTTTGTACTAATATTAATAATTTTAACCAAATCAAAAATTTTGAACTGATCACAACTCAAAATAAAAAATGTATACTTTGCGGGGTTCACCTACGTAAAGTAAGCAACACCACCCATGAAAATCAATTATAAAAATATTCATCTTTACTAATTTTAAACTAATTTTAACCAAAAATCAAAAATTTTGAACTGATACACAACAAAAAAAAAATGTATACGTTTGCGGGCGTTCACCTACTGTAAAGTAAGCAACACCATCCATGTCCATCAATGATATAGAAAAACGGGTATTTTTCGTACTAATATTGTATAATTGTACTAATATTGTACTAATATTGTATAATTTCGTACTTATTTTGTACTAATATTAAGCTAATTTTAATCCAAATTCAAAAATTTTCTACCGATGAAGAACATCAAAATAAAAAATGTATACCTTTGCGAGCGTTCACCTACCGTAATGTTAGCAATAACACCTATGGAAATTAATGATATCGAAAAATAAATATAAAATATAAAACATAAAACTAATATTATAAAATAAAATACTCTTAAAACCAGAAATGATTCGTCTTTCGTTTCACTTTAGACAATTAAAGTTGATAAACAGGTAAGTACTGGATTTTAGTTGCCAGTACTTACCTTTTATTCGATGAAACAGAAGTACTTATTTCAAAATCTTCTAATATAAATATTTACTTACTGTTAATCAAACCATCCTTTCTTTCCATAGGAACGCGTGTTAACTGTTTGTAGAGCCCTAATTTTTGGAATATAGATACTGGAATATTTTTTCTTAAAGTTTAAAAGTTCTTTTTTGTCTTCCTAGTTTGCGAATTTGTATTTTCCTGATTTGGAAATCAGCAATTTTGAGGAAATTCACTGAGCCGAAATTCAGGAATAGAGCATATTAAAGAGTAATTTACCTAAAATTAGTCTTTAATTTTGAATATAGTTTAGGTGAGATTGGTTTCTAGGCGCTACTAGTTTAAGATGGCTATATTTTCTTTTTTTCTAATAATCATTGCCCTGATGAGGGAACAACCTGTCAATGCCTTTTATCTAAAACCACAAATTTTTGGAATTGATCACTTTTATCAATAATCCTGTGATATTTAAGAAGCTATTTAAACAGTAAAAATGATAAAAAATGCCTTTACATATTTATTGGCTTTAGGAGTGTAATACAAATTTATTGGGATCCTATTGTATTTTACAATATGTTCAATATGTTCTCGTCTGTGAATTCTTGCCCCGGCAATGACGCCACAGGATCATTGTCCTGCTGAAAAATGAAATCGTCTTTGCGGCCCATTCTTTCAGCACTTTTGTGTAGTTTACTTTGTACAGTAGCGATGTACATTGCACAGTACATTGTACTGTGAAGTGAAGATTACATAAAGTGAAGATTCCCCACGCCAGAAGCACTCATACACCCCCGCCGAGTACAGAACCACCTCTGTCGTTTGCTAGGGGCTGGGGGCCGTATTCTCGAACCGCTTCCAGCGGCTGGCAGGCCCCTCGTATGCTCCCAGCAGCGGCTCTCAGCTGGCAGCGGTCGCAAGTGCTGCCAGCAGCCCCCCCAGCGTGCTCCTAACCTGGTTTACTTGTGATTTTATCCCTCTGTGCGTTGTTGTTGAAGTAAATTTCTATTTTACACCGACTTTACTTGACTTTTTGCACACTACTCTTGATTTACGGCAACCGAGCATACTTTATGGACTTACTCTATCGAATACACGGCGAATTGTTTAATGTTTCGGACTATTATTTTTTTATACACTGCAACATAACCTTTCGTGCATTTTGCCAATCAGTTCCGTTTGATATAATGGATAACGAATTGCTGAGAATTCTATGAATCCATGGAAGAAATGGAGGAGGAAGAAGAAGAGCAGCGTCGACGAATGCCTCGCCGTTATATCCGGGATGTACAGAATCCTATAGAGAGATTTCAGGACCGCGAATTTCAATGTCGCTACCGATTTTTGAAATCCACTGTTGATGTGTTGTTTCCTCTAATGCGGAATGTATTTGATGGGGACTTGCGGGGTTTGCCAATATTCAAGTTATTGACAGCATTAAGATTGTAGGCCACAGACCTGTACCAGGTGAGTTTGTGTAATAAAATTTTTTATAATATTATAATAATTATTTTCTTGGAGTGGAAATTAATTAATTTATAAGTATGGTTTGAGTGTTTCCTACTGCAAAGGTAATATGATTCAAAATAAATATTCACAGAGATAATGGTGACATTCATGGTCTCAGCCAGTCAAGTGTTTGCAAAGTGGTTCAAGAAGTGACAGCTATCCTCGGAAGTCAAGTGAGAAATTGCATGCTTCTACCAAGAACTGCACAGCAGCAACAAGAAGTTATAAGAAAGTTCTACGCCATGAGGCAATTTCCTGGTGTTATCGGGTGCATAGATGGAACACTCATAAAAATTACTTCCCCTGAAGGTATTATGGCAGAAGTGTACCGTAACAGAAAAACATTTTTTCCCTTAAATGTTCGGGTAATTTTTTAGAGAAACTTTGAAACAAGTATGTAGTTTTAGAATTCTTTGGTAAACGTATCAGTGAAATCTATTTTATATCTTATCACACTCTTTATGAATGAAATAAGAGTAGTACTTCAAACCTAAATTTTTATGTTTGAATGCATAATTTTATAGTTCCTTTTTTTAAATTTCATTTGATGTATCTTTGCAATACTACTGTGAAAGAAATACATGTTAGTTTTAACTTTAGTGGGGACCTCCGACCCAATCTTTCCCCATTCTTCCAAAATAGCAGCCTTTAGAAATTGCTTTGAAGTGATATTTCTTTTTGAGGCAACTCCATAAATGTTCAATTAAATTAATATTCAGAGACTGTGGAGGAGTTACCATGTATTTTAGTGTATTATACAATATCCACAACCTAGAATCTAGGCCATATAGGGTCATTATTTTGCATGAAAACATAACTGTTTGTTAGTCCCAATTTTTCAATGCTGGATGGTAAATTCTTCTTAAGTAGGTTAATATAACTTTCATGATCCACCTACTATCACCATGTTTGACTGAAGGAAGCATTTTTTCTTCCTGTTCAGAATTCTTTTCCCTCCACACTTTTTTGGCGTGTTCTAGAAGAACAATGAATTTAATTTCATCAGTAAATAAAACCTTTTCCAGTACTCTATTGAACAATTCTTGTAATAGTTTGCATACTCTATCCCTTTCCTTACCAGATTAATAAATTGTTTGCTCTTGGCATTTCTACAAAAACATCCACTATAACACACATTTTTGACCAGTAGATGCACTAATATTAAGATTTAAATCAGTTTGCAGTTCAACACTAAATTTTTCTCCACTTATCCTAGGATTTCTCTTAACGTTTGTGAAGACTTGTCATTTTACATGTTTGGTCAATTTAACAGGACGTCCACATCTCTTCAAATTTTTGTAATTTAATGGGGGTTATAATGGGAGAAGTTCTAATCAAAATAGAACAGTATTCGAAAATAGAGAAAGTACCAAGGGAGAATAGCCGTGTCGTTATAAGAAAGAAATACAAAGAAAACCACTACGATCACTATCAGTGACCAAACACACACCACCACCACCAGAACTCGAATGCACGTGGATCAGTTGGAACACGGAAACAATCTGCAAACGCAGATGTCATACCAACGATTACACAAAATACTATTGTGGATGTGTTATTGGTTTCAGGCTACAATTCACTTGGAATGTACACAAATTAACTGGGTAGTATACAATGTGTCAACCTTTGTATATTCACTTTTTTAATGATAAAATACAGTTGAAAGTAGAAATAAAAATAAAAATAATTTCACTCAGATTCATTGTGTTGGTACACTACTTCATCTGGCGTGCGAGTCTCGCTTAAGTCGTTCCACCAATCAGAGCAAGCTCCCATTCTGGGACAAAGCTGGAAGTGATTTCAGAATACCATCGGCCATATTACCGCTGGCAGCCCCCCGGCCTGGCAGCAAGGGGTCCCCAGGTAGCAGGCTACCAGGAGATTGCTCGGCAGCGGTTCGAGAATACGGCCCTGGATGTTCTCTTCGTGAAAATCGGAGTTTTTCGTCCTCTGCGCCAAAAATATTAAATGTTTAATATTAAATATTAAATATTAATATTATTAAATATTAAATTATAAATTTTAAAAATATTAAATATTAAATCTCCCAAATCTCCCATTTGCGCCAAAAATATTAAATGTTCTCTCATTAGTAAAAATGAATTGGTTCCGAATTCATTGGGAAGTGTTTCAATATTTTTTAGTAAATTCTATGTGCTTTTTTCTTTTTGATCCAAAATTTCCTACGCGCCACACGTCCATGGTGCCCACTGTTTCTTAGTATTATGCAAATTGTACTTGGAATTTTTTCCAAGTTTTGGAGTACTAAGTTTTGGATATACTTTTAAGTCTTGAAAAACATTCTTGTATCACGTTCATTCAGCAACTGTAGCTGTCCACTCCTGCGTTCGTTTGTCACTGATTTCCGAACAGAGTACCCTATCAATTACATTAAGCACTGTAGAGTGTGACCTTTGCACAATATTTACGATTTCTCTCGAAAATCTGCATTCATCACGCAAGCGAATTATTCTTTTTCTCTCTTATTTACTTGTTTCCTTTCTTTGCGCCCCATACCAACATTTGATGGACAAATACTTCAGTATCATACACTTTTGAATCACCGACTGATGAATACCGGAAAGGGAACTGATACGAAAATCGTTACAGCTAAGGGTTGAGAGGTGAATCCCGAGTGACAAGGTGAAGGTCAATCCACAGACGGCTGCGGCCGCGGTGACTTCCAGGAAAGCCGTTACAGTGTTTGAGAATTTGCGTGTTCCAATACTTTTGGCTGCCTTTTTCTATGAGATATTTGCTTATATTTCTGGTTTCTCAATTTTCTGTACTTCATTTTTAGTGTTTTTTATTGTAGCGACTTCACTGTGTATAATGCACTTCATTCCGCAGAAACTTTGTCATTTATATTACTTTTTTTTACTCGTATTCTCATATTTTGAAGGTGTTCCAATACTTTTGACACTCACCGTATTTTATCAACACACGTCAAATTACAACTTTTTCTTTTTGAAAACGTTTCGAAGTAAATATTATCATGACCTTAGCGATGATGCTGAGGTGCTGCTTTATAACAAAATTAAATGTGTGAAACATTTGGTTCCGTGTGCCCTTTCATCGGTTATGAAAAGTGCCAACAAATTTCGAGCCCCTGAGGTAATACCGCAGAAGTGACTCCTTCCGTTTGTTTTTATAAACTGTCGGCTTTTTAAATGTTTATTTTTGAAATGTGTACTATTTATTATCATCGATAGAAATATTACCTACATTAAAACTTAATAATCGTTTGAGGAAAAAATCCAGAATGTTCATAAACAGTCTCAAAAATGATCGTGATTTTTCAATCAGTGGAGGAATTTTCATCATTAAGTTAACCAATTTAAGGAATTTTTTTTTAAAATTGTAAAAAAATTTAAAAAAAAAAATTTTTTTTTTTTAAAATTTCCTGTGCTTAAATTAAATTATGATAGTTGAATTCCAATATTCAAGTCACACGCTTAAAATATTACTTGATATCCCCAATGACTTTAATGTTAACATTTTTTATGAAGCGTATTTTCAATAACTTTTCCTTGGCAAGTTTTAATGAACATTTGATATCATTTCTTGCAATACAATTGAGACACGACATGATAGCACTGGTAGCACGGAAAACAGTTTATTTGGTGATGATTTGATTTGGTGATCGATTTTAGGCCCTATTCTGTTCCTACTTTACGTAAACGATATGCCCTCGACGATTCGAAACGGAAGAACGGTTCTCTTTGCAGATGGTACGAACATCCTTTGCAATAAAGAAACAGTAAATAGTACAATATCAGATGCTTCAAATTGGTTCCGAAATAACAAATTAATAGTAAACGAAAAGAAAACGGTTTTAATGCAGTTTTCCATTTCAAATAAACAATTCTGTGCTCCATTGAAAATGAATGGTTTACCATTGACTGATGTTAAGGCAACAAAATTTTTAGGTCTCTCAATTCAGTCAAACCTTAAATGGAACGTCCATTAAAATGAATTGAACACAAAATTAAGTTCATTATGCTACGCGTTCAGAGTTCTTGCAAATTCAGTCAGCCTTCATACTGTTCGTTGTGTGTATTTCGCGAATGTTCATTCCCGCCTGAGATATGGCATAATATTCTGGGGAAATACATCTTATAGCTCCCAAACTTTTAGATTACAAAAACGAATTGTACGAATAATAACCGAATCCCAGCCACGTGATTCATATAAGCCTCTCTTCATTACTCTAGGAAATTTACCATTACCGTGTCTGTTTACTTACGAATGAGTGGTTTTTGTCAAAAATGACTTGCTTAAGGGCGGGAATATATTTTCAGAAAATGCTGATGCCTATAACACTCGACGTAGAAATCATATTCATCAGGTGACAGTATCAACAGCTCATTACAAAAAATTCACATACAGTACATGTACATTATTTTACAACACTTTGACAGATGACATTAAACGATTAAATTCGATAGAAAAGTTTAAATCTCAAGTGAAATCGTTTCTGCTGCATAACTGTTTCTATACAATTAGAGACTATACTGAGCATCACAAGAAAAGGAACATTAATTTTAACAATGATACATAATGCATTATTTACCATTTGGACTGTATAAATGAGTATAAACAACCTGTAACAACTATTGTACTACAGCTTCCGGATCAATGACCCCCATCTCGATCAGGTTTTTCGTCCAGTTTTCCTGATCCATTGAGCAAATGCTGAGATGGCCCCTTGTTTTGCTTCTGGACATAAATGTAACTTCATTTTCTGTGCACGTATTCTAGAACTCAGTGGGAAATACAATTATTCATATTATCGTTTCCATGTTGTTGCGGCAGGAAGTATTATTTCGAAGGACAGCATGGATAAGAGCCAAAATTGATTGCCTTTTTATCCTTGAAAATAGATTTTATTACATGGGAGCTTTTTTTTTTTTTTTTTCAAAATTTAAGTAGTATATAACTTAGTGTAGGGATCGCAGAATGTTGAAAATGTGCACACTTTTCCCCATAGCACGTCATACACAGTTTTTAACTTTTTTTACGTAAAATAAATAAATAAGTAAGTAAGTAAGTAAGATCTGCGTAATATTTGGGCTTAGCTTTTACACAAATAAAGTCTTGATGAAGATGCCTTAACTTTTACACAAATTAAGTCCTTTTGCCCCAGTCTACTCTCGGACACAACTTGGCAGTCGTAAAAATACAACCACTTTAAAGAAAAAAGAACATCTGCGAGAAAGTGTACCTAAACGATACAAAAACGTTTTAAAAGCATTATATGCAGAAGAAAACTCCAACGAAGAATGATCACGACGTTTTAAAAGAAAATCTACACTTACGTCGTGTTTTATCCACAAGCTCACGGCTTGTAGCCTGGTGCTGGTGGCCTGTCGCTTGCCACCCAGAGGCGACGGTGCTGCTCTCAGCTCTGAAAGTCACGTGTTCTGGATTTGCCCTAGTAATGCCCCAGATGACATTGCATGTTAATTCCATTCACATTTTGATTTTTAAAAAAATGTTTAATCAATTTAGAGATCAACCTTATAACGTTAAAAAAATGTCACTGTGAAAAGAATCTTGCGACATGAAGTCGCGTGCCCTTTTGCAAGATACATAAATGTATGCATTTGTATAAATTCCAAAATTTTAGAATTTGATTTGTGTGTATAAATGATGTGCAATGATTCATCGCAATATTTCACAACGATGCCTTGAGAAATATAGAGCAAAAGTTTGGTGCTTTCTGTTCACATACGACGTCACTAACACATTCGACATCTTCAATGATCGTCAATGGCATGTGTGCCGTACATAGTTGCATCGTGTAAACTAGGCTTGCTCAGCAAACGTTGCTGTTTTTGAAGTGAAGCTGAGAGCGGATCTCCTCAGTAGCACTCATAGACAGATAGTGAGTGTTCTGTGGGTTGACGCTTGATGGGTTAGGGTTCGTTAGAAACGCTCGGACACCTTGGGTTATGAAAGGTTACAAGTTCATTGAGGTAAGCAAGTTGACGTCAAAAAATTGCATTCCATTCTCAGTTTAGAGACATTAAAAGAATTGAAATAAACTAAGTGATATACCTAGAATTGTTGTGTACATTTATTTTGAGAAATATATTCCACAATTATCTGTTGGAAAGAGGTACAAAATTAATGACACAACTGTATCCCTGAATTAAGCACTTTTCAAACTATGCATGAATGTAATGTTCTTTTCAGTTTTAGAAATATTGTGAATTAACATCTTTTAACTCTGAAATGCAAGACTTTTATTGTTGAATATTATTTTGTAATAGTTTTCAACGTAAATTATATATTTTTAATGTACTTTGTAATTATAAACTTTATAACAGTGGAAGTTTTATTTTTCTTTATTCCATACAGCTCTGAAGGAGGTGGAATTTATATCTCAATAATGGAAGTTGAGCAGCTAGAAGCTGAAGCGAAAGCTACAGCAGCAAAACATGTTATTAACATGCTTCAGCGTCCTGGACAATTAGAAAAGGTATGCATGAAATATTTTTAATTATAATTGTATTGATTGTTAACAGGTTCTGTTATTTATAGGATCTTCAGTTTTAAGACAATCAATGGAATTCCCAATCAGTACAAAAACAGTCTTTTAAATTGAAAATATTTTGTATACACTTCTCAGTATTGGCTTTGGAATGCAATGGTTGAAATTATCATTCTCTTTTGTCTTGTAGGTTGAACAGTACAAGAGACGAGTTAGTCGGAAAAAAGCATCTGTTGAAGCTATGTTGAAAACTGCAATGCAAAGCCAGCTTGATGGAGTTCGTGTTGGGTTGAATCAATTGCAATCTGCGCTGCAAGACATTCGTAGCATAAAAGAAAAGTAAATTTATTGGTTTGACAATGCTGTGTGCTGAAAAAGTTAATGTAGTTTACAATTATTATCTTCTGTTATAGTCTGAAGTGGATTGAAGAATCATTTTCAGTTGTCCCAGAGCTGTACATGAAATTACAAGATGTGAGAGATGAAAACATGAGACACTCACAGTATGTTACGGCCATGGAAAATCTCAAACACATTTTCACTGTGCCTGAAAGTGTAGAAAAAACAAAACAGTGGATCAATGAAGGAAAATTATTACACACTCATCAAGTAATTTTTGTTTGTAATTGCACATTTTTTATGGTTAAGTAAATTAAAATTTTTCTGTACCAGTAAATGTAATTAATGGTTTTTGTTGCAGAGTTTGACTGATTTGGAAAATTCTCGGGATGATTTGCTCTATGAACTTCATAAATTGCCAAATCAAGCACTTGCTGACAAAATAATGTTGAAAGCATATTTTGAAGATGTTGAACAACTTTCTCTTTTGTTGGAGAAGCAACTACGACTAGTTGTCAGCCGTACCCTCAATACTGTGCGAAAAGAGCCTACAGTAATTGTGACTGCCCTACGGATTATTGAGAGAGAAGAGAAAGCTGACAGTTTTACACTTCAGGTTGATTTTGAATTTTTGTTCATGTTGCTGTAAACTGTTAGGTTTCAAGAAGAAAATTTGTATGAGCCAATCTTCTTTTATTAAAACATCAGTGTAAATGTACATTTGTAGTCTATGCAAAATATATTCTAAAATTTTTTTATCTGGGTGAAGGTTTATCAAATGACTATAATTTACTGTCATTATAATTAGCCTCTGGGAAAGAAAACTATTAACCTACAGAATATCAAATATCGATGGAAACTTATTTTCATACAATGTTTTTGAGTACGGTATTTGAAAGCTTTGTGTTTTACAGCGCCAGAAACAGAGTGGGTTCCTCCCTCCAGGGCGCCCCAAGAAGTGGAGGGCAATGGCTCTGCAGGTTCTGGAGAAAGCTGTGGCACAGAGAATTGAAGGTACTCAAGTTGAAGAAAGAATTGATAATAAGATGTGGCTTGTACGTTATCTAGAAGTAAGTTTATTTTGATGATTTTGTGCATCCAAAAATATATTATTCCAGACATATATTATTATTATTAATATGTATATTCCTTAACTATTGCATTTTCTTTTCTAGTTGACCCGACAGTTAATCTTGGAAGATTTGAGAGTTGTAAAAACATTGTGTGTACCATGCTTTCCACCTCAGTATGATATTGTCAATAAATATGTCAACATGTATCACACTTGCTTGTCTCAACATGTGAGTCTACTCTTATCAATGTTAGTTCCGTAAACATTAATTGCTTCAGCAGGAAGCCAAAGAGCATCTTACTGGACATTGCCTTTTAGACTTGGGTTTTTGAATCGTGGCAGTTTTTGTATCGTGGCAGCTGAGGGTATTATCTTTGAGATAGAATGTGGCACGACTTTTCGCATCTTTCTCGGTTGTGCCACTAGAGTCACTTGATCTGCAGCACTGCTTGATATGGTCACGATCATGTGACATCTTGCACCAGGACAGAGAAAGACGCAAAAAGTCATGCCATATTCCATCTTGAAGATAATACCCTCAGCGACAATGTTAGAAAAACCCTAGTATAACAGTGTTACCATGCCTCAGAAAAATTTTGACTTGTTTTCGTTTTGTATAAAAAAATTGCCACCGAAGCAAATTTTTGTTTAGAATGAAACCTCCCAATATTTTGGAATATCGTAAGAAGTTGCTTAAGCTTTAGTAATATCACATGAATTCGTGTTGAATGCCATCATTAAATGTGAGCACTCGTTGACATCTGTTGCTTTTTATTTTCTCTGTCATCTTGCAATGATTTGAATATCGAGACCAAACATCAATTGACTCAAAGAGAATGTTTGGGATGGAGAAGTCAATAGAGATCTCATTTCAATTTGTTGTTGTCCTTGTTCAAATAAGGCTTGTTTGGTTATCTTGTAGTTGTGAGATTAATAGCAAACTTTTGTTTGTATTGTGGGAGTAATTTGATGTCTCAGTTACACATGTTTATGACTTGTTTGTAGAAAAAAAATTATTGATCATATTTTGGTTGGGACCAATTTAAATTATTGGTCAATTTAAAATATTTGGTTACTAAAATTTTATTAACTAAATATTTTAAAAATTTTATTATTCATTTCTTCTATGTCTAATCCTGATACAATAATTTCTCCATTTAGTCAATCACTGGTAATACTCTTTGTTGATTAACACAGTTGCAAGAAATAATCCAGAATGGCCTGGAAGGGAATGAATACGTGTCAATGCTTGCATGGATTACCAACACATATCCTGGAGCTGAGTTGATGCAACACCCTGAATTGAAAGTAGATGTGTCTGTTATTGGCCCTTTATTACCACCTGAACTGGTTGAAGATCTGCAACAACGGTATCTAAAGGTCAGTAATAAAACTGGAACCAGTGGCTTGTAGTTTCCTAAAGATGATGAGCAGTAATACATGTGCTGAAAACATATAATTTTATGATTAATGATTGTAGGACTGTCAATAATTATTTTGCCCAAATGATAAGGATATTAATAAAACTCTTAATGTTCATTTCTATTTTTTATTTTTCCTTAAAAAAAAAATAAAATAAAAAATTATCTATTATTAATACAGAAGTCCATGGTGATGTATAAGCATTTGTATATGAACACTTTTGGGTAATGTGAATAAATGATGTGATGTGGGAAGATGAAAGTTAAGCTCCATATCAAATACATGTGTGAAATTTGTTGCATGTGCAATGAAATACAAACGTGAAATCGCTTGTCATGTAACATATGTATGTCTTGACATGCATCGAGTTTTTCTTTTAAAGGAAACTTTACTGATCTGGTTGATTCACAGTAATATCAAGGAATATGTACAGGTCAAATGTGTTAATTGGGACTGAAGATTTTTAAAAAGTGCAGATTTCAATGTTTTCACTTTTTATAGATAGGAATATGCTCTCACTTCAATTATTTGCTTATGATTTCCTGTGCATTGACAGCTATCACAATAATTTATGTCACTTGTCATCTTTCAGGATGTAGCTTTAACTAAATTTGACTGAGTGAACTTTTGTGTGCAGCAGAAATTGATATACAAGACTTCTATAACAAAGTGTATAACCATGAGAGTACATTTTCATGTTTACTTATTTTATTTATTTATTTAGTATCACAGTGAAATTTGTCACACTCTGCACAGATATCATAGTTTGTACTGTGGTTTTCAGTATATGGAAGGAAATTATGTAGAGTGGATGCAAAAGACTTTGGAGACTGAGAAGGCAGATTGGGGTAATGGAGTTCCACCAGAAGGGGATGATCAAGAAGGTTACTACCATACTTCAGCCCCAATTATCATATTTCAGATGATAGACCAAAATCTTCAAGTCACCAAAACTATCAGGTATCATCTTCTTCTAAATAATCTTCTGAACTGTTACATGCTTGTAAACTTGGTTTTAATTTCTTCTTTTTCACTTTCTAGTCAAGACTTAACATTCAAAGCCCTTTTATTGAGTATGGAACAAGTTACTCAATATGGAAAAATGTACAGAGAAGCTATTCTAGAATTTAAAATTGGGCACTTTGAAGATCGTAGTCAGGTGAGGAATTTAGATCTTTTGAAGATCTGATGTTGAAACAGATTTCAAAAGCTGTATTTTAACAAGTTGAAAATAGCTCTGAAAATTTGATGCTGGCTGTTGTACTCTAATACATTTTAAAGGAATGGGTACTCTCTATTTAATGTAATGGGAATGCTTGGTAGCATCCGGTAGGACTTTTGACAGAAAATGTTCTGAAAGTTCATTGCCTTTCTGGCTAGTTACAGCTCAATTTCTAGAGCATAGATTATGAATTTTTGAAAAGTACATTTTTAACATGAATGTGTGCTTCTCACTGAAACATGCTAATTGGATGAAAAATTACAATATGAATTGGTAAGAAAACATAATCTATATTTCTAATTTCCATTTTGCACAAAAATTGAAAGAAAGCTATGCAGCCTCCATCCTTTTGTGACATGTTTTGTTGGATACTCAGACTCTTGGGAAAAATTCAAAAACAATATTTCTAATTTCCAGTGTGCAAAAATTGAAAGAAAACTGTGCAGCTATCCATTTGCGAAGTGTCATTAGGTAACCAGGAACTGAGGGTGATTTCATTAGTTAACCAGGAACTCAGGAGAAATAGAAAAACATCCATAATACTAATTTCCAATGCATGCAGAAATTTAACGAAAACCCATTGAAGCACATATTGTTGACTATGCAAGTGCTTATTTTGGGGGAAAATTCACACTATTTAAACCGTATTATCCCAAAAATTATGCCTAAAGTATAATAAATTATACATAGTTTTATTTCTGATGACCTGTATTATTATTTAATGGAAGCCACCTTAGAGAGAAATCACAAAGATATTTCATGAAACATCGCCACCAAGCTTTTCATTATTTATAGCAATAGTAATATAATAATAATAATAATAATAATAATAATAATAATAATTATTATTATTATTATTATTATTATTATTGAGCCTGGAAATAAGAAAATCTTGATAAAATTAATAAAAATTTAGGTAATAAATTAATAAAAAGTAATAAAATATTAATTCCTTAAAATGACAATAAACTGACCTGAGAGTAAATGCTGAAAGTGACCACCCTTTGCTAAGAGGTAGGCATTGACTATTTTCAGTGTAGTGCAACACATTGAAGACTTCTTCAATTTACCAAATAGACTCTGTCATTTTGCAATGTAAATCAAGAGAAGTTGGGTTATTTGCATAAACAATTTTTGAGAATACTCCAGAGAAAAAACTTCAATAGAGTAAGGTCTTGGGAATGTGGTGGTCACAGACCTTAATTTGTTTCCTGAAAAATTCTGTTGAAAAATGGATTCTGTTGTGTGACATGGGGTAGTGTGTTGCTGAAACCAGCAGTACCTCTTCTAAAAGATACAAAGTTTTCAACATTTTCATACTTTTCAGAAGTAATTGTCTCTGAAAAAAAAAAAATGGGCCAATTGGTCTCCAGTGAGATATGGCACACCAAACCTCGACTTGAAGGGGAATGAAGGGGCATTTGTAGAGTTTCATGTGGTTTCAATGTGTAGTACAACCAACTGTTCATGTAATAAAACCAAGCTTCATCAATAAAAATCAGGTGTTGAGTACATGAAATCCTAATTGAATGAAGCTCCTGAACCAATGGCAGAAATGCATACGCACATCCCTGACTGGAATCTTTAGTTCTCGAAGGCCACTTGAGTGCCACTTGTAAAACCACATTTTGAGTTTTTTTGTTGCAACATATAAGCTGTGAAGTCCCAGGAGAGTGCTTCAAAACCTCCTGAATTAATAGTAAATTTCCCTCCTTTAAAACAATACTGTCACTTAAAACACCATAGCCACATTCTCCCAACCCCAAAATCTGAGAGCACACAACTGCCAGGGTTGCTAAAAGAGAATGGTGCCAAATGTTTTTCATATTTTGCCAAATTGTCAAAACAGAGAGCAGGTGCTCCCAGACATGGGTTGCAAGATAAAATAAAGACCCACTACAGTACTGGCGCCGCATAAGTGTCTCTGACAGTTCTCGCACCATGAGCTGTGGTACATCATGTTGACCTGCTGTGAAGCAATCAGCTTATGAGGATTTGCTTACTTTCTTACAGCCAGGGTTCAGTGTTGCCGCTCATCTGACTCGCACGAAGTGGCGAAAAGTTATGAACTTGATATCAAGATGTGTCATAGCCTGTCAGTAAAGGTTAATGTTTTGAAATTTAATTTATCTATGATGTAGATGGTGCCATGTGCGTGGTATTGTGGCAACAGCACATTGAATTGTCAGAGTCACTTATTCACCACCGGTAACTGTAATTGATTACATGAAAATGATTGAAGAAGCTGATTTCTTTTGTTTCAGATCCCTTATTTCACTCAGTATATGATAACAATTGTCAATAACTGTCTTCATTTTACTGAGTTGGCTCAACAGATGAAGCAGCATTATTGGAGACCAGGTCTTCATGACAATGAAGCTGGAATGAAATTTGAAGCTTTACTTAACACTTTCCAGGTAAATAAATAGCATATGTTAGGAAAAGGATAAAAATATATCATGTGTTCCTTAATTATTTTAATGTTCTCAGCATTTGCGAGATGAAGCAGCCAAATTTCTCCTAGAGGAAGCATTTTTGGATCTTGAACTTCACTTCCAAGACCTTGTAACAAGCAAGTGGTTAGGCAACAATATTCCTGTTGAAACTATTTGTGTGACGTTAGAAGATTATTTTCAAGATTACATTCATTTACGTCCACGGAATTTTGATTATGTTATCACAGAAGCTCAAAACTTAGTTGCAAAAAGATATATCTCATCAATGCTTCAGAGAAAACTGTCATTTAAAACTTATGAAGAACGACGAGATGCTGCTGTTAAGATCATGAAAGAAGCTGAGCAGATCAAAGCTGTCTTCATCCGTATTGCACCAAAAGTTGCAAAGTTTGATTCTCCATTTGAAATAATTATATCATTGGCTGAGGTTTTGAAAAGTGAAGATCCAGAAATTCTATCGCTTGACTTGCATGGTATAGTGGATAAATATCCTGATGTAACACAAGACCATTTAACTCACCTTCTCAGTTTGCGTGGTGACATTTCCCGATCTGAAGCACGAGAAAAAGTGGCATATATTTTAAAGAATAACAAATCTAGACAGCGCCCAACAATTCCAAAAAGTATATTCTCACTCATTCCATAATTATTCAGTTAATTGTTAAATTGATTAGAGGCAAAAACATTCCACATTTTGTAATTAATGTGTGTTTTGCATGCAACTATTAATTACTTATGCCACTGAATATGCAAGCATGAACTAAATTGTATATTAAAGATTTCTGTATATAGGTGTGTGTGTGTGTGTTGAAGTGTATTGATGTACATAAGAGTTAACTGAAAATATTTTCAAAAACATGTATATATGTCTGATGGATCCTTCCTGGCTACTTGTTTTAATTATCTACTTATCATGTAATGAGTTTATAAAATTCTTTTGAGAAAGGCCTTAGTATACTTTTCTGTAATTGCCATTGAAGATTCTTAAGAAAGACTTCTTAGCAATTTGACTTGCAAAGAATTTGTGGTATGAGCTGTTTGTATTCTAGATGCTCTCTTAAGGGAACAAGTACTTGTTTAACTAACCAACATTTGAGTAATGACAAATGATATATCTCAGAGGACGCTATAAATTATTATTGGCATAAAAATCAGCCCTTACTCTTTTGCAATTTTTCATTCTGTTATCAGTGTCAATTGTATGTGATCTTATATATTTCTTTTTTATTTATCAAGATTTAAAAAATTTAAACAAATGAAATCCTGATTGTTGACGCTCATTTCATTCCTGGAATGGAACCTCTAAGAGAAATATCTTCCTCGTGTTTTTAATCTGATGTAAAACAAAATGTTTACCTTGACTTTCAGCTGTACTGTCACATGTACCACAACTTCTTAACAAGTCATTATAACATTTCACAGGGGAATCTATGTTCATAATTAGTTTATAATGATATTGTGAGTCTAACAGAGGTCCTAGAGCTCAAGAACGTAAATGTTTAGTTATTTTAAAGTTAAGGCAGGTAGAAGTAAATGTCACTTAATACCATTCACTTTTATGGTCATTACTCATGAAATTAAATATTTGACATTAGCTTCTATCTGTTTTAACAATTAATTTATGATTTTATTTTGTTAGTGTTCCTGTTTACTAGTTGAAATTTGTGTGTATTTTTTTGATTTCATTTATTGTACTGAATTGTATACATCTATTTTAAAAAAATATTTGTATATGTGTGTGTGTGTATATATATATATATATATGAATGATTAATCAGAAACAATGACAAGCTTATATTAAATGTATTGTCAAAACAATACTGTGCATAAAATAAAACTTAAATATATTTGAGTGTTAAAAATAAATAATGTTTACATTTGGTTTGGTGATGTGCCATTTTTCATTCTTACCAGAGCTTTTTCTAGTGTATCTTTGACTTCATCAGATAAAGTTGTGTTATTTTCATACATAAAAAGTGTAAAAATGGCCATTTAAGCCTGCTATGTTGTCGTTTGCTCTTCCATTGTTCAACATTGACAACAAATTTATTGAGGTAGAGAAATTATATTCTTCAGATAAAATAATATAATGCAGATTTGTAAATTGTTGTGAAAAGATCTAGCATATCATCTGACATATTTTTAAGAAAGGGACTAAACATATTATTCATTAATTTTAATACAAAGTACAGAATATCAATTCATTGTTCTAATGAAGGGTTGTAGTAGCGGCGTTTGCCACAAAAAATACTAGTGCGTAAAACAACACAAAAAGGTTTTTCTAAACCTGCGCATTTAAATGCGGACAACGGCCGCTTCCTTGGAACCTTGCTCTCACATGGCATCAGCTGTATCGTAAACAATACGCACTGAGTATACATTTGGTATGCACAGTATGAGGATAGATTGAATAACATAACTAGATATTTGCATTTTGCATCCCAAATTGAAAATGTTTCATTGTTTTCCATTTTACCGAGTTCTTGAGTACCTAACAAAATCACAGTCACCTCTCACATGGCCGAAATGTGCATAGTTTTCAATATCCGCACTCATTGGAAGTCATAAATGAGTTTTGATTATACCGAGTTCCTGTGTGACTAACGAAACCACAGTCCCTTCCCAATGACCGGGAAGCTGGATAGGTTTTCTTTCAATGTGATAGCATAGGAAGTTAAGTTAGATATTAAAGAAGAGCACGTTAAGCTGTGAACGAATGAATGTTAAGCTGTCTTTTCTTTGCTCATTTATCTCTGTAACAATCTGAATAAACATGATTACATTTGATTTCATAGTGTTCAGCAATCTAGAAATGTTTATCCCTCTTTACATGAAAAAAAAAATTAAAAAAACAGCTGCGAGGTGCTGTTCGGGCGTTGAACGTTACTGAAATATCCTATTGATGCGAATCGTTTATGGCCGTACAATAATTGTCGTGTGTGGGGAAATAATTTGGTTATTGTTTGCTTCGTCAATAACAAAACTTGAATTTAAAAGTAAAGAACGTTAAAATTTTTGGTTGATGTAATTAATAAACATATTTTATCCTGACAACAAATGTGTTCATTGCTTACAATGCTGTATTTATTATTTTAAAAAAACTATATTTAAAGTTAGATGAACGCTATGAAATGTCTCTCTTTGCTCTGAAAATCTTTTGATAGCTAATTTTCATTCGTACTCACAATTAACATTGGTGTCAAAATATTCAACTGCTGCATAAGAACACAAAATGAAATTTTAAGTGGACAAGTCATCGAATGTCTCCTGGGTAGAAATGTATTTTTTCTTCAAAAAAAATATTAAATTTAAAACTATTTGATTTTTATACTCAATTATTTGTTAATAAGGAAGAGGAACTCGCCATATAAAACGAAATTTCCTTCAAACTATTTTACTGAAACATTATTATAATATAAATTACCCAAAACAATTCAAAAAAAAAAAAAAAAAAAAATATATATATATATATATATATATATATATATATATATATATATATATATATATATATATATATATATATATATAATTTTAAAATAATAGCTCGTAGTTATATTTTAAGATGTTCATCATATTCGCACATATTGAGACTCTGGAGTACTTTAAAATTCAAATTATTATTCTTACATAATTTATAAAACAGGAGTGGAATATCAAATTACTTTTTTTTCTTCAAAGTTTCAATTTTCACTTACGGGAGAGTCTATTAGTTTACTGATTCTTAGAAAGCTTCTACTACATAACTGAAAATAAATAAACAAACAAAGGAGATAGGAAAAGGGGTGGTAGTATTTAAAAAAAAATTAACCACTTGGAATTTCCGAAAATTTGTAGAGTTAAACGACAATAAGGTCTGCGCCACTTTCATCTGCATTCTTTGCTCTATCCGAGGAATAAGTTTAATAAATAACTAGAAGACATTTTTGAGAAAAACTTTTAATGCTGAGAATGTCTGTAAAGTATCTCCAAAAATTAATATTTCAGATTCTAACTCACGGACTCCCTGGAGTTCGCCAAAATATATTGAAAAATATCAGAGAAAATCATATGGAAGGACGACTCGCTAGATTTGACCACCGACCGACGGTCGGACAAACAACCAGACAGACATTTTGTCGTCAATCATTTGTGTTGTCAATATTAAAGATGCGCAATACTTGAATTCTGTCTGGACAGCAAGTAATATGAAGTAGTTTACTACATCCAAGAACTTTTTCGTTACTAGGGCCCGACAATAGCGGCAATGCGAAGAGTTCCAGTTAAATGCAAAGATAAGACCATCTAATCAAAAGAGCACTAAAATGATTACGGGCAGGGCCGGATTTAGAGAGGTGGGGGTCACTAGGCTTATATTTGGTGGGGTCCATTTGGTGGAGAGTCATATTAAATATCACTGAGTATACCATTGGTTCATTACACAATTATAATGCTATTTTAATATATATTATTTTTTTACATATATTAATCATCTTTACAGAGGAACTTTCCACGCTTTTCTTATCGCAAAATCGTTAAACAAGTCGTGAAATTTTAACATTATTAAAATATAGCTATTGCTGCTCGAAAGCCCGAGATCATTGAGGCGTTATTGGGTAATTGCCGTTCGCAATCCTTTTTTCACTAATTTTAATTTTGAAAATGATCTTTCAGCTGTGCAATTAGTGATCATCAGAACAAGAAACATTTTCAAAATTGTCTCAACATTAGGAAAAGCGTCCTGTACATTAAATGTTCACGGCTTAAATATCTGTCTTTTTCGTTGCAAATTCTTTGTAAAATTCTGCGAATTAAGCAAGCTCGACCCCAAGATTTTCGTCGACATCGTCTTTGTAAATTTGATTACTTGTTCCATCAGTTGATCTGACTCCAATTGCTCGAGTCTAGCCCGAAAATCAAAATGTGTAGAAAACAATTCTTACGCAGAAAGTCGGTGATACAATTACGCTAAAACTGGCCAATCACGGGAAGGTAATTTTTAACGTAAAATGTTTGAGACAGTGAAAGGTCCACTTCTGGTGCGTGTCCGTAATCCAATGGGATTAAGCGAACATTCCGGTGACGTATCCTGGAGATTTCGTAATGTCCCGGCTTTTTCCCTTCCTGATTCCTCATAGTGTGTAAAACTGTCGCATTTTTTCTCTGAGCGACTTAAGAGCAGCTACTGCGGTATTCAAATAGAGCTTGAAATTTTGTAGCAATTGGTTTGTTGCGTTTACTCTGTTCAATATGTCGTTCTAAAATACAGCATAGATACCAATTTCTAATTTACACATTTGATTATGAAAACCTTAACATTAGACTCGAGGTTTGGAATGTTGCTCACCTTCTTCAGATCTCGTGTCTGGACACGGTTGGGGGCAGACGTGTTTCTCTAGGGGCTCCGCGCACAGGTAGTGAGATTATGGGTTGCGAGCTGGAGGCCTACCGGGCCCGCATCGGCTGTTGGGCGCAGCGAGCGGCATGTTCCCGCGTGGACACGACGCACTCATCTTGCGGTTCCACACACGACGCATTTAAGATTTTTATAATTGCGGCATTATTAGTTATAGGAGGAGTGGAATTAAATCCAGGTCCGGTATCGACCAGGCGAGGTTTCTCTTCTAATGCAAACTGGCGGTGTGAGGACTGCAGAAAAGGGGATGCAAATGTGCGAAGCAGCTATCGCGGCTTCGAAATGAGTTCATAAAAGTGACAGCCAAACTCGAGGAGACGCAAAGGGAGCTGCGTAACATGAAGATGCGACAGCAACGGCTACGGTGCCTATACCAGCGGTGAGGCTTGGCAGGACTGTGTCGGCTTCAACTTCTGGAGTGGGAGTGGCGACGAGGGCGACGAAGGCAGCGACGGCGGCGACGGCGGCGACGGCGGCGACGGCGGCGACGACGGCGGCGACGGCGGCGACGGCGGCGACGGCGGCGGCGACGACGGCGACGGTGGCGACGGCGGCGACGGCACGGCGGCGACGGCGGCGACGGCGGCGACGGCGACGGCGGCGACGGAGAGGGCAACATCAACGGTGGACACCTTATTATTTGGTGATTCGATTGTGCGTCATGTGGGGAAGGGACAATCCATGAAAGTGCACTGTTTTCCGGGAATACGAGTGGAGCAGATGAGAAGGCAAATTGAAAATTGTGATGTGGTTAACCCTAAAACAGTTATATTACACGCGGGGTCGAACAACATCAAGAAATGTCGGTCATTTGATCACCTTTTGGGTGACATTTACTGCCTTGCAGCCACTACGAAGAAAAGATTTCCGAGTGCTCGGATTGTGCTGAGCGGTGTGCTCCACCGCCGGGATGTATGGCCTCGGAAAGTCAGAAGGGTTAACAGCGACATGGAGTGGGTGGCACAGAGTCTAGGGTTACTTTTCGTAGATCCAAACGGGTGGATTAATGAGACTGGATTCGGTCGTGACGGTGTGCATTTGAACCGCCAAGGTGTCGCCGAGCTCAGTGGGCTCTTTAGTAGAGTTGCTGGGTTCTGCAGCGCAGCTGTGCGTAACCATTGACACGATGGACGGCCAGCGGTGTTGCCCTTCTCTGCGGTGAGAGTGGAGAGGGAGGGAGTTTTTTCCTCAAGGGTGGAAATCTTGGTGTCGGCGACGAGGGTGAAGGCGACGGAGGCGACAGCGGGGATGGACGCGGCGGCGGCAACGGCTACGCGGGTCAGCGATTAGAAAGTACACGGGAGGAAGAGTTTTGCAGGCGGGCACGTTGCGAAGTGAAGGGGTGCAGCCAAACCGGGATTCGTTTTCCGAGAAAGGATTAGGGGTGAGTAAAGGAGCTCTTAAGCTGTTGCAGGTAAATTGCCGAAGTGTTGTTAATAAGGAAATTCAGCTTTGGAACTTAATTGAGACGTGATGCGGACGTAGTGATCGGTACTGAGTCATGGCTAAATGAGGAAATATCAGATTCGGAAATCTGTCGAAACGACTATAAAATATTTCGGTGGGACAGGGGAACTAGAGGCGGGGGTCTTTATTTTAGTTAAATCATGTATAAACGCGAACTTGAAATGGAAAAGCATTGAGCATGAAATTATAGGAGTAGATATAAGAATCGACAACTTGCAGACAATAGATCTTATTGCATGTTATAGGCCACCAAATGGTAATTATTCCATTCTTGAGAATATTCTCGAACTGGTGGAAAATTTGAATAGAACGAATCCGATTATTATTGGCGGGGACTTAAATCTAAGTGACATTAATTGGCAGGGTGATCTATGTGATAGAAAAATACAGCTAATAATAAATAAACTAGTTTGGGATGCAGGAATGACGCAAGTTGTTGATAAACCAACGCGTCAACATTCTATTTTAGATATTTTTTTATTAGACCGATGGACATATTATACTACTGCGATGTCATTCAGGAATAAGCGATCACAAGGCCGTAATTTTGAAATAAATGCTACTGTTTTCAAGGGAAATGATAAAATCGGTAATAGAATATGGCAATATCGTAAAGCTGACATAAATGGACTGCAGCATTTTCTAAAACTGAAATACGTGGATTTGAAAGTTAGAGGGATTGGAAAACATATGGCAGAAATTCAAAGAAATCATTGAGGAAGCTCGGCAATGTTTCGTTCCTTTCAAGTACATAAAAAAGAATTCAGATCGAGTGTATTATAACGCGGAAATTCGCAAATTGAAAAGAAAAATGAGAAAAGCGTATAATATTAGGCATCGCAGCGAGGCACATTTACGTAAATTCCAACAAATTATGAAAGAAGTAGAAAATAAAAAGAAAACTGCGCAAGAATCGTATCTTAAGTTAATTTTAGATGATAATGAAAATGCTTGGGCAAAGTTTTTTAACTTTGTACGCCACCGGCGAGGTAAACAGGAGGACACACCTCCTATAAGATGGCAAAATGTAGATATCGTAAATGATGAAGAGAAAGCCAATGTATTCAATAATTATTTCTGTTCTGTATACAAACAAAAAGCTAACCAAATTATCATAGGGCACAATAACGTGGATCACATATTCAAAATTGATCAAACGGAAGTACGTTCACATTTGAAAAAAATGAAAAACTGTAAGTCTTGCGGTTCGGATGGTATTTATTTATTTATTTTACGTAAAAAAAAAACAGTTAAAAACTGCGTATGACGTCCTATGGGGAAAAGTGAATTGTGTGCACATTTTCAAAATTCTGTGATCCCTACACCAAGTCATATACTACTTAAATTTTGAATTTTGAAAGGGAGAAAAGAAAAACAAAAACTCCCATGTAGTAAAATCTATTTTCAAAAATAAATAAGCAATAAATTTTGAATTTTGAAAGGGAGAAAAAAAAAACTCCCATGTAATAAAATATATTTTCAAGGATAAATAAGCAATAAATTTTGGCTCTTATTACTTCCTGCCGCGACAACATGGAATATTACAACTGACATGTTAAAGATAGCAGGGGAAACAATAATACCATATTTGGTCAGACTTTTCAATATATCAATCAACAACGAAAGTGTACCGGATGATTGGAAATCTGCCTTAATAGTGCCAATTTTCAAAAATGGACCAAAATGTGAAGTGCAAAATTATAGGCCAGTTAGTCTTACGTCAGTAGTCTGTAAATTGTTGGAAACATTATTATCTAATTCGATTAGAAATCATTTGGATCAATCAGAATGGTTATTTTATGGACAGCACGGCTTCAGAAATGGATTTTCGTGTGAGAGTCAGATTATTTCTCTTACTCAAGACTTGTCGGAAGTAATTGATGTAGGGGGTAGAGTGGATGCAATAGTTATTGATTTTGCTAAAGCATTTGATGTCGTGCCGCATGACATATTGATATTGAAACTTATTGATGCTAAAATTGACAGGCGGGTAATAGCATGAATAAATGAATTTCTTCGCGATAGAAATCAAAAAGTCCGAATTGGACAGCACTTATCGGAAAAGGGTAACATTACTTCCGGGGTTCCTCAGGGCAGTGTCATAGGCCCACTGCTGTTTCTTATCTTTGTAAATGATTTATCGCGAAATATAACGTCAAAAATTCGACTCTTCGCCGACGACTGTATATTATATAGGGAAATTGCAGATCAGCACGATATGTTTCAACTACAGGATGATTTAAATAAAATTTACGATTGGGCAATTGCTAATCAAATGACTATAAATGGGAAGAAAAGTAAAGCGATCACATTTTGTAGGGCCAGAGCTTTTCATACATCTAGGTAATGACGTAGTTCCGAGAGTCTCGAGCTGTAAATACCTTGGCATTCTCCTGGATTGTAAATTGGGATGGAAGAAACAAACGAACTATGTAGTGGGTAAAGCTTGGAGGTCTTTGCATTTCGTCATGAGAAATCTTAAAAAATGTAATACGAAAGCAAAGGAAATCGCGTATATCTCGCTTGTTAGGCCGGTAATGGAATACGGAGCTAGTTGTTGGGATCTGTACAGAATAGGACTTAAAAAGAGCTTAGAGAGGATACAAAACAGAGCGGCAAAATATACATTTCGGAAGAACACACCTGCGCATTGGGAATCATTAGAACGCAGGAGGAAGACATTAAACGATTAAATTCAATAGAAAAGTTTAAATCCCAAGTGAAATCGTTTCTGCTACATAACTGTTTCTATACAATTAGAGACTATACTGAGCATAACAAGAAAAGTAACATTAATTTTAACAATGATACATAATGCATTATTTACCATTTGGACTGTATAAATGAGTATAAACAACCTGTAACAACTATTGTACTACAGCTTCCGGGTCAATGACCCCCATCTCGATCAGGTTTTCGTCCAGTTTCCCTGATCCATTGAGCAAATGCTGAGATGGCCCCTTGTTTTGCTTCTGGACATAAATGTAACTTCATTTCCTGTGCACGTCTTCTAGAATTCAGTGGGAAATACAATTATTCAAATTATCGTTTCCATGTTGTCGCGGCAGGAAGTAATAAGAGCCAAAATTTATTGCTTATTTATCTTTGACAATAGATTTTATTACATGGGAGTTTTTTCTCCCTTTCAAAATTCTAAATTTATTGCTTATTTATCTTTGAAAATAGATTTTATTACATGGAGTTTTTGTTTTTTCTCCCTTTCAAAATTTCAAAATTCAAAATTTATTGCTTGTTTATCCTTGAACATAGATTTTATTGCATGGGAGTTTTTGTTTTTTTCTCCTTTCAAAATTCAAAATTTAAGTAGTATATGAGTAAGTGTAGGGATCACAGAATTTTGAAAATGTGCACACAATTCACTTTTCCCCATAGCACGTCATACGCAGTTTTTAACTGTTTTTCTGACGTAAAATAAATAAAATAAATAAAAAAAAAAAAGAGGGCACGACTTTCGCGCTGTATAAAGCTTACGTTGGTTGCTCCGCATGGCAGGAAATACGGGAGGCTAGATAAACCAGATTATTTAAATAGATTTGATCACAAATATAAAATTAGAACAAGAATACAAAGAACGGACGTAGGGAAATTCGCCTTTGTAAACAGAACTATAGTAGATTATTTAGTCTACAGTAAAAAGTAATGAACAAGGTGAAAACGTATAGGAAGTGAAGTGAAGTGAAAGGTGCGATTATGCGTAGTCTACAGTAAAAAGTAATGAACAATTAATATTTAGATAAAGTTATATGCAGTGCAGTGCAGTGAAGTGAAGTGAAGTGATTTCATTTGAAGTGATGTGAGGGTTCCTTCGTCTATGTATACATGCGTATATGTTTGTATGTATGTATATTTGTGTAATATGTAAGTTTATTCATTTATATGTTAGTGTATATGCATTTTAATGTTTAGTATAGTAATATGTATGTTTATTCATTTATATGTTAGTGTATATGCATTTTAATGTTTAGTATAGGAATTTAAATGCCATCTGCATATATAGGAAATGACAAAGTCAATTTGTTTGTTTATATTTATTTTTTATATATTATTATGTTATTTGTAATTGTTATTTTTTTTTATGAATATTATTAATATTTAATGATGTAATGTTATTTCAAAGAATCTAAAAAATGGAAAACTTGCTACAAATAATGTAGAAAACGACACCAATAAATTTATAATAATTTGGTATTTTATATTTTAATGAAGTATTAAATAAATGTATAGTCTAAATATTATCTAAATATTCTGGAACCATATTTGTAAATGTTCACAGCTTCAAGTAATTTAAAAACTTTAATTTATTGATATATTATTTTCTTGTTAAATTAAATTGCAATTATAATTATATGATTTACTATTACGGTTTATTATTCATATGTGAAGTACAATTATGAGACAAATTAAATGAAATAACAAAATAATTAATCAAACTAATTATTGTTCGATGTGATCCTGGAACAACTTCATACGGTCCTGAAATATAGTGTTTTCTCTTTTTAAACTATATTCTATGTCTTTTGTTTTGCGTCGCCCGTAGAAAGGGAAGCCTGCACCATTAACGAGTTAAGGAAGTTGATATTATGTACAGCTTTAAAGTATTGACATCAGCAATAAATTATATGAACTTCTATTTGACATTATATAAATATTAAATGTAAGTATACAATATTTCCTCTTTTGTAATGTAAAAAATATAATAAAATATTGCACAAAATGACACTAAAACGATGAACTTGTTACTATATTAAACAAATCATCGCATTTTTGTTAAAAGACAAAATTTATTTCAATATATCAATTGGTGGGGGCCCCTGGGCTGCCGCTCACTCTGCTCACCCTTAAATCCGGCACAGGTTACGGGTACAATCTTCAACGGCAGAAGAGTTTAAACAATCGTATAATTTGCAGAGGTATGCAATCTGATTTGTATCACATCGCCAAAATTTTTAAATAAACTAAGGGTGTCTGGCTAACGGCCGTTAAGTTTCAAATATTAACATTTGTATTCAGATATGTTAAATTTAGTCATTAAAAATTATCTTAAATTAGTCATAGGTGATGTGCGGATGATAAAGAATGCTTTGGACAGCAACACGGGAATAAGAAGGGTTAAAAGTGAAGCTAAAAAAGAACCTCGTTCATTGAAAAAGGTTAATTTTGTATGGCCATAAGGCATTGAAACCGCTCAATAGCAATTAACAAAGAAAATTAATTTTCGATAAGCCCACAAAAATCATATCCCGACAGGTTGCAGTGCACTTGACCATTGCATTCAGAGAATATATTCTAGAATAGTGTGGCGAACCGCCATTACATCACCCCGCGCCAGGAAAACGCGCAAGGCAAGCGGCACGCAGCGTCGCAAAACATTCCGGCAGCGGCCTCCAAAAAACGCTGCCGAATGCAAGTCGGCCTAATATAAACGGGCCCGGCAGAGCCAGTGGCAGACAGTGACGGAGGATGGCGGAGACTGACGGAGAATGGCTGGCGGTAGCAGAGAGTGGCGGAGAGTGACGAGCACTGACGGAGAGTGACGGGCAGTGACTAGCAGTGACGTGCAGAAGAACGGGCTCGCTTCTCCGACTGCCGATTCCGACTCCGGACGACTCTCTCTCTCTCTCGGGATGATGACGACACGCTCCCAGGGTGCTGCCGCTGCTGTTGCCGCCCCGCCGTAATGCCTGGTCCACGGGGAGATGGGGTAAGAGTCCGCTATCAGTAATCTCGACTCCCAAGCATCTCCCTTCAATCCACCGTTCCCCGTCTCTCCTTTAGTTATTAATAAATTGTTACTGGAAAACGCCTTCTGAGTAAGTCGCCCTCCCCCTTCCCCTCAACTTTCCGTAAGTCACCTAATCAATCGCAGTACTCAAAGTGACGAGTCACCTTAGGAAACCAACCATTAAAAGTTAGACAAATAACGAATTAAGACTACAACGATTTGTATTATTGTGCAAATGCGTGACTCCATCATTCCATTTCTAAGCGTGTCGTTCCGTCAATATGAGGGAAAAGTCAAACATTAAAAGGGAAACCAAGTAATATAAGAAAAAATGAGTTGTTAAAATCACCACAGTTTGTATTTCTGCCCAAACGTCTGACCGGAAAATTTATTTTTGTGGCGCTCCGCTAATACAAGGGAAAAAAATAAAAAGTATAAAAATCACAATAGGTTAAAGGTCGATGCATTAAAGCCCAATTGAAAACATTTCTTGCGCGAACTCCTGATCCGTAACGGGGAAATTCTCCTCCTGTGACTGCCCTGCCGACGCGGTCCGGTGGCTACGGAAAGCGCCGCCGCTTGCCCTGCCCTGGTGGCGTCTTCCCGTACTCCTCATTTCTCGCGGCCCACAGTGGGCCGCAGCTATGTTGGCCGGTACAGTGTGCCCACCATGTGGGCACAAATGCAACCTCTTGCTGCAACGTGTCGGCTCGCCCCGCTCCGATGGCTCCACGTGCTCCCCTGGGTGGGGCTTCTGCTGCTGGTGATCCTCATTCTCCAACTCCTGATGTGGTCGTTGAACCGAGGCGCTACGGTACGGACTGTACCGAGACAAGGACCTGGGGCGGCGACGCCTCCTGCCCCGCTCCTTCGGTTCCCGCTGTGGCGCGACGCTCCGGCTGTCCCAAGTTTCCTCCTCCGGTGCCGACAGCTCCTGTTGACCGTTGTCGGGCGCCCCTCGGTCTGCCTCGCAGTCCATCGGTTTGAGGGCACTCCGTCGGTTCCTGCTCTCCCGGCGGGTCCGGGTGCGCCTGCTCGAACTCGGCGTCGTGTTGTGGTTGCACGGGTTGGGTGTCCTGTGGCGCCTGCTCCGGCAGGCGCCATCCGGGCACTGCCCCTTGGCCGGGGGTGACTCCTGTTGCGGCTGCTGTAGCTCGAACGACCAATGGTGTCCTGGCTGGCGGCGCTGTTCTTCCTGCTGCCAAGAAAACCGCCTGCTCCCCTGCAAGAAAGGAGTATAAGCTGTGTCGCTCGGAGAGAAGGTTTCTGTGCCCAAGTCCCCCGGGCTGTCCAGGTCCTTCACCGGAAAATGTCGAGGCCGCAACTGCTCCTGATGCCTTCTAACCAGTCTGTCCCTAGTCTTGACCGTATAACACCTTGATCCTTCTACTTTGACTACTGTCCCGGGGATCCAACGAGGTGAAACGTAATGCGTCTTGAGCATTACCCTAGCACCCTCTTCGAACCTCGGCTGCTCAGTTTTGTAAGTCCTTTCCCTCGGGAAAAATGGAGACAGTAATTTTCGAGGTTGTCGACCATGAAGCCTCTGCGCCGGACTAGTTCCTTCTCTTCCCGGAAGAGATCCATATAAGAGCTCTAGCACTGCTTCTTGCTGATCCCTGCCTTCAAATTTCGCCTTGTTCATCGCACTTTTGAAAGTTTGCACAAAGCGCTCTGCCCCCATTGGAACGCGGATAAAAAGGAGCCAGAATGTGCTCAATTCCGTTGGTTTGACCAAATTTCTGAAACAACTCCCCCGTAAACTGGGGCCCGTTGTCTGAGACTATGGTTGCCGGTAATCCCTCTATGGAAAATACTGACTGAAGCGCTCGAACTGTGCAATCCGTCGTGGTGCTAGTCATACGAATGACGTAAGGGAAACCTGACGAAGCATCTACTAAGATTAACCACATACTTCCTTGAAAAGGGCCCGCGAAGTCGATGTGGATTCTCTCCCAAACCTCCTGAGGCTCCGGCCATTCCCTGAAACTGCTTCCTGGACTCTTCTGAAAATCCTGGCATGGCTCACACGACCTGGCCCTGGTTTCTATACCTCTATCAATGCTAGGCCAGTAACAGCATTTCCTGGCTAGCTGTTTGGTGAGGACAATTCCCCAGTGTCCCTTGTGCAATATGCTTAGGACCCTCTGTCTCAAGCTTGTCGGGATGACCACCCTCACCTGGTCCCCGGCTTCTAATAGCAGCACTCCTGCTCTAACTTTCAACCTCTCTCTGAATTTCCACAGTGGGTTGGACTCCAAATTATCTGCGGACTCCTTTTACCTGACCTGATGAAAGCCCTGATGCTTGCCAGTTGAGAGTCCCGGTCGGTCTGTGCGGCCATCACCCGCTGGTCGAGGGGAAACTGAAGAACTGCTTCTTCTTGGAGCTGATCCAGCTGCAGACATTCCAGATTTTGTTCGTCGAACCTGGTATCTGGTCCCACCGGCAGCCTGGATAGAGCATCTGCATTGCCATGTTGAGCTGTGGATCTAAACATAATACGGTAATTATAATCCGACAGGAACAGAGCCCATCTCTGCAGCTTCCGCAGTGTATTATCCGGGATCCTCTTCGCCGGATGAAACAACTCCACCAGAGGCTTATGGTCTGTAACGATCAGGAACTTGTTCCCATATAAATATTCATTAAACTTACGCACCCCAAATATTATTGATAGTGCCTCTTTTTAAATTTGAGCGTACCTACGCTGATGGATATTGAGCGTTTTTGACGCAAACGCGATAGGGTGTTCCTGCCCGAATTCGTCTTTCTGCGACAACACCGCTCCAATCCCGTAGTCAGACGCGTCCGTCGCCAGGATGAGTGTTCTGTCTGGGTCGAAATGCCTTAGTTTCACTGCCTCCACGAGTGCCTTACTATTTTTTCAAACGCTCGCAGCAGCAACTTGCAGCAGCAAGCTGGCGACCACAAAAACCTGGCGCTCTTCCTACGTAGAGCGTTGAGCGGTGCCGCTATCTCGGAAAAATCTTGGATGATTTTGGCAAAATAATTGCCTTACCTAGAAATGATTGCAGCTGCTTAATGTCCCTAGGTGTAGGAAGATTCTCAATGGCTTCTACATTGGCTTGTGTAGGCATAATGCCCTCTATATCTATCATGTGACGTAAATAAGTTATGCAGGGCTTAAAGAACTCACACTTTGTTAGTTTTGCTTTTAAACCGGCCGCCTGCTGCCTTCCCAATACGTCCCTTAGGTTCTGAATATGCTACTTATTTGTCCTATCTGTTACTACAATATCATCAAGATAGTTCATGCTGCCAGGCACTCCCGCTATTAACTGCTCTACGTTTTTTTGAAAAATTGGAGCTGCTGCTGCTGCCACCCCGAACATACTGGAACATACTGGTCTCTCATACTGGAACAACTCTAACGGCGTATTCACTGTCAGACATTGCTTAGACTCTTCGTCTAATGGAAGCTGTAAGTAGGCATCCCGAAGGTCTATTTTAGAAAAATATTTACCCCAGCTAACTTCTGGAATAATCCCTCTGGACGGGGAATAGGATATTTTTCAATCTCGAGCTGCGCATTCACCGTGGATTTAAAGTCCCCACACAAACGGATAGTCCCGTCTGCTTTCTTCTCCACTACCAACGGCGTAGCCCAAACACTAGTTTTTACTGGCGTAATAATACCAAGCTTTTGCAATCTCACCAATTCGCTATTCACCTGCTCCCGCAATGGTAAAGGAACGGGCCGCGCTTTGCAGTACCGAGGAACTGCGCCGTCTTTCAGCTGGATGTGTGCTTCCCAATCGCTGGCTTTCCCGAGACCATCCTGGAACAAATTCTCAAAATCTTTGCCCAAAATTTCAATTTCGCCGAAAGGCACCGTTTCAGACACCAAATTTATCCGGTCCTCAATCTTGAAATGGAAGACACAAAGCACGTCCATCCCCATCACATTGGTCGTGTCTTCTCTATTCACCACTGTGATAGTTCCTTCTCGGTGCACTCCTTCGTAACCAATTACTGCCCGAAAAATATCTTTAACGCCAATTTTGTCTTTGCCGAAAGAACACAGGTTTAGATGAGCCCTGCTTCTGGGTGACTGGGGAACCAGTGTCTACTTGGAACTTGATGTTCTCGCCTGCTACCTTCAAATCCACGAACACTTTGTTTTCGTTCTCACTGCTGATAACCTCATTCACCACATTTACCTCCATTTTTTCTCTGTCTTCCTCCGTACCTGAGGCCCCCTTTGATTTCTTCTGATACACCAACTGACTGTGACCTGTTACTCTACAAAAAAACACTTCGCCTTTCTGAATTTACACTTATCTCGGCTATGCGACACTCAACAGAATCTGCATGACTTGAAGTCCGGTTTCCGCGGGCTCTTCTTTGCTTCCTGCTGCGATTCCCTATTACCCCTCTATTTCTTGAAAACAGCATTACTTCCATAGGATCTGTTATTTGCTTCGCTGCTCTATTGGTGATTTCGAAAGTTGTAGCTATTTTTTGGACCTCAGCCAGGGAAGGATCCTCCAGCTGCAAAGCTTCCATTCTCAGCTTGTCTTCCGGGGTATGTTGCACTATCATATCTCTGATCAATGATTCTGCATAGGATAAACCACAAACACACTTGAAAGCACAGTCCCTTGTTAACCCTGTTAACTCTGTTACCCACTCTTTGTGCGAGTCCCCCGGCTTGATTCTGCTTTTGAAAAAGCTGTACCTTGCTGCCACCACATGAGGTTTTCTTTAAAAGTGCGAAGATAGCTTCTCCATTAATTGCGGGAAATCCACTTCCTCCACTCTTTTCAACGGAAAAAGTTTCTGCAAAAGTTCGTATAACTCACTCCCTGAGATACTCAAAAAGAAAGCTCTTTTGTTTACATCATCCGTGACCCAATGATATAAAAATGCTGGTTCAATCTGGCCTAGTATGAAGTCCATACATCTTTATCGGGCCGAAATTTCGGAAAACTAGGCGCCGAATGCGATCTTGGTTGCTGCTCTGGTCGTGCGGTCAACAATGATCTTACCGCCTCTAACAACACCTGATTCTGCCCTTGTAGTTGTCGCTGCTGCTGTTGCTGCTGCAACTGCTGTTGCTGATGCTGCTGTTGCTGCAGCTCCAAAATGTGTTTCAGTACTTTTTCCATTGCTTTTACCCTCTTCGCCAATTAGAACTGTTATGTACAAAGTAAAACAACAACAGTTCTTTCACCATAAGTTAATTTCAGTAAAGCCACAATCCAAATCAAGTCCGAAATACAAGCCAAGTTCCAGTCCGCCAGAATGCACTCACCGTAACACACGCACTTCAAACCGAACTCACCACTATTGTTACGGCACTCGCTTGCTGCTCGAGAAATGTCCTACTCACCACTGCCCTGTGCGAGGCCCTATAAATACGCCCCGAGGCATCGGGGCGAGTCTCTTACTTCCCGCCTCCATGGCGGGGCATCGAGGGGAAATGTCCCTCCTGTGACTGCCCTGCCGACGCGGTCCGGTGGCTACGGAAAAGCGCCGCCGCTTGCCCTGCTCCTGGTGGCGTCTTGCCGTACACCTCATTTCTCGCCTGGCCGCGCCCCCAGCGCAACTCTGCAGCGGCCACAGTAGGCCACAACTATGTTGGCCGGTACAGTGTGCACACCACGTGGGCACAAATGCTGTTATACGCAGCACCTATGATCTTTATGTACGTGTAGGTTCGATATTTTGTCATCACCACTCCTGATCACAAAGGCGTCTAGAGCATGTTGTATTTAAAGGTTTTCCAATTTTGACGTCTTCGAAGCCGGGGATTCAAAACCCTACCAGCGAAGAACGATAAGCCTAATTTTCATTAAAATTAGTGGAGATTTCATGAGCGACGAGTCATAGTCGCCCATGCGGGGGGAGTGGTGAGAGGCAAATTGGCACTGTATAAAATCGCATTTCGACTCATGATTTGTATTCTTTACAAAACAAAAAGAAAAAGAACAAAAAACAAGATATTTGCATGAGAACGGTGTGGGTGGCCTTAGATCTCCTTGAACGCAAACTCCCATGACATTATCAGATGATTATGACCCTTAAGGGATTACTAGAACCAATATTAAAGATTCTTTGGTAAAATACATAATTTTTGTACCGGTCTTGTGGTCGTGCCTGATGCTGTTTTGATCTGCACTGTTCGAACATTGCTTTCGCCGTCAGGGTGAGTCTGAGTGACCACTCCAACGTTCCACAGAAGTGGAGGAGAATCTTCAATTAAAATGACTAGATCACCTTCTTTCAAATCTGGAGAAACAGATTTCCATTTTGTACGAGTTTGTGGTGAAGTAAGAGTGTGGTGAAGAATTTCCAAATAATGTTCAATTGCCTTTTCACTGTGTGATAACGACGGGGTGTCGCCAAATCCTGCGTTGATTCTTGATCGAAAGCCAGTGAGTTGAGAGAGTGTCCATATATTAAATGATTTGAAGTTATTATGAAGGTTTCAGTTTCCTTCTCAGAGCAAGCAGCCAAGAGCAGTGAGTTTAAAATTTGTTCTATCTGTCAATAAAGTATGCAATTCAGAAAGCGAAATACAATTTTTCAAATTTCATTTAAAACGGTATCTGGGGATACCGTTTTAAATGAAATTTTAAGGACCCTACGGCTGCCTCAGCCAGTCCATTGCGAAATGGTGAGAGAGGGGGACAAATCTGCCATTCTATTTCATGTACCGCCACGAACATTTTGAGATTCGATGGTTCCTGATGAGTGCTCAAAATCTCTGATAGTCCAGCCAACTGGTTCTTTGGATTCACGAATGTTCTGGCACTATCACTATAAATGATTCTGGGGTAGCCCCTGCGCAACTCGAATCTTTTTAGGGAGCTACAAATTCATAAGTGGTGAAAGGTTCTACTACGCCCATGTGAACAGCTTTTTTTGCATGACAAATGAATACCTCAGTCCATGATTTACAATGTGCTCTACTCCTACGAATGACTGGTTTTGTTAGAAACGGATAACAAAACGGGTAACGTGATAACCCTCTCCACCTGGCTGGGAAGAATAACCTTCCAATGATGTCATATTGGTGAATGAGGAGGTGGGGGGAGGTAGGAAAAGTGGTGGTGGGGTAAATACAATAACAGACGCTGTGCCAGTAGCAGCGCCATCAGCTCGCCATTAACATCAGTAACGCTGCTTAAGCCATATGTGGCGACGAATATTCTTCGGAGGAGGAGTTGTAGATTATTGCCTTGCCTCGAACATACGCACATCGGCTGGCCGCTGCTAAAGTGGAAGTGCGCTTAGTGTCGCAGCGAGAGTTGTATTGACAGAGTAAGGTAAAAGAATATATGTCATGGTCGCGGGAACTCGCGTCGACAAGCACTTCATCCGGCTCCCGCGTACGGGTTTTTACGGCCTTCCACTTGGCTCCCGAAGCCGGTAACAACGCCATCGTGCTACGCTGCTTGCAAGAACGTGGTAGTGGAGGTGTAAACATCGTCAACGTGCGCGATCGGGAAGGACTGACACAGCTGGGATATGCGACACACTTCAGACGATGGTTGACTCCAAGACGACTCTTCCAACAAAGTGCTGACAGAATTGGACGGTGTCACTCTCACGGAACATGTTTACATCGGTGAGTGTTGTGAAGAATTCAGACTGGACAGAGAGAGTAGATTGATTGTTGTGCGTTGATTGCGTGTTCGAGCGGGATGAAATAGGAGTAGGTGACGTCTGCAAAATGGACTAGGACCTTAATATGGGCTCCTTCCGCTTGACATTTTTTCTGTTGACACAACAGATCCACTCGGCTGGTCTGGTGGGAACTGAAAGAGGTGTTTGCGTCACATCCGGTGTTTCTCTATGTATTCCAGTGTTGTGTCATCACTTCGGGTGTCGGCTCTCCTGAGACACGTGCTGGTTTCTTTTTACATCCGTTGACTGCCTGTCGCCTTTTTTTCAGCTATACCTCTGCAGCGAAAAAAGTGCCTTCCGTCTTCCATCGTTCAAAAGCTCCTCTGCATTCTCGAATTTCAGCCATGTTACAACATTACAACATCGGGCGCACGCACATCGACGGGCAGCCGCCCGCGAAGCGGAACTGACTGGGATGCTTCATACATCAGCAGCAGCATGCATTGGGGAGACTGTATGATGATTGTCGGAAGTGTCATTCAAATGGTTATTATAACTGTCGCTCTCGTGTGCTTTCTTTGGGGAATATTTTTTGGCAAATGTGACAGAAATGTGTAAACATCATCCCCTTATGGATTCGGCCACGGTGGGTCCTCCTCTTTCTACTTTTACTCCTCCTCTTTCTACTTTTACCACAGTGAAAAGTCATAGTATTTCATCCAATTCTATTTGCCCCATCTGCCATAATGATGTTAGCCAATAGACTATACAACAATATGTCATAATATTTTTGTAAAGATTACATTGAACAATGGTTGAAGAGGCAAGATGCAGTGAATCGACAGCAAACATGTCCGATGTGTAGGTTCGATTTCATACGCAAAGCACCATCACCACCACCACTACTACCACCACCAACTGAAATGATGGCTGACGAAGAGCAGTCCAGTGAATCAAATGATGAGGAGAGCGAGACAATCGAAGAACAATATATAACACAAACGTCATACAGAGCATTCGCGCCTCATTGTATCGAATATTCGTTCATGCCATGTCACATCTTCTTGACGAGGCCGTTAGACTCTCCAATCCTACCAATACAGATTTCATCGACTTGCAGAGGCAATTGGGGCTAGAGATTACAGTGCAACATGTTGAAGACTTCACCTATGACGAAGTTGCCGATGAAGATGACCGGCACCGCACTCGAAAAAGGAAGATTCAACAGCGAACATCAAGTTTTTGGTGTATGTTTGTGTGTGACTATTCACTCAGTGAGCGTTGTGCACTACAGTCATGGCTCGACGCTCTACGTCGCTTCCCACCCGCTGTGTCTCTCACGTGTGCTAATGATCTGCGAGCTGCGAGCTCCGTGAGCTGCGAGCCAGAAAACACTTTCAAAAACTTTTTTCTGCTGTGTCATAATCTCCTCGACTGCGCTGGTGGGAAACGAAGCGGCGGTTGCGTCACATGTGGTGTTTCAAAGCCAGGCATTGCGTCATTACTTCATGCCCAACTCCGCGCTCTCCTGAGACGTGTCACACAGTATGGGGAAAAACCACACCCTTCCACCTCACTCCTCCAAAACGACACCGCTTACGATATACACAACACGAATCACGTTTATGTTCTCGAATTGTATTTGTTGACTGTGTGTGAGCAACTATATGACAAGTATTCCAACATTTTTTCAATATTCTTATTTATCCCTACGTCACCGCCAGGAAGGAACTCCCCCTCCTCTTTATCCCTCACTCCTGTAGTCGCCCAGGCTCGCTGTCTCTATGGACTCGCCTCGACGCGTGTCTACTTATTTTTTCATAGGGATAGGTGCCGCAGCAATCTGCACAGCATCATTCATTTCAACATATAACATTTGATGGGGCAGATGGTTGATCTAGTGGTGTGAGGTAACAACAGTTACACTCACATGTTTAACACTCACATGTTTAAGATGTGTTTCACGTAAGATATGACCCGCAATAGCAATCTCCCGTAAACCACCCGCCATACATACCACCCCCCATGCAATGGAAGTATTTCAGTTATGGACTTTTTCTTCGCTGGAGATTGGCATGCATGCTGTCAAAATTAATGTGTGCCAACTCCAGCTGTCTAAGCGGCAAAATGCTGCGTTGAGAGCGTACGCGAGCGAGCTCCATCCTGTATTTCTTATTTAAAAGCTATTACATTGTGTTTCCATCCGAAATTTGTTTCCAAAAGGAAGTGGCATTATCATCAGTGTCTTGTAATACTAGAAACAACTCTCCAAGTAAGCAGAAAATGTGGGCCTTAACGAGTGGGCAAAATTCTTCTGAAAATGTATAAGTGCAAGAGCGGGAAAAATTCTCGAAAAAAAAATAAAACTTCATGATGGCAGCGTCATAAATAAATCAGCAAAAACTGTGAGGGGTAAGCTATTAATGTCAAAATAATATTGACTTCTTATTGTATGCCATAAGAATTAGACCACGATGAACATGTCTGTTGGAATCATAATTATTTTTTCTTTCCATATTACAGAGACCTTGTACAACCCTGGCTTTTTTAATCAACACATGAAAATAAAAAGAATCTACAAAAATATGTTAAGACATTACCATGGCACGTCAGAAATGTGAAAAAATTCAGTGAAAGAAGATAATGAAGAAATGTTGGTATTGCAGAAACTTAACCTTAAACACTTGACACGTTGGGGCAGCCACCCACAATCAAATTAAGAGTACATTTGGTCTTCACTGTCATTTGGAGAATGTGAGAGCTGGAAATTACTGGATTGGGAATTTAAGACAATTTCATTTCATTAAAAAATTCTTTCATTTTCAGTGTTGTTCCCAATTGCGTTATTTGGTCTGTTTGGTTCAAGTACGGTTGCAAAGTGAAATAAGTGAATAAGCATTAAGGCTAAATGTACCGACACTAGTTCCATTTGTCGCCACCACGTGGCAGCACGAAAATAAGCAAAATTTACTAGACTGATAACGTCTGAACAAATTGTCCGACTTTGATCTGTAAACGGCATTGAACTCCTTTTTAAAATAGAATTCACGCTACGATGCCGTTTCTTAAAAAAATATTTCCAAAAAAAATTTAAAATGATTTCTCATAGTTCCGGGAAGAAATTAAAAAATGTGGGCTTATAGCGCGATGACGACGTGCTTCCTGAATCCAACGCCGTGTCAATCATGCAAATCGGATATAGGAGCGGCGTAAAGTGAAATTTCGGAAAAAATAACTGACCCTCCCCCCTCCCTTCTCGCTTCACGCAGTTGCGTCACTCGACCCTTTTGGGGGGCCCCGGCCCCCCCACGGCCACTTTAGCCTAGCCCTTCGCGGCGGGCGCTGAAAGAACGCCCGCCCGGTGCCTAGAGGTTCTCACAGAGTAACAACCTGCTCCATGGTTTCACGATGGGCAAACTGAATCAGACCTGTAGGGAGATTTCAAGATTTTCCCCGTTAAATATAAAGATGGAGTCTCACAATTGTTATAAATCTTGGAAACTCAGTCATCGAAGTGAAGATTCGAAGGATTATATAGTACGAGTATATACACTTTACCTTCGATTTCTCTCCATTTGCATGATTATTATTATTATTATTATTATTATTATTATTATTACATTTTTCTTTTTATTTATTTATTTATTTATTTATTTATTTAACGTCAAAATACCAGTTAAAAACTGCGTATGACGTGCTATATTTCTTGAAGAAACTTTTCTTTATCTTGTCTTGGTCTACGCTGGAATACCCTGTTGAGTTCTCTGACTTTTATCCTTTGCTTTCTTAGCAGAGAAATATAATACTTGAAAAGAACGGAACATTAGGACTTTATTATTATTATTATTATTATTATTATTATTATTATTATTATTATTATTATTAAGTATTATTATTATTATTATTAATAATATTAAGTATTAATAATAATTTCTCTGCGCGTTCAGATCCTGCGAAGAATTGGGACCTGCAGATGAAAGGAGAGATGCTCACAGCCGCTGCTTGACCGGGACTGGAGCCGACAAATAGACATAATCGCACTGAACAGTGAGTTTGATACCCGCAGTCTTTCATGCGTACATTCTGCCATTATTAGGGAAGAACTCGCTGAATTATCGGCGCGTCCCTCCCAGTTTCTGATAGCAAGAAAAGCGAAGGAATGATTCTCAAGTAATACAAATGCAAATATCAATGTTCAAAATTAAAAAATCTTTCAAAAAGCTGGTTTAGAAACATCGATCAAGTTCATGCGGAAGATAACTTGTTTTGACAGTGGCCGTGATTATTAATTTATAATTACGATTTAGACAAAACGGCAAAAGAAAGTAAAAAGAATAACAGCGAAACTAAGCCTGAAAACTGTCGCCAGGGTCATCTTATGGAGTCACAACTTCCTCAAATGGGTACAGGAAGGTGGGCGAGAGACCTTACACCTAGAGTGCTTGCGTTGGCCGCCTCTCTGCGTACGGTAGGACATACGTAGGAAATGTCAGAAAAATGGGGTCATTTCTTGGGCTGAAGATAGTCTACTGGATGAGCATGTCACAATCACCGTTCGCTTTATTCGTATGTCAATACACATGTATTGACAGTGGTATAATGCAATATTATTTCAAATTTTTTTTTCATTCACAACACTCATCAACACATCGATAATAAACATCAGGTTCATAAATGTTTATTTTTTTACGGAATATGTTCATGTGTCTATATAAAATCTATGTTTTGAAAATATCAACATCAATGTTGCATCCCTATTCTCGACACCTAGATGTGGATCGCCGATTTAATACGTTTGCATTCTGATTCCCTAATATGAGGTTTATCAGTGACTGGTACGCTACGTTTTACTAGTAGTATATAAATCTTATAAATTTAATTGCTACCCGATTAAATGTTACTGATAAGCGTGTACGATGTTTAGAAAAATGGTATCTTAATGTAGAAATGTAAAAGTTGCCGAATTAATAACTATATAACAAAACATAATTTATTCCGTCATAGACGGATATTCCTCTTCTAGTGTGGTGTTCCTGTCTAAGGGTTAAGTTGTATTGCTTTCATGACAATTTATTGCATTAAAAATACATATATATGTCACAATACAATGATTTACACTACATCTTATCATTTACGTAGTTTGTATCAAAATGACGCGCCGGGAATTACTTATTCCAATCTTCAAGTTTATACAAATATAACAGAATCATTTTATATCAATATAACTTACTAAGTAAGCTGGGACATGTCACGATTCTTAATATTATATTTTAATGTTTGCTACAGTGTTGGATTCAGGATGCATCTCGCCTGCGCGCAATTCTTCAATTATGTCCGAAAGTACGAAAACAGTTTTAAAACTTTACTTGGGAAAACAGATTCATCAAGTGAAGTCTATCAAGGGGACAAACGCCGTTTTGAGATCAAAAATCGAGTCGCAGGATAAAAGAGCTCGTGCGTAATTTCGGCTCATTCTTTCTGGTAGTGGAATGATAACGGAAGATTTTAGAAGTAAAATGTATGTAAAATAAGATGTTAGGACATGGAATATTGGTGATATCTACACAATTAGTTCAATTTTCTTTTTGAAATCAGTTCCCAAATCGGAATTGATATTTTGAGTAGTGCCTCAAATAACATTTTGATGGTATTCGAAGGAAGACGGAAATATGTGAACAAGATATATAGTTTTATACGACTATTACAGATGATACGAGACCGTTTGGCTGTTACAGCATCACTAGTTTGGCACGTGGAGAAAAATATATTGAGACTGAAAGGGTCTGACTGCCCAGCTTGCCTGTCTGAAAGTTCGGCCTCCCGTGCCGCAGGCCGCTGGGTTTCGGCCGCGTCGATGGAGGGCCCAGACGGGTTGGGTGGCGCAGGAGCAAAGGGGAGGGGGATCAGGTAATTTTTCCGAAATTTCACTTTACGCCGCTCCTATTCATCCGATTTGCATGATTGACACGACGTTGGATTCAGGAAGCACGTCGTCATCGCGCTATAAGCCCACATTTTTTTAATTTCTTCCCGGAACAACGAGAAATTACATTACATTTTTTGTCATGGGAGTCAGTAATATTTAATGTTTATGACTGATGTGATGTGTTATTCGGTGGAAATATATCTTTTTTAATGTGTGCTTACTTCCTTTTCAATTATACATAATTATTCAGAATTATGTAATCAGTAATTTATATTTTTTATCGAGAAGCCAGAATTCAATTACGACACATTTTTATAATTATCATTTTGATTTGAAAAAATATGTGGAATAAAATTGGAAATTCGATGGATATATATTTATTTCTAAAATAAATGTGTATTAAGAAAAACAATTGCTAAGCAATAATTTAGTAATTTCTAATTTAGGTTCTTTAATAATTGTGTTTCAAATAAAGTAATTTGCTCAAGTTTTGTGAATATTCCATTTTTGTGCTATATTTTAGAACATCTCTAGGAGAAATAAATATTATTTTTGAAGGGACCAAATAATGGAAAATAAATGTTAAGTGGACCAAATAAGTGGAAAAGAAATGTTTAAAAAATCAATTTATGCATTATGTTTGATCTGTAGCACAGTTTGGTGTAAAAGATTTTTCTAGATTTTGTGCAGTCAAATTTGATTTTTGAAAAGTGACGTAGGCAGATTCTGATGCTGTGGGTAAGATTTTGTTAAATTTGAAATCGTTGATCATTGTGGTCTGCTATTGCAGTATATTTGTAAAATATAATTTTGAAATTTGTCTAATTCATATTGGTCTACACGTACTTTCATCGTTTGTAGTAAATTATTATTTTCTTTAATGTCAAAGAGTTTGCTGCCAAAAAGTCTTAGATTATGTTTGAATTTAATGATATTGAAGTAATATGTAGGAGAGGGAGGGTACAAATGGAAAGTTTAATGTGTGATCTGGTATATTTATAAGCCTCTAGAAGTGTTTTAGTAAGTTTTTCTGTTTCTATGTAAGTTTGTTGTATATTAGTATCTATTTATTATGTATTAATTGTTTTTCGGGAAGTTAAAATTTGAATTTATGTATGGAATTTGTTTCCTTTAAAGGAGTAATTAATTTTTAAATGTGGAGAATTCAAAAATGCTTAAGAGATGATCAAAATCTAATTCAAGAAGTGAAAATTGAAAACATTGAAGATTTACATTTTTGTAATTATTATTCTTAAAAAATTATATTGTTGGTATTATATTGTTGTGATTTGAATAATAGGTTGGATCGAAGAGAGGATATATGACTAAATTATTTTGAATGACATATTTGTTGTAAATGGGGATTTGATAAGTTGCATCCTCAGAAAATGTTTTTACTGTTGAAGTCTCCTAAGAGACTAATAGGATTTAAAGATTGAAAAATGAGATTTTAAATTTTATTTATTTTTATTTATTTTATGTCAAAAAAACAGTTAAAAACTGCATATGACGTGCTATGGGGAAAAGTGAATTGTGTGCACATTTTCAAAATTCTGTGATCCCTACACTAAGTCATATACTACTTAAATTTTGAATTTTGAAAGGAGAAAAAACAAAAACTCCCATGTAGTAAAATCTATTTTCAAAAATAAATAAGCAAAAAATTTGAATTTTTGAAAGGGAGAAAAAACAAAAACTCCCATGTATAAAATCTATTTTCAAAATAAATAAGCAATAAATTTTGTTTAAATCTATTTTCAAAGATAAATAAGCAATAAATTCTGAATTTTGAAAGGGAGACAAAAACAATCAAAAAACTCCCATGTAATAAAATCTATTTTCAAAGATAAATAAGCAATAAATTTTGGCTCTTATTACTTCCTGCCGCGACAACATGGAAACGATAATTTGAATAATTGTATTTCCCACTGAATTCGAGAAGACGTGCACAGGAAATGAAGTTACATTTATGTCCAGAAGCAAAACAAGGGGCCATCTCAGCATTTGCTCAATGGATCAGGGAAACTGGACGAAAAACCTGTTCGAGATGGGGTAGTTATTAATTTGAGTAGGAAATGTATTATTAGGTTATTAATTTGAGTAGGAAAGGGTGTGTTTGGGGTTTTATAAATAGATAATAGAGTAAATAGTGTTATCTAATTTAATTTGTAAAGCTATACATTCTAATATGTAAAGACAAAAATATTTGTTGTTGTATATAGAATTCATTATTATTATTATTATTATTATTATTATTATTATCATCATCATCATTATTGCTATTCCACAGAGGCATGGTCAGAAATTCTATGATTTCTAAAAATGTTATAATATTTAAGTACTGTTTTTCTTCAGGGATTAAACGTGTCTCAGAAATACATGCCATGCCAAAATTATGAATTGAATAAAGGGGGTAAAAAAATATTTTGTTGTCATTTTAGGCCATTAGAATACCATTTTATTAGTGTAATAGTATTAGTATTTGTATTTGTATTAATAGACATTAAAAAGTTGAGGAAAGATGTTTTGAAATAAAGTGAGAATGTTTGGTATAATTTAATAATAATTTATTTAACTATGTTTAAAATTAAAGATGTGTAATTTGAAGTAGAAGAGTTTTCTTTTAATAAATCAGAGTAAGAGTATCTAGATTATGTGTGATTTGGAGTGATTTGTGTGAGTTGGAGATTTGTTGTTGTTTTTGTATTGAGATTTTACATAGTAATGGTATGTTGAAAGTTTTGTGAGAAGGGGAATGGAAATTTTTATTTATTAATGTACATTTTTCCAAATTCCTTGTCCTTTTTCTTTGAAGAACATTATTGGCTGCATGTTACTATTTTCTCAAATATTTTTGTTCTTGTAAATAAAATTCCTTTCTACTGAATTTATCGCAACTGACAATTAGATTAATTATTTCTTTGTTGCTAGATTTCAGTGTAATATAATATTTTTCATTTTCTAAAATTGGAATTATTGATGTCAATATTGCAAAATTCTAGACCTCCATTATTTTCACATACGTTTCTGAACGCATGCTAGAAATTGGCCCTCAATCATCATCCTGATTAAGAGCGAGTATACTGTCAATATATTAAAATTTACAGACTAACATTACAATTAATTTGTAGGGTTACCCAAATTTCCAGATGCTAATTTTTAGTAATAATTTTTACAAAATGGAATTTAGGATTAATTAAATATTTAATTGAATTTATATTATATATATGGAGGTAGCATACTTACACTTTTGTTTTTCCTGTTTTTCACCCATTGCTTAAGAAATAGCAAGAATGAAATGTATGTTTGTAAGCCCACGCAATTAAGCACTACAATTCAATGATAAATGCGAATATAATTGCTATGTTATATTTTTTAAATTTAATTCATCCGGTTCATTCTGTTTTCACTAAATTTCAAACATTTGTCTTTTCAGTTCAATGAAATGTTATTCCTTCAATATGTTATCACAGTCATGTGTTGATGTTATATGTATAAAATCATTATGATACAGATATTTCTAGTTCAGTGAAGTATAATTTTATTTCATTACCTATTATTGCTTGAAATTAAAATTATTTTGGCATCATTTAATTTAAATTTATCATAAAATTCTACTATTTCATTTTTCAGTTTAAAGAAGATTATGAAAATTTTATTTTCTGGTATAAATTATAAATTAAATTATGGTACCGTATGCCCGTTGCCATTTATAAGTCGTAAAACAACATTAATAAAATGATCTCAGCAAATCTGCCATTTTGAAGGACATTAAGTACTTGTAAACACGCCGCGTCGGTATCCTCAATGCACTTTCACGTTTCATTTCGATGAAGTTGGCAATGCGGAAACTCTGCCATGTTGAATTTTTAGGGTATTTTCTTTCTTGGAAACAACTATACAATGGTCGGTTTCATACCAGCTGACTTTTCAAATGTATACACGTGACGTCACCACTGCTGACGCCATGTTTTTTTACCGGATGTCAACACGTGACGTCATTTGTTTGAAAAGTGCTGACGTCAGCTGGAATGAAACCGGCCGTTCTCGTCTACTATAGGTGAAATTGTCCAAAATTAGTTTTCTACATTGTTAAGACGACAAATCGTGTTCGTAGCAGTTCCTTTACAGTGTCTGTCGCAATATTATTGTAAAAACATATTTAAATGTAAAAATCAAGTAGCACTAATAATCCGAAGCATATTTATTTAAAATGGAAATAAATACTTCATAAATTACAATTACTTTCTCCTTTTGTTGACTCGCAAAGAAAATAGTAACCACACGCGCTACGTGACTTGGATATGAGTTGAAATAGGAGTCTGCCGTGTGGGCAGTCAGCTAGTGAATTTGCTGTCCAACTCGCAACGCGCATGGTACTTTTGTACATTTGTCAAGACCACATTTCATACTTTTCTTCTTCTTCTTCTTCTTAAAAGGCGCTACGTTTCTTAGTGAAATGTTTTGGCCCGCTCTACAACGGCCTTCCATCCTTTCCATTTATTCCTTGGCCTACCCTTCTTTCTTGTTTTTAAAGGGATCCAAAGTAGATCGTCTTTCCATTTATTCCTTGGCCTACCCTTCTTTCTTGTTTTTAAAGGGATCCAATTATAGATCTCCTTTACATTTCTGTACTGATCCATAAGTGTCCCTTCTACACAAGTGTCCGAACCAGCTTACCTTAGTGCTTTTATATGATTTATTATGTTTTTGTACTTTATTAAATTATCTATTTCTGTGTTAAATCTTATTATCCATTGATCGTTTTCTAGCCTCACAGGATCCAATATTCTTCTTAACATCTTCCTTTCGAATATCATAAGTTTTTGATTGTCATTTGCTTTAAAGTCCCTTAATTTTTTTTTGAGTTTGGCTCCTTTGGACACCAATTTGCTCTTAAATTGATCCTTATATTCAAAGTTTGCTCTGTTCCCAGCTATTATTCTTTCTTTGATTTCTTCTTCTATAGCATTATTTTGATTTAGTAGTAACCCAAGATACTTATAATCTGTAACTTCTTGATAAGTGGTGTTTCTATCACTATCTCTGAGAGCTGCGACTGTCCTTGTTTACGTCTCAAGTACTTAGTTTTTTTCGTTATTTAGGTAAAACTGTTCAGCCTTTTCATTAAGTTAATAGAATAACGCTTCCATAGCTCTTTTGGATCTTGTTGTTAACAATAGGTCATCTGCGTAGGCAATACATTGCTTTAACCTGCTAGATATTGTAGCGAATATTGCGTCACCGGCCGGCACCACCACGAACTACCTGCACGCTCGGATTGCGTCATCTGCCGGCGCCACCACGAGCTGCCTGTGAACGCGGGTTGCATCATCTGCCGGCGGATTGTTCCAGAACAGTCGCGGAGTCCGGAAAGTTCTCGACGGTCTCGCCACCGGTTCTCAGTGACGTGAACCGTGGTCAGTGCATCGTACTGTGGTCAGTGACGTGAACTGTGACCAGTGCATCGAACTGTGATCAGTGCAGTGAACTGTGGCCAGTGCTTAGGACTGTGCGAGTGTGTAAGAGAAGAGTAGTGTAAATAAATCAAGAGAAGAGTAGTGTAAATAAATAATCAAGAGAAGTGTAGTGTAAATAAATAATCAAGTGTTTTCAGTGATTTTGTTAAGAAACAAAATAAACGTTTTTGTTAAAATAATACGAGACTTTTAATTCACCACCTAGAAACGTAACAATATGTTACATCTGATATCTAATTGCGTTATAGTTATGTCCATTGACAAACAGAATTGTGTGGCTGACAGTGGATCGCCTTGTTTAACACCAGATTCATTATCGAATTCTTCACTAAGGCTATTGTATATTTTGACTCTTACCTTTGTATTTAAAAGAAATGTTTCTGTTATGTCCTTCTAACTTTATCAGTTTATTTGGTATTTCAATTTCTTATGCTCTCTATTATTCTTTCTTGGGATTGAATCAAAGCTTGGGCGAAATCTATAACATATTATGTATTTCAATTCCGTATTCATAACTTTTTCAAATACCTGTTTATCAAATCAATTGACGTTTTTACGGAATCTGGCTTGAAAATCACTAATTTTGCTTTCAACTATTGATGTTATTTTATTGTTTAGGAGAATAGCAAATATTTTGTTGACTATCTTTAGAAGTGCAATGGGCCGATAGTTCTTACAGTCATGTCTATTACCTTTTCTGAATACAGGTACTATTATCGCTTCATTCCATTGCCGCGGCATTTGATTCTCTCCAGATTCTTATAATTAATTTATGGATTTTTTTCTTGAGGGTTCTTCCTCCAAATTTTATTAGTTCAGATATATTATCATACCCGGCTGCTTTATTTTGCTATAGGTGGTTTATGATATAACATATTTCATTAAAAGGTTCTGCTATTTCATCTTCATCAATTATCTGCTCACTGTCCATTAAATTACGTTTGGGTTTGTTGGACGAATTAAATACTTCTTGAAAATAGTCTGTTCATTTTTGCTATATTTGATTCTTGGGTAATTATGTTTACTGATTGGTCTATGCAAAACCCTTGAATAATTTGAGTTCTTTTCATTCGCGTGATTTCACCAAAAAAATTCTGCGTTCATTTTTTTTCTTTCCTCGTTCTTTCTTTGTATTGCTACTCTGCAATCATTGTCCCACCATTCATTTCTTTTCTTTTTCTTCCATTTCCCTATTGTTCCCTTCGCAACATTATCTTTTCTTTGAGATCTTCCCAATTCTTATTTATGTCATCTGGTGTATTGCTGTTTTTAAGACTGTTTGATAACTTCGCTCTATATTCCTTTTGTTGTTGCAAATCTTGCAAACTTTCCAAGTCCCACTTGATGGCTTCTTTTCTTTTTTCTTTATAAATCATTGGTAACTTTTGGTTTACTATTGTTTTTAGCAGGCAATGATAAGAATCTGTTTGGTCCTCGCATTGTTCTTACATCTTCTATCAGTTCTCTTTTGGTTGCGTTTACTAGGACATGATCTATCTGATTTAATATATTTTGGCCTGGCGAGGTCCATGTTCCTTTGTGTATTTCACTATATTGGAATAAAGTACTTGCTATGACTAGATTCTTACTTATTGCAAAACCACATAGCAATCCACCATTTTCATTTGTTTTTCCATGTAACGTATTACTCCCCGTTACTATCTGGTACGCCTTCTCCTTCCCAACTTGTGCGTTAAAATCACCTATTAATATTTTAGTATCACTTTTAGTTATTTGGTCGTACGTGGTTTGTAATTGGTCATAAAATATTTCTTTAACTTCTTCTGGTTGTCCATTAGTTGGAGCACATATATTTACTATTGTTAAGTTATTATGTCTGCATCTGAGTCTTATTAGACATAATCTTTCATTTATTGACGTAAACTCAATTAGCATGTTTTTCTTTATCAGGAAAATAACACCAGTTTGTCCTGTTCTTGAACTAGGACCATTGAAATAGAAGGCAAAATTTTGTTTAGTTATGCAACCACTTCTTACCCATCTAGTCTCTTGCACTGCAAGTATTTCTATCTTTGTCGTTTCAATTTGATTAATCAATTCTTGGAGCTTCCGTGCTTGCAAAGGGTTTTTACATTCCATGAGCCTATATTCGTTTTCCATTGACTTTGCCGTGTCAGTTTCATTAAATCTGTCTATCTATTCCGAAGCTGCTGTGTAGCTGCAGTGTATGTTTTTTACGGATGATGGAGAGCTGGCCAAGCATCCAACCCCATCCGGAGTTTCTGTTGGTCTTACCATCGCCTCGCCTATTTATTTACGAATCTGCAATATTTGTCAAAACTAGTTTACTTAACGGTGTGAACATATTTTCATGCAATACTGATAATTATAACACACGTCGTAGAAATCACGTTTATCAAGGATCGGGATCATCAGCTCACTACAAGAAATCCACATAAAATATACGTACGTTAGTTTACAACGCATTGCCAGATGACAATTAAAGTCGGTACACAAATTTAAGTTAAGAGTAAAATCTCTTCTGCTGCGTAACTGTGTCTATACAATTAGAGTCTGCACTGATCATCATAAAGAACAATAATGCATATTTTAACAAAACAATGATACATATGCTAAGGCAATAGTGTCGTAGTGATCTCGGACCGAAGGGTCGCGGGTTCAAGTCCCGTCTCAGGCATGGTTGTATTTGTGTTCGTCCTTTCACCCCTTATCATCACCATTTCGTTTCATCTTCATAGTTACCATAACGTTAACTCCAATAGTGGTCGCAAATGACCTAGATGTTGATGCGATCTTAAATAACAAAAAAATACATAATGGATTAGTTTACAGTTGTATTGTATAACTTTGTTTAAAAAGACTTAATATGCCTGTAACAAGTAATGTACTTCAGCTTCTGGGTAAATGACTCCCATCTCGATCAGGTTTTCGTCCAGTTTCCCTGATTCATTGAGCAAATGCTGAGCTGTTGCTGAAATGTTGAGCCCCTTGCTTTGCTTCTGGACGTAAATGTAGATTCACTATGCGTACGTTTTATTGAGCTCTCCTTTTGGTGGCACTGGTAGGAGTAAAGCTGGTGGTGAGTGAATATTGTTAGCAATGCCGAAAAATCAAATCTGCTGTTCGTTTACCGTTACAAGTAGTTTTTTTATAACTCGGGAACGAAAATGTCTAGCTTTTCAAATGTTACTAATCTCGCGCTTTTTTAATTTTATTATTATTACTATTATTATTATTGTTTAAACTAGTGGTACTAAAGCAGCACGTACTTTTTCGTCCGTATTTTCACGCAAAAGTACGCAAAAACTACACAAATTTAAGAAAAATTGTTCGTGGCCTTATTTCAAAATCTATCTTTAAGGAACATATCTCATTACGGGGAAGAAATCTCTATCTTTAATATTTTTGTTGTAGGAAGACTCCGAAAAAAATTGAACTTTTGCAATTTTTGAAAAATCAGGGTTTTCAAGGAACATGAGACCTACACCATTCTCTCAAACGTCCTTCACACTATCCAACAAAACAAATAAAACCATGGAACCATTTTCGTGAAAATTTGGAAAATGTCCCAGGGGCTTTATGTAAAGTATCCCCCTCAAAAATTAAAATATTGGTTTCATATTCAAGGCGCCGCGACATCAGCCAGATCGATTGCGGAATATCAATTTTGGAGAAATCGGATGAACGGTTTAGCTACTAGCGTTGTTCACAGACGGGCGGACAGACGGACGTTTAGCCGTCATTCGAGCCACAAAATATGGATTCTGACTGTACCATGTGTTAGAGGATTCTTTTTCTAAATTTAGCAACTGTATTTATCCACTTTTCGTTATGGGGGCCTCTAATGCGAGTTTGTTTGCCGAAAATTTGCTGTTTCTCGCGCAGCTTCACATAACTTTCTCTCTACTCCGTAGCGAGAAAGTAAAAAGTGGCTTAATTATGCCCTATAAAATGCTTTACCTTTCAGTGAAAACCCCAAATACAGTGGCAGTCAATAAAATAGAGGCACCATGATATTATAAAGAAATTAAGGGATTTGTTTTGCAAATAACATTGATTTATAAATAAATAGCATATCTTTTATCTCGTACACAATATGGAAAGAGATATCACACATGGCATTCAGACACAAATTATTTTACAAATAACAAAACTTAACGAAAACTATATCTCTAAGTCAACAAGAGAGAGCCATCTGATATAACGCCTTGAAAAAATAGCAAAAACTACAAAAAAACTTCCTTCCTTGAATGGATTAGTACTTGGTAGGATATCCTTTATTATTTAGTATAGCCCGGCATCTTCTTCCCAATGAGCTCACATAAAGTCTATATTCCTCTTTTAGAGTTGAATACCATGCTTTTTGTATTTTTTCCCACAGTTTATCTAAATTAGTTGCTTTGGATCGATCAACCCTGTCAACTCCCACAAATTTTCAGTTGAATTTAAATCTGGAGACTGTGGTGGCTAATCCAAAACTGTCACTTTTTCCTTTTCCCAAGGAAGAACTTCACAAACTTTGCGCTATGTTTTGGGTCGTTGACTTCCATAATCTTCCAGATGAAAGCATTTCCTCACGAGCATAAGAAAGCATAGTTGACAGTAATATTTCTTTGTATATCTCCGCATTTATATTTCCTTTTATACAAAACAACGGACCCAACCATACCACGAGAAATATCCCCAAACCATTACACTACCACCTCTTAGTTTCACGGTTTTTGAAGTGTACTTGGGATTGTTTTCCTGGTTTGGAGGACGTCACACTTTTCCATCAGACGAAAACCTATTATACTATTGGATTCGTCCGACCAGATTACATTGAACCACCAAGAATCCTCCTTTCCCTTGGGTCGTTTTGCAAAAGCTAGTCGTTTCGCAAAATATTGCGAAACGTATATGTATCTTTTTGATACATGCGGTTTTCTTTTTGCAATGCGTCCATTGAGTTGTGAAATCGTTTTAATTCAATACCATAAACCTGATACTTTTTGTTAGAAACAAGGAGCTGACAGGAGTGGATCCTTCCGAATTTCGAAGCATGTTCGTCGATTCATTCTTTGGGACGTTCTTCGCGGTCTGCCTCGTTTTTCAGGGATCCATTTCGTCTGTTTACATTTGCGAATTGCATACTGGACTCGCTTTCGCGAAACACGCAGTTCTTTTGCAATTTTGTTCTTTGAATCACTCTACATGCTGAAAATCACCTGTCGTTCAGTCTGTGGTGTGTTTTGCACGACTCATCTCGAGTGTTCAATAAAATACCCAATGTAAGAAAACCACGTGTACATCGTGCGATCACAAACAATTAAAATAGAATCGAAATAAGTCGGAAAACTACTATTATATTATAAATGTTTACAGTGGCTCTATTAATACGACTGATGGAATTCCTACCTTTGAACTTGGATTCTACTCTGCCTAGCCGGAAACGTGGGTCACTGACTACTGTCTTGCGCTGATAGGTTAGGGGGTTAGCTAGGGTTACTCATTATAAACAATGGCCAAGACATTCGCGCGGGAAAACTATTATGGTTTATCTTCGTTATCGTAGGAGGCGCTAGGGATGGCTCTATTTTGTTGACCGCCACTGTAAATCGGTTTAACTGTTCCCGTGATTAGATGGACAGACGGACGGACAGATCGACGGACAGACAGACCGGCAGGCCGAAAAACGGACGGAGCGACCGACTGACAGTCAAACAGATAAACATTGTAAAAACAAAATAATGGGGATTTCATAACATGTAAACGACCGTATGCAATTATACAAAGGCAGTTATTTTAAAATCCCACAGACACTCCAATTTCATTTGTATAAATTTGGGAAGTGATTTAATTTAATGATCGGGCAAAATAATTATTGGAATTTGTTGTAAGGCTCGATTAAGAGGTGACTGGTTAATTTTTACTTTCCCACCTTTTTCATACTTACGCAATAAAGAGAAAGAATTGTGCAGCGAAGAATGCTGCAGCGAAAATTGGTAATTTTTGATAGAAGATTCATACAAGTATTTTGGGTCCTTCATTCCGAGTCAGCGGAAATCGCTTATAGTCTGCTATGTATACAATCTATACATGTAGTAAATTACTTCCTCTGCACTACGATGTAAATTCACGATTCACGTATTGTGATTTTTTGATACGAAAAAATTGGTTGCAGCAAAGTTTGTCCGTTTGTGGATAACACTAACGTCTAAACCGTTTATAAGATTTTGCCCAAAATTGGTATTTTCCTATTGACCGGGCCGAACTCGGGGCCTTGTGAATTCGAATAGCATATTTTGATTTGGAGCGTACTTTACATAAAGCAATATTTTCGAAATTTTCTCAAAAATTGCTTCACATTTTTTCCTTACATTTTTAAAGGATAGAACAAATTATGTTTATGGAAATGGCCAGCTTCAATTTTCGTTGAACTCTCACAGCTATCTCTCCATCTATTTCCCGCGATAAAAAAGCACTGCATTTAGAGGACTAACGACCTTAGTCCTTAGTACAGACAGTGAGCAGGCGATGCTAAGCTCCTGGTGGCCGGGCAACCGGCCACCCAGCAGTTGGGGCTATGGCGCGTTGACCTTGGAGTAGGATTGGGTGAAGAAAGTTTTTCGGAGTACTCTGGATCCCACTTTAAAGTCCGGCGGGAAACTAGCTACCCCGTCAGGTTGCTCCGGTACCGGTGTTACCGGGGACTCCGAGCCGCCTGGGTCTTAGACCAGGTGGCCCAGTTGGGCTCTCGGCTTCGCCGTGGCCCGATACTCTGGGCAAAGAGGAGGGAACTTGTTCCCGGCGCTTGTGAGTGGCGCATTGTCGAGACTCCGGTACTAGTCTGGATAGCTAGGAGCTCTGAGCTAGCAAGGTGGCCCCTCCATTGGGAGGTTGCCGTGAAGGTAAATTGGGTTCCGGTTGGATCCGGCCATACGCCTGTCAGCGTTAACGCGTCGACGGAGGGTGCGGATAAAAGCCCAAGAGGCACAGGTACCCTCCCCGGGGACTTATCCCCCCGATGAAGAGAAGCAGTGTGGAGTTGTAGACCACACGGGGCTGCTGCTGCTACTACTGCTACTGCTACTACTACTAATGACCTTAGCAGTTGATGCGCTCATTATCACTAATCAATCAGCGTCCCACTCTATGTTTGCATTCGGTTGACCAAGGCGAGAATCGATGCTGTACGGAACTACGAGCAACTTACCGCCAGCCTTCCTTCGCCTTCGCCGCCACTGCCTGCCATCTCTCTCCCACACTTCTCCCACTGTGTGCTGGGCAGCGTAACCGTTCTAAGGACCATGTAATATTGTACTTAAAATAAGGACACAGGAGAAACTACTAGTAATCTACACGATGTTCTCTCTTCTGTTGCATACTCTTTGCGACATATTGGTGTCAGGTGTGGGGTGAGCGCGATGTGAAAGGGAGGGAGCGTGGTATGGTAATTTGGGTCGCGAAAGGGAGCACGGGCTCAAACCCCTCCATGGGTGGATCTTCAGTAACAACACGAGGGAAGCGAACCCCTTTGACGGCCATACAAAATTAATGTTTCCTCCCCAACACCATTTTCGTAGTGAAAGTTTTAAGCGCGGGTTAGGTTAAGCAGCGTGTCGCAACTAAGCAATCAGCAGTTTTTCTTGGCCTGGGAATCTGGGATTAGCACAAACCTCATGGATTTTGTATCCACTACATTTAGAATTGAAGCAGATAGAACCCCTGCAAAGTCTTTCGGCACAAGCTAGTGTTGTATCTTCTGGTCTCGTCCCGACGTTCAATGGCAAAGACGATAACTTTTTTACAGCGTCTCCGGATAGTGAGAAATTTCAGTAATTGTGATGCAAAACCCTAGGTGTAGTCCGCTCACGACTCGGAGTTGCAGCTGAATTCGTAGAAAATACGTACGTAGTGGAAACTTACTCGGATTTGTTCAAAAGATAAAAAACTTTAGAACAATATTTAATGATTGTACTCAAATGCACATGGAGTGGATTCTCAGGGAAACAGCTTCGCAACTATTTGGCAACATAACCACTCAGTAGATGGCATCCATCGGAGTTCTTTGCCATTCAGCCCCCACCCCGAGGCCAGATCCTGGAACCGCAACTACCGCCACCTCCTTGAAAGCCACTTTTAGTGAGTGTGCTACGTCTGCGGGCAATCAAATCATTTTTCGCGCCGTCGAGAGGAGATAAAAGTACATGTAAAGAAGCCAGCCATTGTCCTGTATACTGTCAAAATTTAGACGCAAATTCGGGAAACGGATATATCCCAACTAGCATGTCAGAGACGAGATACTAGCCGTTACCACGGCAGACGACATGACGATCAGTGTCAAAACTTTAGGAAGACAGCACCAATTTCTGGTCGACACAGGGACTGTTTTTACTTTAAGCAACTGTATTATTTTCCTTTTTGTCGACTTTCCCCTTCAAATTATTGTATGGCAATTAAAAGGGCTTCAGCGAATAACCTGCTGATGCTGGGTAAGTGCAATTCGTGATCGATTAGGCAACACACGACACAAACATTATCGTGGTGAAATTAAGAACCACATGGGGATATGTAGATTAAATTTTATAGTGAAGTACTGCAATGGTATTTTGTTTCGGAACACGACTCTCTAGGTTCCGTAAGGACGGGGCATGTGGCGTCCCTCGCTTCTCGGACGAAACCAAACCAAACTAGGAAACAACAGCCGCGTGGTGACACGATTTCTTTTGAAGACGAGCCGCGCGAACCTCAAAACGTAGAAAAGGTGATAGACGCAGATGCGGGACTTTGAAACACGGGTTATTTGGATTTGCTGGGCCCTCTGGCAGAGAGCGAGATGGGCGAGATATACCCGTGCGGGTCACCGGAGATACGCGCTTGTACGTGCGAATGAGAAACTCACGTTTTTTTAGATTAGTGAAATGAACGCGGAGATACGCGCTTGTACGTCCACAGAAGAGACTCACGATGGTCAGCCTAGAGAAATGAACATGGGAGAAAGGATAAATTTCATTTACGCCCCATGATGAATTTCACGTTTTAATAAATGTAGTAGAGGTGTCCAATGCACGTGACAATACTCTCGTAGTGGCCCCCTGAAGGACAGTTAGGACTGAATTAGTGGTGCTACAACAGCACATAATTTCTCGCTTTTTGCAAACAGCTACGTAATATTGAAATATTGCGCTACTAACACCTCAGTTATTACTTGAAAACGTCCACTTCAACGAATTCAAGCAAATCACCTGTGATACATACCTGCCTCCAATTCGATAGTCAAGACAAGCAATCATTTATTACTTTGACAAATGACACAGACAGGAATATATTTGACTGATTGTATTCGCAGGAGATTATACAGACGTGAGCAACGCACTGTTGCCAGTGCAGCGTTTTCAAAACTAAGTGCATTCGCTTGGTGAATAATATCAATTCTTGGCGAAAACGCTTATTTCCATCTGTTTTCAGATTTCTACTCCTTTGTCGGTTAGTCATAGTACATCATATACAATTGATAAATAACTCTAATACTAATAAACTAATTAAATTACTAATATTCTACGATTTGTAATATTCATTTAATTCATTACCTCCTTTTTATATCTTGACACCGCCTCAAACCCAGCGCAGGAAAAGAAAACTTTAAAGTAGTATGTTTTGTTAGATCGATCACGGTGAAGTACCTCCAAAAGTACTTTAAATGAAAGTAAAATCTCTGTTCTTCAAGAAGAGGCCGCGACATCAGCCAGAACGATTCGGAAATATCAATTTTGGAAAAAATCGGCAGAACGGTTTACGCGCTTGCGTTGTTCATAGACGGACGGACGGACCGGTAGATTACAATACCATATGTTAGATGAGTATTTTTTAGTAATTTTGATTTTTCGCGATTCGTTATTAAGGGATATTGTAACACCCCAAGCACGTGTAGGCTGGGAGAGCGCTGTCTGATTTGAGCGGTGGACTGATACATTCAAAATATTCATTAAATGCGAGTCACAAAAATATCAAAATTACCAAAAACTTTTAATCTAACATAATATTTATCATTGAATAATTCTCATAATTTACATCTTCCTCTACAATCTTGTCATTATCATCGCATAATTGTTCGTCATCCGCCTCAGATGCAGTTTCAGCCAATTCATTTTCATAATCAGAAACAGTGTCTGCAATAAAGTCTTTGTCTTCACAGTCACTTTAACCAAATACATAGTAATCATCACTTGCTTATATAGCACGTCGAATGTTTTCACCAGTCACTTCATTTTTACCCATTTCTCAAAATAAAACACTGCAGCAGATGAAGTAATTATACATTTATCTTGTAACTGAAAAACACAACGATACAATACAAACACACTGTAAGACTAATAAAATTAACAACGCTCAATATGCCAGTGATTTTTTTGTGAACTATACAGAAACACCACGTCCTAATAAAAATTAGTTTCTTGTCAGTTTAAAAACAAACAAGTCGGCACTTGCGTAAACTCTATAGTGCTCACAGACACATTCGGATTGTTTAATGGTGAAGTGAAAGTTGTCAAAATGTAAAAAAAATAATACAATTCGGTATCATTTTTTATTAGAAAATGTTAAGATAATTTTGAAGAACAAACTAGGGGGAAGAATAGAAAACTTTTTTAATAAAAATAAATATTTTTAATTCTGTCGGCACATGAATTAGAAAACGTGTCTAATAGACACATCTTGGTTGTTAAGGGTTGAAACAACTACATGCCCACGGCCAAGTACAAGTAAAAACAGATCAAGAAGGAGAAATATTTCGAATTAAGAGAGGAGTAAGACAGGGGGACCCAATATCTCCTAAATTATTTAATAGTCTGCTTGAAATGTGTTTCCGTAAAATAAACTGGTCTGAACAAGCAGGTGTAAATGTGAACGGACGGCGGTTGACAAACCTCAGTTTTGCAGACGGCACTGCTCGATTTGCTACCTCACCTAAAATTCTAAAAGAAATACTATACGATGTAAACGTAAGATGTACTGAGGTCGATTTACAAATGAACTTATCGAAAACTAATGTAATGAGTATCAGTGAACCCAAATCAATAATGGTGAACGACAGTAACATTGAATAGTCCAAGAATGCGTTATTTGGACTTGCTAATATCATTTATAAATAGATGAGATAAGTAAATCAGTAGAAGAATTAAATTAGCATGGAGAAAATTCTGGAGCCTCAAAGGATAAACACAAAATCAAAAAGATATTAATAGACTCGTGCATCTTGCCTGTATTGCTTTATGGATCAGAAACATGGTCCTTAACAGTAACGCAAATGAAATGGATACAATGATGTCAGAGGAAAATGGAACGAAAAATGTTAAACATTTCGTTCTCAGACAAAATACCATCTATGGAAATTAGGAAAAAGACACAAATCAAGGATGCAGTACAGCAAACCAAAATGAACAAATGGTATTGGGGGAGGGCACATCTTAAGACAAGACCAACACCGATGGGCATAGACTGCAACAACCTGGGACCCTCGAGGTGGTTGGGAACCAAGGGAGACAGAGGTGAAGATGGGCAGACGAGCTAAGCAAAGCAGCTGGTCCCTCCTGGACGAGACAGGCCCAAGAGATAACAACATGGAGACAACTGGGATACGAACAGCAAAAAGGAGATGATGATCCCCAGTGCAACTAGTGTTTTTTTAACTACTATTTTGCTTTGCTCATATATCGGCTTAAAACTACTAATGAACATAATGAAATGAACAGAATAAGTTTAATGCATTTAACGATACCCAGTACAACTAGTGTTTCTTATAGCTACTGTTTTGTTTTACTCATATATTTGTTGTCTCATAGTTTGTTTTATTGTACAGTTGTAACAGCTATAACAGAAAAGTGTGGCTCTTGAGATCAGAACGCCTGCGGAAGCAGGAGTTGTGCAAGCATGTATTACCCCGTGGTACTTAATTCTGTAGAGTACTGTAATTCTGTAGCGGAAAGTGGCGATTTTCCGACAGAAAAAATCGTCATGTGGGATACCTGATATCAAAATAGAGGGTAATTCTTGCTATTTGTAGTAACTTAGTTCCTCCAATACGTGCTGTAGTCAGAATCCACGTTTTGTGGGTCCTTGATAACGAAAAATTGGTTTACAAAAACATTAGTTCGTGGACAACTAGCGCCTAAACCGTTCAGACGATTTTCTCCCAAATTAACCTTCTGTTATACATCTGGCTGAACTCGAGTCTCTGTGATTTTTCAGAGGAAGCTTAAAATGTTCAGGGTACTTAACGTGAAGCCTCGATTACATTTGAATGTGTTCTCCAAAATAGATCCAAATTTTTGGGATTCATTTTTTATTCGAATTGAGCAAAGTACGGTTATAAAAATGGCGCAAGTCCAATTTTCATTGCACTCTGAAGTTTTGAAAATGGCAAAAGTTCGATTATTTTCGGCATCTTCCTTCAACTTCTATATTGCAGATAGAGATTTTTTCCATAATAAAATTTGTCCATTAAAACCTTAAAATAAGGAAATCTTAAAATAAGGTCAAGTAAAATTATTCAAAAATATGAGTAGAAATTTTGCATGGGATGTAGACAATTTTTAAAACATGATATTCTTCAAAATTGCTCCATTTTTCCTTAATTTTTCTCAATTAGAATAAAGTACGCTTTTAAAATTGGAACAGGAAAATTAGAATTTGATGTGATAAATTTGGAGTAATTGTTTTAAAAAAATGTAAAAACGAATGTTGGATTTGGGGGGCGGGGGAGAATATGCTCCCATGTTCTCCCCTGGATTCGCATTTTGGCGCGAATTTCAAATTTTTAAACTGGAAAAAATTGTTTTTAATTGTTTTTCACTACCGCCCACATTGTTTAAAAATCTGAAAAAATATGTTGTAGAGTGTTATAAGATCCATTTTAGGGGAAAAATTGAGACAGAACTCCAACGTTATCAAGTCGAAAATTAATTTCAAAAATTTATTTATTTTTTTCGTTATGAATTTGTCATCAAAATTCGTTGGCAAAAATACCTTCAAATTAAACTATATTTCCCCGTCTCTGCAATTTTTTCAGCCTGATACACGAGATAGATGCTGAAAAAAAAAATAAAACACGCAAAACACGTTTCTCGTTGAATCTCTGCAACAGATTGCCCTAGGAGATTTTTTTTTCTTTTCTTTTTGAGAATCTACTTCATTTTGTATTCTCGTTCGTATGAGCATCGCGATTATTGATTTGGTTTGGGGGCACTTTTCACCGCCTTATTCGGCTATACCCTTTGCGATACCTGTACGTCAGAGTTCCTTCTTCAACGCAGAACCTCAAGGTACCGTAAGTCAGTGATGGAGAAATTCGGCCAGGAGAGACTGCGTAAGCTTTTTTAATGCCCTACTGTTACCAAAAATCAGGAATGTAAAATTATAGCACCCTCGGAACAAAGAGGACAAAAGATTTCTGCTCTGAAGGAAAAAAGTTATGATTATTTCAAGTCAATAGTAGGTTACAGATCTTCGTAATTCGCAATTCACACTTCTAAACATTTTCCTGTCATTCTCAGATGTTTCACGTGAAAAAGTATGTATTTTTTTACAATTTTCCAATAATATAAACAACCCACTAAAGAATGTAGCGCTCAATAAATAAGTTGTCATTTACTTGCATTTTCTGAACGTGTTATACAAACACAGCATTATAATATGTATGATCCACTAAATGTTTGTGGATCTTCAAGACTTACTTGTGTAAATTACTTCAAGACTTACTTGTCTAAGCCATTTTATTCAAGACTATTTGGGTAAAAGCAAAGTACAATTAATACATTGAAAAAATTATATTAAATTCTGGTTCGTTAGCGTTGAAAGTTCCTTCACTCCGTGAAAAATTATAAATCTTTTTGGGGAGCATTTATGAACTTTCTGGATTTTTCCGAACGATTATTAAAGTTTAATGTACGTAATATTTCTCTCGATGATAATTAATACAATTTTCTTAAATATTTTAAACGCCAACAGTTTATAAAAATACACGGAAGTGTCACTTCTACCCGAATAGCATAGGGGCTCAATATTCGTTGGTACTTTTCATAACCAATGAACGGGCACGTGGAACCAAATGTTTCATATATTTCATTTTATTATAAATCAGAGCCTTATTACTACGGTCATTTTAATATATGCCTCGAACCGTTTACAAAAAGAAAAGGTAGCAACTTGAGATGTGTTGATAAAAGTGCTTTTTTAAAATCCAATTTGTCGTCAAAATTCGCAGCCTGAACCTAAATAAACCGAAAGAAAGCAAATATTATTGTAAATAACAAATGTGATAAGCCACACTCACCCCGGCAACTGCATAAAACAGCCAAAAACTTAGTAATTCTCTAGGAATCGCTTTCGCGCACAACAGAGGTTGCCACCCAATACTTTCCCGCCAGAAGTTGTGACGTCATTCAGGACATCTCTATCGGAGACTGCCTTCCCTCTCCATTTTTCGTGCGTTACCTTGACGGGACTTACGAAAAAAAAAAAATAATAATAATAAGCGCTTGGCGGTATGTCTAGTGTAAGATATCTTACACCGTGGGTACTTAGTGGCATACTCTCTGATATATGTTCAACTGTACATTATTTTCTTACTACTCCATGATTCAAAGAGTTTTATGCCGCGACTACTCTTGCTTAGACAAACAGGGCTCTGTGCCACTCTGTGCCAGCTCTGTGCTCCCCACCCCGGCACAATGTGGAGTCTACGTTCGATGAGTTAAGTGTAAATTATGAGATTGAAGAGTGTAGTTTATGATAAATGGCATTCTATAGCTCTCGTCTGAAAACTCTTTTAGATAAATGGCCAGGCAAGAAATATCTGGGAATATATAGATTCTTACCCTTGTTTTTTGCATTGGGTGCTGCATTAGAATTTTCCATGATTAACTGGCAAGTTGGAGAAACGAACTTTTGTAAGTGTTTATAACCTCGAATACACATTTAATGAATATAAGTTCAAAGCTACTTTGTTCGTTTTCTAGATCGGACCTTCAAACGGCGACAAGCGAGGAAACTTGCAGAAGAGGCTGTCAACGAAACTTCACCGTGAACTGTTTTGCTTTACATATCATTTAATATTTACTTAAGTTTTGACGTGTGAAAAGTATGCCAGCAGGTGTATCGTGGTCTTCCTACTTAAAGTTTTTCACTGCTGCAATGGCATCAATGTTGGCAGGTGCCCAAACCGTGCATATAATCTACAAACCATTGGATGACCTGGACTTGTATGTACAAGACGAATTAAAACAATTTAAAGAGAGGAAAAAATAATGACATCTTGCAATTAATATTAGTGTCTGTGCCTGCAGTTAATTTGTTGCTATATCACTACAGATAGTAATTCAGTTTATTTTAGGGATCGAGTGCTTTTCAAAAATAAGCCCGTTTATAAAATGTACTTTAAAGAATAGGCTGCAAAAGTTCTATCATATAACTTAATTGCACCTTGGATATTTATTATAGTTTTCTTTTAATTGAAATGTAGACCATTTGCTCAAAATTGGAATTGTTAATGTGTGATTTGTAATTTATTTTTAATTTTGTTGGTGCAGATGACATGGAATTTGAAAATAATTACCAACACACCCTCATTTAAGAAGTATGATTATTTATTTTGAAAATAAAGGTCTGTGTTATGAACAGGATATTTTCTACACATACATTTTGTCAATGCGCTGTCCCTTCTGATGTTGCTATATAATAACTGAGCTATAATTGTGTAAAGACTGCCTTGGTTATTTATAAAAATATTATTGGAGGAAAGAAAATAATGACAATACCAAAGTCTTCCAATGGAAAAAATGGTAATGTAAATAAATGTGTACAAATCAGGTAACTTTTACAAGAGTACACAATGTTATACTATATTTAAATATCCGTTTTCAGCATATTTTAATATAGTATGAATAAGCATATACATTATTTATAAATGTATAGAAAGTGGTTTGTTCAAGTTGTTTCTGCACTGTTGTATGTTTTTAAGAAAAGAACTATGCACATTGCTAAGCAGCACTGTCTATACATCTAGAAAATAAACTGGCAAAAAAATGTACAATATCAAAGTCAATGAAAATTGCAGCTGTGACTCGCTAACACAGCCAGAGTAGAAAAAAAGTTGACTAGTCCAAACACTTCAGAATTTCAAATAATGCCTGAAATATTCACTAACATTGTAATATTGAATCGCATGCATCCACACCACACAAAAACAATGCCAATATAACAGAGAAACGTTCCATACAAAATGTCTGCCATATATTTATTGTCCATTACAATACCTAATGAGAAATTCTGTAAGCTGATCATGAGAGAGATGCTGGTGGTTGCAATCCCCAAGATCACAAGGATGCTTTGCCACAAGCTCCTCAGGAATCTCTGGCTCCTTAAGGTTATATACATGTACATACTTGTGTATCTGCTTACTGACACATGTATGTACATATACACATTCATACACATCCACTAGCACTGAAATTAACATCAACTTCGATTCTATGATAGGTCAAGTATATATTGCAATTCACATCATATTTACAGAGCAACTGTTAAGTATATGAATTGGTAACTAGTTAATTATAAATGAAATAAATTTGTATTAAGATACAATCAGACACCAACTGCTCCAACGATTTCACAAATGTTAAAAACATGATCCTCGACCATGCTTATAACAAGAACATGAATTCAGTTATTTTACATATATACAAGAATATTTAAAAAATTGTTTAAAAACTTCATTAAGTATAAACATTTCTTTCATATCTACAGCTGCAAAATTGGTGTAAAACTACATACTGTTACTATATAATTTACATACATATGTCCCCCATTCGCAGGCAATAATAGTAATTAAGACATAAGGAATAGTAAAAGGACATATAAAATACTTGTGAACAATACTCAATTGTAAGTAATATATTAACTTGAGCTAATTCTGCTCCATGAAGCACAGGGTTTACAGGTGGAATACTCAAGGCCAAAGGTTGCCCCATTATATGCAAAGTTCGCAATGATAAAAGGGGATCCAGTCTTAATCAGCAACTGGGTGAGAGTAAGGCAACTCTCTCAGAGAGAACCAGTTCCACTGGTGTGTGAGAGCACAGAAAGAAGAGGAAGTTTGAGATAAGTCCAATTTGATCTGCATGAGTGACATGATTACAGATTGGACTGTGGCATTTTGAAGTATTGTCACAAAGAGATAATTATAGTTGTAGACAAACCCCCATTTATATGTGAGACTGTGTCAATAAATGAAAACATCAAATTATTAAATCCTCAACCACACTGCAATTTGTCAGAACTTTTAAGATTGTGCACATTCTAATGTTCAAATATAATGACACTTGGGTTTGAGACAAAATGTATATATAACAAAGTAAATTCTACAAACTGTTTCATTGACCAAAATAATACAAAATAAAATAAACACAAAATAAAATAATGCAAAATTTTATTGTACATATTATGTTATCACTGGAAATAGCTCATACAGGATTTCAGATGGGCCAATGTAATTGAAATAGCATTTATATACAAATTTCATCACCATTACTACTGAAAATAAATCTATACAATGAGTGATATTGATCACTTCTTTCAAATGATATATAAAGACTCGATATACAACATCAATGAAAACAATTGCACATCAAAATATACACTTAACAATAAAGTGAAAACATTTCACCAAACCAAACAAAAAAAAATAAAAAAAACAAAGGAACTTCTGACAATGTAGCATTTGATATTAATGCATGCAGCAAGCATGCATGTTTGTATAAACATATAATTTATCTTTTTACAGCTGATTTATTAAGAACTGCACAACTTTTTAAACATTGCAAGTGTAAGCAGGGGAGGGGGGAGCAAGTCTAATAGAAAATAATAACCATCTGCAAGGCCATTGCATACCCTGACTAGCCACTTCCTCTTCTTTCAAGTACAAATTCAGACAATTCAAATTTACAGATTTACACTCGTGTAATATAGATTTATGCAAACAATTACAGCCCCCCGCCGATACCATACCTAACATATTAGTGCTTCACCAAGCTAATAAAGGCCCTACAAACTTATGGCAGTACATACTGGCTCAGTACAGAGAATTTTCTCTGAAATAATACAATTTCAATATAAAAATATATAACTTAACATAAAATAATATACTTTGAAAGTAACAGGACTCTGTAACCCAAATCCATCTCTCTCTCTCTCTCTCTCCTTTGATAACACAGAAAACAATCTAAAAACCGGTGGGTCAAATAAGATTCTAAATTTGACATGTGCAGGTGCAGGAGACATTCATGTAGACCAATTACAACATATCCCAGAACCACATCTGAAACAAGATATTCACTCAGCTGCTCCTGCTTTAAGCCATATCTGACACAATTCAAGTTCAACCCTAGAAGTGAAAGACTATTCCAATGCATTTGCCAGTAAGCAGTTTAAAAATAAAGAGCCGTCACAAACTGTAGATGAAAGTCAAACTTTTAGCAGCTACAAGGCACAGATATTAAAAAGCTAAGCTCACAATTAACACATTCATTCCATATAAAACTATGACTTTTAGAACAAAAAGAAATGGTAATGCTAGAAAAAGCACAATACCAACATGCAACTGAATTCTACCAATGAATTTCAGAAATTAAATAGCAATGCTTGCAAAACTTCAGTGTACCTCAATGTAGAACAGTAGCATGAAAACAACAAAGATGAGAAGTGCGAACAAAATCATGTGTTTGGTACAGAAAACCATAAGAATTTGAAGATGCCATTTCAAAATTTCAACTTGACCAAAGTTTGACCTTAAAAGCATGTTGGGGGTTGCATAGGACATATTATCAAAGATGAGTTCTAAAGCCTAAGTGGCATATATTCTCAACCAATCTTCTTCATTAATCAATTCACCAGAAAGCTCTTAACGATTCTATGAACCAGTCAACATAGTCTCAAAGCTACTGGAAATTGGATACATGCACATCCTGATGCTTCAGAACATAACTATTAGACATCAGTTAGACAATTTTCAAACAAAGAAACACTTTTACCAAAAGATAATTGTGACCAAAAATCTTCCTAGCTTACACGGCATGAATTCTCATCATAATCTCTTCCAGAAATAATTTACATAATGTTTGTTTTGCAATATCAAAACCTGAATTGCAGCTAAAGTTCACATATTAATTATTCATAAAATATAAAGCATTAATTCTTAAAGAGGAGCTCAAGCTTAGGTCAAACCTTGGCCAAAAAAATGAACCACTGGTTCCCAAACATTTTGTTTTGATTTGGTATTTTGGATTCTGTTACACAAATTGCAACTTTTTGAGAATTTAACAAGAAAAAATAAAACAAGGTTTTGTGAGGATCCTTAACAAAATGAAAAACACTACTGCATAGCAGTACTACAAAAATACTAATGAACACAATAATAAAAGGTACACGAATGTACTGAATGAGAGTCAAAATTTGAAATAATCGTAGTACGTATACTCTTTACTTGTTCATTCCTTTACTTTCTTTTCAACTTCCAGTAAATTGTTCACACACAAATCCTCATATATTTTCTTTTATGACATTCAGATATTATATTAGTTCTACATTCATCCCAGTATCCACCACATTACTAGAATAAATTTCTGCCAAAAGTAAGTCAAAATGTTTGGAAAAGGTGTGAAGAAGAGCCACATCACTAGAATCTTCCACTCTATTAACCAACATTCTAAAAAGCATTCAAAACGTTCGTAAAAATAAAAATGTCTTGCACCTGACCATGCCGAAATCATGTTAAACTTCCTTAATTTATAATATAAAACTTTTATCTGTGAGAAAGTCCCCTTATTTATTTCACAGGTTTGGGAACCAATGGTAAAAATCAAGCTGCAGTAATACTACCATTTTTCCATTCCCTGGAGAAACAAGTCCTGTTCACTATTAAACAGACTGCAGGTACCAATTGAACAAAAATGTGCACTTCACCTTCAGATTCGTTCACAAGCAGTAAGTGTGAGAAATTGTCTATTATGAGAGTCAAATCACATTGAGCTCTAATTGAACTACCATGGAATGTAGCAAAACAAAAACACCTAGTACACACACATATACTATTATTTTGCTACAAACTAATAGGCATTTTCTTCAATTGTTTCTTATAAAGTTCCATGAATGAACATTTAACTTTTGACAGCTGTTTTAAAAAGCTCTGGGGGTTATTTCTGGATATCTACCTCTTTTACTCCAAATGAAGATACTAAATGACAAATTTATTTAGCTCGCTATCACACAAACCGTTATTCTAAATTTCACAAAATTATATTCTGTCAGTTTCATATCTTACTGTACACATGAAATGCATTGTATGAAAGACTGAAAAAGCATGGTGAACCACACTATTAACATATTTGTACTAAAAGTGCAGTTAATTGGGTCATTCATACCTCAGCTGAAATTAACCGTGTGACTAGATATTAACTGAGGTAACATGACAGGAAAAATGTTCACAACACTGTATTTCACACAACCCCAGGATTCATTACCAATTTGCTGCACAAAGAGGCCAATGTTGTGGTGCTATTTCACTGCATAATACAATTCCTTTCACTGACCATAGAAAATGTTTTTTTTTCATATAGTTAGGACAGGGGTTCTCAAATATTGCATTCCAACAAACTATTTCATTACAATGTCTATGTGAGATGAAACCAATAGTTTCACAAATACTGTATAATTTGTTGCATTGCAATGCACTGGAACAAAAGATTTTAGAACAAATCAGTAGTTTCAAAATATATTACTTTGTATTGACATGGAGTAACAAAAACCTATTACTTTACATACTTAGTGGAATTTACACATATAAAAAACAAAGTACCACACTCTTAATCAGATATACAAAATCCAACTTCTCCATTGCTTTGCATAATGTATAATTCTAAAATTTACATACGTGAAATACGTACATTTTCCTGAAAGGTTATGGAACTGTTTGAGAAACCCTGGCTTAGGACCATTTTTTAAACTATAAACAAGGATGAGGACACATTGCTGTCCACAGATTCAGGTTACAGCCAAATGAACATACATTATAAATTTTCAATTTCAAAATGTAATTCAACACATGAGCAAATAACACCAAAGACTGGTAAGTAATTTACAGAAACAGGAGAAAGCTTGGAAAGTAAATAAGGCAGCAATAATAGTTAAGAAAAAGTGAAGTACCAAAGATTGAAACGGCATATTTACATACTTACTATTTTCACCAACTAAGAACAAAATGACCTCTGCACTTGCGCCAATAACACACATATTTCAAAGATAAATATTCTTAAAAAGTAACACACACATTAACATATTTACAGCTGAATATTAAAAACAACTACCTCTTCTTTGTTACAGTCCCTTTAATTTGTCCTTTCTTACTAGGTTTTTCTACTTTTAACACTTCCTTCTTTTTTTTTGCAGGTTGAGGTGAGACACTGCAGCATGTACATCCTTTTTTTATATGACCACGAAGTGATGACCGCCGAGACACACTAAGAGTATTCATCTGGGTTTCACAGGGACTAGCTACTGGACAAACACTATCTTTATCCAAGAGCTGCTGTCGAGCAGAAACCAAGACATCTGCTTCCTCCTCTGGATTTACAATGGTGGCGGCAGGCTTATTGAAGCCAGCTACCGACGAAAGATAGTCACATTCTTCCACTTTCCTTGCACGCACTATCAATTTCCTATTTTCTGAGAAGGTAGACAAGTTTGAGGCCTGTTTAGTTGGCACATATGATTTAGACGGTTTAAGCTGAAATACACTCTTGAGTTTCTGCAGAGGACTCATGTTGCTGCGACTTCCACTCCTCCTCCGTTTTCCAACTAAACCTGCCAAACCAGTTCCTGCTGAACAAGTATCAGCCTCCACAGTCTTCCGAGTTGCTCGTTTATTGTTTGGCACTTTCTTGCCTTCAGTCAAGTCTTTCTGTACTGAAAATGAAAAACTATCTTTGAGATCAACCCCATTTAAATTTATTGATTTTGTTTTGTCAAAGGGATCAGTACTTGAAATAATTTTTGATGATGATGATGTAGGCAAAAAGTTAGTAGTTGAAGTGGGAAAAGAGTCATTGCTGATATCTACAACATCAACATCTGAATTAGGCTGATCAGGTGTAGAGCTTTGTCCTTCAGTTCTACTCTGAGATCCTGAATCTTCATCATCAGCACAAGTCTTTTCCTGTGAACTTGATGATTCCCAGGTTTCTTGAGAGTCTATGTGGTCATTAAAATACTGATTGGGTCGATGTAAACGGGTTCGTTTGACTACCCGATCCACATCTTGCCGTCCTGACAAAGCTCTCTTGCCATACGTATTGGTGAACTTTTGTGCAGCAGTTAAAGTTGGCAGGGGCTCCTGGGTGCAGGCAGAACCTTGAGCCTGTGCAGCAGTCAAAGAAGGAATACTAGGAACTGGTGATGGAATTGTAACATCTAGAGAAGACAACATCATGTTCGAAGCATATGAGTCAAGCATATTCACTAAATCTTCACTGGATCCTGGGTAAGTATTCGTCCTTGGGCTTGAAGGTAAACTAACTTTTGAAGTAACAACACCAAATGACTTTAAATTTCCTGTTTCTGACAAAACCCCTTCTTTTGAGGCACTCTCACCCACTGCTATTTGAAGGTTCTTGTTAGTAATACAAAGAGAATTAACTATACTTTTTGGTGATAAAGAATGTTTTAATACGGTGCCATGATCGTCATCGTCGTCGTCGTCATCATCATCGTCGTCGTCATCGTCATCGTTTGCCAGTCTCAATTTTTTGGTATTTGGAAGAGGAGTGTCTGGAACAGATGTCCCTGAAGTACTTTCAGACATGTCATCTTTCGAACCACCATTAGAAGAATCTTCCTGTAATGTTGACAAGGGGTCGTGAATTACTGCATCTTTATGGGAGCTGCCATTTATAGAACAGTCTTGCGTAAGACCATGAAGTTTAGACTCACGATGTGAGTGGCTGCTACTATTCATATGCCTTGCCTTGTCCCTACCAGTAGCTCGACTTTTCCAGTCTATGACTACCCGCTTGCGCATGCGACGAGGACTTCGGCAACCATCCTGTCGCTTAAAATCAATAGGACTTCCACGCTGAGAGCCATCTTGACTGCTTGAAGAATACTCCAATGAACGAAAATTCGAGCATGAAAAGGTGTCTGTTGCCTGTACATCAGATGTAACACCAGTATCTTGAATATTTTGTTCAAAAGGAGGAGAGGAATTGGTATCAAGCAAAAGATCGGCTTCAGGGAAAAGATCACTTGTACTAGGTTCATCAACACCTAAATCCTCACATTCTTCAGACAAACTCTTTTGCAATTTCAATTCCTTTTCAATCTGCAAGAGCTTCTGCTGCATGTCAGTTCCTGGCTTGTCAAGGCGAGAACTTGGTCCATCAATCTTTCGATAGAGAGCAGCCGATGATCCTCCTCCACTCTTTCGAGAAAGAGATTCCGATTTGAAATCCAAAAGACATCCTTCTGGTTCCTGGGGCGAATCTTCCACCTCTGAGTTCTCCCCCAGCTGCAACGTTGGTCCCAGCTGGTCAGATGATGCATCCAGATCACTCTTTCGCATCTGTATGAGCTGGACTCTCTTCACCACAGGGACATAGCGCCAAGGTGTTTCACGGGTTTCTGCTGGCAATTTGGACGGTAACTGGTAAGTCACATCATTTACATACTCAAACTGGTAAGGAAACTTTGAAGAAGATATATAACCTATTTCAGAAACTAAGTCCAAATGTGTGGGATTGCTTCTGCATTCTTTATTCTTTGACAGTGAAAAGTCTGACTTACTAGTATTCAGTCCAGAGGCCCTCTGCAGTTGCAAATCATTTCCTGCCACTCGCAAGTGGAGGGCCTCTGATGCAGTACTGTCCAGTGCACTGCCTGCTGCACAGAAGGAGTCCTGTAGCGTCACTTGTGAATGCAAATCCTGGCTGCTGATGTTCCTGTTTCCTGCTTCTAGTGCTTCACCCCCAGCACTACTGCCCGTTACAAACTCCACTTCTTTCTTCAAAACTTGCACAGTCATGGAACCGTGAGTTGCTTCATGTGAGAACAAATCTTCCGTCAGCGAGTCTGCAAACCCAAAACAAAGTGAAAATTTGCAATTCTTAATCAGAAATAAGAATGAATTGCGTGGGCAGCATGCCAATTTGCAGCGTAGGTCCTTTCTTTTTCTTTCTTTCTATTTGCTTAAGAACCTTTTTATTTTTATTGAACTCACCAATTTATTATCACCCAAAGCTGCAAACATTGACATTCTGCCAGTAGCAGGAACATTAACTTATGTAAATAGGAAATGCAACAATTGCCACTTCTGAAAAGAACTCTATGACAGTTACATTACAAGTTGTTACATTACAAGTTTAGCAAATTTAAATTTGTTGATTAAACCTGCAACTGATTGTCTTAAAAGCAGCAATGCCGTATGTACAATGAGGTTCAAGAGTATATTTCAATATTCTTATGTAGCCTGTCATAGAGTGTCTCTTAAGACTCATATGTATAACTGAAAGCGCAAATCACTGCCAATTAACTCACTGGAGTCCAATATTTCAATTTTTTTTCTGCTGTGCTGCTGCTACTCTGCTGCTGCTGGCCAAGTTGGCAGCACGCTGGGAAAAGCGAGTGGATCAGCCTGCAGCTTGGGAAGGAGCAGCTTCCAGCAGTTGGGAACTGGGTATCTTATCAAGTGAATGGACTGGTGTTGTGCTGTTGCTGCTGCTGCTATTACCACCATTACTGCTGCTGCTACTACTGTTGCTGCTGCTGCTGCTGCTGCTGCTGTTCTCTGTTACTGCTGCTGTTGCTGCTGCTGCTACTACTACTGCTGCTACTGCTGCTGCTACTACTACTGCTGCTGCTACTACTGTTTACACCACCCACACTGCTTAGTGTCTCCCTTGGGGGAGGCAACCCCTTTGCACTCAATTGTCTCTTCACATTTTCAGTAGATGACTCCACAATTCTGTGAAGATGACTACCTGGAAGGCTATCTTCTGCATTGTCCGATTCACTTTCAGAGCAGGGTGGGAGACTTAAAATCTCAGACTTCGCAACAGTTAAATCACATGTTTCAGTTAAACACTCTGGTAAATTATTGCTATTACGTAGAGTCACTGGTGTGTGTCTTGAAAAACCTAAGTTCAAACACTGGTAAGTTGTCATCGAAGACTGAGGAACATTGAAGTCTGGTTCTGGTTCTGCATCATGCTCAGGCTCCTGACCAGCCTCGTGTTCAGGCTCTGGTTCTGTTTTTGGTTCTGGCTCTTGCTTTGGTTCTTGTTTCACAGGTTCTGTCTTTATTGTAGTAACAATATCGTTACACTCACCAGTTGGCTCTTTCTTTACTTGCACTTCATCAGCTGATCTACAGTCTTCACTTTTTATATGAGTCAAAAGGGCTTTTGGAGAAACACCATGAATTCTATCTGGCTCTTCCACTTTCTTGCACTTGGAGATATCTGAGATGTATTAAAGGGTACTTTCTCTGCCACTGCAGCAGCTACAAGAGATCCTGCCTGTTGAAATGGACTTTGCTCCCTTCGAGAAACTAAATTATCAGTACTTGAAGATGAAGCACCATCCTCTGCAGACATGATGCGTGAATCTATTCGATTTGTTGATTCAATTACATTGGAATCATCCCCTGAATCAGGAAATGAAAGCGTTTGTGAAGATTGCACCATCCCAGGGACTTGGCTAGCTAAATGGTGACTGCCTGGAGGAAGTACAACTGGCGGTTGAGCTGTAACACCTGTAAGAGTCTGTGAAGAAATGCTTCCCATTGGGAGTTTCACTTGCTTTACAGTAGGCTGACCCAGAACTGATACAGCATTCCCTACAGCCCCAGATGCCTGTTTGCCACAGATCTGTCGTACCACTAAAGCTGTACCTTGTACTCCACTGCCCCCAGGAGCTACTTGTAATGTTCCACTCCCTGGAGTCACTTGCAGTGTGCCACCTGGCAGGGTAACCTGATGCACTCGAATGACTTTGGTTGAGCCTTTTGACATCACTACTTGCCGACCACCAACAGAAGCCGTTAATCCTGGTGCCATTGGAACAAATACCTGTCGCACACCACTTGGCATGTATAGAGGAAGTGTAACAGGCTTCCCTGTTAAAACTGTTGCACTAGAAACAGTTACTTCAGAAGAGTCTTGCCCACTGTCCTGCATTATTACTCTACTCTGAATGCCAGCTGTGTCTATCTGAATGATACGGGGCTGTTGCCTATCTGAAGAAACACTGGTTTCAGGGACTTCAGTTTTCACTGCAGCTGTACACTCTAGAGGCACTTCTGTAGAAGGAGTGCGAGATGTTTGTGGTTCTTCAGTTGCTGTTGATGCTGAGGCAGGGGAGTCTTGAATGTGGGACAATTGCATGACACCACTCGAACTGTCTTCACTACCCATCGTTCTTGGATCATCTGCACCTGGACTCATTTCAATTGCTGTTGATGTGGTTTGGTGACCCAAGAGCTTCATCTTCGTCTGATTGGACTTCTTACGTTTCGATGATTGACTAGGATTGGTAGGAGGATTCGAGCGCCGGCGTGGAGCAGGTTTATTATTTAAATCTGGGGAATTCCTTAGTTGTTCTGCATATTCATCAAGTATTGCATAAATTCTTTGAGCTGTTTGTTCATCTTCTTGTGGTTTCTGTTGAGGTTTGGGAACAGGAGATGCCTTTGAAGCAGTACTAGAAGGACTAGATTTCAGCGATTTTGATTTAGAAGATTTAGCTGGTTTTGGAGGGGTTTTGTTTGTTGTTGCTGAAGGCATAGGAGCTGGAGTGACACATGGGCTTGAGGAACTCTGTGATGTCACACTCAATGCTGGAGAAGCAACAGGCTGACAGTAACTAGTGACAACAACAAGAGGAGAAGAAATTTTTGCCGCAGAGACTGGAACTGAACTAGAAGATCGTAGTGTTGGAGCTTGACTAACATATGCTACTCTTGTTGTTGTAACTGTAGAAAATTGCTGTGGATAAGAGGAGGCTGATGAACTTGCAGAGTTTGATGTAAAATCTGATCCTGGATCAGTAGTGGTTGGAGCTTGAGTGAGTAGCAATTGTTGTGTAGTTAGAGTATCAGTCTGAGTTTGAGGCTGGGCTGTATTTCGTTCCTTCATTTGAGATGTATTGGTTACTTGTTCCAAAACAGACTCAAATTCACGCAACTGTTCCAAAGTAGTTGAACTAACAGATGGTTCTATGGGGTTATGGGCTGCAATCAATGTGTCTGGAGTGCCAACAGTCGGAGTTGCAAGACGAGATGTGATATTAGATGTAGTGGAGACAGAAGTGACAAGGCCTGCTGGAGTGTGAGGAACTTGTTGGCGCATAGTAGTCATGCCAGCTGCTGTTGATTGTGCTCCTGCCACAGCAGCTGCAGCTGCACTGGTACGTGTTAAAAGGTTACCTCCTGGGATTTGAAGAACAGGTCGTACAACTCTTGTCTGAACTGTTGCACGGGTTCCACTCTTTTGAAGAACAGGAAGGGTGATTCTTTGAACCATGGGAACAGAGGATATCAAAGTCTGCGTGGCCGCATCAGTGCCCTCTTCATCAGATGAAGAACTTTCTACAATGCAAACCTCTGGTTCTGCAGGTAAAGTATTAGAACTTGAATTTAACGAAGTAGTTATAGAATTACTTGTACTAAGACTGCCAGTCAGTTGAGATGCAGAATTCACAGCTGAACTGTGGGATGATGATGGAGTCAATGTTGAACTTACAATAGCAGTTCCAGTTCTGTTTTGAGGAGTTCCTTGTAAAGCAGCAGCAAGTAATGCACTCATACTGCTCACATTGTTACGGATGACACTATCTTTGTTCGTAAGAGTGACAGGGGCTGATACTGCAGGAGTTCCAGGAGTGGCCGGTGCAACAGGAGTTGGAATGGTCTCTTCTAAGCTCTGTGTTTGTTGTTCTGCTGTCTGCTTCAAGGAATTACTTCTGGGAGTTGACAAGGTAGTTGAAGTGCTAGTTTGTAGGAGTTGGTTTTCTATGCTGGAGGGAATCTGTTGTAAATCATAGAGAATTTGAGAAGGTGACTGCACTCTAGCAACTGCAGCAGCACGTGCTGGACGTTTCAATGCATTTGCAACACTCCGAGACACTGCTCCTTGTGTCAATGCCACCACCTGCCCAGTAGTACTAAGAGTAAGTGGACTCATTAGGACATTTAGTGTACCTGTTCCACTACTCTCTCCCTGTTGCAGTCTGGTCAAGGTTGCTGTTGGGCTGTTTGTAGTTGCTATTCCTGTTGTTTGGACAGCCTTTGAGAGTACTGAGCTTGTGGAAGACACCATAGGCTGTGGTATCTGTTCCACGTTTTCAGATGGTGTAGATGTGGAAGTAGATCTTGTATTCTCTTCTCGAGAAGCAGCACTGTTTCCATCGGCAGAAGAACCAGTGCTCGTTTGATTATAAATTGATTTGCCAAATGCATGCTGAAATTTTGGTAAGCTAGCCACCTGAGATGACAGGCCTTGCTCTGAACTCTCAGTAGAATTTGTTTTAACAGTAACATTAGAATTCAAAGAGTATTTTCGAAAGTTCTCATCAAAAAGAGCATGTGCTAATGCACTAGCCTGCTGTTCATTGCTTATTCCAGATGCATTTGCAGCATGCTGGACAGTAGAATTGTTACTCTCTGAAAGAGTTACTCTATTACTTTGAGCACAAAGAAGAGGTTTGATATGAAATTTTTGGCCATCTTTTTTGTACAATAACTGCACCATATGAGAATCTTGAGCGGTAGTTTGACTATCAGCTGCATTTTGAGATGCACCTCCAACAGAAGATATTAAACTTGCAAATAGATTTATATCAACAGCCTTTACTATAGGAAAAGATTGACTGGCGGTTTGGGAAGTATCAACTTGTGAGAGGGAGCTGGAATTTTGTTCTGTGTCCGATGTTGCAGGAGGCTGACCAATCTTCTGTATATGAGCAGTGACAGGTGTACTTCTGAGTATTTCATTAACTTCATTGGCTGTAGTTAAATATTTAACTCCAGTATCTGCTCGTGATTTAGACACATTGGTTTCCGAACTACTGTGAGCAATACTTGACTGATTATGTGCTGAAGAGTCAATGAGAGTACTGCGTAAAATTTCATTTACTTCACTTGTTGAAGTCAAATACTTCACATCTGTTTGGAAGCTATGTTTTTTCTCCGCCAGGGAACTTCCTTGAGATGACAGAGATGTAACAGATTGTGACAAACCTCCCAGAGAACTACGTAGAATATCATTTACCTCATTTGCTTTCGTCAGGTACTTTACACTCACTTGTGAATTACTAGATTTCTCTTTTTCTTGGTTGGAGCATGAAGATGGCTGTCCTGAATGGGAAACAAAAGTTTGGTTGTGTTCATGGTCTCCTTGAGAAGAAAAGGTAGGTGTGGGTGCCAGTTCTCTATCACTAGAGCTGGCTGTTGTGTCCAAAAAATTTGATGAACTTGTTGTTGTAGAAGCGTTTGATGATTGAACTTTTGACTGGTTGGCATCTGTAGAACTAACACTTTGATTACTTGTAGGTGGATTCTGTGGAAGCTGCACCACTTGTACTGTAGGCTCGGGAGGAGCTGGAACTATCATGTCCAACGAGTTTAAACCAGGAACTGACTTTGCTAACAATTCACTGTCAATAACTGACTGTGCAATAAATTGCAGCCTATGTTTGTTCTTCATGTTCCCCGTCACTGAAAATTCCAAAGGGAATTGGTTTTTATTTACTACATATATATTTTTGTTGCTAGAATTAGTCTTTCGGCAATGTAATTCATGGTTATTGTTGTTATTGTTATTATTTGAAGATGATTGTTTGAAGTTTTTTAAATCAGGATGAGTAGCATCAGTCCTTGTTAATACTATTCTTGGATTTAAGTTTAATGTACTCAGCATAGGAGCAAATTCCACACTGTCTTTGGTATGAACACGGTTACCTTTTAGCATTTCAGTCAAGCAATCTCGAGGTGAAGACTTTTTGGCATTATGTGGCCTGAACATTCTAAGTGATTTTAATACAGTTGGATCACTGGACTTCTTTTCAGTCTGATTTAAGATATCATCTCTCCTAGGAGAGTCAAATACACGTGAAAATTTATTTGTACCATTTTTCCCATTTTCATCCATCTGAGAAAGCAAAGACATCATATCACTATTGGACAGATCACTATTTACATCATTATGATCTTCATCCATCATCACTCGGAAGTGAGATAAATTTTTTAAGTTATCTTGTCTATACCTCTTGGCAGCAACTGGTTCTTCATTCTTCCGAAGCTTATTTTTACTAACTTTGGTAAAACAATCACTACTTAAACTATCCGGTTTACTGTCTTGCGTACCCGTATCTGTATCTGATATAGAGAGAGAAGCAACTCTTTGCCTTGTCTTCTTTGTTCCTCCAGATTCATAATCTGATTCCGAGGACACCAGGCGATGTACTGACTTACGGCCTCGGGACTTCCCACTTTTTCTTATTACTGAAGAATCAGATTCAGATTCACACTGCCTTTGGTGTTTCTTATATCCTGGGTACTCATATTCTTGGTCAGATGGATCACTGCTAAGATCTGCCCATTGCTCATATCCTTTCTCTATGCCTCCATAATTGTCTTTATCCTCATCACTTGGCCAATCTTTGAATTGATTATAATCAATATTAAGAAATTTAAGTTCTTTAGCTGTATTCCTCATTTCTTCACAATTTTCTAAATACTTCTCGCATCTTGTGCTAAGATCTGACCAGTCTAAAACCCAACTTAAAGTTTGATAACGCGGACTGCTTAATACTACGGCGAGATCATCACATAACTGAGGTGTAAGTCCCAGTGCTTCAGCATCCAACACTTTATTCGGTTGACGAAGCACATCATAGTCGAGAGACTCTGTTTTAATAGCCTTTTTGACATATGCAGCATTACTTATTTCTCCACTAAGCATGTTGCTAGCAGAAGGACCCATAGAATCACAAGAAACAGCAGTTGGATATCCACCAACAAATTTGCCACAATGTGGGCACAAGTCTCCCAGCTGCTGAGCAGAACACGATCCGAACATATTGAGAGGCTTTTTATCCAAAATATCTTTGGATCCTTGGCTCAACAGATCTTTATTTCGGAGAGACTTGCAGGAACAAATAGGTGTTTTGGATCCATCTGGATAAGATTTACCACGAACAGAATTTACAGGAGACATAGATTCATTGTTTGATGTACCTGGATTGTGTCTTTGTGAAATATCAGAACGAACATGTGAAAAGTTTACTACACATTCCCTATTATCAAATTGTATTTCATGACAGTTGGAGGATCTAATAGTTCCCTCTTTCTCAGAGTTAACATTTGTATCAATAGGATTCAAGATCATTCTGATATTGTTTGGCGTTTCGGAGGCATTTGAAACTTGTCCAGTATCAATTTGAATGTCACATATACCCAGTCGTTCATCAGCATACTCTTCTTTCACTTCAGTTTTCACAGCAACATTGTTTATTATCGATGCACTTTGTTCCAGTCTTGTTTTTTCTGGATTGGGACACTTCCCGGAAGCAACAGCCATAGCTTTAATTTTGTCAAAACACGACCTGGTTGGATTGAGAGAGAATGCTGTAAGGATACATTCTCGACACACCCCCACATTGTCCTTCACTAATTCTGCCAATCGAAGAAATCCATCTGATAAACGCAGCTCTGCTTCATGAACCTTTTCCTTATCATGCTTCACTTTTTGTTGCTCCAGTTCATTCATATCAGTTGTTAAACCTCTTATGTACAATTCTATGCATATTGGCTTCAAGGCATCACCAAACTGTAAAAAAAGAAAAGAGCAGATGATAAAACATGGTCAATTTACAGGTGCAAGCAATAACAAAAATCAGATGTTAAATGTCTCAACAATTTCTTAAATGAGAAATAAATAGCTTTCATTACATCAAAAGTTCAACTATTAGGATAATGTTCCATACAGTATAATTTCATTTGAGATAAAATAATTCCATTAAAAAGTTTAAAAATAATTTGCTAATAATTAAAAATGTTTAGTTATCTATGTGTTCAACTACAAAGCACTACCAATATGAATTGAGATGATTATTAGAGACCAGCTTTTCATGTAATTACAGTTCATAATTTTTGTCTTTCTACTTACTCTTCTCTAAATTGTAATCTTGGCGAATCGTCACCATCCTAACACAATATGCAAAGTGTGAAAAGTATCACCGACGTTTCATGACTTTTAACATTAATTTCTGAGAAACTTTGTCAATTACTGACGTGCAACACTTCGATTACAATGCTGCATGCTGCAATGATTGTTTGCTGGTCATAGATATTGCCAGTTTGCATGATGGCTCCTATTGCATCTAGCGTGTCCGCTAAACAACAGTTCTACGGTCCTGGACAGCAACAGATGATTTTTCTACTGACAGGAAAGTTATGTGATGTAAAGTGTAAATCAACTTATGCTCTCCAAATTATTTTTAAAAGGTTTGTATTATTTTTAAAATGATTAGGAAATTTTTTAAATTTCATATTATGTAAATATCTTTTATAATTAGTATATACATTACACATTATACCTGATTTTACATATTTATTACTACGTTTTCATTACATATGTTGATGTTTCACACTATATATTTTTAAAGTCTCTTAATCATTATAATCTAGAACATGTATAGTACTACATATGAATTGTACAGAAAATTTTGACATGCAATGAAAATGCCTACTGGACTTTAAGAAAAGAGTAACGACCAACTCATCATAATGAATTCACCAATCTTACAAGAGAAGAAATGGATAGTCATAATTGAAGCCTAAGAACTGAAATAAAAAAACAATAACTCAATAAAAGTTTATATTTATTGGGATGGCTCATGGGCAACTACCTGCGCTGTGGTCCTGGGTTTGATTCCCAGTTGAGGCTTCCCTTTAAAATTGTCCCAGTTTCGGTAGCTGTGTGCCGAAGAAAAGCTCAAGGAGGCAGATCTTGCTAGTTACAGTGAAGATAATACGTCATGTTCGTCTCATGTAGCGAAAGCATCCCCAACCATAGGAATTTAACTAGGCCCAGATATGGGGGACACCGGTAGCTGGCCAGCAAAGTTGGACTACCGACCCAATAACTCGAGAGAGAGAGAGAGGAGAGAGAGAGAGGAGAGAGAGAGAGGAGAGAGAGACAGAGAGAGAGTGAGAGTGAGTGTGAGAGTGAGTGTGAGTGAGAGTGAGTGAGAATGTGAGTGAGTGTGAGAGAGTGAGAGTGAGTGAGTGTGAGAGAGTGAGAGTGAGAGGTGAGTGAGTGAGTGTGTGTGTGTGAATGTGTGAGTGAGTGTGTGTGTGTGTGTGTGAATGTGTGAGTGAGTGTGTGTGTGTGTGTGTGAATGTGTGAGTGAGTGTGTGGGTGTGGATGGAGTGTGAGTGGTAGAGTGAGTGAGTGAGTGAGTGGTGGTGTGTGTGTGTGTGTGTGTGTGTGTGTGTGTGTGTGTGCACGCGCGCGTGCATTCAGATTCCACAATTCCAGTGCACAAAATTTGGACTAACTTTTCAAAAAGTAATTCAAAGGAACAATACACAATAAGAGTACAGTTTTCCTAAAGGCAAACTTATTACTGTAGTTCTAAAAAATTACAAATCATTGTGCCAAAGAACTCTCAACTTGCTTGCTTAATTGCGGAAGTAAAATTAGCCTTTATGATTCGGTAAATCTCTAAAAGATGTATGAATAAAATATTCAGGCAGTTTAAAAAATTTTATGAAACTTACATTTAATTTGAGTTATATTTATATGAATCATTTCAATTTGTAGTTTGTATTAACTGAAAAATCCTGCATTGTTCAGGTCTTTATAAATTGCAATCCTCTTATTTGATTGGAAAAGGAATGAATTATATGAATAGTGTACTCCCACCACACCCGGTCTTCATCCACTCTAGATCTAGATGCTGCTGCATCCTTTCCTCATCCCACCCTATCTCACTGTGCTCCATTCCACCTGCCCAGCTACATACTACCCAGCCCATCCGCCTCACTTTGTCACCAGACCCTGCTCCGAGAGAGAGGGAGGAGAGGAAAGGGAGAGAGAGAGGAGGAAAGGAGAGAGAGAGGGAGAGGGGAAAGGAGAGAGAGAGGGAGAGGAAAGGAGAGAGAGAGGGAGAGGAAAGGAGAGAGAGAGGGAGAGGAAAGGAGAGGAGGGAGAGAGGGGAAGGAGAGAGGAGAGGAAGGAGAGGGAGGAGAGAGAGGAGAGGAGAGAGAGGGAAGGAGAGAGAGAGGGAAGAGAGAGGAGAGAGGAAGGAGAGAGAGGGAGAGGGAAGGAGAGAGAGGGAGAGGGAAGGAGAGAGAGAGGAGAGGGAAGGAGAGAGAGGAGGGAAGGAGAGAGAAGGAGAGAGAGGGAAGGAGAGAGAAAGAGGAAATGTAACAGAAAACAATAATTTGGAAAAAGGAACCTAAGTTATGCCTGACAAATCACACTACTTTTCATCAAAAAGCACATCAAAATCTGTTCAGCAATTCCAGAAATTACCCCAGATAGGCTAAAAATCATAGAAATAATCTATTTGGTTTCTACACATTTTAAAAAAGCATATGATATTATAAAAAAGGTAGTAATTTTTAAATCACATTCCAATTTTATTTACATAGAGTATGCTTTAACCTTCACATGGCCACAAGCTGGACCTTGTGTCTCCTAAATGCCAACATTTCTTTTAAAATAAAAATTTTAAAAATGGCAGAAATTTGTTCTCTTACAGAAATTTTGATATTCTTTCACTGTAGCGCACTTTGTATCAAAATTATGTTTCTTTTTTTTTAAATTATTTTGATCAGCATGAACTGTTACCAACTGAACTGAACCCAAGTTACCTCTGAATTGTCATTCTCAAATGTGAAATTTTAATATTCACATTTGTATTTCTGTTGTTCTTGCTTGTTACTTAATGGACAATATGACAGTCTTGTATTAGAAGAATTTGTCAGTACTAGCAGCAAGTGATTTTCACCTGTTTTATCTTCCTTGAGGTTAAGACATTAATGCCAAGTGTTTTATGTAGTGCAAGCATCTATGTTTACAATAGCTATGAAGATGCAAAATATTAGACAATGGATTGCAGAGAATTTAAATGAAGAAAGTGATCCACAATATGACAGATTCTAGAATGTGAAGGAGTACTTCCAGAGTAATTTGTTGCTTTGTGAAAGTATGGAATGTGCTCCTGCAATGTTCTACTTGAAAGTGTGCATTTTATCACAAGAATCTGGTCTTACTAATTACATAATCAATGTCAATACTTAAATCTGTAGCTTTCAGCTATTCATTTGTGATTGCATACACAACATCGTTTCAGCAGAAACAAATAGGCATTAGGCATTGCTAGCGTACGAGAAATATGATTACTCAAGGAAAAAGACACTAGTCACAAGTAGAATTGTGAGCCTGGATATCACTTCTAATTCTGGCTGGTGATGGATGCAACAACACACCTGCTAATGAACTTAGGTCATCAACACCCCACTTCGTCTGCCATTTTCTACAATGTCCTGCCAGTTATTCGAGCAAACCACCAGATTGATAAAATCTGATAAAAGAGCAAAACATGCTCTAAGAATTGAAGAATAACTGGAGACTAACTCCAAGCAATCAGGAAAGTTTTTTAGTTTCAAAAGGTGTGCCTAGTAATCCAATTTGCATGCATATATGTTCAGTGACAAAAGATAAGCTGTACACAGAGGATGGTGACCTTTTCAGGGGTTACGTGAAGTCAAAATCTGAAAAATATGGAACTGCTTGGAAAATATGGCTCTGGGTTTTTGTTGATTCATAAACGGCAAAGGCACACTGGCAAAGTCATGAAGATGGACGAAGGTGTTAGAATTATTAGAACTGATTTAGATAGGTAGAGGCATAACATTTTCACATTTTATAGTCTGGCAGATCACTTTCTAAAAACTTGTGTTGAAACAATCAGAAAAATTAGCAAGATGTCACGCATTTTCTGCCTTCAACCAAAAAAAAAAAAAAAAAGCATTTTCTTCTTGTATTGAATTTTGCAATATACAATCTTTCTTGTATTGAATTTTGCAGTAAAATCTATCTAAGCTGCAATTGCTCAAAAACTAAAATGTTTGGAGGTTTCCATTTTAGTCGGTGTTCATTGATTTTTAAACTTTTGTGATATTATTATTTCCACACTGAAACTATGAAATTACATAATTTTATTGTGATTAAATTACATGCACATATTGATGCTTTTACAGATGAAAACACTAATAATTAAATATTAATTATGAAATATTCTTTTTCTGGATATAAAATGAACAATTTGCACAGTACAACATTACTGATTCCAAGATTCATCTAATTTTTTGCTTTTTAATTTTTCCACTTACAAACACATTTTCAAGTTCTTTCTTCATTGTTGAAAAACATTGTAGTAGCTCCGATTATTAGCAGCAAGTGCAAACTTTCGTAGCTGTAGAACACATTGCAGAACTTAAGATAATGCATCTCTGACTCAGGTTACATTCGTGAAGGTGGTGCAGGGAAATGTGCAAAAAAGTAACCACCAAGCCATGCCTGGAGATCTTCCCTCCCTCAGAGTGTTTGATGAGTGACAAATCCTCTCTCAGTGGTTGAGAATCCTGTGCTCCGGAGCACAGATCAGGAGCAATGGAGAGACCTTTGCTTTCTGGCTTTCTCTGACGCTGAACGCGGGAAGTGGGAGGAAACATGCAACATGATGCCTTTACGTCAGATACTTAGCAATGTATCTCACCAAGTAGACCACATAGACTGAACTTTGCATCCAAAGTTGATCTTCATGTTTAGTCAAATGTTACATAGTACAGCCCAAACCCCTCTCCTCAGCTGATCTGCTACCATGATGAAAAGGGAAGTCACAGGACCAGAAAATTTAAAACTGACCTACAGATACATTCCATTATGAGTTCATCACACCACACCTACTCCGCCAAGTTCTTTATTCATAGGAATTCTATTTTATAAAAAAGATTATTCATTTGCAGGACATGAAAAACTGTTTTGTGTCTAGACAGGTTCTATTTATGCTTCACACAAATTATCCAATTAAGACAGGTTTCTGGATTGTTCTGAGTCTGGCTCAGATAATTTTACTGAACAACAAAATGTTTTTGTGATTTATAGAACAGTTCTAGTACAATGTTGTAAGGTAATAAACAATGTACACAATTAAACATTTTGCTAAGGCAATGTAGCCGAGATTCTGTAACATTATTTGGGGGAGGGAACGAGATCACTTAAATCCCCCCACATGTCTATGCTTCAATATCCTACTTGGCCATACAAGAGTTAAAAGATATGATTTCGAAGTGAAAGATGCTAATAGCTCATTATTTACTAGAAAAGAAATGCAGTTGCTCAGAAGCATAACACAGTTCGTAGCAGACAAAGACTAAGTATGCAGATAATTTCTGCCTGTTCATCTAACCTGAAAATACACAAGAATTGCTAAGTAGTATACATCAAATTGTAAGAACAAAAATTCCTTCAAATAGGTGGCAGCCGGTGATGTGGTAAAGTGTGCTTATAAATGGCTATTTTTGATTAAGGGTGAACAGAGCCATATACTACAGTGTGTTGATATTAAGTAACTAAATGCTGACATGTTATGCAATTGAAGGGAAAATGTTATTCTCATTACTGAGAAAGTTTGAATGCATTTTCATTATGTTTCCTCTAACCAATTCTAATCTCAAATCACTTAGGTAAATTCATGTAGTTATTTCTGACTGAAGTTTAGAGTTTTTGTTGACTGCCTGCTTCAGACAGTTGCATTCATGTTTATAGTGCAATATATATAGAGATCTTTTTGCAGATTCAATTTCTGTTACATAATATAGCAGTTTCTTATGTTACTGCCACTTATAGCATATAACTTTAGGTTATATGACATCAAGTCAAATTTTACCAAATCAAATGCTACATCAAATTTCACTGGATATTTCATCTACAGAAGTTCATATCTTTGGTCTCAGAAAAATCAAACAAAGAACAAGATACTTCTGTGAACAGTGCGAGGAAACAATGGATCTTTTGAATATAGCTGATACTTTATCTAATCTAGAACGGATACTTTATGAACTTCAGGATTCTAACAGAAAGTTGTAGGAATCAAACAACAAATTATTTAAGTCAAAAACTTGAGAGACACATGTAAGACATCTGCAAATTCTCCAAAGGTTGAAGACTTTGAGTCAATGTACGCCAAGTTCAATGACCGTTAGTTATGTCAGCAAAGTGTCTTTGTTTACAGTATTGATGAACCACCAACTTCTTTGCCAACACAAACTTTGGAAAGTGATAGGCAGTTGGTTGTGTCAATTCTAAAGAACATTATTGATGTAAACCAAAATGATATTCTAACTTCAGACAGGGAAAAGGTAAGATGGCAAATTCTATCAGACCAATTCAGGTACACTTCCAAACCATCAACTTGCTTTCAAGATCATGAAGAGCAACAGAAGTTAATCTGGTACTGCTGAGATTTTACAACGAAACAACATGATAATCTCAAAAACGAATTGCTGAAGTTGAAGCTGCTAATGGTTCTGGTGGATCCCTAAAAAATATTGCAATATTTTGGTGATATTCTGAGAATATTTGACACTTCCCAGGATTGTTTTTCTACCTCTAGGAACCCCAACCAGGAAAACTGCAGAACACGCATTTTCCCAATGGGCTTACTGCTTTTTATCAGAATCTGCATAGTCTGAAAAGTTGTCTAAATTTGCTCAAAATTCACTATTTATGAGTGCTGATATCATCGTTTTGACAGATATGGCTCTCCACAAGGATTTCTGAAGCTGAATTGAGTCTCCAGAATCATTACATCTTTAGATGTGTTAGAAGTCCAAATACCAGCTGTTTTTTGAGAGGTGGGAGCATCGTAGTGTGTATCCATTATAGGTTTAACTGTGTTGACATGGAGACAGAACGATCTTACTGAACAGAAATTTGTAAACCTGAAATATGTCACCTGATAATGTAATAATGGAAGTGCTATATACGCTATAATGGAAGTGCTTCTCTTAACTGTGCACTGAAGGCATATGTAAGTCTTGTTGAATCTGTTGAAAAGATCTTTGAACAAAAACTGTTAGTTACGTTTATAATTAAGGGCAACTTTATTCTATGAAATACGCAGCGGTAATTAGATAATAATAATCTTGCTAGTGAAATTCATAATGCCTCAAGGAGAGAGAGGGACATCAGGAACTCTTAGAGAATGCCTTAAGCTATATTAACATGGTGCAACTTAATGTGATAGCTAATGATTTTAGTATTACCTTGATCTCTTATTTATGAAAGATCATGACAGTATAGTAAACAATTGTGATCACTTGTTTGTTTTGCATGATCCTTATCACCCTGCCCGAGTGTTTTCCCCAACATTTTCAAACTGACAGCATAACAGTAAAAAGTGAATTATAATTTTAATCTGGCAGTCTACAATGCAATTAATTCAGAGATTTTATTATTCGACTGGTTTATGTACATTGAAACTATGACTATAGTGTCCTTTGTCCCATACTTTTACGATTTTCTTTACCTATTGATTGATAAATATTAAGCTCAATCATTTACATATACATTTCAGTATTAATCAGAATTGATTGTACTGTTAGATTAAAAATTGACAGCTCATAACCAAAACCAAACAACACTATCTGATGTGTATTATCGAATTTTTTCAGATATACGTAGAAAATGTAACACTAAAGCATGTAACAATTATGCAACAAGGGGGAGCTATAGGCAAATTATATAAAATCTTGTTTCAAAAAATTTATAACACGTGTTCAAATAACCAAAACCTTCCAACTCACAACTATACTCTTCTGATTATTTTGTATTCATTTTCTACATTTTTACGACTTCAGTACCATTATAGAGCACATGAATTATGCGAAAAAGTGGTGAACACAATAGACGGCACAGCAGAGGTGTTCTCATATTTCTAGCATGTCCAAAAGAGATGAAATTAAGCTGCATATGTAAATACAGGTAGTCTCAACAGCAGGCAAACAAAAGAAAATGATTGAAAAGAATGATGAGCTGTGTATTGGCAAAATTAAAAATTCAATTGTCAACACATACTTTATTAACACATTCGATCTTGAGGGATATGCCTCATGGTTAACTCCTCTGTCCTGGGAAATATAACTATTATTCAATAGTTGATATCAATATAAATTGGTAAAATTTTGTAGTATTGTCTTTTCTCTTTAAGTCTACATGTATTTTATGTTTATTTGATTGTAAGACGGTAGAATGGAAATCAAAGAAATACATGTCAATTTTATATTTTTACGGGAAGTAACAATATTACATTGATTGATTGATGTTTTCGTGTTCTCGGGACCAGGACTCTCCCACCAGCGGGGCACTACCCCAGCTGGGACAAGCTTTAAGCTCCTGACCGACCTCCCGGAATATGTGGTAGTGTAGTGCATAACAAAATACGGTACAAAATAGTGTTACAAAATATGGAAGGAAACTCAGAGAACATCATATGACAACAATACTGGTGCACTATAATTATATTTTGATGTTCAGATATAGTTACTTTTGCTGATCCATTTATTTCTGCCTTTATGTTTAGAAATATACTGTGGTAAAAAATAATGAAAAAATAGTCTAGTTCAGTTGAAACCTTACTTACAGGATATTCTATTTCACTGTTTTTCTCAAACATTGGTAATTCAGAGCATTTCTCAGCATTCTAAAGGAAATGAAAAAAACTCTTGAATTTGAGAAGACTCGCTAATAGAATCATTTGCATCATTATTACTCTCCTCGATATTTTCATTGCTTAAACTGGACAACAGTCCAATAATATAATTGTTGTCCTCATCAGAAGAATCCAGTTCTGATCCATTATTAAAAAAAAAACTTGAACGTTGAGAGCCGTTGTGAATTTGACACATATGTCTTCTAAACATCTGTATATGTTTGGTAACAACTCGAACACTGCTTAATAAGAAAGACATTCTGAACGTAATCGACAAAACCTGCAAGTATGAATATCTAATCGCTGCCAGGAAAAAATGCAAATACTTGCAAAAAATAGAAGCACACATCAGTGTTTGTCCTGCATATTAATGATACTCTAGGTGCATATGAACATCCAAGAGATGTTTATTGTTTGCTAAAGATGATAAAATGTAGAAGACGTGTGACATACGTCCATACGACACAGCAGTAAAATGACGACGTATCAGATACATCCTTACGATCAAAAGTTTAGTTAATGATGACGATTAGCGGATTTCTTTATGTAAAGAAAACGTGCCTGCTTCCTTATGTCAAAAAAATTCTGAAATTCCACAACAATCTCAAATCCATCCATTCAACAAGATACGGTACATTTGAAATAATTTAGGGGAAATCAAAGAAAAGAATAAATTTCAATTCCAAGAAGTCCCCTAACTAGTTTTTCTAAGAATGTTCAAAAAAGCAAAAATTCTTGTGCATATCACAAAACAATACAAAAGTGATAAAACTAAAATTCTGGGATTTTTAGTTAATAATATTGAACAGAGCAAATACGCATAATAACGAGTTAGTCGAATTAGTTGAACAAGATAGTTACACAGAATACATTGAATAACTAGGAAATAAATTAGTGAGACTGTAAATATACTATTATAGTTCTAGTTTTTGAGCTGTATTGAAAAAACTTGAAAATTTCTGAGTTGGTTCACTATTCTACATGATGTGTGATGTGATGCTTTTGCATTGAGATATGAAGAGAGATTGAAATATGAAGAGATTTTCCAGATTCTATTCATCACAACCAAGGATGTCCTTTATGCAAGACACTTCTTGCTACCACGGATCATGCAGTAAAACTTCACTTGTAAGTTTTCCAGGGGACTAAAAGGAAAAATTGTATAAGGGAGAAAAACGCATAACTGTAATTGAAAATTTTGAATAAAACAGCAACTCAATATTTTTACACAGAAAGATCGCACTATAGTGCCCCTATTTGTTCATTCTGTTGTTTTGTCCAAAAATTGAAAATGGAGAGTTGAAACCAGTTTAAATGCTCTGTGTAGCGAAAAAATTAAACAAACTGAATATTGAATTCAACACAAAAATTTCCGTGTGTTCTTCTACAGTGACAAATGTCACTTTGGACATTATACATTCTTAAAGGGACTCTTATTAAGAACATACATGCGTGACAAATGTAAATCTGAAATAATAAAGCACGGGAAGTACAGAAATTTAACCAGGACTTACAGAAAACAATGTGTAAACGTGAAAAACAAGTGTGGAACATATCAACTGAGTTTCACTGTACAAAGTTTTGTAGTGGATATTTCTGCATAATTTAATATTATATACTCTCTTAACATTTAATATTATAGACTCACTGAAGGCAGTTGCTTTACTCATTTCCTTAGCTATCAATTGCTAATGAAAGCAATTGCTAGTGAAAGCAATCATTTTCCCCTTTGCTCATAGAATCATATAACGTGGGGTTACTGAACAGGGGCAGTAATTTTAAGAAACAGCCTTGATAAATGACAGCAAATTAGCCTCAGATAATCATATTATAAAAGCTGAAAGCTGCTGTATCTGGAGAACAACAACAACAAGCCATGTAGTTATCCAATTACTAGGGGGAAAATGGATGCACAGCCAAGGAGGTAATTTGAAGAAATAACCTTGCTAAAGAGAGCTTTAATTAATCATCAATTAATTACATAGCACTGAAAATGTAGTATTTAAAGTATTGATGGCTGTAGTAGTTATAAGCTGTTGGGTGTTTCACATGATACCTACGAAAAAATCCTGTAGAAGTGTTGCTTGAAAATGGATTGAAAGGGGTTCAACTGGCAAGATAAATTGGTTTATGTCATGTATATAACAAATATGTAGGGAAAATGAAAGGGAAAAACCTGGGAAAAATAATTTTCGATGAAACAGGTATTGTACCCATTGCCATTTGGCTGAATTGCAAACTAACAAGTTCTAAATTTCCTTGTCACAAGAGATTCCAGACTGCGCAGCACATCAAGTTGGCAGTACACATGAGAAATGCATCAACCTTCATAGTAAAGAAAAGAGTTACTGTGGAGAGATTTCTGGTAACAAATCAGAGGAGCTGCAAGTATTCTAGGTTGATACGCACAAGAGAAAAAACTAAATAATGAGCAGTTTTGAAATTTCCTTGAGTAGTATCAGAGAAAAATTCCGTATGAATCTATATTTGAAGAAAGGTTATAAAAGTAACAATTGAAGTAATTTATTGATAATACACCAACGAGATAGAATATACTATCTATTATCTACTTAGTATATTCTAAGTCGTTGTAATACACTCATTTTATGCGCATATTGGTTGAGATTTTTAGACATTTCACAGATTTTAAATGAATAAATCAATGTACATTTTATGATTTTAGTGCTTTCAATCCACTCTCTAATCATATGTTAGTTGTAAAAGGTTTATGACGATTTGCTCCTGTCACCAATGAAATTAACATTCTGTATATCATAAAAACAAACACAAAATTAAAGAGTACGATCTTCAATTGTTGATGAATTCGTTTTATGCATTACAATACAGACTTACAGGCTTTTCTTTTACAAATTTCAATTTGATCTAAAAATGTCTTAAAAGTAAAACTTGGTAGTTATAAAAGCAGGAGCCACTGTTCATTTGTAGGTTCAACAAATGCGTTTTTTTTAAATCTACCAGTTCTTTTCAGATTTCTGGCAATTTGAACTTTCTTTTGAAGTTCAGATTAAAAAGAATTCTGTATATAAAACAAGCAAAAAATAATAAAATATTTCAGTTATGATTCACCACATACTACATTGGTTGTTTCATGTAGTTAGGAAAGGCAAGTAATTATCAAACAAACAACCTAGATCAATTCATATCTTGAGAATATAATTAAAATAATAATAATAATAATAATAATAATAATAACAAACAATAATTAAAAAAAATTAACAAAATATAATAATATTTACATATAAAATTACTGAATATAAGGAAAGGAATGGATGTTTAGCACCACTGAGGATAGGTGTTATTTAGAGAAACATTATCAAATATCCACATATGCAAGTTAAAGCCAGAAAGAATCATGATGTTGGAGAAAGGATGGTAAAGAATGTGTCGTTCGAGGTGCAAAATAGTAACTGTTTTGAAATTTAAAGCATCTGAAGTATGAAAAATGTGAACACTCTAAATTCTTTGAAAAACAAATTGATATCTTATTTTATTATTGCCATTATTATTAATTATGCCATTTCAATCAAATTACATAAGAACTAACTGTTTCAATACCCATACAAATTCTAAAATAAAAGATCAAAAGAAATAAACTGTATTTCTTCCATTTATCACAATTTATCAACAAAATCTTGGCCATGCTAATTTGAATACAACATTATTAAGCATTTAAAAAATGTACATCTAGTGTCTTTATGGTTTGTAGGTATCAAATGAGCTTACCTGTTGCACAAGCACTTCGCAAAATGTGTAAATGTGGATGGCAGACTCAGCTGGAAGAATCAATTTTCTTATCATTTTTGGTAACGTAGATACTGATGGCACCCTGCTATGGAGAATGGCCCATTCAGCCATTAGATCTTTGAGAAGAGAACCAGTTTCACTGACAGGCTTAACCATGGCCACTGTAAGGAAGTACTGAGCTACCAATTCTGCCACTTTCCCACTCTGTTTCCATACTCTGACACTCATGGTTTCTCTTTTGCAATATCGACAATAAGGATAAGTCCATCTTTGAGCTCTAAACGTTTTAACTGAAAAAAAAAAAAATTAATTTAAACGAAATTGCGAGTTTCATAAATAATAAGTTACAAACTTACATATTTAATAATGTCTTGTATCCGCTTAAATCTGTACAATAAGGACACATAAAGGTCCACAAAGTACGATAACTGATCTTCCGTGCTTCCCTCATGTAGCCTTGATCCTTGAAGATTTAAGCATCTAATTATTACTTCTGCAAGTCGTAATGCCAAATCTTCACATCTTGATTCACATAATTTTTCTAGTCGCATAGTCAATACCAATCCCATTTCCGAGTGGCATAGATCAAGTACTGCAACAAAATAGGTTTTCTTGAAGGTGTAATTCAACACAATTCCATACCATTTGTTTTTATTGCGTATTGTGGTACTGATGGGGAATATGCATAGGATATTGAATTCTTGAAGAAGCAGAGAGGAAAACCTTGTCTTGTTGATAAATGTGGCCACATAAAATCATTTATGCTGTGTGAAGTAATTAAATGATACACTCAAAAAAAGAAAAAAGGCCATAAAAATATCCACAAAATCAAGTCACAGCAGATCACATAATTACAAAAATCTGTCCTGAATCAGGGCTGTCGTGCAATTAAAATGTCCAAATTCCCCGATGTTTCCAGATTTTCAAACCAGGTTTCCAGGTTTGAAACATTGATTTTCCATGTTAACTTCTTGACTATTTTGCTAAAGTATAACTTTTTAGGAGTGTAACCCAAAATCCAATAACTAAACTGCAATGAAACATGTTCTAAGTTCATTTTATGAAAATTAGGAAATCTTGAAACAATATTAAACATTGAACAATGCAAATTGAGTTCACACCACGTGTAAGTAGCTTCAAAACAACTCTATCAAAATATTAATATATATTAAAATATTAATAATCAAAGTATCCATCAAAATATTAAATTTTTAATATAATTTGTGAATTTATTTTGAAATTGTGATGAACTGTAAATTCATAGTTGAAATAATGTAAGTAATGAAGACAATTAAAATTAATAAAACTGATAATTATAGTTTGAAAACAAATAATTTTTGACATTTTCATTACATAAATAATTTCCTACTTGCTCTGTTATTTAAGGTCGCATTAAGATCTAGGTCAATAGCGACCACTATTGGCATTAACGTTATGGTAACTATGAAGGTGAAACGAAATGGTGATGATAAGGGGTGAAAGGATGAACACAAATACAACCATGCCTGAGGCAGGACTTGAACACGCGACCCTTCGGTCCAAGATCACTACTGCCTTAGCAATCTCGGCCACCGGGCTGACACAGATAGTTTACTACGCCAGAAAGAAATAGTTATAGTGATGCACAGTTTCCCAACAAGAATCAAAAAGTAGTTCAATTCATTACTGATCAAGCACAATGATAAGTATGCTATTCAGCTTAAGCATCACATGTCTTAGTGGGCAAACTTTCCTCACAAGGCTCTGCAGGAATTATGCCCCTGTCAGTATCATATTCTAGTATTTCCTGAACAGGCTAAAAGGAAATCCACAACTCATGGACTTGAGTTAAATTTTTGGATAACTGAAGACCACAAGCTATTTCAAATTAATAGAAGATTTTCGTAACTTTTACACTGACAAATATACTACAAGGTAGGTGATTTATTCAATTGCAACATCCTCCTTATATTGGAACATGAAGATTTAGAATTTTAAAAACTCTTTATTCCTCTCAATGTGTAACATTACCTGAAATGTGGAATATCTACTTTAATTTTAATGTTGACAGGATGATTAATAAGGTTTGGTTAACTACTACTTCCACTCTTTTGGAAACTAGTATTTTTGTGCCATTACAGCACTGCCTGAATCATCAGATCACAAGGTTTAAAAACAATTGTTTCAATTTCATACAAGATAATGAAACCTTATGCAAGAATCTGATACCAGAAAAGTTCTTCTGCTTGTTCACAACTATCATAGTGATAAAAATTATATATCGCCATCACGCAATGCTTCATGTTCAAGTGACACCAAGACAAATTCAAATCTCATCCTCCTTGTAAATGATGAGAGGTCATAAGAGGCAAAAGCATCTTATATTATGCAATTATATACAATAAGCAAGATAGGAAGCGTGATTTCAGGTTTAAATGCTGTTGACTTGGACTGAAGAAAAATAAGTATTCATAATGATTTTCTGCAAATTTAAATAATTTCAACATTCTAAGGTTTTTTAACACTCTTTATCAGATTTACACAAAGCATTAACAAATTTTTATTAGGTTTCATGTCAGTGTGTTATACTATTAAATCAACAATTTCATTATTGAATAACAATTCAAAATAGTCCATTAGTGTACTGTTTTGAGAAACAGAAATTTGGAACATTTAGAATTTTCTAAGTTTCATAAATTGCTCTCCACTCACTACTGATATCACTCTTACTTTTTTTAACTTTTCATTTTTTCAAAATATTGTACATTACCATTTACAAAAGATCATTTAAGGCAAAAATATTTATCTTCAATATCACCATTTTCGAATGTTAACTTTTTGCAAATTTAGAGACAACAGAAATTAAACCACATTTAACAAAAAAAATCTATATTTTCAATATTGTAGTTGTAGGAGGACACCAAAAATGTTTAAACTTATGTAATTTTCGAAAAATCAAAAATTTCAATGGAAATAAGACCTGCCCCATTCTTTTAAATGTCCTTTACTAACATTTAATTCACTATCCAAGGACTAAGTTTAGAGACATTTTTGAGAAAAGTTTGAAAATGTTGAGGCTTCATGTAAAGAACCCCCATAAAATCAAAATAGGCATTTTAAACTCTTGTGTGTCTTGATTTCCTTTAAATTGATCAATGAACATACCCATTTTGGAGAAAATCGGCTGAACGGTTTTGGCGCTAGCGTTGACTACTAATGGACCAGCCAGACATTTTATTGTCAATCAAGTTTTCATTATCAAACACTTGCAAAACATTAATTCTGAATACACAATGCCTTATCAGAAGTAATTTACTATATATAGGAACCAGATTTATCTGCTTTTTCATAACAAAGGTCCATCAACAAGAAATTTTCAGTCAATAATACACCATTTTCTGAGGCCCAATTACAATATTTTCTATTCCTACCAAGACAAGAAAGTAAAAAAAGTAACCAAGAAGTAATAGAGTTCAAAGACTAGAAACAAATGGTCAGGTCATTCAATGACTAACCATAAACATCACATAGAAACAGAACATAAAGAGAGGGAGAAAAAAAAAGAAAGAGAGAGAGAGAGAAAGAGACATGATTGCAGCAATTCAGGTTAAGATTGACGTCCATTCATGTTATAAAACAATAATGAATCAGGATTCATTAACAATTTTAGGACAATTTCAAAAAAACTATTTCATGTTTTAAAACTTCAATTTTGGTGGAGAGGGAATGATATTTAGGCACTGCACTTTACACTATAGAACATTATGATGTATTGACAGGAACCACCTACTGTTGTATCCAACCCAAAACATTATCCAGGATGCTGGTTGTCCATTCTATCATGAAGAGGTTACAAATATTTTTATCATCAATGACTTGAGAGTTATGTGCACATTTATATCCTGGGAAAATTGAAGGTGCAAATTAATATTGGGATTATATATCTTCTGGTCTATAGAAAAATGTATAGGATACAAAGTAACGGTTCCATGAGAGATCCTGGTGGAAGTGCACCACGAGATTTAACCTAGATATCTTCCTTTATTCTGACATTAATTTTCTAAGAAATGCCTTTATTCATTGAAGAAACATTTCTTTAATACCAAGGTGATCCATTTAGCAAAGGACACTTCAATACAATGTTTTGGGAATCTGCAGTTTATCAGCCAGCTTGTAAGGGGTGTAGGTTCCAACTGAATACATGAGGTCCTCATCATATCTCCATATATGGATTCAATCATTTTATAGTTCCTCTAATTTGAAATTTCTAAAACCTTTTTACTACCTCTGAAAAATGAAATGACTGAAAAATAATTTTATTTTAATATGAAAAATGTATCAAAGGACATAACAGAGCGGAATATTTTG